>JAVJGJ010000059.1:77975209-77992135 GCA_035590215.1 Microhierax caerulescens | reverse complement strand
ATTGGCCTCGGCCCATCGGTCCGGCCTGTCCAGACCCCTCTGCAGAGCCTCCTGCCCTACAGCGGGTCAACACTCCCCTGCAACTCAGTGTTGTCTGCAAACTCACTGAGGGTGCACTCGATCCCCTTGTTCAGATCATCAATAAAGATATTACACAGGACTGGTCACAGTGCTGAGCCCTGGGGAACACCGTCTGTGAAGACAGATACTATGCTTTCTGTCTCCATTTTCCTTGGATCATCCCATCTACATTCATTCTCTGAGGTGACTGCTAGTAGTTCACAGATTGCTTTGCTTAGCTTTTAATTAATTCATTTCTCCAGACTCTTCCAGCTTGAATAAATTTACCTGAATCAAGTGTTATTTTACTCTTCTCGTTTCTATCCCTATCCTCTTCAAACTTATTTTAAATACCTACTCATAATTAACCTTTTATTTTGAAATTTGAGGCAGAAAAAGCATTATATATTTCCACCCTTTCTGCAGCCTCCCTTATTTGCTCTCCTAACCTCACATGTAATGGAATAATAATTTTCTGTCGTCTCCTTTTTCTTAAGTAGTCATAGGCCATTGCCTGTCTGGCATGTCATGTTAGTACCAAGAGAAATTTGGCAGTTTTGACCCAGAGCCAAAGACCCTGTGAACCTTCACTGCTCAGTGAACTTAACTCCACTGTCAATGTTGTCAGTGACTTCAGTCATGAAGCTGAAGGAATAGAATTTTACAGAGTGACTGTGCTGTCTGAATCATCAGAAATGTCAGAAAATGTTCAGGAGAAAAAATCGACTTCTGTTGTATTTGGGAAAGGGGAATAGACCTTCTTATCTGGGGAGAATAACAGAGGTTGACTGGAAAACTTCGTATGAGTAACGATGTAGGAAAACCAGTCAAGCAAATATTTCTTCTTGTGCCAGCAAGTAAATTACTGCACTGTATTCCCCAATTCCTGTATTTATATGATAGATATATGATATGGTTATCTGTAAAAGCAGGCAGCAGTGGCAATTTTACATTTGTATAACAATAATAATAATCATAAGAAAGTCAGTGTCAATTTTCATCCTCAAAGAAGTTACAAACATCAGTATTTCATTTCCTTAAGATACTATTTTTTTTTATTAGGAAAAAAAAAAAAGCCTACAGTTTAATTACAGTATCTTAATTTGCAGTATTAACACATGTTTGTGCATACACATTAGTGTTAATTCTTGGTTAGTCTTTGTATACCATATGTTTCACAATAAAACCCCTTTCTGTTAGTCATTGCATACCTACCCTAAGATAAACACACCCAGGTACTCATCACTGAGAACGTGATATGCTAAAATCAATAGCAGCAAAAACATGGTAAAGATGCAGCTGTGAACATAACCTTATAGGTGGGCAGATAAATGAGATGAACAGCAGATAAACAGGCCATAGTCGGCCCTCTAGAAGCCCAAAGTAGCGGTTCTGCTGGCCCCCCTCCTTACTTCTCCAAGAATCCAAAATTCTGTCCTCTCATGATCACTATGCCCAAGACATCCTCCAACCCCTACATCACCCACCAGTCCATCCCTGTTTGCAAAGAGCAAGACACGTTTGCCTGTATAACAACAGCCTGTGAAATAATGGACCCATTTCAGTCACATCTAGAAGAGGAATAAAGATCTCAGAGATTATTCCAATCCCAGAAATTCTGTGAAAAATGATACCTGGAAAGAGGAAAAAATCCCAGATCAGTACCTCCCAGAGGAGGTAGAAGGCAGAACTCAGCTATAGGACATGGGTGAATGGTTTTAAACTGAAAGAAGGTAGATTTAGATGAAATATTAGGAAGGAATCCTTTGCTGTGAGGGTGATGAGACACTGGCCCAGGCTGCCCAGAGCAGCTGTGGGTGCCCCATCCCTGGCAGTGCTCAAGGCCAGGCTGGACGGGGCTGGGAGCAGCCTGGGCTGGTGGAAGGTGTCCCTGCCCATGGCAGGGGGGTTGGAACCAGATGATCTTTAAGGTCCCTTCCAATCCAAACTATTCAATGTTTCTATTCTTTATTTTATAGGTAACGTTCAGATGGCAAATTAGCACATGCATCTTGGACAGCCACCAAGGGAACATGCACCTAACTGTAGATGTGTGGTCAAGGAGAGGTGCCCGCAGGGTGACAGGCACTGGAATTATTCAGATGGGAGATCCCAGGAACAAAGAACACGTGTATGGAACAAGTTTTATTAAAGACACTGTTCATGGACCAACAGATTCACATTTTAATTAGTTCAGTCACGAAGTTTTACTGACTGAGAGTCTGAAACAAACAAAAGCAAGTCCTTCCTTCATTCAGCAAGTAGTGAAGTTATAAAGCTCCTGGTAGCAGGAGGTACATTCAGAAATGGATGAATAAAGGACCCTCAGTGCATCCAAACACGATGTCACAAATGCAGCCTCTGGTTTTGGCAAGCTTTTTGACTGAAAGCAAACACCTCAGAGGCTGAAATGGAAAATAATTACTCTATATGTGTCCTGTCTCCAACACCCTCTTCTTGAAAATCTATCCCTGCACTTCGTCAGGTCAACTATATAGAGGTAGAGCAATCCTTGGTCTGACTCAATGTGGTTACCATCATGTCCTTAAAGGCAGAAGATAAAAGTTAGAGAGGAAAGATGTTCTCAAAATCCCAGCTAGACACTAGATTAGTGCTTCCAGTGTGAGGTCTGTAGACCAAGGACTCCCTTTGTCTTAGACCACACCAGGGTACCTGGGACAGTAGGGGGAAGAGAGGAAACTGAGGTGGAAAACAGCATCTCTGCTCAGTGTGATCACTCTGTCCTCAATGGAAGAGTCTTGATGGGATGGGGAGATGGGAGGAATGCCAGCAGCAATAAGAACAGAAATCCTGTGGTGCTACTTATCTCCTCAGCCTTCCTCATAAGAGAAGTGGGAAAAGTAAGTTAGAGAGAAAGAAGAGGGATGCCTAAAGCTGGAAGAGAAGGGGCAAGAATGAGGTCAGGAACTGGCTTAGAAAGAGAGGTGTCATGGATATACGGCATATGAACAAGTTTTAAGTTGTAAAGTTCTACATTAAGGAGACCTTTCTCAAAAATGTCTGGAGAAGAACCATCCAAAATCAATCAGTAGATGGGGAGGGGGTGGTACAGACATCTGAGGGAGATCGTTGTACTCGACTGTCCCCAAAAGAGAATGAAACACACTCACTGAGGTGCTGGAGCGTGTCCAGAGACGGGCAAAGGGGTTGGTGAGGGGTCTGGAGCACAAGTCTGATGAGGAGCAGCTGAGGGAACTGGGGGGTGGAGGGGTGGGGGGGGTGTTAACCTGGGGAAAAGGAGGCTTGAGGGGGACCTTAATGCTCTCTACAGCTGCCTGAGAGAAGGGTGTAGGCAGGTGGGGGTTGGTCTCCAAGTAAGTAGTGATAGCACAAAAGGAAACATCCTCAAGTTGCACCAGGGGAGGTTTAGATTGGAGATTAGCACAAAGTCTTCAATGAAAGCATCCTCAAGCACTGGACCAGTCTGCCCATGGAGGTCGTTGAGTCACCATCCCTGGAGGTATTTAAAAGACATGTAGCTGTGGTGTTTAGGGACATGGTTTAGTGGTGGACTTGGCAGTGCTGGGTTAACGGTTAGACTTTAAGAATGATCTTAAAGGTCTTTTCTAACCTAAATTATTCTATGATTCCTATACCATTCAATTAAGCCCTACCAGGACATTGACACTGGAAGTTATGACCAGCTAACCTGATCCACACCCTGCAGGGTACTTTACACACTTGCATTAAGCATAATATAGATATGCATCCACATCACTGGATTCTGCAGCTTTGTTCAACCCAAGGAGCCAAGTCTTCCTGCTCAATGGTCCAAAAGTGTCAGTGTGCCTTGAGTGTGTCAAAAGCTGTGCCTTGAGAATTTGAATAGACTCACCCTAAACCTACCAGGGAATTTAAGGTCCCTCCTGAACCAAGATGCTGATTCATAGGAGACACTAACGAGCCAAAAGCATTTTCACACAGGCTTTTTGCTAACTGGAAGACTTCTGTAATATTGTATGTTTACCTTTCACTGGGGACACCCATTTGCAGTAAACCAGGTAACATTCACAGAACTTGACACTTTATCCTGTAATTTTCCCTCTCCAGAATCGCTGTCAGGAGTCTGCTTTGGGCAACATAAGGAGCTGTACGAATCCAAATAATTTAAATCAAAAGACAAACTCAATAGACTTTTTGTTTGCTATTACACACTTGATCATTTGCAAACATCCTGTTGTCATATTTCTGGTTTTGTTACAAGAAAATTACCTTTGTGCATGTTTTGTTGCATGTAATTCTCCTGCTGCAGAGAGCAAAGGCACACAGAGGCAGGAGCATCTGTAATCTGCTTCTGCTGTTTTCTCTGCTCAATAGTGTGTTTCTTATATTGTCCAGAAGTTTTTCCAGGACTTGATCCAAAGTGCAGGGAATTTTCAGAACTTTCCGCTTTCTCATCCAAACCCAAATATATATTTTAAAATTTTGACTAAAATTTTTATTTGAAAGCCATATTCTTTTGGACATGTTTTTTATTGTCAGATTTTATATTTTCCCAAAACTTGAAATACTCTAATGGGAAATAAAAGAATATGAGTATATATATATTTGACACATAAATTATATCAATAATTATACATGATATATAACTTTTACTAATTACACCTTTTCCAGCAAGATTAGCTTCAACTTTACCATTCTGTCCCAAAGTTTAACAGCTGTAGACTTCCTGGTCTGTGACTGTGATGAGTAAAATGAAAGTAAGACTATTAAGGTTTAATTTATTAAAAATCATACCCCTAAAATACTTCTCAAGGTGGAATGTAAAGTGAGGACCTGACTCTTTTCTGAATGCCTTCTCGTGTGAACTAAGGGAATTCCTTCTCACCGGGAGGAGATTTGGCTAGCTGGGAGAGAGAAAGAGAGGCAGAAGGAGACATAATAATGAAAAACCAACCCATGTGTTTTCTAGACAATGTGAACCAGTGATTTAGCCAGTACTGTACTCTCTATCATTACCACCAGCATGTCAGCTTTCATATCATGTGGAAACTTGTTTACTGTCACTGAGGAATTCCAATGTCACTCAGTAGGTAGAGAACCATCATATAAATTATTGTGGTTATTTGTACTTAATAGCAGCGTATTCTTTCCTTTGTTCAGCATGAAGAACCGAGATGTCCCTTTTTTAGTCAGACCTACTAATTTCTCAAATAACGCCTTTATTTTGAACTCTCTGGAAGAAAATGTTACTTGCTTTTGTTAGCTTTTCAAACTGAATCCCTTAAACCTTGAAAGATGTAGTAGGATGCCACAAGGAATTTCAAGAATGAACCCCAGACTTGAACTAAACTTCATGTTCTCCTTTGTCCTATATATGCAGTCTGTTTGGGAACTAACTCATTGAACATTAAAATCAATGAGTGTCTTTTAAAGGGTATTTCATCACTTCATCATTTCTGAGCCCAAAGTTCCACAATATCAGGCTGTTAATTTAAGCACCTGCATATGAATCCTGCTATGTAGCTTTAGACAGACACTTCACAGTTATCCATTTGTTTAACTAGTGACAAAATCGTAACAAAACTTAGCTGAAAAAATTTTTTGACTGCTGGAGGATGAAAACCCCGGAGGACAATGGCACCCCCTTAATACATGAACATGTATATACTTTGTTTTCTCATTTCAGGTCATGGAACCAAAGGAGTGTTTGAACTTCTTTCAGGATGGCGTCGAACCAGAGAGAATCTGCCATTCAAGGACAGAGTAGCAGATGCCTACTCAGATGTCATGGTCTCCTACACAATGACAAGCTCTTTGTATTTCATAGCCTTTGGCATGGGTGCAAGCCCTTTCACCAACATTGAAGCTGTAAAAGTCTTTTGCCAGAACATGTGTGTCTCCATCCTGTTGAACTACTTCTACATCTTCTCCTTCTTTGGCTCCTGCCTGGTCTTTGCTGGCCAGTTGGAGCAGAACCGTTACCACAGCATCTTCTGCTGTAAAATCCCTTCAGCAGAATACCTGGACCGGAAACCTGTGTGGTTCCAGACCATGATGAACGATGGCCATCAGCATACTTCTCATCACGAGACCAACCCGTACCAGCATCACTTTATCCAGCATTTCCTCCGAGAGCATTACAATGAGTGGATTACCAACATCTATGTCAAGCCATTTGTGGTGATACTGTATCTCATCTATGCCTCTTTCTCCTTTATGGGGTGCTTACAGATTAACGATGGAGCCAACATTATCAACCTTCTTGCCAGTGAGTCTCCAAGTGTCTCTTATGCCCTCATACAGCAGAAGTATTTCAGCAACTACAGCCCAGTGATAGGTTTCTACATTTACGAACCTCTGGAGTACTGGAATGGCACTGTGCAAGAAGACCTAAAAACACTAAGCCAGGGGTTCAATACAGTGTCCTGGATTGAACAGTATTACCAGTACCTTCGAGTGGGTAACATCAGTGCAACCAACAAAAGTGACTTTATCAGCATCCTCCAGAGCTCCTTTTTAAAAAAGCCAGAATTCCAGCACTTCAAAAATGACATCATTTTCTCCAAAGCTGGAGATGAGAACAACATCATTGCTTCTCGTTTGTACCTGGTTGCCAGGACTAGTGAAAACACACAGAAGGAAGCGGTAGAATTGTTGGAGAAGCTGAGGCCACTGTCTCTTATACAGAGCATCAAGTTCATAGTGTTCAATCCTACTTTTGTTTTCATGGACCACTATGGTTTATCAGTAACTATGCCTGTCCTGATTTCTGGTTTTGGCATCCTGCTGGTGTTAATACTGACCTTTTTCCTGGTTATCCATCCTCTGGGAAATTTCTGGTTAATTCTCAGTGTCACCTCAATAGAGCTGGGTGTCCTTGGCTTGATGACCTTATGGAATGTAGACATGGATTGCATTTCTATACTGTGCCTTATCTACACTTTGAATTTTGCCATAGATCACTGTGCACCCCTGCTTTATACATTTGTACTAGCTACTGAGCACACCCGAACTCAGTGTATAAAGAACTCCCTCCAAGAGCATGGGACAGCCATTTTGCAGAACGTTTCTTCTTTTCTTATTGGGTTGGTCCCCCTTCTCTTTGTGCCTTCAAACTTGACCTTCACACTGTTCAAATGCTTGCTGCTTGCCGGCAGTTGCACACTTCTGCACTGTTTTGTTATTTTGCCCGTCTTTCTAACCTTTTTCCCACCTTCCAAAAAGCACCACAAGAAAAAGAAACGAGCCAAAAGGAAGGAACGAGAAGAGATCGAATGCATAGAGATTCAGGAGAATCCTGATCACGTTACAGCAGTCTGAAAGGCTTAGAAAAAAATAATAGTATATTCTCTTTTTAAAAAAGCGTTGCACAGAGATGCAGGGAAAATAGAGCAAAGATCTCAGCTGCTTGTGCTGGCCAGGTCTGACAAAGCAAAGGAAGATCAAGAAGGGGTATTCATGACACATCAAGGTGCAAACTTTTTTTAACAAAAATAATGAAAGTAAAAATAATCTCAAATGTTTCCTTTGAATCCTCATTCTCCACCAAGGAAGAGTCTGTTGGCCATTAAGTGTTCCTGAATCTCAGACTGTAGCTCTGATGGGTATTGCTTGATCTGTTGTATGTAGTACTGAAGCAAAGGTTAAAAAGAGAGTTACCATTAAGTAAACAGTAGGAGGAAAGGCAGATTTGTTTGATAAAACTCTCCATGGAAAAGAAAAAAAAAACCAAAAAACCAACAAACAAAACATTTCAAATGAGAAGAGGGAATGACACCAAAAGAGATAAAAATGCCATGGTATTTTTTTTCTTATTTTCTTGATCAAGTTGGTTAAGATGAAACCTATGCACTTGGGAAGTAAATGTTTAAAACAATCTAAGCCAAAGTACTTCCCAGTTCTAGTATACCATGTGTATCTGTAACACCACAATTAGAGTGTTATTGTGAATATGGATGGCAAAGCTACACTGCTAAGGGATAGAGGTACTTTTTATAGAGAAGAAGAAAGAATCATAGCCATTTGGAAATTTAACATTTAATTTCTTTAAATGTGACACACGACCTTTATCTCCAGGTCACAGCTGGTAATTAATACCATACACATATTCCGGTATTTCTGAATCGTTAAATTCCCCTTGATCTGACAGATCTCATGAAACTAACCCAGGCCATTACCGCTGCAGCAGTATTTGCAGTTCCTGAAGTGTAACAGATTTGAGTTGTGATTTCTCAGTGTTGACATTCAATACCGAATATTAATCAAGCAGGCACTTTAACCGTAATGATGGATTGCCTATCATGGGCACAATGCGATCGTGTAACAGCTGAGTCAGCTCTGGAGCACCCGCACGATGTTATCATTATATATTTGGTCCAACAGGCAAAGGGACATATTTGCTGGTCCCTGCAACATGCTGCAGGAAGCGGGATTTTCCCCTTCTTTAAGCAAAATGTCAGTCAAATACTTGCCACAGACACACAAAAAAAGAGCTTGTTAAGGTTTGCACAGGGCTGAATCAACCCCTAGTTGTAAAAAGACACATCAGTCCCCTGTAGGAAGGGGAGGGGAAAGAAAAATTTCTTTGTTACTAATATTCCTAAGTATTTGAGTGTTGATCATCTGCAACATAAAGCTTTGTTATGGCAGTTGAAATTTCATGGGAGAGTGCCGTAAATTCGCAGTTACTATGTGACACTAGAAATCGTACTGTGAAGAGCTGTGAATGGCTGTCTCTGCTTTGTAAACTATACAGCTTAGTAGCCCAAGAGAAGGGTTGAAAACAGATCTAGCCATTTCGGTTTCCTCTTGGCCCAGTTCTGCACTGGAGCTTGCCATGTCCATCTCTCCTTTCAGTATTTTAAAAGGGCTTGCTTTCTACTCTCTGGAATATGGAATAGAATCACCTACATGGGCAATGTCTTCCTGAATATATAGTATCCATGAGGACACTATGTAAAGATATCACTATATGAAGTGTTTATGTCTACTTTGTATTAATTGTGGGTACCTTTAAAAGATGTTTGGAAGCTCTTTGCCTTCCAAAATGTGTATACATGTCTATTTGTGGCTGGTTAACTCAGTCTCGAACCTGCAGAGTTTGCTAATGAGGGTGTGTACATATGTTTTACTACAAAGCTCTCTGCAAGAAGTCGATTCTTTATTATGTGACATGTCTCACCTCTTCCTACTGTTTCGTGGTTAGGGGGAGTCAGAAAAAAATCACCTGCAGTACAAAAAGCCATTTGAATGCCAGTTCTAACGTTCTTTAGCTGCTTCTATTTCCAAGGAATGCAGTTTCACCTCTTCTCTATACTTTCTGTGTTCTGCCATTACCATTTGTCAAAAATGACCTCTGTGTTTTAGGAGTGGTCAAAGCTGTTGATTGTTCAAGGAACCTTTTGTGTGCAACAGGTCTTAGGTAAAGATAAACTTTCTAGATAGGCAAAGCTTCCAAATGTTGAACCCAGATCTAAACTTCAGGTGTAGCTAGATCAAGGTTGATGCTTTGACCCAAAATATGCAAGGGCCAACTGTAAAACTGGGTTCTAAATAGTTTAGTAAGGTTTAGGAGCAGGGATGTTTTAATGTGGGGTAATGGCTTAGATGTGTCTCTGGTTGGGAAGTACTTACTGACCTTGATTTGCATTTTGAATACATTGTGCAATATCTGTCCTTTTCAGAACAGTTGGATATGAATGTCAGGCTTTCCATACCTCTTTTGACATCTCCTCCACTGTCCATGCAAAATCTGGACTGTTTGCAGCACTGTGACCCTTGGGTATCACTTCAGGAGGTGTCTCAGAGGAAGTTGCTGGTCTTCTCTTGTACTGCCAAGATGTATCCCAGGGATCTCTGTCATGCCTTGCATTGAAGAAAGTAGCATTTTCAAAAGCCATCAAATCCAGGACTCATCTAACTTAACTTTGGACATCGACAATGTAGATATTTATAACTGAACTTCCTTCATGGCCATAGGAGAGGGACAGACACTTCTGACCCATTTTAAAGGTTACATTAGGAGTAAATGAGTCACACCTTAAAAAAAATGCATATTTCTGTCCATTGGTGATAAAGGAAGCTCAGCAACATTAGCTGAGACACAAACACAGGCAATGCAGACTCACCCAGATTGGGTGGGATCAGCCCCACTTAAAATTACCAAATATCAAGTGAAAAAGGAAAGAAAAAAAAATGAGAATTTTGCCTCCCAAGCACCTGTTTTAGAGATAAATCCCAGGAGTAACTCTGCACAAATTTTGTTGGGCTTATGAGGCTTTTACACAGAACAGATCATTCAAAAATTGCCACTGGAGTCCCCTTAGCAGAGAATGGTGAGCTAAGACATCAGAAGATGTCAACATTGAAGGTGGGCTCACACAAAAGAGCTGGAGTTTGATGAGATGTCAAACTAGCTTCTCTGTCAATATCATGCATGGGCAGTAGCACTTGTATATACCAAACACAAGCTATATAGAATACACTCTGGGATTAGAAGGTTTTTTCTGTTTCTGTGTCAGTGTGGGAGCAGAGCAGAAAACAAACCAGATCTTCCATGGATGTAGCTTTATTACTTTATTTATCAACCATTTTCCAGATCCACCAAGGAAGGCCATTGCAGCTATTGCTCCTGCAGATACGGCAGTCTCTGTGAGCAAGGAAAACTTTCATCTCAAGACAAAAAAAATTAAAAAAAAGATTATTTTCTTCTATAATTCCGTTCACACTAGAATCATTGAGGAGTTCATGGTTTTTAATTCCTTCTCCTTTTTTTTTGCTTTCAGTCCCTTTCAATAAATTCTATCCTTCTCTGCAGCATATGTTCAGCTCAACCAGAGCTACATTAGCACCTGTGAAGAAAGGACATAGCCCATGCGAAGCAATTTGCTACTCTGATACATGCTGCATATTGGATGTTCATTGCACACTTTTTTTCTAGCTACCACAAGTCCCCTGGAATATTGTACCTATTCCTTTAATGCCTGGGTTTATATATGGTCTGCATAAGCTGCCAAGAACCCTGTCTGCATTTCCTACTTGGTTTGGTTTCATCTCTCAAGGTATATTGGTTTGAATTCATTGTTGAGATAACTCTGTTGAAGTCAACAGATTTATTGCCATGATATATCTGGCTTTGCATGCTTGCCATCTGGTAAGAAGTGAAGTCATGACAAATGAACTGCTTACATTGTTGATGTGCTTGTTGTACAATATATCTGTCTATACAGCCATTGTTGCATGCTGCATTCAGGAGGCTGCAGTGAAGGTATATTTCCTTTCTGTAATATTTTTTTTTACACTTTCCCATGCTGGCTATTTTCACCTTAATTAATCTATTCCTCTGTCTTTTTTATTAGAGTTGAGTGTTCACCTCTGTAGTCCAGTACCTGATGTTTCATAAATTTACTGCCTAACAAAGCAACACACTCTTTATGGCCAAGATTGATATGGATGCATGGCACCTTGCATGTATAAATTAGATATTATCTTCAGGGTTATTGTTCTCAGCCTTTTACTTCAAAAAATTCCTATTTAGGATGTAATCTGCTAAATGCTAATATCTATTTGAGTTCACTTGAACAGCTCTAGTTTTTAAATTTTCTCCAGTAGGAAGGAAAAGAACCGGGGTGGGGGGAAGAAATACGCAGTAAAGTAGTTGTGCAATCAGTGTTCTTTTCTCCCAAAAGGCTTTCACTGCTCTACTCTTAATTAAGTCACACTGAGTAGTGACTCTAGCATAATGAAGATTTATTTCAATGGAGTTATTCTATATTTCACTATGACAAGAGCTTGGCTTATTGTCTTTATGCAAGTACCGTGCTAAGTCTCTTTGATTAATTTTTCTGTAATTACAAACTTTAAGACGTTCTTTTTCATTGCAACACTAGTTTTTTGAGTACCTCAAGCTCTCATTTGATGTCCGCGGAAACATTGAAAGGAAGCAAAGTTAGGCAGTTAGTGAGCAAGAGACACATTGTAGTGTTGGGGAAAAGGCAGCTAGCTTATCCTGCTGCCTTATTTAAAACCAACAAGGCTTTAAATAAAAAAATTCAGGCTGTTCAGGCTGTCTCAGAAGATTAAGGTGAAGTGGGAACATTGTTTAGAGGTGCTGTAATCAACTTATAGACAGTTAAAACTTTGATTCTTCTTCCATACTATCTTACATAAGCAAGAAGGCATTTGAGCAGGGAAGGAAACTAACTATGGGAACAATCCATCACCTGAAATGCTTCTTCTCACTGCAGTTTTGCATAAAGGGATGTCACAGACCAAGTGATTGTAGCTTGTGCTCCTTGGCATGGGCCCCTCCATGGCCTGTTTTCCATGCACAGCAAGAAAGGGATCCATCTTGGGTTTCACAGGCCCTTGGGGAGGAGGTTCAGAGCTGGTGAAGAGGTGTGAATGAGAGCTGAAAGGTGCACACCACGCTGCACACACAGGCGTTGTGTGCCCCCGTTGTTTGCTTTCTGCCCTCTTACGAGCAGCAACACACCCTCATCTCCTGGAGATAACAGATGTACCAACCTAGTACTGAGTGCCTGCATTCATGGCTTCCAAGAGTAATCTGGAATTTGGGATCACAGCAGCTCACAGTCATACACCTCTGACCAAGAAGACTTTAGGGTTTTTTTCAGAAGTGTTCTTTGAGAGATCCCCGTTTACCACTACAGAGCCCCACAAGTCACCTCACCTGCCCAGCTCTAGAGAGGTGCAACTGTTTCTTCTGACCCATCAGTCAAGTAGGAGAAACTTTTCTGAAAGCTTTTCCTTTTAATTTTCAAGGTCTTCTCCTCCCCAACTGTTTCTACCTTCTTCATGGCTAAAAAGAAAAGGATCCGATGTGAAACCTGGATGTTCATCCTACCCATATTGGTGTGAAATCCCATTGCTTAACCACAAGGTTGAGGTGGGTTGTGGGTTTTCAGGCCAAACACAGGGATCTGGCCTTCTTGCCCAGACAGGCCATTAAAATCCTGCTGAAAACAAGTAAATGTGAAGCTTCTGTTCTGAACTTCCTCTTTCCTTGCTTGTTTTGCTTCCTCTCTGACATACTGATGTGCCCACAACACTATTCTCATTTTCTTCCTGCTTCCTCATTAAAGAAAATAAAGTTTCTCTTTCCCGTACCCTGAGGCTATCTTTCCTTTGCAGCTGAACTTATTTTGTACTTTAATCTTCTGTGTGTGCTCTCAACCTCTTCAAAATTTTCCTATTTATTTTTGAAAAACCTAAGAGCATAACCCTGTTGAAATAAATGGAAGATGCTTGGATGCATCAAAGTGCAGGCTCTGGTACAGAACCAGCTAATTTATAACAGCACCCAAATAGCTAAAAACTTTCTTCAGACAGAAAAGTGTCTGTAAGAAAACTCAGAAAATAATTAAGCCTCAATTTCCATTTTTTTGCACTTTTAATCTCATAATCTACTCTTTCTGGTTCTTTTCACTGCAGGCATTTTGTCTTTCCAGCATGCCTTTATCATAGAAATGACTAGCTTTTTGTTGCTTTTCTGTCTCAGCAACAAAAATAAACGGGCATCTCTTCACACCCTCAAAAAGAAAATACTGCCCCTGTTTGAAATATTTTGTGCCAAGTTTCTGTTCACAGCACATTTTCCAGGCTGAATTATACAAGCTTCTGGAAACAAGAATTCTAGTGGAAATGCTGATACGGCCTTAACGAGAGAAAAACTATCGGTACCTCAACAGTGTCGTGCTTAACTTCACCCCCTCTGCATCAGCCTGCTGGATACTCCAGGCAGTATTTCTAACACAGGTTGATAGCAGTCTCCCCTTTACTTACTTGCAACACCGCTATTTTGGCAGTATCAGCTGTATAGTTCTCCTGAGCACACCTCAGAGTCTGTCCTGCTTATGTGCTAAAATCATGAATGGATTAGCACAGATTTTGCTGGAGAAGGGATGTATCCCAAGGTAAGGCAGCATGGCAGCCTTCTCCTTTAAGATTGCTTCTCAGTTTCCCAGCGGTATATTGGATGTTGCACTGAGTTCCTCTGTAAAGGGCAAACAGTATCACTTTTCTTTCAACAAGCCACTTGAGAATAGGACATGAAATATTTTAGGTTTAGTCATGGAGAGAAATTTTTTACATGGCAATTTGAATAGACTTGTTAATTGAATAGAGAATTAAAGCCTCCAGGATTAGAAAAATCTCAGTCCAAAGCATTATTCTTTTTTTTTTTTTTTTTTTTTCTGTTTCTTTTGCAATTCTGGCATGATAATTCTCTAATCTTATTTCCTTTCATCAGTAAGGACTGACATTTTTTCCCGTTTATCACACTGAAGTTAATCCCTGACCTATGAAAACATCCTATCTGCCAGAAGCAGACTTTCTCTTGGGGGAAACCTCACAGGTTTCAGCTCCACCTCCAGGGAGATTTTGCAGCATCTGGCACAGCAGCAGTGTTAGAACGTACCTATTCAAACACAGGTCCTCATTCCCAGTGTGTAGACCCAAATACTAAATATGTAAGATTTGGGGGTGGGTGTGTGTATGTGTGTGTGTGTGTGATTTTGCCTCTACAGAAAAAGAAGAGGGAGGCAGTTGGAAAATTTGGTGGCCAGGTCAGCTTTGTACCATGATGTGGAAAAACAAAAAGTGACCAGGGTACCAGGCTAACTGCAGTTATTGTACCTATGTGAGAAATTCAGAGAGCACTCATCTAGCTGTGAAAGCCTAAACGGTGACAGTATCTAGCCCTGAACAAGAATTTATTCTCTTCTCACTACCTCAGAGAGCCACGTGTATAGAAATAAACTGCAACTGAACAGCACCGTGAAATCTGACCTAAGTCCTGGGCAGGATAAAGTCAGCTGAAGCACAGAACTGGGTGCAACCACTTAAGGGCAAGGCCGTTACTGTAGGTTTTGTAATGACAAAGGTACTGGAATTTAATCTTCAAACCTATTAAATATCTAGGGAAGTCCCTGGCACAATTTTGGTCCAGAAATCCAGCTCTCTCCCCAGCAATTCCTGGGCACGGTCTGGGTACTGGCATGGCCCAGGGACCACTCACACCAGGCAGCTTGTTTACAGTCACCTGGGTTTTAGACAGCAGGAATGTTTAATAGTTATGGACAGTGACAGACCACATCAGCCTCCTTCGGGTCACAGAGCAATCCCAGCATTGCTTGGTTTGCTAGCAAAGTTAAAATTTCAGACACCAATGCAGACTATGTGCATACTGATATTTTACTTCTGAAGATCATAATCTGGCAAAGCACTCAAGTAAATTATTTATTTCAATTGAATTCTTAAGTCTCATGGACTGGGACATCTTTAAATTTAAGCATGTGTTTAAGTATTGAGCTAAATAAGGATGCACTTAACTCTGTGCTTCAAGTTAAATATGAACTTTGCAGAAAAAGAGGCCTTAAAAGAAAAGGCCTTTTCCCCATAACATACTAAATCCTACAATTATAATAGCGATTTCACAATATGTAGGAAGACTGTGCCAAGCACATATATTTTTCAGGGTTTCAATTTCCCTGATGTGAGACATCTCAGGGACATTTTAGTGATTTGTTACAGTCATACAACAAGAACAAAACCTTGCTGAGCAATTTTCCTGGAAAAATAACAAGTTATTTGACTCAGAATGAGAATATAGTATTTTATGATGTTAAAGCTCATTTCTACAAGAAAAAAATGAAACTTTTCTTTTAATGTAATTCATTACTTCTTTGAAGAGATACGCTGAAGAAGTGCTGGACGTGTCTCTATTATGGATAAGAGAGGAATTGCTTGATCAGCTTTGCCAATTTGAAAAAAAAAAAAAAATGGCTTTGTGCCTAGTGTAAAACTTGCCATGGCATCACCTGTTGCATTTTAATTAAATTAAATGTGAATGGTGACAGGAATGGGGCAGAAGTGGAGAATCACACTATATGTGTCATTGGGCTGCATCTGGTAAGCAACATTTGTGTACACTAGGAAAAGAAACAGAGTCCCTACTCCTGCAAAAACAGATGCAATTGCCAAGCCATAAACATTATGAATAATCCCATTGGCTTCAGTAGAGCCGTCAGGATGTATATATGTCCCTAAGTCGAAGACTGGGATAACCAGATATTCTAATCTGAAAAGGAGACAGAGGGTCTTAAACCAGACATTTCCTGAACATCCTTAAAATGGTTCAGTTTACTGATCTGCTTTTTACCAAGAATGATGTTTTTTTTAAAAAAAACCTTTGCCCTAAAATATAAGCTCAATAGAAACACAGACACTATAAGCATTTAAAAGCCTAATGACAAGCAGTGTCTTTTCATGAAATAAGCCTTCCCCTGTTGATGTCTGTAGCCAATACTTTATGCAAGTACATGACCAGATGGAAAGGGACATGTAAAAATCAGATATCAGAGGCTTCCCCTCCTAAGCTACAGCCAAAGGAGAGAAATAGGCACTGCAGTCCATCTAGCTCGGCTGCTGTAGGACAAGGGCCATTGCACGCATCTGACCGCAGCTACCGGAGCCGGGGAACCGCCTGCGATAACTCGTTCATACACTGAACAGCACACATGTGAAGTAGGGTCAGACTCACCCCCCTGAGGCATCTCTATTCGTTGCAGCTGCAAAGAAAATGTTAAGAAATAATTTTGGGGTGATGTGTAATAATCAGTTTGACTGTTCACTTGGCTTGTTGGAGAGTTAGATGGGTCATTAGGGCTCCACGATGACATCCCAGTGACAGCCTTACCAACAGTGCAGCCATGAGCAGCCAAAAGTCACTGCAAAAAGGACTGTGTGAAGCAAGTACTGTAGGGAAGATGAAGGCCATTTTTCCAACTGTTACATACATCCATTTGCACTCTATTTTAATGTAATGCTTGTTCTTTTTTTTTTTTTTTTTTTTCATCTTGTAATTGTCAGCTTTTCTATCTC
>JAVJGJ010000059.1:77959499-77972142 GCA_035590215.1 Microhierax caerulescens | reverse complement strand
GCTGGCCAAAGGGATATTCCATAGCACAGACCATCATGGTCAGTATATAAACTGGGGGAACTGGGCGGGAGGGGCTGTTCGCTGTTCAGAGACTGGCTGGGCATGGTGACTGACTGGGCATGGGCAACTGACTGGCGCATGGTGAGCAACTGTATTGGGCATCAGTTGTACCTCTTCAATTTTATTCCTTTACATTTCCTTTCTTTTTGTTATTGCCTTTTTCAATACAAGTTATATTATTTTACTTTATTTCAATTACTAAAGTATTCTTAGCTCAACCCACGAGTTTTACCTTTTCCCAGTTCTCCTCCCCATCCCACTGGGGTGCAGGGGAGCGAGTGCGTGACTGTGCAGTACTTAGTTGCTGGCTGGGGTTAAACCACAACAACACTCAATACAAATTTTGCAAACAAATATCACTTCCAGAAGCTATCTGGCCATGGAAATTTTCTCTTCCTCCCTAGCTGGGTCTGGTCTGGGAAAAATTAACAATAAAGAAAAATTGATGACAAGAAAACTGCCTTTCTGTCTTTCAGTGGCAGGTCTGACCTGCTGTCTGCAAGATCTCCTGTTTGTAGCTGGTCCCTATAAAGCAGCAGCAATTACTGTTCTTATAGATAAAGTCACTTAGCTGAAGATACTGGGGTTTTGCTATTTTAGCTTATATTGGTACTTATACTGCCCTCCAGTGATAAAGACAGTTGTTCCAATCTATAGACTCATCTTTTGTAACAGCGTACTTCTAGTCTTTGCTCAATTCATACTGAAAACTGCAGTTCTCATTTCAGAATTTATCCAGGTTTTGTCTAAAAATAACAATAATATAGTTCCATTCATTTTTATTTATATTTTTTTAAAACTAAAAGTAAATGCAAATCAATTCATTGTAAGAAATAAAAGGCAACATGGATTTGAACATGAAAAACCCCATTAATACATAATTTTGGACCTACTAAAGTTAAACTGCCACCAATTGGTAAGATTTTCAAAGAATTACCTTTTTTAATAGAGATTGACTTTTTAGTTTTAATTCTGCCAAAAAGATGTCTATTTTCATTGTTGTTATTCCTGCAAATAACTGCCTTTTACTCTCAACATTAGATTTTTATGGATTTTGGTGGTGTGTTGATTGATGGGCTTCAAATCTGTTCTGAGTTGCTGGCTCTCTCCCATGCACCTTAAAAATCAGTGTATAGTGTGAAATACAGGTGGTATTTTCATGGCAGCATACAGAGAAATGATGCAATAGTTGTGAGCATTTGAAGTTTCTACGAACTCATGGCATGCAACAAAAAAAAAATTTACATGGTCCTGCAGCCTAAAGGTTTGGCATACTTTCTTTTCAGCAGATGAAATGTTTCAGAAACATTATTGGTGGTGCTGCTGTAAGAATGTATCATCTGCAAGGAGCTGATATATCCTGGCTGATTGCAGGTGCATGTAGAAGCAATAGAAACAGGGAAAGAGTTTCGTGTATTTTACTCTGCCCTCCTCATTCATGATCACATTTAGATTTCTAGCGGTAATCTGCATTTTACTTGGGGACGCTGCAGTTGTGCTGATGGCTATTTCTCTGTTTCTCCTTTAAAAGAATACAACTACTTAGTGTTCTTTCCTAAGATGCATCACAGAGATATGACTGCAGCTCGTACAGACATAGCCGAGTTTTAGAGTATGGGATGTAAACAAAACATCTCTGAGAAGCCAAGTAAATACCTGAGTCATTGACTTGTGCAGAAAACCCTGTTGCCCCCATTATCAGTAGTAACTGTGCTATTGCTGTTAAAACTTCATTAAACTGTGGCTCTCACACACATTGCACGTCCTGGTTTCGGCTGGGTGGTACTTCTTAGTTCCAGCTGGGGTTAAACCATGACACTGCAACAGTCAGGTTTTGTGCAGTGCTTGGCAGGACAGGACAGGACAGGACAGGACAGGACAGGACAGGACAGGACAGGACAGGACAGGACAGGACAGGACAGGTCAGTACTGCCATGGTGTGAATCTGAAGCAAGTGGCCTGATGATCTTCCCTCGCTGAAGTCAGTGAGAAGCAGCCACTGAATTTTTTAGGGATAAGATCAATCCAGGATTAGCAGGTTTTCAACCACAACGCAATGATCAGAGACTCAGCGCGAGGTGGTGTGACCACAAGATGCCATTATATGGAAAGGACTACACTGCTTTTTGTTAGACTGGGGTGGTAATTCTACCAACCCTTTTGGTCTAACTTTCCTGCAATGGTATAGAGCAAGAGCTTAAACAGGAAAGTGTAACATCCAGGCAGAAAAATGTGCTGTACAGATCGTAGTCCTTCAAACACGTAATATCTGAAAAGGTTTGCAGGGTACCATCAGGGCTTGCTGGATTTAGGTCTGTTTTTTCAGCAGCCAATTCAGGAAACGATTTTATGTTAACAGATTATGTGCCTGGAGGTAGCACTGAAGAACAGGCCCAGGATGGGAAAAATAGAAGACCTAATACCATACTAGAAGCTTTTACATTCTTCACACAAGTGGAGCTGCCCTCCTAATCATCTCAATCTGGGCCAGGTTAATTGGAGCCTTCCCAGCCATGAGTCAGTCTCACACGTTTTCTGCATCTTTGCTAATTAAGAGAATTTTCACCTTTTATACTTCCTTTAGTATTCAGAGCGGTTTGCCATGGGGTAATTATAATCATTGAGTGATAGCTTTAGAATTTCATGTCTGTGATGACATTTCATCACATTAAATTGGAATCCCATAATGCTTCTTGAACCATGATAGACAAGGAGGTCACCTCTATTCTGGATGTTATCCACTGTGTAAGTTTGTGCTGATATTGGGCATCTACTACGTTTTCATTCAGAACTATTGCAATCTCTTCCACTCCTCAGCTGAAGAGATTGGAAACCCAGCTGGTTCTTGACAAGGGAACACAGAAATACTGAGTTTAAGATCCAGGGCACGAGCCCTTTGCTTTCATCCCATACATGCTCTTGTTGGTGTGATTTGGGAGAACTGGATACCAGAGAACTGAGAGGCTGGAAGGAAAGAGCCAAGGCAATCATTGCTCCTCCATTTCCAAATCCATGGCATCTTAAGAGCTTAATCTTAAAACTGATGCAGTGTGCAAAGCCTTCAGTCCCCTTGGGCTGAAGGAGCAAGTAGAGCAGCTCAGTCTCTCAGAGCGGCTGTTACTTCTTGCAATCAGTGCCGTATCACAGCTTACAGCAGCTTTTCACCTGCACTCTGGGTAAGCTCCTGCAGCTGCTCTCAGGGGCTTCCCAGCACCGCTGCTTCCCTAGAGTAACTCTTCATAGTTATCAGAACTTGATGCCAAGGTCCTGAAACATCTTCTTTACTGCATGGCCAGTTGGTTTGCTGCTTATGACTTCAGCTGCAATGACTTGGCCTTAGACACGAGTTTGACAAAACTGGAAATAGCCAAATCGGGGCATAAAGTAGAACAGCACTGATTAATATAAGCATAGTTTACCTAGACTCATCCTACACTGTGCAAGGGAATATATTTACTGAATCCAAAATCAGTGCAAACTTAGAGCCTTGCGGAGAGTCTTTCTATGCTGAGTAGTGCTGCAATGATGAGAAAGCAGCTTTTCAAACATAGATACAAAGCTGTGTCAGCATGGCACAGTGCTGGAGCTCATCATTCCTGCTCAGGAATAAGGCTATCATGTGAGCAACATCACACCAATCCAACTATGTCATTTTCCAAACCAAACTAGCATCTTTAGGCAGATCCTCTACAACTAGCACTGGTATCTGTAACCCAGCATAGCTTTACAAGTGTAAATATTCCCAGTTTTGCTCATATCTTTCAAGCACAGACACATTTCACTGGCGTCTGTGGGAGAGAAGCATGCGCTTATGAGCTTTGTTCATTTTGTTCACGCAGGATTTGAGTAGTTTATTGAACTGTAAGTAGCTGGATATTTAATTCCTTCTGAGGCAGCAATAAAGACCAGTTGCAAATGGGATTTGCTTTGTTCTTTGTTGAGGAAAAAAACCTGTAAAGCTAAAAATGAAATTTAGCAATGCAAAGAAGCAATCACATCATGACCATGCTGCTGTTTTTCTTGGCTTCTTGCTAGAAGACTAGATGTTTCTGGGTACAGATCATAAAATTACAGAAATAACTCAGAACAAATCAGAAATTGTTGAAGTCCCTTCCTTTCAGTTCAGGTGATGCTAGAGCCTGCTTTACCAGGCTTTCAGACAGACTTGAAAATTTGTATCTAAGGGATTTTCTTGCTAAGGAAATAATGTCAAAGATAATGACTGAGTAACTACAATTTTACATTTGAAGCTTATGACTTATAAATGATGATATACATCAGGTTTGTATTTCTTCTATCTGCAGATAAGGTGATTATGGCTCATATCTCTCTGCCTCTGTTCTGTTAAACTGTACATATCACAGTCTGTTCTGTTGGGAAAATATACTCCCTTGAGTGTGCGTGTGGACCAGCTCAAATTTTACCTCACTTGCTTAGTTCCTTCTGTGCCAACAGGCCATGTGATTTTGGGAAGCTGATGTTTTCTTGTGTCAGCTCAAAGTCATGATAGGAATTATTAAGGAATAATTATTTCTGTTTGAAGGTAATGGTGTCAGCAGAAACAACTTTGAACAAATCCCTGAAAAAGACTGCTAAGCGTCTGTTTTCATAGGACTGGTCAATAAAATATAGACCTGTGAAAATACAGAACTGCTATTCTGGAAAACCTCTCCAGGGTCTAGCATTTTCAGAAAAGAGGATTTCAGAGTTATGCACCATTTTCTTTCAAAGATGCTTGCAAATATCTCTCAACAAATGGCTGGAAGTTCACGGTCTTCATCATTTTCTCAAAGCACATCTTAAAAGAGAGCATCTTCGAAGGAGTCTGCAGCACTCTGAATATTAGTAAATTTACAACTGCAAAAGGCAAGGGAAAACTCACTCCCTTTCTACATATATAATGTCTAACACCAGCCAACAAAAAGATTAATAGAAATTGAGAGGAGTAGATCTATCTTTAGAGCTCCAGGGCTTTTTTTCTTTCCCTTCCTGGTAATTATCCAAATGTTGGAGGTTGCAGTCATTTCTGTTGGCAGGAGGAACTGATAAAGAATTCAGCTATTTCTTCAGTGTCCTCCTCTTTCACCTATGAGGCATGTGACAGACACTGCCTCCCAGCAGGAGGAAGCAGCTTCTCTGGCTCACAATGTCCCCTCTTCTCCCCCAGTTCAAACCAAGACATTTCCCATTGGCATTTTTCAGACCAATGCTCCCAGTCTGGCTGTAGTCCTGGTTTGGTTTTGTATCTCCACTTTCCTGGTGCCTTCTACAGACTTCCTATCTGTCTTTCCCTCCTACACAGAGGTTCAAAGACCCCAAACCAGTCAAGTCACCCCTTCCCACATAACCCCTGTGCTCTCTGGAAAATGTCATAGGCTTGTGATGGATGGAGATGTATAGGTTGTTTCAACTCCCTAGCTCAGTAGGTGAGCTGCATACTTCATTCTACTGTCTCAGCCTTCTTTTCCCCTTTCCCCCAAGGCATATCCAATGTGGTCGGTTATGAAATATGACTGGAAGTAAGAAAGGCAACATTAACAGCATCTCTTACAGTACGTGATATGGTTAGTAATGCTTAGGCTCAGTCACAACATTGTCCTTGGCTTTTAGGTCAACAGAGAGCAGGGCTTGACCTCTGAGAGCTCTGAATGACACTAAATTCGAGTTTTGATATTTACTGGCAGTTCAGAGATGCATCTGGGAGGTACTGTGCTACATCCACCAGGCAAAATAATTAGTCTTTCATTGAAACCAGCTTTCCTGCTATCAGCAATGATTTGGCTATTGCTGTAAATTAGGATTAAAACTGTGATCATAAAAATGTAGTTACACTGGCACATACTTCCCATCCATATTCAGCTGCAGAGAAGAGGCAACTTTCTAAATGAAAGGGTATCCATTTCTGTCTATAACATGCTGGAACATTAAAAATCTTCCCCAAATTAATTTGTACAGAGATGGAATACAAATAAGGGTGATTTCATAATTCTTTCTGACATCCTTATAATGGAAAAGCTTCAGTTTAAAAAGAGTATAATTGGTAACAACTGACAGCTTGGTAGGATATGATTTTTGTGTACTTCTGTACCTTATTATTTTCTCATTTTTCAAGCATTTAATTCACCCCCTGGCATTCAGACATAGGTGGCCCTTCTTTCTTTAAGACTTTATTGGGACATTTAACAACAAGGCTCCTAAACAGCACAGGTTTTCCATGTCATCTTGGCCATCCTGTTATAAATAGCTCAATCTCCTTAGCATAAATTTGCACTTCTCTTCTCAATTAACCAAGTTTCTATTTTTAATTTTTCTGAGGAATTCCCAGAGGAATAATTCTCTGAAGTTTGCAGAACTGTAAGGGATCTCCTGCTCATAAAGCCTAACAAGCTGTACCTTGACAGCTGGTTCCTGTAAATGTGATTCATGTGTTGACTTGCTAAAAATAGATGTGGCTGAACCAAAATAAAAGTTCTAATGTAACAGACCCCCCCTTGAAATACTGCCAAAATTATAAGCAACCTCCATAAAGAACTAATGACCCAAGGTGGCCAATATCTACAGAAGTCAGGAAATTAGGTAGATTTTTTTAAGAGATACCTAAAGATGGTGCTCAGCTCCCATTGGGACTTACTGCTTAGCAGCTTTTAAAAATCTAGCAGAAACATACTTTTATCATTCTAGTCTTTGAAAAGCCTGGCTGCAGAGCACCTTTGAGATTGCCTCATTAGTGGAGCACCCCAGACTGAGAGCTTCAAGAAGCCCAGTTTTCAGAGCTTGTACTTTCACCACTTTTGTACCCGGTCGGGGATATCTAATCAAGGACTTAAAAATCCTTAGATGTGCTTGAATATCTTGGCCATTTTAGTGTTAATGGGAGAACCCAAAAAATGTGCAATTGCCTAGAAATAAAACTGAAATAGACCAAATTAGTTTCACTGCTTTTGAAGAGTGTGTTGCAGAAGGAAATGGGAAGCAATACCAGTGGAAAATGCATTAATTTTTCAAAATTAAATTCCTTTTTAATAATGTACGGTATAGGTTCCACTACTGAGGGAGGTAAAGTCAGCTTAAAGAGGCTTTTTAAAAAATCTTGGTGGAATTACCTTTGATGTCTCAGCCTTCTACCTTGACTTAATGGGAAGGAAAAGCTCAATCCTGTTCCCTAGATCCAGACGCAGGCTCACTGAAACCAGTCACGTTATGCACAGCCCTACCCAACCCGACCCACTTCCATGATCAGCTACTCCGAAACAGTAGGTCTGTACTCTGGATGATAAATCCCAGCAAAAAATTTAAACCTGATTACATCACAGCCTAACTGCTCAAAATAAAAGTGCTTTGGGAAATGGGTAGAACACGTCTATGGAAATTGCATGTAAGTGGAGCAAAGGCAAGGGGCATGCAGAGTTGAGAAGGAATTAAATTCTCCTTACAAAAGCCCCTCTTGCGTTAGCTAAAACGGAGAACCCCTACAAACAAGGGCTTTTTAATATTCAGGTAGCACGTTACCCTCCTCCTCTCTGTTCTGCAGGTGGCCTGCACTGTCCTGACATGTCTCAGGTCATTGGGAATTGTTTCAGAGATCTCACTGATGACATAAAAGCTCCCAGCATGCAGGCATGAACTTTGGATTACACCTTGAAATTACAGAGTCGCTTACCTGCGAACCGAATTGCATCCATACTGGCATTTAGATCATTCCCAAGTTGACAAAATCTGGGCCTGGGGATTTGGTTTTGCTCACTGCAGAATTTAGGATTAGGTGTAAAACTGTGCCCTCATATGATCAGGGCCTCTGACTTCTAAGTTTGTGAAGAACTGGATCTGAATGCTTGACATCTAAAGCTGAAAACCACATAAAAAAGAACAGAACAAAGAATGTCAAGTCACTGAGTACCTTTTAGTTGAGCAAGCCAAGAAATGGAGTAAATTTTTCAGTGACCTGGAACTCAATGAAGTTTAAACAGAACAAAGCAAAATAGCTTATTTTTTTTATTAGATAAAGCAGAAGAGAAAAACTAGTTCTACACCAACAGCCACTATCAATAATATATTTTTACATCATACACAAAAATATTTGAAAAATGAGGGGACTGTGCAGACCACAGGGATTTCAGAAACCTGACGACACAAGAAATACATTGACAGGCTCATCAGGAATGGCAGAGAGAAAACTTATGATGTGGTGTACTGCTCTAGCGTTATTATGTCCAGATAACATTAGTTTCTTTTAAGATCAATAGGAACAAAAGAATTCAAAATTTCTAGAATGTGTGAAGAGCCAGATCTGACGCTTTGGATAACAGCATATCAGAAATTTCTTTCTTTTTGTGTGATCTTAGTAGCTGTGAAAACTGATGAACTGACAGTCCTAGAAACATAATGCCTTGATGTACCAGAGCAGAGAGAAAGCGTGAAATGTCAGACAATGCAGTGAAGAGTGTATTGAGGAGGTGAAGGAAGATACAGTAGACAGCAGCATAATAAGAGGGCATTGTTGGACTGTGAATCTTCATGAGCAGCTTCTTGAAGGAGTTGTACGAGTTGTGCTGAGTACACCAAATTATTTTGTCCTGTGAGAGATTATGCCTTTTTGATCTGTGAGAGATCATGTGCTCCTCAGCATGCAAATCCCTCTGCTTTTGCACATCGCCCATGGTGCCACATTTGCCTGAATGCTTTTGCATGGCTGTAAGCAGAGTATGAATACTCTGCCTAACTCTGAAACAAAGTTCTCCTGGACAAAGCAGGTTTGACTTGGTAGCTGTCAAAAACTTTTTTTCTGCAAAGAAGGGTACAGTCATTTATCTGCTGGCAGTGCAAACGTCTCTTGCCCGGAGAGGGGTGTGTAAATGTCTTGCGTGTGTATTTGCACAGTCAAGGCCAATCCTTTGTGTAAAGAAGTGCTGAAAGCCAAGTTTTTAATTTATTGCAGGTATGTCTTACATCACATTGCACTCAGCAACACAACCTATGAAGTTTTCTCTGTGTAAAGTTTGAACAAAGATCGCATACTGAATAGCATGGCCACGGGTGGGAAGACTTTGGTTGAGCTGTTGTCAAGTTCTCAAGGTAACAGTGGAGTTTCTGCTCCAGTCAAGGTTCTTAACCATGAGCAGAGCCGATAAGATTTCCCAAATGACGTGCAGTAACCTGTCTCGTCCACATCAGCTGAGCGTTAAACCCCCTTTGCTGATGATTTTTACTGCATTGTAAGAGTTATTATACAAATTTGTACCATGTATTGGCCAGGCTCTACAGCCAAACGGCACATCTTGTGAGGTGCCAAGGTGGTGTATCTATAAATCCCCTGTAAGAAAGGGGTCACAGGAGCACTGGAGCCCAGGTGAATCACGTTGGCATTATGGGAAAGGTAGCCCAGGTCTGGGCCAGTCAGGATACTGAAACTATCATGCCTAAGAGGAGGCAGTGTGACATGAGAGGGGAAATATAGTTTAGTGTCCCAAGGACAAGAACTGAATTCCAGTAAGTTCAACAAACTGCAATAAAATATTGTGAGGCAGAAATATTAAAATGTTGCATCCCATTTCAAACACACCAAAATTTATGACATTTTATACATTTATAAACACTTATAAACCCGCATCTTTCAGGATTTAAAAACAAAAATAATGATAATAATAACTACATAGTAAATAACCATAGCAATACTAAAATCCAACTGCTCACCCAATTTGTAAGAAAGCAAGTGTTGATAAAACAGCATTTTCCAAGGAAAACAAACTGGTTTGTTGAACCATTAGTTGTGCAGCAGAGCTCATAAGGCTCTGCTGTCTAGGCTTTCTTGAAACAAATAAAAAAAACCCAAAGATTGCAGCAAGGCAGCTACAACACTGAGGAGGGCAGATGGGTAGAGACACACAGAGTGAGGCAGAAGAAATAATGAGGCAGTGCTGGTAATAGCTGCCCATGAAATCTCCTACACAGTACTACTTAAGTGTTGTCACCCCAGTATTCTTAAAATTGAAAACAGATTTACAATGCATTTATTGAGGGGGAGAGCAGAGATTCAACCCTCACATCTCCCTCTTACTTTCATAATTGTCTTAGGTTTTCTCTTGTGACAAGTGGAATTAGACCATGCTCAACAAAATACTGGGAAAAAAAAAAAAAAAAAAAACAGCAAAAAAAAAGCAGCAAGATATCATTTCTTCTCTGATTGAAAGCCTGGGCAAGGAGGTCCATGTGTTTTCCCATCTGCACAGAAGTTTTGCTGATTGCTGTGGATCAGAATGTGAGGGAGGAGGGACACGAGGGATTTTGTTTCAGAACACAGTGTTGTACAGCACAAGCAAGAAAAGTTTCAGTGAAATTTAACATCCCTATTCTTGTTTTCCACTGCAGGGATAAATAATGGGCAAGCAACCTCTTGGTTTATTGCCAAATGTAAATAAATGATTCATTTACTTTGTATATGTATATATACGTACATTTAAACAGTTGTTTGTAATCAAATGATAGATTCTACTAGCTCATGACCCAGAGTTAAGCTCATGCTCCATGAAGATGAAAATTTATGGCATGAATCAGCAAATGGTTCTGCTTTCTCAGCACATCCATTGCAAAACGTGACATCTCATGCATCATTCAAGCAGAATGCAATGCACACCTTAAAGGAGGAACCCTTCATCTTCTCTTTCTGTGTTTCTAGCATTTTCTGATATCAATTACCACTGAGCATTAAAATGTCCAGTGTTTCAGGAAAATCATTTAGATTATACTCTCGCAAGGATAGTGTGTGTAGTCCTTGCTGCGCAGCAGTTTATGAGGCTCTATGCGTGCTTTCATGCCATGACCATCACTACGATATATGACCATCAAAAGTTTTAAGTCCTGGAAAGCTTATGAGAGGATTAGTTACATGATAGCTTTTAAGACTTGAGTCCTTTTGGATACAAACTCCCACTTACTGTTCATTCTGTCATGATTTTTATTCCACTTGGTTGCACTGGTGACTGATCCACAGCCTCCTGAAACCACTGGAAATATTCCTGTTGTCTTCAGCATGTTTTGCATCAGCTGCAGAGGGGACAGGAGTGGGCTATTTCCAAAATTGTTGGCATTACTTGACTGAAATATAAGTGACCACAACCTTTCATAAAGATGTAGATAGACTGAACAGCAATACAAGAACATAATCCCCAGGGTAATAACGTTTCCACTAGCCACTGAGTCCAAATCTTTCCCAATATCCATTCAGGTATTATGGTGTTTTCAGGACAAAGAGGAGATAATGACATGCTTTCCGATCTATTTTATTTTGACCTTTCCTTGTTCTTTTTGAATTTCAGGACATGATTTAGGAAGGGAGACTATGTTGCATTTATTATGTGAAGTTACCTTCTGAACTCAAAACTCTTCAATTTCATGTTTGAAATTGAACACCAGCACGATGAAGCCCAAAATTCAGTCTCATTTGCATCAAAAGTTCCAATCTGTAAGATGTATCTATCTTACATTTTTTTTAAGTATACAGTACTTTTAGTTATGAAGCATTCAGCATTTTGAAACATGTGGAAGAGCTTGAAATGCATCCGTGTGTTTAGCTGCACACCATAATGTTGATTCTTTTGATGGTGATTAGTTAGCAAAAAGAGATCCCAAATTCATTCTATTTTCTTGATGGAATCTCCTACCCAGCTGTATTTTCTTAGCTAAGACAAATTCAGCCGCCAGCAAATGATGTGCTTAGGAACCTATGTAGAATTTCAAGGTGGCAGTTTCCTGAAAAATGCTAAAATAAGACTTTTCAGTATGTTTGAGCTAAACAACCTCACTGGCTTCTGCACTTAAACTTTGCCTGGCCTTGATCAGAGTTGACAAGTAAACAATGACTGCTTTTAAAACTCCAACCCAAGAATATTAAGTATGAACCAAGATTCCAACATGAGAGCTTGGGATTCTTCTGACCAAAATAAGGATATCTGTAGAGTCCATGTTTGGCCAAGAGACAGAAGTAGACATTTTCCCTGCACAACCCACTGTATCCCAACAAAGGTGAAAAAAACAGGAGAAATGGTTTGTGCCCTAAAAGTACCTACTTCTTTCTGTTGATGAGGAAGGGAGCTTGGGAGGTCTAGTTCAGGCATAGACATTGACATTGGAGAGGTGAGGTGAGTAAGTCCTCTGTAATTCTGAAGGGATTTCTTTGGAGTACGTCTCCTCTGAGGATGGCAGCCAACGGAACAATGGGTACAGCCAAATATTTAGCAAAACTGATTCCAAAAAAACAGGGAGTAGCAGGAAAACTACATAGATCAGGATGAGGCACATGGAGAGACCTTCCTGAAGCCTGGCAACAAGAAGAATATTTTGACACATCAGTATGCTTTTTGGAACAAGCCTGCTGAGAGTAAAATCTGAGAATGCGTTGACAAATGCACCCCAGAAGAGGTACGGATATGTACAGGGGAATCAGCAATGAAGTGTCTAACAACTAAGGACTGTGTTACTGTTGTATTCATTGCTGATCCTGACCTTGGGGTGACAATAATTAATTATTTTCAGTAGGGATTCCATTAAAATCCAGCCTGAAAGCTGTATATTTATTTGTAGCTGGGGC
>JAVJGJ010000059.1:77923725-77949939 GCA_035590215.1 Microhierax caerulescens | reverse complement strand
CTCCTTGCCTTTCTGTAGCGAACACAATCTGGAAAACTGTGGATAAAGCTGTAAATAATATGACACACAAGCTGTGCTATACTAGCTCTCTGACAAATGGCCACTCTGTCCGATAAAAAACACTTCTCATTGAGGGAGTCTTTATTTCAGTAACAGTCCTGCTATACCCATTGCCTTTTTGGTCTCTTCTGCACTATATCGTGCTACTAGTGCCAGGACCAGAACTATCCACCAGAATTTGGTTGACTAAACTAATAACCTGTTCGAGCAATCTTTAGCAAGGCTCTGACTCAAATTTTACAACATGATGCCCTTGTTACATCCCTTCCCAGTACAACAAGGACATAGTCAAACTGGAGAAATTCCAGATGAGGGTCACTAAGATGGTCAGAAGGCTGGAGATATAGATGACATACACAGATAGGCTGTGGGAGTGGGGTTTATTCAGACTACTGAAAATCAAGGGACATGACAGAAGTCATAACAGGCTTCCACAGTCTATTTGGGGTTAAGGAAAGAAAGATAAAGCTAGAGTATTCTCAGAGCTGCAAAATGAAAGGACAAGTGACAATGGGCACAAAAATGCTAACAAGGGAAATTTCAATGAGATACAAGGAGAGAAATGTTTCACCATAAGGGTAGTCAAATATTGAAACAGATTGCTCAGAGAGGTCAAGGAATTGTCGTCTTTGGAGACACGCAAACTCAGCTGGACATTGAACTGCCTTCTGAAACCTAAGTGACCTTGAAGATATCCCTCTTTGAGAAGGGGTTTGGATTACTTGACCTCCACAGGTCATCTTTCTCTTCCAAGCTGAATTAGTCTACAATCTTATGATTTTATATCTTAACACTATAGATCTGTCCAGATTGTGCCAGTCGACTTCTGCACCAGAGAATGGACTCTGACACTATTTATTTCTAGTACAGATGGAGTTTTTCTGCTCCAAAAATTGCGCGTTGTATGCCAGAAGTCAGTAATTTTCCTTCCTTTTCTTCTGTGATTATTCACAAAAGAAATTATTATTCACAATGCCAGATATATAACGTTATATACATATATAAAGTATATATTGGCACCAACAAACCTTTGTGGGGAACAGGAAGCAATTTTTGCATTATTAGGTAAAGCTTTTTCTATTTTTATTTCCCATGGAAAAAAAAAATCGATATTAAAGGGGGAAAAAATAACCCAAAAACATTTATAAGTGTTGGTTTCTATTTTAGGAAGAACTAAAAAGAAGGAAAAGAACATAATCCCACACTGCAGTTTTCTTGAATACTCAGTGTATGTGACCAACTACTCATCTAGAAAAAGTCATGAAATCTCTACCATTTTTTGAGATTACAGTTTCAATAGCATCAAGGTCAGCTAATTTGTAACAACAAACTATGATATATCCAACAAGTAATATCTAAATGATAAGAAATAGATAAATTAATGCCAAGTTATCGCAAAGATTTTCTATACTCTCTTCTGATGCTGTACACAAAGTGCTTCTCAGGACTGGAGTATTCTGAGATCTCTTGCAGATGGCCACGAGCATATAGGCCTCTCGGTGAGGAAGACATTGCTCCAAAGACCAGAGAAGTCATCTTCATGGCACAATCACCTGAGGAGAACAACCTAATAAACCATCAGTGGAAGTTAATGCACAAGCTATATGCAACTATTTCTTCATTTTCAACTGAATCAGCTTTGGAGATGGCCATGGTAAGGTTCTCCTATGCTCCTCTTTGCTTTTATTGAGGTCAATAGGTTCTCACTGGCTTTCCTAGGAGGAGACCTGGATCTGCCATGTGTATAGCGTCTTTGATGCTCAAAGTATCAGTAAGATCTTTCATATATATATATATATGTGTGAAAAGACACGCATCCAAGTGACCATTAAAGTCTTTTTCTTAACAATTAAGACCTGAATCACTGAAGTGGTTAATATATACAATAACCTTCGTACTGTGCCTTTAGCCCAGAGGAACAATGACTGTGATTCATAAGATTCATTATGTGCCACATTTGGCACATTGTCAACAGTACTACCCTTTAAAGAGCCAGAAATAAGGGTAATGGAATGGAAAATTTCCTTTCATCCCATCACTGGGTCAGTCTGGGTGTATCCCATGTATTAGCTTGCAACAAAAAGGTAGAGTGTGTGTCACATGCCCTTTGGGAATTTCTAAAGGGAATACCATCAACACAAAGGAAAAGGAAACAAAGTATGTTTAGCAGCTTGAAAGAATTAGTTCTTTTATTTTCATTCTTTTTGTCTTTTTAGTTGGCCTTTCCATGTTCTTACTAAAAGCATAATTTAGTCAGATGCTGTCTTCCTTTTTATTGCTAAATATGTAGGTTTAAAAGTACATATTGCCTGGAATTCAGGGTTGTAGATGAAAACCGTTCACCTTCCTCTGACAATGCAATCAGTGTCTGGCATTAGAAATCGGGCTGATTTCAGAAGATTTTACAAATAGCCTATGCAAACCACACCAAAACCAAAGGGGTTTGATTCAGCCCTAAAGTATTATTCCATCCAAGCCAGCATTGCCATATTCCAGAAATTATCTATTTTTATCTCAGACCTGACAAACTTCTTTCCCCTAAATTGCCTGACTATCTTATCATGCAAGGCAGTCAAACTACTGGGCCAGCTACAACATCACACAGTTATACTGGTAGGATTATCTCACTTATAATTCTTATTAGGTAAAGTGTTCATATTCAGACTGTTGGGTAGAAGTTATCTTGAATATTACTGGCTATAAATTCAAGAAATCAACGAAAAATTCCTATTCTTCATGTCTTACACATAGAGGTTTCCACCAAGATAATTAGAAGAAGGTCCTAAGTTGGGCAGGCTTGGACACTGATCAGTTGTTGCTTTCCAGAACCAGGTACCTTCAGACCAAAAGCTTAAATCTTTAGTGAGAGGGGGAGTTACTGAAAATAAATACATACAGCAATCTGACATTCTAGGCAAACCGCACATTTACAATTGCTGCATCATTAAAAGTGGAGCTGAAGGCTCTATGAACACACTAGTTGTTGGACAGTCACACCAAAAAGTTAATTTCAAGAACCTGTCATTTGCATAAAAGAAGCGGTGATGAACAATGATGATTTATTAAACTCTGTCAGAAAACAATTGGAAAAAAACCTCATTTTGAACAGTCTCCATCCATCAACACTTCTGTTTGAGGAACCAGACTTTATACATCATGAAAAATGTGGTCCAAGTATTTGCTTTTTGTTATTTTCCTTTTAGTTTGTTAAATTTGCTACAGGCAGAGGCAAAGTTGCCCTATGGAAATAATCACTCCCACTGTTTGAAAAATGCTATTCCCTTGTCTTCTCTTAAGCTTTGTGGTAAATTCTCTGCATCCCCATCTCTCTAAAATAACGTGTATGGCCTCAGGAATGTCTTTAGCTAATCCCTGCTGTATGCTAGGTTATATTCCATTCAGCTGGCCTGATTTGTATGCATTTGGATTTTCCAGCTAATTACTTTGCTCTATTTGTATCATTAGTTTTATTGTTGCTGGTTTTGAAGAGACTTTTCCTGCCTAACTACTTGCCAGATTACTTTTTTATTATTATTTTCTTGAAATACTGAGTTACGGGAGAAGGCAGCAAACCTCTTGTGTTCCTAATTATAACCCCAGTTTCTGAAACCTTTAGGTTTTCCCATTATTACTCCTAGCAAAAAGCATTTCCAAGGTGTATTTCCCTTCTCGATGCCTTGTGGCAAAACCAGGTTTTCCACATCTAAAAATTCCCCCACAACAGGGCATTCGCATACGCCTGGGATTTTATATGCTGAATATAAAGCACAGAGGAGTCGATGCCGTGAGGACTCCTGCTCCCCCAGGTGCAATGCCAGGTTGATGGGCTCTCAGACAGGAGCAGTATGTCCGGACCCAGGCAGTGCCCTGTCACCTCCCCAGTTCACATCAGCTGCTGCACAACACAGCCGCATTCTCACTTGCTCATACTGCTTGCAGAAAAAAAACATGGGGCTTTTCTTGCCCAAGTGCTGAAGGAAAAGACTCAAAGAACCCAATGGACTGCTTGAGTTGTCCTTCTATTGTTCTGACACGACTAATGGATCAAAATAAAATGAAAAAGACTGAGCGGCTTAGAAAGACTGAGCTCAAAATGAGAAACTGCTTTTTGGTAAATCTCATGTGTGAAATTCATCTCCCTTTGTGTCAGCTGCAGTCAGTTGCTCCCCAAGAGACAGTCAGCTGTCTCCGTCTGTCCTTCAGCATCCCATTTGCAGAAGCTCATTAGGTTAAGGTGAAGACCACAGTCAGACCATCTGCCTTTGGCCTCCTCCATATCACCACCATTGTGCATCACCCCGCTGTTCCTATATACCAGCTTGCAATTTGTAGATATGGCTAAACCGTATTTTCATAGAATATTTCAGGTTGGAAGGGACCCATAAGAATTATTCAGTCCAGCTCCCTGGTTCTCCCCCAAAACTAAACTCTTTTCCTTAAAGGCACTCAGCTTTGAGCTAAAGGTATTAAGGAATGAGGAATCCACCCCTTCCTCCATAATTTGTTTCAACTCTTAATCAAGATCAGTGCTTAAAACAGATTATCCTGTTTTCTAGCATTTATTTATTTATTTGCGTGTTGTTTCTGTTCTCTATTTATATACTACAAACCCAGTCTCCTCCTGAAACATCTGCCAGACTCAGTAACTGGGCACAGTAGCTACGGTGACTTTGCTCTGGTTTGGAGGAAGAAAACCCATGCAGCTGCTGCTGAGAAAGCCGCTGGTTGCTACACCTAGGTGTAGGGTGGCAACATTAAAGCAAGCAGCCAGCTGCCATTGCTTAACCTGCTGCTGTGGCTTGGTGGCTCCCCGCACCACAGTGAGGAGGCAGGTCAGAAGAAAGCATCTCTGCTTGTGTGTGCAGCAAAGGCTGTGAGAGCAGAAGTGGCATGTTCAGGGAAACTTTGGAAACATCTACTGGGAACTGACGTCACTACATTTGGATTTTACCCCAGAGATCTAACAATAATAGGTGGGGCATCCTGAAGGGGTTAATGTTAGTGATTACACGCACATTAAATGTAGGCATTTCAACTCAGCTTTTGATGCCATCTAGGTGGCAGTACCTTGAGTGTCAATCTATGTGTATCAACACAGTCTTCACTGGGGTACGCTTGTAAGTTTATTGATGCTTCCTTTGCATCTGGCACACACATGGTCCCTATTAACAGCAGAGGAGGGAAGAAATCTCTTTGTGATTGGCAAAGAGATTTTCCTCTGGCGCTTTTCTTAAGTGTTTTCATAGCCTTGCAAGTCTGTATTTTTCTCTTCCAGCAACACTGCTTCGCCAAGTATACCCCTTTTTATTAATACAAATCTATCGGAGATGTCACACTCTCCTACCTTCTGCTGAACTTGACCTTGAAGGAGCACTAGGCTTGTCTGGACTGTGAAAACAGAAAAATAAGCTGCCCTTCCCTACCTTCCCCACTGCTTCCTTTTCAGCCAGTTGTCATCCTTTAACAAGCAAAGGAGGTTTACATGGAGGTAAGCAAATATACTAAACTGATCTCTTTGAAGATGAATTACACCTTTCGTGGGTTTGTTTTTTTTTTTTTTCCCTTTTTGGAAGCCTTCAAGATTGAATTCCTAATAAACAGCTCTTCATAAGATAGCCCCTGTCACTTCTTGTTTGTCCAAAGCATTTTTCCCCATTATTATATCTTTCAGCGTTTACCCAAGCCAAAAAAATGTTACTTACTGACACACACAGGCTTGCAATATTTAAGCAAAACATATAAGCTATTCTACAAAAGCCAGGTTGACAGTAACATTTCAAAAATGAGACTATAATGTAATAAAAATGTTATCCTGGCCGGTGTCTGCACAGAGAATAAGAAAATTAATGAAACATTGTGACAAATGAGGACCGGGAGAATTTTCCAGAGAAGGGGAAAATGAAAGTGGAGCTAGAGAAGAACAAAGCAAAACCTTCTGGAAAGGCCACGTTTGACTACAAGAATTTATGGCTTCTCTTCTTATCTCAATGGACCCTCTGTGAAGGCACTCCCCAGGCCAAATCCGAATGATTTGTCAGCTGTCTGCTAAGCCCTTTTTCTTCAAAAGGCTTAACCCCAGTTACATGCCCATTGTATTTCCACAGAATGGTGTATCCCTGTTTCAAATAACTGAGCTTAATGCAACCCTGAAAGCATCCCTGTCGCTGATGTTAGCAGTTATAAATATGGCAGGCTGAGGATATATTCCCAGCAGGGCTTTGACAGTGCCTATTGTAAGTCCCTATATGCCTACAACAAATCTGTTACTTGATGATGTCTCTTTCTACACAGCCACTCAGGTGACAAACTTTCTCTTGCTGTCATTCCTTGGTGAGATAAAGCTTTTCTGTAAATAGCACTGCAGGCTGATTTCTTGCTTCTGTTCCTTCAGATCTCGAAGCAAAAGCTCTGGGAGCTACAGGCTATGGCTATGGCACCAGAAGCGGGTGAGGTTTACGGTACTCAGCACAAATTTTATTAGGCTATACTTTGTCTTAGTGCCATACAGCCCTTTCTGATATTAATCCCAGAAGCATCCCTGGGTTTTTTGGTTGGTTGTTTTTTTTTTTTGTCTTAACTCAGTCTCTGTACAGATGGTAGAGGAACGAGTGATAAAAAACTACTCAGACCTTATATCATAGCCAATGGACTATTGGCCAATCTAGCCACAGAAACAAGTCAAACTGACAAACAAGTCAAACTGACAGTGAAAGGGAGAGAAAGCTTTGGAATAAAAGTATTTTCCTCATGAGACAGAGGCAATGGCAACAAAAAAAAAAAAAAAAAAAAAAAAAAAAAGCTGTGTTGGAGTGTAACCAGTACATTAGCGTGCTGCAGAGAATTTTGTTGCCCGCCTCTGAGAGTCATCACAACCATGGAAGAGTTAGCACGGCCATGAAGGTGTCCCACCTTTCAAACTTTGGACAAGGGAAGCACAAAACAGATGTAAAGCCAGCTTGGTATGTATTTCCATTTCTGCTCAGCACAGTTCAGTCAGAGTATGTTTGGTATTACGCTTGTAATCGTACGTTCTGTGCTCTGAGACTTCCTTCCCTGTTGACGTAGTGCCACAGGGGTGGTGTATGGGGGGCAAAGAGGTGGGTGGTGAGTATGCAGGTCCTGCACACGCACTAGTGCCCCAAGGGCAGACCATGAAGAAGGAGAGCTTGACACGACCAGTGGATAAGCAACTGTATTTCACTCTTTTAAGCCTCAACTCCAGTGCAACATACCGTGGAAGCTGACACCGTCATTTTCTGACTCTCTTTTCAAAATGCTGCGTGGCTTACTGTCTGCTTGAAGATGACTGTGATGCGTTAGAGCATTAATGCTAGCCAATTGCTATGCAAAACTCCATATGACTAAAATCCAGTGCACATTTTGCACCTTCTGGAAAACTATGCATTAGATGAGACTGGAACAGAAATAGAAAACTTCAAATATTCAGCTTCAAACCCCACCTTATTTAAAGCTGACAGTTTTATCTTCGCATCATTCATGATGCTTTTATACTTTATTCCATTTACTTTACATAAGCATCAATAAGATTTCAAAAAGAAAACTTTTGATTTTCCCATTATCCCAAGATCTACTTAATTGCATGAGTGATCCAGAGCAGCAAACTGCTTTCAGCTAGAGTGTCATTTTCTTCTTTCCCCACTGTTCTTTTTTTTTTCTTCTGATTTTCTTCATATAGCAACAATTCCTGTTAGTTCCTGAGATAGGCACAAAACTGCATCCTGTGGCTATTGATTCATACAAACACCTCAACATCTTTCCAGGCACTCCTGTAAGGGATTTCAAACCCCACAGAGACATTGCAGGATAAATTCAAAGTATTGCAATATTAATCTCTATTTAAATGAATGAATCCTGTGCTAAAAGACTTTTCTTTCACCATGGAAATGAAGACATTGTCCTAGGAAATAATTCTAGCAAAAACTGATGTCATAGTTTAAGATACTGCTCGCTGTGTGAATTCAGTGAAGACAACGTTCAGAGATGTAGAAATTGAGAGTTGCATCCCATCCATGCCAAAAAAGTTTGCACATGGTTTTGGGGTAGTTCTTTCAAGGTTACAGTCCAATTCCTTGGATGAGAATCCTTGTTGCATGAAGGTCATCTTTAGATCGAAAGAACATTTCTTGGAAAGATATGGATGTGAGTCTCAATTTCTACTTCTCAGTCTCTTCAGAAGGGCAACTCATTTTGGCTAAACAATTAAATAGCAATTGGACCAGAGAAAAATAGAGAAACTGACTGTACAGGCATGTGGTCAAGAGTCTTTGAAATACAGCAAACCCTGATTAAAATCCCTTTTCCCAATGGGAGGAAAGAGACACTTGAACCTTTATCATCCGCTTGCTGTGTGCACCCTACACTTCTTGCCGTTCTGGATCCAAAGAAAAGCTTTCAAAGGCTGTAACAGAAAATGGGAAAATCTTAATTATTACACTTGGTATATAGGCGAGGCTTTTAGGCAAAGCAGAATTTTACTAAAGCCTGACATGTGACTCCCACTGGATGTATGTAGCATTTAAATCCATCACTGCTTTCCTTCACAGAGACAAATATATGTCATTTGCTTTACATGGTTTTACAATATTCATTTAAAATCAAGTATGCACCATTCCAAGTGAAAAAATTATGCACTCAATTTTCCACAAAACATAAAGAGAAGTGGAAACATAGTGCCATACTTCCAAATATTTTAAGAAAGGAATTCTGAAAAGTTATTTATAGCCAGTATAGCTAGAATCAGAAGTTCTCCCTATCTATCAGCGCAAAATCAAAATCGGAAGCGTCAAATTAAAAAATAATAACACTCCAGAGGAATGAGATCACTGAGCGACCCACTTCAAACATTGTCCAGTTGAGTCATCCCCTTTCTGATTTTGTTGTTATATTTAACAGTTAAAAGTGAAAAGAAGGAAGAGGAGATCTTAAAAAAAAAAACTTAAATTGGAGTGACCACTCTGAAATATCCTACAAGGAGACTGCCTTCTGTAAGGTGAATAGTCACCTTTTTTAAACATTAAGCACCTAAAAGATGATTTGCCTTCACCACTCCACCATCCTTTCTACCTGCTGAACCCCTGGGGAAATGCAAGTAAACCGAAAAGATGGGTTCCACAAACTTGTTTTCTTGTTACGCAACAATTTTATGAGCCTGTTTCTGGCCTGACCGGGTTCCCACGCACCGCGGCCCTGCACCCCCAGGGACAGCAGCTCCTGCCAAGCAGGGAGGGTGCTCCTGTGGAAAGGGTTCAAAAAAAGGTCTGGCCCAAAACACTGACTCCGTGAGACCTAGGGGTGCTCCAGCACCACCTCGTAGAAGTGCTCATAGTTTACAGTATTTTATTCCTGAAAACGAAACTGGGGTAAGAGCAAGCCTTAGTTTAGTACAACAGCGAAATCTATATTCTATATTGAGATGCAAACCCCTGTTTGATTGCTAGCTGCAAGCCCTGGTTGGTTTAACATCCACATGTAAGTTTTACATGCACCAGAACCTCTTCTTTTTTTAAATCCTGATTAAATTCTTCTTTTATTTTCTGCTCCCACTACAGAAAAAGCTTACCATAAGCAGAAAGCTCCTCACTAATCTCCAAATCTCCATGGAGCGTGCATCTGTTATAGTGTTTTCTCTGATCTTACAGTTTCCCTACTGATCTAAAAATAAATTTTTTGCTCATCATTTTTTTTTTTTACAAAACCTGTTGTTTCTTTTTCAGTGTATCAGAGTAATGGCTATGAAATAAAGGGGGGGAAAAAAAACAATTGTTCTTTTATTTTGGCTTTGAGGAAAGCTAATAGAAATAACCCCTGATTCACTCAGAGAACTACTTTAATGCCATTTATAAGCATGACCTTCAAAGAAAAACACTTTCTTCAGTTCCTTGAAATACCTGGTGTTGGATCTAAACCTGCATCAATGAAATCAAAGTGCAGCACTCACTTTCGGTGGACCCACAGGATGTCGGGAGAAGCACCCCTCTCCAAAGCAAGTCTGTTTAAGCATCTTGGAATGTTTTTCAAGTAACGTGCTTTATGTCACCCCTGTGGGGCCAAAGCCTTGCCGGGATGAGCTTCTGTGGCTCCTACAGGAGAGTCACTTTGTACCTTTGCCTTTGTAGGCTCATGGAGCCCCTCTGCACAACCGGCCAGCGGCTGGAATTCTGCTGCAGGATGAGTGCCTCCCCCCCCCCCCCCGAGTCCCGCCACGCCACCAGGACAGTGCATGCCCTTCCCTTTGCCTCAAGCCTGCTGTTTTACAGTGGGACGTTTCATTTGGTGCCTTCCAGCTTCCGTGCCATGAGAAGAGTGTAAACCTGTTCTTTTCATCATTTCTCTGTGGTCTGTGACCCATGCTGTGTCCCATCAGGCTTCCCCCTCTTCCAAGGCGAGTCCATTTAACCTGCCACTGTACAGAAGCTGGTCCCTGTCTTGCGATGGGGCTTTTCTGCCCTTCACCAGATCTTTCCTTCTGCCACCGTTTCCTCTGAGGCAGAGCTGTGGGTGTGCGGTGCAGACGTGGTGTGCCAGAGAGCAGGGGGCAGCTTGGCACTGGTTTTCCAGCTCGATTCCTACATTTACAGCTCCTCCCATCACGGTTTTGGGTGTAGCTGAACTGGTTGTGGGGACAGACCAAATTGAGATCTGAAAAACTGTCACGTCCAGTCAATACCACCCGGCATTCAGCTTTGCACTGGTGTGATCTCGTGCAGGTTCTGAGCCTTGGCTGGCCAGATTCATGGGCAGATTACTGCTGAAGGGGAGAGGATGAGTCCGGGAGGAAAAGCTCCTGAGCTCTCTGCAGCCTCACCCTGCCTGCATCACTTTCCCTGCATCACTTTCCCTGCTATGAGCACTGCCCAGCAAGGTTTTCCACTGTGCATCTTCTGTCAGATGAACCGAAAAAGGAAGACCGCCCGCTCCCCCTAGTTGTCAGCTCCCCTCAGTTGTCTCAAAGAACAGGGTAAAGCTTCTACTAAGAGTGAGAGCATCCTTTTTCCTTGTCTTCTCAGGGAAGAGCACATGAAAACCCTGCCCAGGTAGCACTCCACTGAGCAGGATGCCCAAACCATGGTACCTCCTGAAGCTTAATTTGTAGGAACCCTCAGCCAGAGCTGCTGGCTGTCTTTTGGGGTCATGGGGGCAGAGGGGAAAAGAGGTAGAGAAAGTATTTCATTTTTTATTTAGAGAATCCTTTTAATTAGGGTGGCAGACAAATAACTTCTTAACCTTTGGCTTTGGGTGCTTCTCATTACACTGAAATGGGCCTCACCCTCCTTCTGCAGCCACTCAAGTCATGACAAAGCATTGGACTGCAGAAACATGCAGGTTATGGCTTGCACTTAAATGGCACCGAGAGCAGCCTGGACGTGAAAGCATGCAATGTTGTAATCAAAACCTAGAGACAAAACAACAGCTAACAGCACTGATCCATTCTCTTGCTTTATTTGAAAGCACATTCAGATAACAAAGTGCAGAAAATAAAGTCTGCCCGTGATGCTGCCCATCTGGCGGTGTGTTTCGAGGAATAAAAAAGGGCAGAGAAAAAGGAAAATAACCGATCTGTGGTTCCAATACAGTGACAGCAAAGCGTTCCCTGGTGTTAAGCGCAGCCAGCAAGCTACGTTCTGTACCGCTTCATAACACAGTGTTATATATTAACAACACATTGACTCGGCAACACCACTTGAGAACTTACACAGTTATTTACAGGTTCACTCCATAAATTTTCTCTTACATTGTTGATTGCAGTTCCAGGACGTTGCACCAACACACAACGTGATGGAAACATTTATGGACACTAACAATTGAATTCGGTGCTGAGAGTTACAAGACTGTAGGAGTTTATGAACTCTCCCACCGCTCTGACCTCTGCGGTCTGTTAATAATCATGCTCAGAGCTTCCATGATCTCCAGTATACCAAAAAGATCCAGCAATAAATGTTCTAGAAAGTTCTGTATTAATTTCTGACAGCTGTATACAGCCTTGATTGTTGCTTGCAACGCCAACGTGCTATCACTAGCACTTAGCTGTGTCATCCAGCGGGCCATTGGGAAGGATAAGTGCATTTTTAAAAGAACAAATTGAAGCAGAACATGGGAGGAAGCTGAAATCACTCAGCGACAGGAACAAAGTGGCCTTCAGCCTTCCTCGCCTTTATGCTACTGGCCAAGTTAAACCCTTGCAGCAGTGAGTACCTCCCCTCAGCAAGAGGGACCCTCTTAGCTCAAGGTCGAGTTTTTGAAGTCAGAGGTGGAGAATGAGCCCTTAGAACGCAGCCAGTATGTCTGGCATTTCCTGGGTCCAGCATGCTCCAATACAGCTGAAAAGACATTGTTTCCTTTTATTTTTATCACAGTTTCAGATGATGGCCAGGCCTCTGACTTCAGTGGGCTTGCTTCTGATTTACCTCATCTCTAATTGAGAGAGAAGCCCAGCCCCTACCTACTTTCCCTCTTCCCCACCAACCCAGACCATCTATTGTAGGCGCTGTAAACCAGCTGCAACTCCAGCAAGGCTGGCAAGGCTGCCGTTCTGGAAAATAGGCAAGATAAATAGTAAACACAAGATCCCTTTTTACATCAGAAACTGTAAATAGACGAAGAGCATGGACTTCAAAGGAGGTGTGTACCTATTTCCAGCAGGAAGGAATCTGATCCTCTAAAGAGAGGAAAAAGCTAGTTCATACGTGCCTGTGTTTTCTTGCTTTACAATACTGAGCATAGACCTGTATCAGGATATTAAATGTGAATACAATTCTACTGCCAACAAACTGAAATTATAAATACAGCACATACACTAAAAATTACACTTGAAATAACTCCTTTATAAGACATGTCTTCAGTAGTAGGAATATCTTTCTATACAATGAACACACCTAAGCTTTGAGATTACATTCATATTTTAGTTATTTTGGGGTCAGTGTCACTAAAAGCCTACTGATATCTTTGTAAATTTAATTCCATTAGAAATATAATTCCTAAGAATGAAAAAGTAGATCACAAACCACTAATAAATGTTTTTCTAAAGGTAATTTTCTCATGTAATTTCCCTGTGGTTATTTGGTATATTTTAATTTAATCACTTCGAGATTCCAGATTTATTATCATATTCTCAAAAGCTCGATAGCATAACTGAAAATATTTTATTCCAAGAAATTGTCTATGGCAGAAAATACAGCACTTTATTTCAGCTCGCACTGCAAGTGTTGCAGAACAATACCTCCCTGAAAAAGCTCTTCTAATAACCGAGAAAGCAAAGCTACTTCTTTCGTAACAAAGTTTAACTTGGCATCTGTGCATGCCACTGCATTGCACCAACTCTGGATTTTGAAACCACTTGATTAGAAGTGAAGTTTCATTGAATGACAGGTCTTTTGAAGCCAGTTTTGGTGTATACAATCTAGCTGTCAGTACAGCAAGGTCAGCACTCATTTCTCCAGCAGTACAGATAGGTCCTAAGGTGGGATGCTACCCTTTAAATTAGGAAAACATTCATAAAATCAGATATCAGGACTAAAAATGCCTGTTTAGATGTATTTTGTGTTGTAAATAAATTCTGCTAGTGGATTAGCTAATCTGTTCTTGAATTTCTAGTAAATCATGCCCTAATTTCTCCCCTGGAGATCTCTCCCAAAGCCTGATTGTTCCTCTAGAAGCCCCATCTCAGCTTTTCCTGCCATAGCTTCCAGCTTTGATTTTTCATTCTATCACCTTCTGAGACTGTGAATAATTCCCTTTCTTCATTTACATTATTATTGCCTTAAGTTATTTATAGGCTGATATAATTTACTCTCAGACCTTTTCTCTTCTAGGCGACTTAGCTTAACCCTGCCATCTTCTCCTCTTAGCTCCTATTGCTTATACATGATCTTTTTTTTTTTTTTTTTAAATTCCCTGTTATACTTTCCCTAAAGCTTTCCTTAGCTTTGGGGACCAGGACTGCAGACAGAGGGACAGGTTCTCTACCCACTGATGAATCTAAGATAATAGCTTGTAATTCAGGATCAAGGATGTTCTGATGCTTGAGAGGAACACCTTTAGGTGTTGCAGATCGCTTCCATGAATGCAAAACCTTAGGGTAAGATCCTCTTTTTGATAAGTTTTGCAAGACTGATGCAGAAAGAGCAAGGCTTTCACACTAGCCTCTGATTTTAAGATGCTAAGCCTCTGTGTAGCCCCTCTTACAAACTGAAACAACCTTCATGCCTTTTTTCATATCTGTTTTCTACACATATCTATTTTCCAAATGTTTTCTCTTTTCACTAATGTAGGATTATGTGCAATGCAATGTAAACATTACTCATCATTCAGGGTTAGACCTAACCCTAATCCATTTAAAACATATACCATACCACACACCGTATTCAGCATCTATGACCAAAATATGTTCTGTGCAACAGTCAGGTTTTGATCAGGACAATGTTTACTTGATGTTTCACAGATTTCTTTGTCGATTTACAGAAAGCTTAAGAGATGTACTCCCAAAATTCCCCTTAGGTGCTACGTCCAAATTAGAGACCAACGGTCTGTCTTACTGACTCAAGGATCCAAATGAACCTTTGCTCTTTATTAGTATCTACCATCCAGATGTCACAGTTACTTGATTGGATACTGAATGCCTCTCTTAGAATAGACCTTTAACAAATTAAGTGGCAATTTTCTAGGGTTTTCTTCCCTAACTACTTGTGACACAAAAATATAGTCAGTGACGGATGGAAGCTCATTATACATAGCCAGTGAAGAATCCTTTATGTTCAGAAGTAATGGAAGCATGAAAATATGTAGCTAAGTCTTGTATTTCAAAGGATTTTGTTCTGACCTATAGGTCCAAGACTCAGGAACCGAAGATTGTGATGGGCAATTACAAAACCATCCCTATCACCGTATGCACTGTGTGCCAGGTAAAGGGCAATACAAGTCAACCTGAAAAGCAAAGCATGTAAATAAAAGAAAGGTCAGTATGGGATGCACAATGGCTCAAGAATGTAAATATAGTGATGACAATAAAGGACCCTTCCCTTCATTGCTTAGCAGCAGCTCTCCAGAAATTCTAGTTTCAGGTGGGTAAATGTTCTTCCTTGGGGCTCTAGAACTGCAGACTTTTGAAACTTGGAAAGATGCAGATGTGGAGGAAACCAATGAAACATCCATCTGTCTTGGGAGAAGGAAGGGAGAAAATTGGATGTTGCAGTGTATGTTATTTGTTAAGAACTGCTGACCCCCAGCAAGAACCACCTGGGAACAGCCTGAGCTGGGAAATGTAACTAAAAAGATATCAAAGCAGCTTTCCTGAGGGATGCAGATTGATGTGTATGAAAGTTCCCTGGTGGGAAGAGGAGGTAGAAGCACAATCATAAAATGGATAATGTAGGATTACACAAGAATGAAGTGCCTGGTCAGTTAAAAGCAATTAAGATTTATTTTCATGACCAAGATCATCCCGCACACTGGAGGTGGGACATCCTCCAAAAGACATTGTCCATATACAGTCAGCCAAGAGAAAAGTTCCACCAAAAAATCCGATTCACTAGCATTGTGTCTGTCAATTCATTAATCAAACTCTCTTCATATGAAGACACATCAATTTTCTCTTTCCCTTTGGATGCCACAAAGCCAAAAATCTTCTGCTGGGTGTGATCTTGCTCTGTAGGCCATAAATATTTTTAACAAATGACTTGTTGAATTGGGTTTTTTTCATTATTATTACAGGTGTAGAAATAAATTTTGCTACAGATGCATTCACCTGCATGGACAAATGCTCTCTACTCTCTTCTGAAAGCTCACAACCATAACTTTCATTTTTAGTGCTTTACTTTTTTCAACTCTTTCTGTCATAAAACTTTGCTTAATTCCCCTATCTCAAGTGTCTCTTCAAGCACTGTAAATCTTGATAGTTCTACTTGTCAACAGATTTCCAAGTCTGTAGGAGAAGGTTTATAGGCATTCTCCATCTATGACTGAAAATGACCAAAAGTTTCCATTTCCACATGCTCTGCATAATTTCACTGTCTATGACCTTGAAATGCGGAGTCGTGGCTTAGTCTCACTGCAGCAATCTTACTGTCCAGGTCAGCTCATTATATAAATGGAGTCTTAACCTGTGTCAATTATTTCCCTCAAGGCACTGACAGTGAATGCAGATAGCATTTTGCTTCTGAGCAGCTCAGTCTGAATGTGCAAATAGGATACATACCAAAAGGTTCTCATGCATAGCTATTATTCTTGATTATACTATTTTCATTGAAAAATATTTGGTTTAATATTAATACATACATGAGGAACTTTCTTAACATAACTAAGAGGATGAAATATTGAAAATGCAATAAAGAAGTCTTCCTTCATAGCCGTATTCCTTATTCATCACACTGAACAGGTTTTACTTTGTTGGTGTTTTGACTAAGCTCAGATCGCAAAACAATGTAAGTTTGAATCTCACTGAACGTTCAGAAGATTTCTTGAACAGAAAATGAGAGATTCAGTCTTTTGATGACCTCAGACCAAGGTTACATGTCTCAGTTTTATATAATGATCAATTATCAGTCTCAACACATGGAGAGGATAAAACTCTGTCCTGAGCACCAATGGCAAATGATTACCTTTTGAGCCATCAGGCTACAGCCTTCAATTCAATTCAAAGCTGACCCTGAAAAATTTGAATCCGTAAACCCCTTATTCCTCTACCACTGTGATCCCAAGCAGAGCACAAATTGTATGTTCTGCTTTATACAGGTAGACAAAGAAGGTGCATCCGTTCTCTGTTATCGTTAAATTGAATGAGCTCCATGAGCTCTTAGGTTCAGATTCTGCTTTTAAATTACAGTTCTGCACGCTTGACTGTTTACGTCTTGCTTGATTCAGGAAAACACCTTTCACTTGAACACATGCTCAGTATAAATATGTCTCTAACTCCTGCTTAAATTGGTGTCCTATTGTCTCTTACAGAGCAAGATACTGTTCAGTAGTGGTAAAACTGTGTCTTCAAACAAATGTAATTATGGCCCTAAATAAAAAAAAAAATCATATGAAATGTGATTTTCATTATTCTGGAAGTTCATGTTTGGAGCTTACTAAATTTCTGAACTATTTAGATAGCACATATATCTAATACATCCCCTATAATGGAATCCAAAAATATTTTACAGACTTTAAGAATATACAATTCAGCCCTACCACCAGTATGTATCCATTTCTAGGATGATCCAGCAGCAATTCCAAAGAAAGTATATAATTTAAAAAAAAATAAAGAGAAAAGCCTCCCCAGTTGAAACTGCAGGAAAGGTTCATGCACAAACTATGAATTGATCTACCCTAAAATCTGGCCAGACTTGTGGGTAATTCCTACAATCTTACCAGCAGCTCTGCTCTAACTAATCTGCATTTATAGAGCCACAGCACATGCGCCTTACATCAGACTTTAGTTATGATAAACACCTATAGATACCAGCCAAAGTTTGCCTGTATGAATAAAAGAATAAAACCTGCAGGAACAGGGAGGGAAGATTGTTAATGGCTTCATAATCAAATCTGGAAATATTGTAAAGGAAGTCTTGTGCTCTGGATCATGTCCTGGGTGCAGCTTGCAACGATAGTCAAGAAATAAAGTAGCCTTATAAAGAAAGATCTGTGGAAGTGAAAGAACTCAACTTCTTGGGAAAAAATGGCACAAAACATTGTATAGGTAACATGGCAATTCCTTCTACCTATGGGCATTCTCCTAGTATTTATTTAAACTTCTTTTGCTAAATTAATGCAGAGGAGGAAACAATACTTTCTTCTGCTCAGCTTAGGATATTCAACAAAATTAAACTTCTGCTATGTTGTCTGAATATCATTTGAGAAAATAGCAACTGTTTGTACTGCGGAATGGGAGTGCTGGGACATGCCAACAAACATGTTACTTTAAACCTTTAAGACATTATTGTATAAAGCAAGTTTAACATCACTGCAGATCACCTACAGAAGAAGTTCAGTTCAGTACAGCAGGGAATACATGTTAAACACAATTGTGAAATAACAGTATGATAAAAAGCGCCATTGAATGTTAAACAGGAAAACAATTGAAACTCTTTCATAACTGCTTTCTTTCCTTAAAGGAACAATTCAGAAGAAGAATCAAACCCTTGTAACTATCTTTTTTTATTTTTTTTTTATTGAACTATCACACAAATCTGTGTGGGAAACTCTTTGATTTGCAATTAACTTATTTTTTATGGTATCATATTCTTCCCAAAGAAATTATGCACAAGCATCAAAATCATTACTTTGAACATTAAAAGTCTGTTTATACTGAACAGCTAATTTTTGGTCTGTAGCGATGCCTCTACCTTAAGGTAAATCTAAAAAAAGAAAAGAAAAAGAAAATGGGAATAATTATGGCTCAGATCCAATGCAACTATTTTGGCTGCCTTACTTTGCAGGTCTTTTCAAGGCACGTTGTTTTCCTATTGAGTGTATTAGGAACTTACAAGCTTTGTTTTAGTTGGACTGTTGTTCTCCTAAATCGTTCCTAATACTCATCCTTCCAGCACTGAGTGTTTAAAAATTAGATACAACTGCATTTGAGAAAGAGTTCTCTGCTACCTGTGCTGTAATCTTTCCCGTTAATTCACTAGTTTTGAGTCTGGTTTCATGATTAGAATTGAGGAAGGATTTGTCATTTTATATTAATCTCATAAAGAAGGGTGAAAAGTACAATACAAGCTGAAAAAAGCCAGTTGCTATTCAAATAATTCAAACCTGTCTGCTTGTTGCCATCATATTTCATTTTAATTTTGACCAGGGAATGGTAAAAAGATGTGCAAACTATTGGTTTGCTCAGTTTGGCTTATATGGGGCTGACTCCATTAAGGTTCTGGGTTTTATTACAAAGTCATTGAGGATTCTAAACTGTTTAAACGAAACCAGCATTTCAGGAGGAGACCTTTCCCCTCTCATTCACTGGTACGGACCATTCGCAGTGCGTGAGTGTGGCGCTTCTGAGCTTGCCTTGACTGAAAGCAAAATGTTTCTGAATATTGAAGGACTGAAGTCAAAGCGGTTTTAAGATAGCTTGTAGCCACATGAGTTGGAGAGAGTGGGCTAATTTTTCTCCGGTGGGTGATTCAGAGCCCTGATAAATGAAGGGCCAACTCAGTTTTGTCTTCCAAGAAGTCCTTTCTCTCATGCTCCAGTTCTCCAGTGACTGCAGCAGGAATCTGGGGAGATCAGCTCTAGCAAACTAAAACTGGCTTTTGTGAATACTACCTTTTCCATGAGGGAAAATAACGTCAAAGCTATCACTTCTGCTAGTGCAAAAAAAAAAAAAAAAAAATCTGAAGTGAATAAATTTTTTTTATACAAATGACTCTTCTCTGTTTCTTCTTCCTCTGAGTACTGAAAATATTTGCTCCACTCTAATCGCACTGTTTTGGTCAGGATGCAAAGAACTACATTGTACATAGGACTAGGGAGTAAAGCAAAACGGTCATCATGTTTTAATTTATTTACAGAAAGAGGAACTTGAGACAGTATGATTTTTATCATCAGGTTTTCATTTGCTGTATATGAAATGAACCTTCATACTTCCAGCTGGGTTTCGTTCTCGACCATGGAGTCTCTGTGTGCAGATATGGTATACATCCTATGGGAAGGAGAAAGCACAACAATCATTTTGTTCATACCAAGCTAACAATTAAGTTCCTAATTCTGGGAAGCGATTTCTCCAGATCATTTCATTTACTGCAAAGGCCTAGGAAAGCCAAGCTGCATTCGGCATGAGAGACTGAGTGAAACCTCCTTCCTCCTTCGGAGTGTGAACATGCTTGTGAAATGCAAATCCAGCTGCCAAAGATTTGCTGAAGGCTGCTTTGGATTTTTTCTCCCATTTGTCTAAAAGGGCAGAAGGGCTTTTGGTAAGCTATAAATTCAGCACTTCAAACACTTACAACATACATAAACCCTGTATGTCCTGCAGATGAGGTAAATCTGAGTGTAAAATCATAAAATCATCTGCTAAGGGAAGCTGTGGGAGCTCGCGATCCTGACTCACTCTGAGCAATATATCAAAAAATGCTGGAATTGGTAAGGGAATAATATGAATGATGAAATGGGCCTTCATGCCTACATACATACAATAAGTACATACTGAGGCACAAGTGTTCTAGGCTTTTGAAGCAAATTACTGGAATTCTATTGATTCACAGTCGCATATGTGGTAGGGCATTTGTGGCCTTGATATCAGCCTACACTGTCAGATTAGCATCCATCTTTATCTCACTGTGGTTCAATCACAGAAGTAAGCAACTTGTCTGGCATAAGACAGAACGAGAAACATTTTTCCTCCAAGTGTACAATTAATGTTTCCAGGAACTCCACTGGTGGTCAGCACAGATTTTGCCAGAAAGTTGTAAATAGAAAAGCATCCTTTTTATGAGATCTTATTACACTTTGATTTGTTTGTTTTGGACTTGTTTGGGGGGTTTTTTTGGGTGTGAGTGGTACCTACAGGGTGATTAAGGAACTGTTTTCTCTTTCTGCTAATTCTGTGCCAGAAAGGTGTAGTATTAACACATTAATTATCTAAGGAATTAACACAATTCTCTCCCATTTACTTCTCTGACAATGGAGGTCATCAACACCTTCTGGAGGTAACCCATATGATGACATGAAAGGAAAGGAACAGGAGGACAGGACTGATCCAAAACCTGCTAAAACCAATGGGACTTTTTTCCAATTATACAATGGATCTAAAAGTAAGAATCACCTCCTTGCTTCTCTTTTGGCACCTAGAGTCACTTCACCAATCTTCATGGCAAGAAAGGTCCTGAATACGTCATGATTAAAAACACGAAATAAGATTCAAAGAGCGGTGACTCTCGGTAGATCTTAGTTTGGTACTTTTGGGAACACTGTGTACCTAAAGATGATCTACTTACCTTGTTTTCTTCGAAGAGCTCTTCTTCTGCAGTGTCTTCAAGCCTCCTGACCGGCAACAGGCAAACTTGCAATCAATGACCTGGTAAATAATTGGATTGTACATGGCTGCTGACTTTGCAAGCAGAGTTGGTACCACTGAAAACTGAATGGGAACTGAATCCGGCTGTCCAAAGGCTGACCACACCGAGACCACAGCGTAAGGGATCCAGGCAATGAGGAACCCTGCACAGATCAACATTGCCACCTTGTGAGAGGAGAAAAGAAAAGAGAGAAAGAGGTTAATCCAGCAGAGTTAGACATCGACAGCACCAGCCCAGAGCTGGGCAGAATGTGAGGGAATGTGCCACAGGATGGAAAAGAAAAATGGTAATTCGCTTCAGGTGAATTTACAATAGGAACAAAAGTTGTCAAGCATTTCTATTCTCTTTATCTAGTGCCTGGTTTGGTTTTTTTCACCTGACACAGAGCACTTAATGAGTCTGTTATCACAAACCTTTAAAAATGCTATAAGGTCTGGCTAAACATGAGGAAACTAAATGGTATCTCAGAAAACAATAATTCTTTGACATTAAATTTAAATTATTTAAGGAGAAGAGTGCTTTAAAAACATACAGATTCTCTTTTTTAGGTTAATATGTTACATAGAGCAGCGAAAGTTTTTGAAAAACTTCACAAGATTTTTGCAATGAAAGCAGATTAAACTGGGAACATTTCCTACAGGGTTTCTCTTTGGGTATTTTTTTTTCTTTTTCCTGTTTATTTGAGGAACTTCTCCCTTCTATAGTGTCTTCCAACCAAACATTCCTCAAATTGTCCAAAAGAAACCCAGTATATTTTCCATTCCAGAGTGAAACCAGCACTCACTGGGAAAATAAAACCAAAAAAATTATAAAGTGAAAGTCATCCACATTCTGGCTCTTTTGAAATCATATTCAAAAGTTCCTAAAATCAAAACCTTTGAAGAAGTTTTCACGACAGAATTAAGTCCTGATGGTGTGTGGGAGTGGAAGACCCTGGGTGTCTGTAGGTGAGTTTGTTTAGGAGTTTGTATCTCTCTATAACTACTATAGCTCCTTCTCTTTCACTCAGTGCCAGTCACCAAGGCAGAAACAAAGGAAATTAGGAAAAGAAGAAAAGTTTTTTCAACACCCTGATCTAATGCAGGACTTTTTCCTTGCTTGTAGGCTGTGCTGATGTCCCCACAGAGGTGTCAAAACCCAGTAGGACCAATAAGATGCCACAAGGATGGCCACTGGTAACAGAAGAGTTTTGATAAATCTGTCTTCTGCCCGCACCCAGGAAGAGGATCTATGGCCTATCTTCCACTGGAAACAATGCCAACCATCTGAATCCCCTTCAAGACAAATACAGAAAAAGTAAGCATCAAGTCATTCAACAAGGCATGAGCTGTCAAGTCCCTGGGTACACCCACTCCAGCAGATAAAAAATGACTGTATCTACCTGGGTAAGCCAGATCTGAAACTACTGAGCATTTAACTGAGCATGAGAACGTTAGTACAACGTCTAGGTTTTTTTCTCTTAACCCACAACATGGATTTGTACTCCATTAGAATCTGTAGATGCTTTAAAAATAAATTTCTACCAAACATTTAGCTTGCATCCTGGTAAACGAGCATTTGACTTCCTTATAACATGAAGAAATATAGCGTAAGAATGTTTAGTATAAATACTAAAGAAAAGCTGTTTGGGCCCAAAATCTATGCTTTATTATTTTACGTGAACCAGCCTGTATGTGTTCAGTCACAGCCTGATACAGCTTCAAATGACATCATGCAATAACATATCCTGAAGGACATGTGCCATCATACTGCTGGCCATTGTCAGACTGTTACTGCATCCAGAGCGATTCTAGTACATGTGCACCGATTTGGAATAAATCAATTAGCAGGATTACAACAAAAAAAGTCATCAGAACGCCCAAGGTTTTTGAATATTGCATAACCTTTTATAGAGCCTTTAGTTCCACATCTTGACAGTAATATTATTTTATAGGGAAACTTCATTCTTTTATGCTTTATTTATTACATTATTTTATATATTCTATATATTATTATATATGAAGAATCAGTGCATGTGTGCCAAGGGTCTGAAACACAGCGTGTTTGTTCTAAATTGTGCTGTGGAATTAAATGGGTTATGATGAAGTCTCATTTTCCATATTTATATATATCCCAGCGTCATGTTCCCCACTGTAGATCCAAGACAGAAGGGACATTTACTAGTCTTTTGGCTCATATCACACTGAAGTTTTACATGATTCCTCCAATATGAGAAAAATAAACCTGCAACCTCAAATCAAAAGTGTCCATTTTTCTTCAAAGGAAGGGTGCTGAACAACCACAAGACAGTACTGTAGTGAAGCATCCCTTTTTTAAAGGCAAGGACAGTTTTGTCAGCTGTTAGGGCAGCAATGACCATACAGGTAGCTAGCTGAGATTCTCTGATATGTTTCGACATAATGTCACTTATTGCTGTATATTACATAACTTTCAGCTCAACTCCCTGAAAATGTAATAAAATTTGATCAGCCAAGCAAAAGATGTTGTTTGTCTTCCTCTTGACATGGCTTATAGAGGCTGGTGAACGTTCTGTGACTAAGGAATCTGGGCTTGATCAGTACAAATTTTCATTTTGAGAGATTTCCTGGCACAATAACCGGTATCAGCAAGGATCATGGCTGCCACCATTGTCAAATAGAAAATAGATTCAATCAGAAAGGGAAAATAGGATATGGTCTGAGATGTAAAATTAATTTTATCACGAGTGCATTTTTATCAGCAGCTCATGGCTGAACCTAAATGATAAATTATTTGCATAAAAACAATTGCAATGTCACAGAAGTAACTTTCATTTATATCTTCATTAACAGAGGAATGTAAGCAGTCTGCAAGCTTTACTTCCCTGCTACAGTAACCTGCCTTTTACCTGTTTTTCTGTTACAATTCCTGTGCACTTCAAATTCCTTAAAATAACCCTATAACTCTTTCTGAAAGCAAAGGGAGCTTTATGATAGGAACAGGGCTACAGGGAGATGATGTGGCTTGGGTAAGGTCACACAGGAAGGCTGTGGCAGAGCTTCAGAGTGAATCATGGTGTCAAGGACACGAGTGCCTTAATCACAAAAGAATGTCTCAGCTCCTGTCTTTCCCCATTTTGACAGTAATAGAAGAGAAAGGTAGAAGAACCACCTTCAGAGCATTGTACTATCGCTTAGCACAGCAGAGGACACGGCTGAAGCTCTCCAAGCCTGCTTTTATGACCCAACAAAGCACACTGAGTTAAATCGTCATACCTACCTTGGTCAGCTTCATTTCAAGTATGTGGCTGTTCTGAATCCTGGTATCATAGTGAGCAACCTCTTTGGTGGATGATTTGACTTTTAAAATTATTTTGACATAGGAAAACACAATCACCGCCGTTGGGAACAGGAGGCAAAAGAAAAGAATACTCAGAATAAAAGCTTGTCCAGCCACTGAAGCCTGTGCCAGCCACCAGTCCAGGGTGCAGGAGGTCCCAAACGGCTCGGGGGCATAGCTCCCCACACCAGCAAAAGGCACTGTAGCCCAGAATGTAGCATAGGCCCAGATTATTGCCAGACAGATAAATGCATGATGTCTCTTAAGCCAGGTACCTAGAAGAAAATTCAAGAGTTACAAGTTCAGGTCCGTATGGTTTGGGCACGATTGAACACATCATTCTACTCATGCAGTCGGAGTTTGTTTGGCTGTTCCACAACAACTCTGCAGGGTTCGTCTCACCTCTTCCCACGTATCTACGTGACCCCTGAGCTGCCACCCCAGCTCGCATTGTACCTCAGGAAGAGAAATGCACAGTCATGTGGAGGGCTCCACTTGACTTCATTTCAGATCCTTACTTTAGGCTGTGATGATTTACACCCTAGAAGAGTCCGTACAAAAGCAATCCAAACAGCTAGCTCAGTAACAATCACGGGAATCTTGTCTAGTAATGTTGAAAATTGCTTTGTGGTCTGTAAAGGCGTATTCACAGTGTTCAGTAAGGTGAGGTGGAGGTTCAGCCCACATGGATGCATATGTGTTTAATTCAGCCTTTCATTATTCAGCATGAAGGCTCGCTAGCTGCAACTGTAGGATGTAACTTACACTATTGCCTGTTCCTCCTGTCATAGAGTAACTCACTGAAGTTCGATCTCAGGACACTTCTCAACATAAATTGTTCATCCTAGTGACTGGAAGACATGGAGGCTTTACAGAGGAAAAAAATATATCCAAGATTTATTTCTACCTTGCCACCCTTTTCCAGTACAGTAAATCACCTTGTGCACACTGTCACTAGTATTCTTAATAGGTGTTTTCATGTATCCTTGACAATTTTTTTTATTAAATCCTAATGACTTGCCTGGAGTTGTGGAGTAGAATATTGCCTCTCTGCTCATCTGGCACACAACTCTAATTCATCTAAAAAAAGCTTGTTTACAAGCTTTCCATTGTCATCTATGTTCAACATGTTGGATTCAGATAGGACTAACGAGTCAGAACCTATGATTTATGCAGAAATTCAGACTGTAGCATTACAACAGCTCCTTCCACTTTGGAAGCTCTAATCTGATTTCACTTCCCATTGACTGACATTGAGGACCTTTCTTCAGGATTTGAAAATGACTTAAACAAACCCAAAGCAAAGAAACAACTCTAATTTGTTGTGACCAGTGCCCCTTCCTCAGCTGATTTTACATTTCCAGATGACTGGAAGGAAAATGAACGCTGACTGACAAATGATGCATTCAAGCACAGTGGATGAGAGACAGAAATGTTGTTTGTTGTGTTTGGGTGTAGAAAAACAAAGCAACGATAGAGTGAGTACTAGAAGAACATCATTATGAGATCCAACCAAGTGCACAGAGGGAGCTGGCAGAGGAGCTCGCCAAGCCCCTCTCCATCTTTTATCAATCTTGGCAAACAGGAGAGGTCCCAGAAGACAGGAGGTTAGCCACTGTGGTCCCATCTACAAGAAGGACTGGAAGGAGGATCCAGGGAATTACAGGACTGTCAGCCTGACCTCGGTACTGGGGAAAGTTATGGAGCAGATCATCCTGAGCACCATCATGAGGCACGTACAGGATAACCAGAGAGTCAGGCCCAGCACCATAAGTTTATGACAGGCAGGTCTTGCTTGACCAACCTTATCTCCTCCTATGACAAGGTGACCTGCTTAGCGGACGAG
>JAVJGJ010000059.1:77895124-77923625 GCA_035590215.1 Microhierax caerulescens | reverse complement strand
GGAGAGTCAGGCCCAGCACCATAAGTTTATGACAGGCAGGTCTGGCTTGATCAACCTTATCTCCTCCTATGACAAGGTGACCTGGTTAGCGGACGAGGGAAAGGCTGTGGCTGCTGTCTGCCTGCACCTTAGTAAAGCCTTAGACACCCTTTCCTACAGCATTCTCCTGAAGAAACCAGCTGCTCATGGCTTGGAGGTGTTTAAAAAACACGTCGATGCAGTGCTTAGGGACATGGTTTAGTGATGGACTTGGCAGTGCTGGGTTAAGGGTTGGACCTGATAATCTCAAAGGTCTTTTCTAACCTAAATGATTCTGTGATTCTATTCTGTGATTATTCTCACAGCTATTGTAAACCATAGCAACCTATTACAAAAATTAAATTAAAAAACCCAAAAAACCAAAAAACCCAAAAAAAACCAGAAACAAACAAAAGAAACCCAAACCCCAAAACCCAACAATAAAACAGATGCTTCTTTTGTAGCAAAATAAAAGTGTAGGTATATAGTCTGGTGCTCCAGGTTCCTGATTACTGATTTAAGCCTTATACAGAAAATGTATACCACCTAGAATGAACATGCTAAATACGTTTATTGTTTTCCATCACTTTGTATGGACAACCATAATCAGAAAGCCCTTGAGAAAAAAGGTTTTGAAGTGTTCTGTCTCTCCTGAGCTAAGATGTCATATTACATATCAGAGCCTATGGCACGAATGCAGCTGGCCATGAAATATTTAGCTGACCAGGTCTGTGAAAAATTGTCTATGCTTTGGGTTGCCACTGAATTACTTTGATAAGAATTTTATAGAAAGAACTGAAATCCTGCTTAATGTGAATGATGTATTTAAAACTCAGCTAAGGAGATCTTCCCTGCGCTCACATTTCAGGAAAAAGTGTGGACATGCCAGGATCTATGATAGCAGAACTTAGTGCATGCAGTACCACGGCTTTTAATTGATAACACACTCAGCTATTGGATAGACCAGCTTACTTAACACTTCCTAGCTGTAAACATTTCTTGTAAGTTAACATTACACGATTGATAGCGTATGTCATTATAATGATATCTGTTGCATGTCCCTCAGGTCACATGGGCAAGGTGTTCCTTGTATGTAAAGTCACCGTGAGTATTCCTGGTATCTTGCTGGGGAATTAGTTCCTTGAAATGCAAGAAAAGCATCTTTTCAAAACTGTGACAGCATCTTTTAACTGGAAAGACTGAAGTGTATAATACATCATATTCAAGAGATATAAAATATTGATGTATATGATGATAACAGCTTTCATTGCTAAATTCATTTCATCCCCTCGGGTTCCATCTCCATATTAGAGAGACAATATCACATTATGCCCTACTGCACATCCAAATCTCTTAGATATTTTAAATAGCTTGCCACACATCTTAAAGGAATTTAGGCATCTAATAAAGAATACTTTTGTGTGTTAGTCTGAAAGGCCTTGCAATATGTGCAATATTTGCATCTGTTAATGTTAATAAGCCTTGACAGACACAAAGTGATTATCCATGAGTGATTACTAAAACACATGGCTTAAGCAAACAGCAGAGAGGCAACAGTGAAGGTGATAAAGTCCAGTAATACAAATTTAGCTGGGATTACTTGGATCATGCAGGTAAATTTCTCTTATCTGTGCATTCCCTTCTATATTTAACAAAAGCATTCTGAAGAGCTTGAGTATGATTTCAGTCTAGAAAACTACATCACTTCATATACTTTTTCTATAGTCACTTAATAGATTTTATTTCTTACCATAAGACAAGTGGCAGATTTTTAAGTATCTATCCAGGCTGACAGCTGTCATGGTAATAAGGCTCCCACAGCCAAAGAAGAAACCAGCCCATCAATACCAGCGGCAGCCCATCCATCCAAACACCCAGCGGTGAGAAAAGAAGGAAATAATACTAAAGGGTTTTCCTACAACTTCATAACAAGAAAAGAATGTCAGTTGACTGATAAAATCTATCACTGATAAAACCACTTTTTTTTTTTTTTTTTTTTTTTTTCAGAAAAGCAAACCCTCCCCTTTGCCCAGAGCTAACACCAGTGACAATGCTCTGCAGTGTGGAGAGGGAGCTTCAGGTGCAACACATGGGATGAGTTGCCTGCCCCCCACCCACAGGGCTAAGCCTCAGACAGCTGTAACTAGACCCCATGGCATCTATGCCGTGGTAGGATGAGCCAAGCCTGCGGAACGGCTGGAAAGAGGCACTTTATGCAGACCACATGAACCAGAAGTAAACCCATACTCTGGTACTGTAACATTTCAGAGTATATGTTAAATCCACATGCAAACACATGCCAGAATGTAAACAGTATGAGTGACAGGTGAGTCTGGGTTTGAAACAAGACACAGATCCAGTTAGGATACATCCCTATAATCAGTTGAATGTTTTCAAACTCAAGATGAAATTTGCCTTCAAAGAGGACTTCTGCAAACCTGTCAAGGCCCAACAGTAGGATGCATGCTGTGGTGAAGAGTTAGATTGGAAAGGAAGATGGTGTTATGGTCACAGCATGGACTTGAGCTGCAGAAGTGGTTTCAGCTCCTGTCCATGCCACAGTCTTCCTTGGTGACTGTCAGCAAGTCACCTGGCCACAGATAATAAAAAGCTTTAAGCATCCTGAAACAGAAAAGAAATACCTAACTACTTTGGAGACTGTCCTAGCAGCACCTTAGCTCATTCCTCCAGTTGTAAGATTGGGTCGTAGGTTATGGAAAAAGTGAAGTTAGGTCATAGGTTGTTCCATTCTCACCTTAAACCAGATTAACAATATTCATATTATTTGTAAGTATCATGAAATTGAGAAAGTTTGGAAATAATTAGAAATCTCCACTTCCTGATTTTTATTTTTTTTTCTCAAACTGGACAAACAAAAAAACCCCCACTTTAATGGAAGAGAAGACTCAAAATTTACAATCTAGGAACATGAGCATGTTTTCCAAATCCTTCAATTCTACTGACCAGACTGAGCTGAAACACTCCAAGGCATGAACAGTTCAACACTCAAACAACATTAAATATTGAACTCTGCCTTCCTGTGACTGTATTTCCTTCCTGCACAGGAGTTGCCTGAGAACTTTAAGGATCTGAAACCATCCCAGCTGCCCTGGGCTAGTTTCCCTAGTTGAACCACACTGTAATGTCATGGCACCTCAGTGAACTGGTTTTATTATAAAGAAGGCAAAAATGATCTTGCAAACTATAATTCTCACAAGGTACTTTTTCAAGACTGAAGTCTCTATTTTATTGAAGTGATCTATAGAAATATATTTTGGATTGTTCCCAAAAAATATTCAGTTTTCAGAACAAACTGACATGAAACATCAATTTAGCCTGGAGATGAGGAGGCTCAGCGGGGATCTTGTCGCTTTCTACAGCTACCTGAAAGGAGGTTGTAGCCAGACGGGTGTTGGTCTCTTCTCCTAAGGTAGCAAGTGATAGGATGAGAGGAAATGTCCTCAAGTTGTGCCGTGGGGAGGTTTAGATTGGATATTAGGAAAAATGTCTTCACTGAAAGGGTGGTGAAGCACTGGAACAGGCTGCCCAGGGAGGTGGTGGAATCACCATCCCTGGAGGTATTTCAAAGCCACATAGCTGTGGTGCTTAGGGACACGGTTTAGTGGTGGACTTGGCAGTGCTGGGTTAACGGTTGGACTTGATGATCTCAAAGGTCTTTTCCAACCCAAATGATTCTATGATTCTGTGATACTAAACATTCTGTTTTCATTCCTAACAGAAAATTAAAGCATTTCTATCAAAAAAAAATCTTGCAGACAATGGCCTTTGTTCCATCTTTTATGCCAAAAGAATCATGAGACTAATTTTTAAACAAGGTATTTTGGGATTCTCTTCCTTTAACCTAAGCTTGTGAGGGAAATCCTGCTTGAGCCTGAAGGTTGTGCTCAGGCTGATGCATTATGTGCTTTTCTCTAAGTAGAATAAATGTACTTTATTTTTTCAAGCAGAAGCTGACCCCAGTGATCATGGTTTCAAGGAAAACATGAAATACAGCAAGGCCTAGGATATATGCTAAGAGTCAGCAACTTTCCTAATGTAAATCATTGCCAGCTGTAAAGGTCGACAGATTTATTCGCACAAAATCGAATTTCTCTTCAGCTGGAGCCTGGCATCAGTGCAGAATGAGCCTGATGCAGTTTTGAGCGAGTGGCTGGTGCCACCCTGTGGGAATCTGCAGGAAGCAGGACCACGGCAGAACCCATTTCTTGAACAGGGTGCCAAGACAAGTGTGTGAAATATGAAGATTTTGGAAAAAGTCCCATCCTCACTCTAGTCGGCCCAGCAGAAAGAACACATATTTCTTCAGTCAACATCTTTCATTAACAAAAGAAAAGGAACAAAGAAAAAGAAGGGAGAAAAAGCATCCGTTTCTTCAACAAGATGCCAAGACAAGTGTGTGAAATACAAAGATTTTGGAAAACATCCCATCTTCAGTCCAATCAGTTCCACAGACAGAACACATATTTCTTGAGTCAACATCTTCCATTAAAAAAAAAAAAAAAAAAAAAAAAAAAAAAAGAGAGAGAGAGAAGGGAGAAAAAGCATGCATGGCTGTGCCAATCACAATTATTTTTAATTAAAAAACTTAAACACACAGATAGATTGAGGTCCCCATGGAAGACAAGCTGACCAAGTGGTATGTTGGTGACAGACCTTAACAGAGAAACTAGCAGCCCTTGTGCTAAGAGAGGTCCCAAAGAAGATGCAGTTTGCACACTTGGGTGATACAGCTTATATGGTTAGGAGACAGCTGTTTACATTTCAAATACGTAGCTACAGAAATTCTGAAGCACTCTGTCTCATTGGAGTGACTCCCATTGGAGTCAGATATGAGCCTTATCAAATAAGACAGACTCAGGATGTAAAGGAGATGAGAGCATCACTGAAGGGGCAAAACCTGGTCTTTTTTTTTTTTTTTTTTTTTTAATTCTGAATGTTGCAAGATGGAAATAGTGTTTCCATGGCAGATATGCCAAAGAAATTATTAGGATTTCTTTGTGTGGCAGCAAAGCAGAGATATTTATACTAATGTCTTTCTTCTGCTGAACTTCTAAGTATCTTCTTCAGAAAAGCATGTTTTCTGATCACCAAGAGGCATCAAAACTGCTGGAAGTTGAGGATGTGAGCAGCATCTTGCAATGAGCATTGATTTGGAGGCTGGGAACCATCATTTTATGTTGCTCAGTGTTATTTTAGGCATTTGGATGAAGGCAAAAACATTTGGCAGAGATGAGGGCAGGAAAAGGGTGCACTGGAGCTGAGGGCAGGGGCCCCAGTGTATGCAACACATAAGGGACAGATGACTTTGGGAGCATGGGAACATACTATCTTTTATATTGCACTGGGGAGATCCCATAGTCAGCTGGGATACATCAGGCCTTTATACCCATTGGATTGTCTGTCATCCAAAATACGCTTTTCTAAAGGACATCCAGTCCTCCCTATGTAGTTGCATGTAGCCATGAGCAGCTGAATGAGACTTGTGTCAAGAGCCAAGAGTGATCTCCAAAGGCTCTTGAGTCTGCAACTCTGTGTAAACCTTTCCAAAACTCCCTCCTCACATGCCAAGGCATCCAGGCTGCGGGGCTGAAATGAAAATCCCTCCAGTTGGCTGATGGTGCTCTTCCTCTATAGATTGACACAAATGCTTATTTTCCTGACCCAAAAATAAAAAAGGACAATCACTAGGCAGAAAATTATTAGATCTGATAGGCTGATGGCCACTGACATGTTCCAATTCTTTCCCCTCATGCCCCTCCCAAGTCATATTTGGCTAAACATGTATTTCTGAGGCACCTGGATCCCTCCTGTTGCACCCTACAGCAAGAAATACAATTTTCTTCAACCTCAATACCGAGCTACTTTGTGGTTATGCACGTGGGAGCTGCCTTTGAAGTCCTGCCCAGTGCAGGAGTGAACAGGAGTTTTGCCTGATTGATAAATCCAGCCCTATTTTTTTCCTATGTACTTTTCATTTCTTCCCATCAAGCTGTTCAGGAATGTTATTTTCTACGCTTCTCTATTATTTATATACAAATAATGGAGCAGAAATATCAGTAGCAAAAGTCATTTGGGGCTCCCGTGACATCCAGGAGATTGTCTCTTGCTGCTGCCAAAATGAATGGTGGGATAGTAAAAATGAGTGAAAATAAGACATGAAATTACCTGAAATGCCCAGATCACACACTGCTAAATTAACAGTCATTATCTCAGCAGGTCTCAACTTCTTTTTCCGCTTCGAGGACATAAAAATAACATACCCATTTCCCAGAGTTGAAAGAATCCCTATAATAATGAAAAAAAGAAAACCAAGCAAATTAGAATTCTCCTCAAAAACAGTAATATCCCATCTTCCTTGTGAAATTCACTGATATTTTCAGCCTGAACCCATGGTCCAAGGCTGGACATTTTACTCTGAAACATGATGATCTCATTCTCATTATGCAGCTCATAGAGACATCTTCTGCAGACATCTCCCTCCCACCACAAATGCTGTTTTCCTCTCTGCAGCAGGACATTGCCATCACCACCTGAGCCTGCACCACTATCGACTGAATGCACACAATAGAAACCCCATCACTCCTACGTTCTGGTGAGCCCCGTATTTCTCACAAATGTTTATAAAGCCACCAGAATGAAACTCAGCTGTCTGCAGTCACAAGGACCCCAGCCTCTGACCAACCTTAGTTTTACTAAATATGATAATCAGAGGTTGAGGGATACATTTTTAAAATAATGTAAATTAAGAGATGACTATCACATCCTAAATTTTATGATAAAAAATTATTTCTCTCATAAGAAGGAAAAATGATAAAATATAGCTAATTTTGACTTCCAGCTGGAATTCAGCATGTGAGCCAGGATCCTGTTCACATGGGCTGATGGTTTTTTAGGCCATATCACCACCCAAACCCCGCAGGGGCCAACACTGCAAGTGGTCAAGCAGCCACGGAGCTAATCACACTGGTACCAGAAATGGCAGGGTTTCCAGTTCCCTTCAAGAACACTGGTTCTTCACTAGCTCACGTCTGAAAGAGTCTGAGTGTTTTGCAGTGGAAGCACAGGACAGCACCCAACACCCCTCGCAGGAAGCAAGTCACTCGCAAAGGTGAACACCCCGAAGGGATTGTGGCCCATGGAGGCCTCACACAGGAGGAGAGGAGACAAGAAGAAGGGAGATGCAGAAGGAAAGAGTGAAGAGCAAAGAGTGGAGGACCCCAACGCCCTGCACCGCCGTTGCCTCACCAAAGGGACCTGCAACGGCAATGAGGGAGAAGATGTTGAAGTTCAGCGAAGGAAAGGTGTTTTCCTTACGTATTTTATGTCTGCCATCTTTGTTTCTCACTACCCGAATCAGCAATTATAATATTAATTCAATTTATCTCCACTGCTTTTTCTCTTCCTATTTCTTTCCTACCCCTCTGCGGGGGCTGTAAGCAACTGGCTGCCCTGGGTGCTTGGCTATCAGCTGAGGCCAGTCCTCCACGCTACTAAAAAAAGTTGTAAATAACCCAACTTTCTTTTGGCAATGAGGCAGCAAAGTCACTCTTTGTGATGCCTTCCTACACGTGGCTTAGGTGGTGCAAACTCAGCCGTATTCCATGCCTCAAAAGGACCCCAGCAGCCACCCAGCCACCCAGCAAGGTCGTCCTCTCCAAATATTGTACCTTTGAGTGTGACATGATTTGCATCAGTCTTCTGGAAGGCCAGACCTCAGGAATTAAAAGGACCTTTAGTTATTTACTATGGCCCATCAATGGAATTATCCCCTTTTAAGGGTGCCATGCCATCACAAAACCAAGAAATCCAATTTGGGAACATCCAGGCAGAGAGAAAAATGGTTCCTGGATGCTAAAACAAATACTCAAGAAATATGAATAACTGTGGAACCAAAAGTTTACCATACTGAGGAGAAAAAAACTTTGATTTTGAATTTTTTGGTAATAAATGCCACATGTCTAATTGGAAGCATTTCTTGTTTTCATACTGACCGTATTGCTTTCTATATTATTTTAGAAAACAAATGGGACAGAAGCTGGCTTATCATCAAATCTTCAGTTTTCTCAGAAAATTTGATTTGTCCCTGGTGAATGAAATGTAAAGAACACCCTATCCTTATAGCTCTGAAAATTTAATCTGAGTTAGAAGTAGATATAGCTATTCATATTAATTCTTTTCTTCCTGGCAGCTAAATGAATGAATCTGTGTAGCTGAGCATTTTTCATATGTCTTGATCCTTTACTCTCTTAATGTCATTTTTCATCTAGTGATTTTTAGGACATCTAGAGCGCCAGCATCCAGTTTGAAATAGCTTTTGAAAGCACCTGACATTTTCCTGAACCTTTTTCAACTGTCTGGTAGTCCAGAGAGATGTCTTCATCAGACAAGGCTCTGAAGCAACTGCTCATTATCAGCAGCAACGTTTCACAGAGCCCCAGCCCACAGACCTCCTAATCCTACCGCTGGAAGGGGTCCAGTGATAAATTTAAGTTGCTTTTTATCTATACGTGTATCTGACAATTGCTCATCTGAATTCTTTTTTAACTCCTTGCTGATAGGAACTTTATAATCTCCTTAGATGAGCCATCTAATGTTTCATTTTTCTCACTATTAAAAAGATTTTCCTAACAGCTATCTGAAGTTCTCACTGGTGCAGGCTGCCATTTCTGGTAGGTGCTGGCAGGCGGTGTGCCTGGGCAGGGTCTCAGGTTGGAAACAGGGGAAAAAAGACTCTTCAAGTATAAAATAAAAGCTCTTTTCCAGGAGCAAACAGTTTAGGGCACAACTTTCCATGGCACCGTAACATTATTAGATATATACAAAGAAAGAGCCAAGGATGTGATAACTAAAAAAGTGATACCCACAGAGAAAGAGCCAGGCTCAGGTACACAACCTGCAGTGAAAGCTGGAAGTACATAGAAGAAGCAATCTGAACAAATAAAGCTCCTTTTCTCCAACCTGACAGCAGCGTTAAACCATCAGACAAATAAAGAAGAAAAGATAGTTCAGGATTTTGTTTTCAATTAAGCTGTTTCATAACATGCTGAGGAAGTGTGCAGCAACAGTTTGCAAATCAATAGTTACTTGCCACAGGCTTTCAAAGGAGCTGCCAGCCAGCGGGTCTCTGCTCAGTAGTTCATCACCCTACCTGGCCATATAGTAAATCAATCAAGTCAATGATTAAAAAGCTAGCAGGGGAAGTGGCAAAGTAAAAAGAATTGGATTCTTATAATCCTGTGTACTGTTTACTTTTTTTTTTCCAGAGAATTAGAAAAATACACATGGAAATTAATTACTTAGGACAAAAGATCACACAATCACAAAGAACTTATCACAGATTGATGATTAAAAAATCAGATCCCTGATTTTTTCAAAGACAAAAAGATGTAATTTTATATTTTCAAACTGCAATACTTCAGTCGCACAGCCAGCCTGACCCTAAATGCTCTGCCAAGTTTCCTAGTAGGATCCCAGCCATTTGCTAACTGGGCAGCTTCTTCTCCTTTTTGAAATAAATTTTAAATTCACTTGCACCTTACATGCCTCAAGCACAAAAGGATGCCTGACAGCAGTCCTGCCTTCCCAGCTTTCTGCAGCCAGTCCCTCCCTCTGCTATTGGGATGTCCACACAGAACATCCTCAAGAGGGGCCACCACCTCTTGGAAAGGATCTGCAAAGGAATGAGGGACACAGTTGAGTGGCAGAAGGTGACAATGCACAGATTTGGTCTGAACTACAGGTTATAAGAAAAAAAAAAAAGACATACCCTCACTGGGTATGGAGGCTGAATGCTCCAGCTTGGTTTTCCATCTTCTGCAGACTACTTGGTGTACAAAGCAAATCTGCAATACCGCAGAGTTACCCTAAGACACAACTATGCCCAAGAGCTATTTGAGCACATAGGTTTTGCTTACTGGTTTGGATACCTGGGAGCTGTGATTAATTATCAAGCTGCCAATTAAAGCAAATTTTTAGCCTTAGCAAATCTGTTGTGTGAAATTTGATGTCAGTGAATAGTTTCAGAGAGTTTCAGAGTTTCAGAGCTTCCTTCTCCACCACCTTAAAATTCACTATTTACCACCAAAAAGCTTTGCATGACAGTGCTTCGTGTCCTAACAGAAATGTAGATGATTTGAACTGTCAGCAATCAGCTTAGTGGAAAAGGATATTTAGGATAATTTTTGTTTGCAGGAAGTAAAAAAAAAAAAAAAAAAAGTCAGTCAGAGATTTCCCTGGGAACAAAGATGAATTTCTTTCTAAGTTCTCATATTTTTGCAAGCCCAAGGTATTGTTCAAGTGTTGTTACCCACCTATACATGAATGGGTAACAAAGTACGGATCTGCACATCAACAGGAGCTAACGGTGTCATCCCCAAGGTGCTAAGCTAAACTGGTCTTGTAAGGTACAACTCAAATGAGAAGCATTAACCCAAGCAAAGCCTTTTCTCTTTTTTTTTTTTTTTTTTTTTTTTGGTAAGAAAAATTTGTTTAAAGACTACTTTACCCCAACTTCACAAGCACAGAAGAAGACCTGGCCTTGTTCCTTCCACCAGTTTTGTTTAATTCCCTCTCTCAGTGGCTGAGCTCTAAGCTGTAATCCTGCTTTGCTGGTAAAAGCCAGAACACTCTCCTTCTTCATACAAACTCTTATAAAAGTGGGGATTTCTTTACTTCTTTTGGCCTCTGGAAAATTAATTTCCCTTACTGTATTACAAAGAGTATCTAAAACACTGCTGGGCTGGGCTAGAAAATATGAAAACAGTTCCCCTTGTTGAAATGGCTGAGGGCACAAGTGACTAGCAGATAAGCAAAGGCTGCTTCAAATCATTGCAATGATTGCTAACAGCAATTAAGAATATCCATGCAGGTTGCCAGTCATATGTTATAGATACAAGTCCAGGGAAGAGACAAAAATAGCATTTACACTTGTCTATAAATGTATGAAAATGTATGAAATGTATAAATGTATGAAAAGCATACTTGGAAATACTAATGAAAGCTGCTACTGGAGCGTGTCATGGCTATAAAGGTAAAATAACTCAAGTAAAATGCAATGCAAAACACATGGCAATGCAAAAAACATGAAAAAAGTAACTAAAACCCAGAACAAAATGTAGCATATGATGTCTGGAGCTACACATGTATACAGCAGAGCTATGGCTTGAAGTTCCCTGGCTTGGGTCACTGGGTGCCATAAGTCCAGCACAGGCAGTTTGATGTCCAGACACAACACTGCAAAGGTGGGAATCTTGCTGATAAGTCCAATATGAAAATTATTGTCAGCCCTTTCTAAACTATAATTTCAGTCTTCTCAGACAGTTAATGTAAATCCGTGCCTTCATTGTTATGTTTTGGATTTTCACTGGAAATTTATGATTTCTGTTCCTTGCCTTTATTTGGTTCTATCTTTGTTTTTCAAGGTATTTCACACCTGGCAGGGTGTGGTAAATGCAGCCGATATAACAAGGCAACGCAGTGTACATGGGAAGGATTTGTTTCAGCGACTCAGACATATTTCCATTTCCTTGGATTAAAGCTAAATTTGCTTAACCAAGTGAAAAAAAGACTCGAAGGGGGGTTGTTTTGGACAGGTCAGTGAAGACATCTGTCTGCATAGCAGCAGAAAAAATGCATATATGTGAAAAGCCAGGATACATACAAACGGGTGTGTGAATACCCAGAACACTACAGAGATAAGGCTCCACCTGCTGACTCAGCTGCTCTGAACTCCTTTTTCAATAAAGACATAAGCAGAAAAATGAGAAATAAGTGTTATTCAAGCTTCAAGTGAGACCTCCACTGTAGAAAAGATCACTTAGATCCGTTGGAAAGGTAGTAAAGAGGGAGTGGGAAGGAGGGATGTAAAACAGTGAATGAGAAACGTGAAGGTAGGACTGGAAGAGCTTTGTATTTTGCACAGAACGGATAGAACAAGAGAATGATTCAAACCCAAAATAAATGTCAAGGAATACACTCTGTTCAGCTTGGTGGTCAGCCGTCTGACACCTGGAGCCCAGTTTGATTTGAGAAAGCTGCCAAGCCGTGAGAAACTTTATGAACTAAAGCTGTAAGATATAAGGAAAGCTAAACGCTAGAAAGAAGTGGAAGTGTTGAGGCAAGTGTTGATATAAAAAGATATAACCCTGCCCACCTCCATAAAGCAAAGAAGGTAAATCATCAAGAAGAAGGACCAGTTTATCCCTAGAAGCAAGAGATCAGTATTTCCCAGCTGAATGACAACTCCTTGGCATATGAGTACTTAAAGCAGAAATCGGTCCCAGCTATCACCCGTGTGCACTAACCAGTAAATAACTGCATTGATTTTGCTTGCAAAGTCACTTTGCACACGGTAAAAAGACTCCAAATCAAAAAGGAGGGAAGTGTGTTAGGAAGAAAATATTGTTCCATATGTGACAGAGGACAGCTGATGCCAGGAGCTGAGCAAGATTCAAATGAGGGTGTCTGAGGGTGTCCTTTTGCTGCATAGGCACATGGGAGAGGCTTTGAAAACAGGCCATAAACACCACATAGCATAAGGGAAAACGCCAGTTCTGGTCAAGAATAATTAAAATGTAGGCTAGTAACCTATCTGGTCAAGAATAGTTAAAATGCAGTCTAGTAGCCTATCTGTAGAAAAAATTTGGGTATTTCTACACTTTTTGCTGGAAGGTCTACTGCTAGTCACTTTTGGCTACCTGGAGCAGCATTGTCTCTTGACACTAACTGCTGACAATGTTGACACCACATTTCTAACACATTCTCTCCTCTCCCTCCTAGATTTTTATTTCTATTATGAAGATATGTAATTACACACCTAACACCCAGTAGCTTCTGCCTTGTTTGTGAGTGCCTGCAAGGCTGCAGTGACACACTCACATTTCAAAGGACAAATTACAGAATCATTACCAATTACTGTCAAATAAAACCCAGCTACGATATCAGCTTCTCTAGAAAGCTTCGATGCAAATGGGTCTTCCTTCTGGAGATAGTGTGGGAGGTATTCTTCCTGGGAAGAAGTGTTGTGATCTGATGCCATCCCATTCATGTCCAGTTCAGGATCTGGAAAACAAAAGAACAGAGTTTGCAACAGATCACGTCTGCCACCAGAAAACGGAAAGATATTTTTGTTCATATGTAAGGTACACCTTCCTTTCTTCATTTCTGCTCTGCTACCTCCCAGGGCATTTCAGGATCCAATTCAAAATTGCATAAAGCATCCTGCCATGATTTATTTCATTACTTGGTTTATCCAAGAATGTCATTATTCATATGGCACTCGTCACAGTAATCCATCTGAGCAGTGTCTAGGTACCACTGTGTCGTGGTGTTCAGCCAGGGTTTCTGAAGTTTCTTCCCTGAATAGGAGCTTCATATTTCCAGCTGGGTGTAAGAATGATCTAAAACTGAGAATACAGAAAAACCAGGCAGGGTAATTCTTTGTCTCTGAATAGCTTCATTGCTCAATGTGTTTAATGCGTACTGAACTTGGTGTCTTTATCTGTGTGCACAGTTCTTGTAATCCCAAGAAACTGAGAATTATCAGTAAGACAGTCTCAGCAATTTCTTCATATCCTGAGGGGCACTATGTCTACAGAGGGTAGCTCTGCAAATTTCCCAGTTAAGTGAAAACTTACATCCATAAATTCTCCTTATTTAGGTGGTGGGTTCTAATGTAAATAACTTTACATGGCTGTGGTAATAAACAGTAATTGGTTATTACAGTTATGAAGAAGCAACAGGAGTATTAAATAATAAATAATTAAATTAAATAATTAATCCAGATTAAATAATCCAGGCAAGGTTCTTGAGCTTTCTTTTCATTTCCTTTTCTGTGGGAATGGGCTATTGAGGTCAAGTGTGCTAAAATCAATAAAGTGAACCCTGATATGGCAAAACTAGAATCTTGCAGACATCCATGAAGGTTACCCCTCCAGGAAAACGGAAGAAATAAAGTGAGGAAATCTAGCATAAGACAAAAACATTTCTGCAATGTTTGAAACCACCCAGCCAAGAGCTGTTTATGATATTCAGTCATCCCAGTTCTTCTTGCCAGTGCTTGGTGGGGCAGAAGTGGCATGCAAGAACTTGACACTTAACTCCCAGGCTTCCATACTTTTTGCTGTGGGACCTGGAACAACTTGTGAAGCTCTAAATTTTGCCCCTCAAAAGTCCAAACTTGCAGGTAGACTAAGTGAGGAGGAGCAAATTTCATTATTTTACCCATTTGCTCTCTCTTCTACATCTTGAAGGCAGACAGCCTTCTCAATAACAGCCTTTTATGTCCAAAAACGTGGCAGGTGACATCTACCTATACCTAAAGCACCCACAAACCTCTCCCTGATGTCCCTCTAGCTCTGAAAAAAAAACAAAACAAACAACACCTTATTTAAGGGAGTCAGATCATAAAGGCACACTGCCACTCTCGATATGGGACCTGCCAAAAAGTGTCCTAGGCATATGGCTCTAAGTAGCACTGTATCTTTGAAGTTCAGCAGCTTCATTGCTTTTCTTTTTTTCCGTGATAAAGGAAAAAATAAGCAAAAGCTGATTAATTAAAAAACAAACAAACAAAAAAAAAAAAACCATCAACCAACCCCACCCCCTCACACCCAAACCTTAGGTGACTTATTGAGCACTTTTCCTCTTCCCCAGCCATGGAGAGTAAGCACTCCAAATTGTTCACTACTCCAGAAAGCAAAGCAGCCATTTAGGTTTGGGTTAGGTACCATGGTATGGCAGCCTAGACACAGTCTAAAGAGACCATCCTGTACAGAAGGGTGGACTAAGACATGAATCTGGGAAACAAAATCATCAAGACTGGTCATCCTCTCCATCCCACCAGAGCCACAAGTCTTGATCCAAACTCCACCTGGCCTTTAAGAGGATCCTGATGCTTTTCTGTTACCCAGCTTGCATGGTCCCACAACTCTTGTATTGCTGCAGCATTTGAACTATGTGGGTGGTTGAAGTGATGCAAATGGAAAAGCACATCTAGGACCTGTCAGCGCCGTTTGGATTTGATGTGAGTATCAAAATATTTAAGGGCATGTTCTTTTCCTGAGCCACACAAAAGTCTCCCACTCAGGTCAGTATTAAGTGGCTCACCAGGACAATATTGTCCAACTTACAAGCATGCAAACAAAAAGTAGCTTTAAAGAGGAAATTTCAACTTCTGTATAGGTTAAGCCCAGCCAGAAACCCACTCATGGGAATTTCTAATCTGCCTTGGAAGCAAAGGTGCAAGTTTCCCAAGCAAATCACAGCCATGAGGCAGGAAGAAGCCCTCTCTGATCAAACTGGACTGCTACAATATGGAAGATTTTGCTGCTCTGCTCCATTACCTGGTTGCAAATGTTCATGTTATGACAGACTAGTCCTACCTGCTGAAAAAGAAGCACTTTACCTTGGCTTCAAGCAGAAAGAGCATATTATTTCCTGAAAATTTTCAGGGAAAAAAAAAAAAAAAAGGAGATTAATGTCTAACTTCCAAAAAGGCACACAAACTTTCCTTATAATTTTCATTCATGTCTGGCAAATTAAGAATCAGTTTCAGATATAAAAACATAAAAAAAATACCTTTCTTTGATTTACACAAAAAATGTTACAGTGACATATAATGCATCAATACTATATTGTGGCTTTAAAAGATGTTCATCTTCCTGATTTGGCAGGAATTAATTGTGCCCCCCAAAGGAAGCTCCATCCAACTATCAAATCTCACTTTTAAAGTGTAAAAAACAGAAATGAATGTAATTAATAAGGCAGAATAATTATTTGTCTCACAATTCCAATTCAAGAAAAGCCACAATCCTGATGAGCACCTAGTGCCTGAATGTTAGATAAAAAAAATATGGAGAGGGATAACTTTTAAACTATTAGGCAAAGCCTAGCAAATGGAGGGAACGTGCATTTTCGCAGATGAATTATTTCAGGAACCAAGATCTGAACTAACTGTTGGTTTTGTTTATATATGTGCTTTTTAAGATACCACAGCATTACACGCCTGATAAAAGCCATAAAGGTTCTGATCCACAGCCCCTAAAAACTGAGTCAGGGGCAGGAACTCTAAAATGTTATTTTAATATAAACTTCAGTGATTCATATTTGTACCAGTCTTCATTGCTTGCAAGTTCCTGCGACCTCTTAAAACATATTGGGAAGCTGCAAACAGGGTACACTTGGACCCAGATTCAGATTAAGTCTTCTTCCATGTGGCTTGGTTAAATATTGGCAGATACTGGCAAAAACTGAAGTCCTTAATATAAATTAGTAAGAAAATAATCAATATTCTTCTTTTAGCCTGACAAAAATGAATGCACTCGGTTTATGTAGAACAGCCAAACTGGTATGAAGTGGGGAAAGTATTTTTGTAACTCTGCAGACAAATGTAGGAAATATTAATACCAACTATTTTCAAGGGAAAAAAAAGAAGAATTTGAAAAAAACTAAAAGCATATTGTAGCTCAGAGGCAAAAGTTACTTTTGAATTTACTAAGGGCTAAATGGTAGATTGAAATAGAAGATGTCCATGGACCCAGCACCACCTCAGAAGGGATTAGTGGAGCTCATTTTAAAAGAATTAACACAGCTAAAGTGATGATATTATCAATTGTGTTAATTAAGAAAATAACTTTCTGCCCTCTCATAATATGTTAAAACCAATAAAACTATGAATAGTTTTATCTGAGTCAGTAAAAGACAAAAGCTAAAAGGATACATTAGTGCCAGAGATTACTGTTATTCTTTCAAAAAGAAAAAAGGGGAAAGACCTTTTTTGTTTATTTGTCCAATGTCATCTATTTCTTAGAGTCTTCAGAACAAAGTTAGTCAGCTCTCAGTGTCTGCTGGATCCCAATTCACAGTGTAGTTTTTATTCTAAACTTCTCCTGTGTGTTTTGTGGACCCCATCTCACCAGCATGGGCTGTGGAGGCATAGGTAACCCCGGTGGGCTTTGCCTTGTGCTCCTGCACCCATCCTGGTTGCGACACTGATAACGCAGACCTTGTACGAGTCCAGCACACCTGGTGACAAACACCACTTCACCCTTTACATCACTGCTTCCCAGTACTTATTTTCCTCCGGTTTGATGAAGAATGCCAAAACTTATTTCTATGACATACATCCCTAGCCAAGTATTTCCCAGGAGTCCAACTAGCTGTTGTATTTAGGAATGTAAATAAAAGTGACCAGAAAACTTATCTCAAAACAACCACAGAGCACTATCCTTTTCTTTTGTTATTTATTTTTTTTTTTAACCTCCCAATGTTGTAGAAAAGATTTCCTTAAGAAAGAAGGTCTTGATTTAATATTAGTTTAGGGCTAAAGTCTGAAGACTCAGACTATGGACTGGGAGTCTGTCTTTTATCCTTGGCAGACTTGTTTAATCACCAGGCTGCCTATTATTCTCGGGTAGATTCTTACACCTGCTGAAGGGGAATCATCCCTTTGAAGTCACTAAGATTAACATTTCCTACATTTCAGCTGGGCATTGTGCTTCTTCATCAGACTGCTGCTTTTGTGCTAATGACGGCAGAAATCACTAAAACTGCGATGTCTCGTATTTCTCAGATGACAGAGAATCAGAGAGCTTTTGGAACATCAGCTTTCTGTATGTTGATGTTAAGAAAATAATTTATGCCTGCCTATCACAAAAGATCTCTCCAAGCAACATAATGCGACATCACACAGCAGCACTGGAAAGGCATGGGCAAGAGAAAAGCTGCACTCAGATGTACGTGGCCCCGATCTCAGGCTAAACACCCTGCTGAGAGGTGAAACCCAAATTTTCAGTTAAAGCCCTGGTTAGGTGCTTCTATTTCCTTTCAGCCTTAAGAGTATGCAGTAAGACTTATTACTGAGTTATGAAACAATGTAATAATTATTAAAAAAAAAACAGGACAAAAGTAAAGTTAGAAGTAGTTATGTGAGTGTCTACAGCTACTTTTACATTAGTAAGCAGTGCAGACCTACAGCAGTGGATCTGTAGAACAAAACAGTTGAACAGTTGCTGCTGAGGACCTTCACTTTCCCAGGGCTGTACAATTTTTCAGTGCTAGTGCTCAAGAAAAAAAAAAGAAAAAGAAGAAAAAGACAAACACGTGAAAATAACAACAAAGCGAATGATAAGACAAGCCTTTTTTTTAATTGAGACCTTGATTGTGATTAATAAGCATAGATTCAAACCCAAGCTCTCAAAAAGTGTTTCGCAATACAAGTGCTTTATCTAGTGTGGTTGGCACACTTGGACAAGCACTGGGAAATAAACCAGTTAGAAAGGACTGGTTTTGTCTTAATCTCTCGCAAGACAAATGGATTCCACTCTGCAGTAGGTCTCCAATGACCAAAGCATGGGAACAGAGCGCGCTATACCACCGCCTGCCATCTAGCTCATCTACAGAGCGTCTTTCCAGCACATCCCGTGCTGAAAGGCCCCCAGTGCCTGTGAAAACAGATTTAAAACCGTAACAAAAGGCACCAGTCTACTGCTTCCTATTAGAAATGGACTCGTGCTCATTCCTGTGCTGCAGACATTCATATTTAATTAATACAAACAATTCTGCTTTTAAATAATATATTCTTTAAAATACTCCTTTTCCACTATAGCCAACCTCAGGAGATCCAAATCCTGACTCAGACACTAGAAAACGGCAATATCAAGCCTCAAAACTTCTGAGCCTAAACACAAAAGCAATTTGAGGATTTTTGTCTCGGCTTAATTCGTGCAGTTTTGCCAGCCCTAAATCAGTTTTGCTCCCCACTCTCTCCTCGTCTCCCACTAGGGTTTTTCACCATGTCCTCTGTGGCTTGGCCAGGCTCTTCTTACCCTGAGGAAGGCAAGGACACGACATCCCCACTTCTTTCAAGAAAGAAGCAGACGGCAGAATAGCAGCAACCTTCCTAATCTTTTCCTTCTATAGGGAGGCACTGAAGGACTGGGGAGAAAAAACTTGTTTGTTCCTGCAAGGCACTGACCACCTGATTTTTTTTCTAAGGCTTGGACAAATCCAGGGAATTTTCACCTGGGGTTGCCAAAAGCAGGACATTTTGCAGGGCGTGAGTGACAGCAACCAGAACGGACCTGGCCATTACCTGTCATTTATTGGGCACTGACATTCAGTTTCAGGGGTTTGTAGACCTCTCAGTGGCTGGCACACTGCAGGCAGACACAGCACGAGACTTTCCATGCCCCCAGCAAACTCTAGCCTGTGAGCTTAAGGTCACATCTGCCTCTAGAACATCATCTGGAGAAGACAGGAGCGTCACAGTAATTGCTGCCTCAGCAGCTGCAAAATGCTGGCACAATCCGTCCAAGCTGTGGTTTTGTCCATTTATATTTCATCAAACACCATGGCTTTGCCACTGTCCATCTTTTCCATCCTAGTCCACCCGTTTTCCCATCTTCAGAAGGAGATTCTTACAGTCTCCTGCTCTTCTCCAGGAAGGTCTGAAGGACCAGGCACAGAGCAGGCTCATGCTTCTTCTACTTGATGGGCAATTTTCAGCAAATTGCTAAACCTCTTCCCCCAGAAGGAAAACAGAGTGAATTTGTATCTACAGCAGAGGTGGGCCAATGGACTAATGTGTGGTGGTGTAATGGCTCTCAAGTCTGTGATATGAGAAAGAATAATGCGTTCTGCTGTGTTGGAAAATTACTATAAACCACAAGCTGTCCTAAGAGATGTGAAGGCATGCAATGCTTTTATGAAGTAAGAATGAAATTATCAGCTCCAGTCACAACAGACTTTGATTTTGCAGGTGATCTCATACTTGGAGACCTGAAGCTGTTTTTTTCCCCACAATAGCATCTTTGGAAGACAAGTGATTTATTTACAATAAGGACATAAAAACTGAAATTTCAGATTCATCTCAGCAGCCCGTTATGTTTTCAATATTTGATGTGAAAAATCACAATCATTATGTTGTCAAAGCGTTGTATTTATGCAGTTAGTCCTCAATATCCAAAGGGCATGTAACAACCTCCACAAGCCTGAAGTCATCTGAAATTTAAAGTTTATTTGTGGGTTTGTTTTCCTATAGCTCAACAAAACAACAAATAATACTCTCTGTGGTGTAATGCCTGCTAATATCCCTGACAGCAGCCAGATAAATGTGTGTGTCCAGGAGCAGAATCTGAAGGTGTTGGTGCATGCAAATCATGGAAAATTTCCTTCTTCTGAAAACAGCAGTATATTCGAGCAAGATGGGGAGAGAAGCAGCCTTCACAACAGTCACCTGTGGTTAGGAAGATTAATCTTTTAACTGTTCACTCTGGCTGCTAATAAAACCCCCTGCATGTGGTTTCCAAGAGGGCAGAACCACGATGTTCAGTGATGGTTTTGGAAGATTGGGTGGTATTTTGAGGAGAACCAGCTGAGTGGTGACTGGGGCTTTGCACCCTGCAGAAGGCAGGCACTGAGAAAAGAAATCGTGACATACAATAATTACAACCCTTATGACTGAAAAACAGGCTGGTGAGGACATGAAACAAACATTTAATCTTTTTCATTTCATGGCAGGATAAATGTTAGTTATGTTGGTACAGATGACTATCCAGTCTATCCTTAACAGTGGACATTTCAGTTCCTCCCTAGGCAATTTTTTCCTGAGCTTAATTAAAATTCTGAAGGAAAGAAACTTGAGACCACTCACTTCTTAAACAACTCACATCATTAGATCAGAGACTCATTTCCCCCAAAATCCTTAATATCTGATATAGGTAGATCCTTTTGGAGGGGAATAACATTAGGGATTAATTTCAGTATCTTAGGAGTGTAATTAGTGTAGAGTCAATAATCTGTTGAATTCAGCCTTTATAAAAGACTTGTTAATGCAAAATGGATTATGAGCAGGGTTGTGCACAAGGAAGGACAATTCAAATGCCTTGAACAGGTAACACACATATGGAGAAGTCCACTTATATGTCAACTAGTGTCATTGCTTTGGCAAGAATTGGGCATCAGCAGTGCTTTTTAGGGTCTTAAAAAACTTGAAAGACACCGTGATATTATAGTACAAAATATAAATGAATTGCAAGAGATCTAGGAGAAGAAAGGCAAGAGGAAAACAGTAAGTGAAATTCAGAAGATCCTGAATTCAAACTCAAGCATTATTTATGGACAATAAGAAGCACTGAGAGAAACTCCATTTGGGAACAAAAATTAAAATGAAGAGCCATGTATGTGTTTGATAGAGGAGAATACAGATTTCCTTCTGCTTGGGTTTTAGTTCATAGAATCAAACTAACTGCAAAGCATCGTATACACCACCACCACCACAACACACCATGCAGCTCCTTGCGCCTGAGCCAGTCCCCACAGCAGAGGACATTTCCAGCACCCTCACCAAGGGGCATGGGAAGGCAGTACCCAAAACACATTCACAGCTTGGCCAAGACAAACACATTTTACCATGGACCTTGTTTAGATTAAAAAATTTCAGCTCCATATTTGAGCCTTCATGGAAAAGTTCCGCAACTTCGAGAGCCAGCATATTGGGAGGAAAAGATCTGTGTTCCTATTGTATCCCCAGGGAGCCCTCTGGCACATCAGCATTTCCCTGCATCCGTGTCTGAGTTCACCCTGCTTATGAATTTCAGGGCACACACCCCTGCTCTTGGCTGGGGCAGACAGGACTATGTTTTCTTGCAATGGTTTTCCTGGGGGTCCTGGTGGCGAACATACCTTCAGCTGTGGGAACCTGCTACAGTGGAGTAATGCTGACTTAAACATGCTGGGTATCTGGCTCTGCCCTTCTCCTAATCCTGCAGAGGGAATTTGGGTGTCTCTATAAACTTGAGCCAAAACCAACCAAAAGAAAATAAAGCAAACATTTCACAGGGTCTGAAGGGGCCGCAAAGGTTGCATTGACTATTTCTGTGGTACCTACAGCACAGCAGCGACAAAGCAGGTTTCGCACTCCTGCTTTCCCGAGGTTGACTTGTCAAAAAAAGCGCGTGCCGCTCAAACACAGGAGCTACACAATCAGCAGAGACTGCCTAGAAGAAAAGGAAAAGTGGTCACAGTCAAGGCATGGTTTAGAGAGGACAAAAATGGGGCTAAGTCACCTAGCAAGTACAATTTTAACCAAGGAAACAGTACCCCGATAGTAGCACCGCAGGAGAGCAATTATCAAGAAAAAGCTATACAAACAAGACCAGCTAAAGAAGAACAGAAAGGCAATGCCACCTCAGGAGATACAGGACCTGCAATACCGGTTTAGGCTCCTGGAACAGTTTTAGGTGGAGGTTTCCTACTGCAGAGGAAATCCTCTTCCTCCACTTTGACATCACTAGCTGCTTGTCCATTAAACAAGCATCCTGGAGACACACAAAAGCCTGATCTTGTCTCAAGGAGAAACAAGTGGTTTCCTGGCAGACCAGCATAGAAAATCTCATCTGATCCTTTCTCGTGAAAAACAGTAAGGCTTGAGTAAATACGTGCATAACTATTTTCTAGCTCATAAACTTAATTAGATTGGCTTAGTGATTTAGCGAGTCATAGCCTGGGAATGTAACTTGGAAATGCTGCCTCCCTTTCCCTCCCTCTCTCTGCTGGATCTCTCTTCTCCTATTACAGGCTGAGACCGATATTAAAACTGTCCTTTTACTGCCTGTTTACTCCTGAAGCAGTAGTTCCTCACTGCAAACTTCGGTGCAGCCAGGCAGAAGGTGCCTGCATCCAGTTCAGCAGCTCAACACTCTCCGGCTGCATGCAAACACTAGGATTTGCTGATGCCCGACTCTCAGACGAGTACTTCAGTGCTAATTTGCAATTAAATGCAGTTTAGACTTCTGCTAAATACAAAGAGCTGGGTTTCCTTTGGTGTAGAGTGCTGTCACAACACTGTGCTGACTTAAAACTCCAGGCAATTGCCTTCTCTCTATGAACAAGCAAAGCTGTGAGGAAGGGACATGGACACAGTTTCTGCAAAAGCTTTCTCTCTTGTTTTAAGGGAGTATTTAGGGACACTGGTTTTAATATCATGCTTTGAAATTAACCAAGAATCAGTATCAAATCAGTACCAATCAGATAGTCAGTATCAAATCAAATCACTATTTGCAGCAACTTATATTGATTGCCTGAAGACACAAATGAGTCTCTTTTCCAAATTCATTCTGTAATAAAGGTAATGCCAGATTTGTACAGACCTCCAAAAAGACTAAAGGAAACACCGGTCCAAAACCCACAAGATTTATCAAAATGCTATTACACTGCCCAGGCATGTTACATCATTAAATTATCTCTGGTTATATCACACATGCCTAGAGACTCTAATGCCATCAAGAGGGGTGGAGGAGAGAAAGAAATAAAGGACACTGTGCAAACACCAAATACCAAAACTTTCAGATTATTTTCCTGACTTTCTCAGATACATTTCAGAAGGCTACACCCTAAAATGTTTGTTCCTATGATGAAACAATTTATCCCACAGGAAGGAGAATTCTATGTGAAACTAAGTACTAGTGAAGCTGCTATGAAGACAGACCTAAATTAAGAATACAGTGAAAATATATAATGTAAGCACCCAGATGTGCATATATGCATGCAATTTTGCACCTGCATTTTTAGCATGTACACAACTATACATTCAGCATCTTACAAGAACAGGAGAAACAGGACATACCTTATTCACGAACTCTGTATAAAGCATCCCCCTTAGAGCTCCACAGCTGCTTTTATTTCAGTGTCCAGACTGGATTGGTCTATAAAAGCATAAATCCATAGTGGTTTTGGTTTTTTAGAATCAAGAAGGAGAGGGGAAAATCATGCTGTTCCTCAGTAAAAGGCGATCTCTCTCCTTCCCCCCCTTCCTGACTTAGGCTCCCAGCCCCTGGATGCCGTGATGTTCCTCCCTCTCTCACTCTTCCCAGTGGTGCTGCTGTTGATCATCCACTTAACTCCACGAAAATCACTCTCTGGAGCATCCTGCCCTTATGTCCGTGCTGATCAGCTTTCCAAAGAACCAGTGACACCTCCGAGAGAGACACGGGGAGTGTACCACTGGCAGAGGAAGGGGCATAAACCAGACCCATCCATATTCTGTCAAACCACATGTCACATGCTGCTGGATCCCTCCTGCCAGCACAGCTGTAATCCCGTTTATCGCCCGCACCATAAAACGGAGAATGCTTTTAAACTTGAAAGTTTACTTGTTTTTTCTCATCAAGTGATTCTTAGTTTCTGGTAAGAGAGGAAAAAAAAATCTACAGTCCTAAAAGGTGCTTTCACAGAGCTAACAGAATTATTATTATTATTGTATATTAGTATTGTATTTCATTCATCTTCACCAGCACCCACAGTCACTTATAAAACTGAGCTGGCTAGTAAGAAGACACGTGCATGAATCATCATCACTACCTTGAACTCAGTAAATTTTTAAAATAACTGAAGACCTGATTTTCAATCCTCATTGCAATAACATAAACTCTAAAGCCTGGAAAAAAAAAAAAAGTTACAGAGATGAAGTACAGGAATCTATCCCTGGTTTTTCCTCACCAAGGCAGATTTCTGAGTCTGTAAGCTCTGCCTCATGGAATCAGTTTGTTTTCATCAGCTGCCTGGTCAAGAAGCACTTTCCTAGGTAACACAGCAAAATGAATCCAATCCTACATATGGAAAGGATATTGCGGGGAATATTTTTAGTTACTTTGTAACCAGAGACTAACCCTGTCACATTTCTGCCAGGGGCTAGGAATTAAGAGGCTGCAGAAGTCACTGAAAAATTTTAATAACAACTTCACACATTTTAATACCAAAGATCAATACAGACTATGAGAGTTGTTTTGCTTCATTTAAAATAAGGTCATCATGAATTTCATCAGTGTCTTTCTGTGCTTGCCAAGAGGTGAAAGGATTTTATTCTACAAGTAAAAGAGAAAGAAGGATTCTATCCTACAGTGGTAAAAGAAGATAAGGGGAAGCAAATGATATCCAGAAAAATGGAGATTCTTCTGAGTCAGGGCAGAATCTTACAGTAACGCTTGATATCACTCTCTGATGGTTACATAAAAAAGCAGCATGTTTTCTGCTTTCCAGGAGATAGCCAGGATTGGCAGTAGCCCAGTTTTCACTTACAGGCTGGCCCCCAGTTTGTTCACCGAGACTGCAGCCTTAGCGAAACTCCAGAGAGTAACTTTCTGACCTCAAAATCCAGGCCACACCATCAAAAACCTTGTGTGGCAAGTGATTTCAGGACATTTCACTACAGAATTAACAGGAACACAGCCCTTTACACTCAATTGATTTGAAGCTGCTTTGCAGAAAAAGCTCATCATTGATGTCATGGTTTGTTTACAGGGTGAGGAATCATGGCAGAGAAAGGTGAAAAGCACATGATTTTCCAAATAGAAAATTCACTCTAGGTAAGATTTTCAGTCTTCCAAAGAGTCAGTGTGTGCTGAAACAGTTGTAGACATCAGGAAAGCTGTTGGGACATGAGGCTCCAACTCCTCCAAAACTATTCATGTGCAAAACCTTGCAAGCCTCAAGAGGAAACCAAGGTAACTGGCTGCTTTGAAGGTGGCAAGTCCAGAAGACAGAGGCTACACGATGTCCCTCCTCTCCTCACCTCCACTTTTTTCACATTAGCATGGAGCAGAGTGACAAGCACTTGGTGAAGGTTAAAGGGAGCAGCTTAACGCAGGACTGTAAGGACTTGGAAAGGGCAAAGAACAATGGGTGAAAAGGAGGCAAAGAGGAAAATGGCTGTAATTTATAGCATCACCCAGAGCCTTTGGCACTAGGAGACAACAGGAGCATGGCTCTCCTCCAAAGCAGTGGAGAACTTCCATGGAAATGGACTTTCAGGGCTCCCACTAATACTTCTGGCCTATAACATCATTTTTAAAAAGAATATTTTTATATTTGCTATGGACTCAAACACCAGTAGATGTAAAGTATAAACTGAAGTCCTTCTAGGGCATGTCACTTACCTCTAGGAAGGAGTTTTCTTTTCCTAGTTGCAAAAATCATGGCAAACAACTTAGGGAAGGCAGCAGTGGAAGAAAACTGATTTTATTCCTCAGTTTATTGTTGATGGTGTTGGTGATATGACATTGTCATTGTTACTAACAGACCACTGACCTTAAGTCCTCATCTTAGCCCCCACCTTAACTGGTCCTGCTTTCCTTTGCTTTCTTGAGGAGCAAAATAGCCAGGTGATTAAACTCTTAACAGAAAAAAAAAAAAAAAAAAAAAAATAAAAAGGTCAGATGGTTATTTTTTTAACCACAGTCCTTGTTTGGTAGTTTTCATCTTGGACTTCTCCTATTTAGTAAGGTTTAGTCATATCATATATGGCAAAAGTCCAGCAAAGATCCACATGTGAGTGAAAATCCTAGCATAGTATAGGATCGTAGATAACTGGGAAAGAAGCTCACTAACAAACAACAGTATAAAAATATCCCCAAGCAAACCAGAAAACTGAAGAATATCAGAAGAAGAAACTATTGCTACCAACAGTGATGCTGGCAGCCTGACATCATGCCATGATAGCCCTTGGCCAGCACAGGTAAATACAAGGGTGGGAAAGTAGCTCAGAGAAGAGGGACAGCAAAGGACAATGCAGCTAGGAGGTTGCTATTAACTGCATTAGTAATATCACATCTTTTATTTTATTTAAACAACTTAGATTTTTGATGCATGGTGTCATTTTAATTGGACTAGTAGCAGCTTCTACCTTATTTTAATTGGACTAGTAATCAATTCTTTTATGTGTTTATAGGGTCCATAACAAGATTTTTACTGTACCAGGCCAGGCTTAGGATGTGGTACCAATACAAATGCTGTGAACTTTTTGATGAACTAGTTCAGGTTCAGTGAAGATGTGAGACTTAAGGAACATCATGGAACACTTTTTCAGGAATCTTGGGGGAAAAAAACCCATAGTTTGGAAAATTTTCCAGTGGCTGAAGAGAACTAAGAAGCTGCTCCATTCACAAGCTTGGGAATGAATCCAGGTGGCATGTACCATCAGAAATAGAGAAATAAAAGCCAATACTGGATATGCTTACGAGAATACAAAACTGAGTATTTGATTGAGGCTTTTTTTTAGGAAAGAAAGCATACAGAAGAATTTTTTTAAATGTACAGGGAGGAGAGGGGAATCTTTCAGCCTATCAGTTAATTCATACTTTTTTTTTTTTCTATTTTTAAAGTAGCCTTATAACAAATTATTGATTTAATACAAAAGAAAAAGAAGAAAAAAATCAAAATGGCATTATTTCAATTACTGGTACACCACAGCACTGTAATGTATCTTTTCAACAAAGAGCACCAAGCACGGTGAAGTTCCATGTTAACTGCATAACACTACACAGTAATCTTGGTGCAACAGATCAAACATCAGTCCCAAGTAAACGTGGTCATGTGCCAGCTGCAGGTTTTCTTAAATGTTCAGCCCGTTCATTCACATGGTTATAAAAATAAATTGTGGCTTGACGCTTAATGTCACATTGATCAACTGAGATAAAACTTAAATAACTCTCTGCTCTGCTTGTGCAATTTCAGCCTGGTAATGCCTCGAAAGTAGGGAATCTGAGTGCAAGAGCTTCATCCATCAGGATGTGTCCACCCAAATTACTCCTATGGCACTCGTCCTCTCTCATGAACAAATAGATGCCAGGATTCATTAGAGGGCAAGGCTGTGCAAACCTCCACGTCAGCATCATGACGTGCCAGAATGAATTAAAATAGTGCCAGTACAAAGCTTAAGACACAGAAGAGCTCAGTGGTGGTGGGTGCCATCCTTTCTTGGGGCCTCATCTTCCAGCTGTCAGAACACATTAAGTGAGTCCTTGACTACGCTAAGTCCACCAGCACCGTTTTGGATGATATGTAGTGCTCTAGTGCCCTTGCCATGGAGATCTTCTTCACAGTGATTGATCTGCTGAGAAAGATGCCTTGGAAAGTAAATGATGGTGATGCAAGTTCATCAGTCCACCAAAATCAAAACAAAAGTTCTTAGGAAGTTAGAGATTTATGGGATGGAGGAGCTAAAGCATTTGAAAACTGCACAACAGTTTAGTGAGAAGGGGATTCATATAGCTTGAGAAGACACAGCAAGAAGCTCAGAAGAGTATGCAGTTCTTTCACTGTGCAGTGTAGCGGGTTGACCTGGGCTGGAAGCCAGGTGTCCATCAAGCTGCTTCATCCTTCCCCTCCTCAGCTGGGCAGGGGAGAAAACAAACAAAACAAAAGGCTTGTGGGAAGAGATGAGGACAGGGAAAGATCATTCACCAATTACCATACCCTCTACCTCTCCCTTCTTCCTGGACACAACTTCACTCCCAATTTTCTCTACCTGCTCCCCCCCTGGGCAATGTAGGGGGTCAGGGAGTGGTGGGGGGGGCTGCGGTCAGTCCCTCCCGCGCTGTCCCTGCCACTCCTGCCCCTCAGGGGGAGGCTCCTCACCCCCTGCCCCAGCGCAGGGCTCTCCTCCGGGCTGCAGTTCTTCATACACGGT
>JAVJGJ010000059.1:77872109-77885230 GCA_035590215.1 Microhierax caerulescens | reverse complement strand
GGAGCCCTGGGCCCTCCAGGGCTGCCTCCCCAGGGCTCTGCCAGCCCGGCCCCTCAACAGGACGGCGTCGGCCCCCTCCTCACTTCTCCACGAATCAAAAACCCTTGTCATCTGGCGATCGCTGTGCCACAGACGGCTTCCAACCCCCACATCACCCACCAGTCGGTCCCTGTTTGCCAGTGGCAGGCCCAGTGGGGCATCTCCCCTGGCTGGCTCACTGACCAGCTGGGTCAGGCAGTCATCCTCCGCAGGCTCCGGGAACCTCCTGGACTGTTCCCTGCTGTGCTGTATTTCCAGCGGCCATCCAGTAGGTTGAAGTCCCCCATGAGAACAAGGGCTAGCAATTATGAGACTTCTCCCAAATGCTTGTAGAACATTTCCTCTGCCTCTCCATTCTGGTCGAGTGGTCTATAACAGACTCCCACCAGGATATCCACCTTGTTGGTCCTTCCTGATTCTTACCCATAAACATCCAACCCTACTGCCACCATCACTCAACTCTAGGTAGTCGAAACATCCCCTGACATACAGAGCTGCCCTGCTGCCTCTCCTTCCCTGCCTATCCCTTCTGAAGAATTTGCAGCCACCCATTGTAGCACTCCAGTCACGTGAGTTATACCTCTGTGTCTCTGTGACGGTGATTATGGCATAGCCTACCTGCTTTGTGATGGTTCCCAGCTCCTCCTATTTGCGGCCCAGGCTTTGTGCACTGGCAAAGAGGCACTCCAGCTGTGCTGTTGATCTCACCTCCACCCTGGCATGCCGCCCCCAGGCTCATCTCTAATAAGCTTGGTCTTATTCCCTTCCCCCTTCAAATCCAGTTTAAAGCTCTCTTGATGAGCCCTGCTAACTCCTGTCCTAGGGTCATTTTCCCCCTTTCAGACCCGGAGAACCACTGCTGCTGCTGTGTAAACTGACCCATGATCAAACCCCCTGAAATTTAGCTCTTGACACCAGACCCAGAGCCAGGTATTGGTCTGTGTGATCTTCTGATAACACGCCCCATCATTCTGTGCAACTAGCATCATAGAAGAAAACCTACTTGTCCTCCTGATCCCTCAACCAGTTGCCCCAAGGCCCTGAGATCTCTTTTGATTGCCCTCAGACTTCTTGTTGTTCAGTCTTCATCATTGCCTACTGGAAGAGCAGTAATGGGTAGTAATCAGAGGGCCCTACCAAACAAGGGAGTTTTCTAGTACTATCCCTTATCCAGGCCCCAGGGGGGCAGAAGACTTCCCATGGGTTGGGTCCGGTCGGCATATGGCGTTCTCTATTCCCCTCAGAGTGAAGTCACCAATGCCAACAACCTTTCTTTTCTTCCTAGCAGAGCTGGTCTTGATGCCTGGGGTTGACTGACTCTCCCTAGGCAACTCATGCTCCTTAGGGGCTACTTTTGTACATGGGGGTTTGGCCACCTTCAACCCTGGCCCTGCCTGTGCCAGGTCAGAGCTACCGCTCAGCAGGGCCTCAACACTTCCCACTCCAGGGGCAGAGGCTAGGGCACCTTCTTTCTTCATCTGCACTCGCTTCTCAGTTTTGAAAAGGAAAAGGTGAAGGCAACATTGTCACCTTTGCTAAGTGACTATCCAAGAGATGCCATCACCACTAATAAACATGAAATGGGGCTCCACCCTGGCAATCACGTTTCTGCAACCATCTGTCAACCACTGCAAAAATACCAGCAGAAAATACTTTTCAGGTCATTTTTCTGCGATGATACCTATATTTTTTTTTTACCACAAAACCAGCACTACTGTAGACATCTTGGGATGTCTACATCCCAAGAACATAAACCAGTTGTTTTCCCCTGCTAACACAAGGTTATCATTCCCTTAATCCTAAATGCTTGTTCTTTCTTTAAGTCACTCCTACCGTGTGGATGGATTATTAACAGTGTTGAAAAAGTTGCTATTGGAGAAACCATAATCGCCACCTACAAAGCACTCTGTGACAAACTGCCTTCTGGCTGGTAGAAAGTAGGGAATAAAGGACAAATGAGTTGTCCGTGAATGAGTTTGTCTGACCCCCACCCATTCACCTGGAATTCGAGTGTCTGGGCATCGGGCTCTACCTGCGGACACACCAGCACCTCCCAAAGGCAATTTGCCTCACTGTGCGCTTGCCAGTCCCAGCTGAAACAATATATCTTCTTTCTAATACATATATAAATAATGTAAACATCTACATGAGATCTAAATATATAGAGAGAGACTGTATTAAGAGATTCTTTTCCATGCAGTTAATGTGTGTTTGGCAGAGCTATATAAATATCCAGGTGAAGCAGGAACACAGCATTAGGATGAATGTTTGGACCTATGAAATCTCATCATCCAGCACTGCAGGCAGCCAGGGTGTAAGCAGATCACACTCCTTTTTCTTTCATTTCTTTTTTACAGCTTGGCTGTTTGTTTCTTTTGGTTTTACTGTAGGCCTATCCCTGACATTCATTCAGTAATGATTAGAAATCTTTCTCCTATGTCCAGCCTGAACATATACCTATTTATTATTATATTGAAACTCTCCCGTAGCTCTGATAACTTTCCCTGTTCACAGATTTATTTCCCCACTGTATTACAGGAACCACTATCATTTCAACCTTCATTTTGCCATCTAAATAGATGAAGTACCTTCCATTTTCTGCATGAAGAGAGATTCCCCGTTTCTCAGATCACAGTCACTCACTCTCAGGTGCTGCCTTAGTTTATCTATCTTTATATTCAGTGTGAGACACTACATCCTAGATGAGGGGGTTTATGTATATATCACATACCAGGGGTGTTCATTCTCCCTGGTTTTTGTTGAAAAACCTTTCTGATACAATTTAGGAGATCAGTCAGCTCTTTGACAGCAGTAGAATTAGGGTCTGTGTTGAGCCTGTGATGGGATAGTCTTTCATGTCAAGATAGGCTCATTGCAAGAAACAACCTAAGAGCAGTTCCTGCTGCTATTTCCTAAGGGGATCCCTCATACCTGGGACCTACCTACCTCACTCGCCCTGTTCCCAATTACTTCAGACTTCAGAGTGACTGTTTTCATCAGACATGTTAATCCTGGGAAATTATTCCCTGGCACTGAGTCTTGGTCACCTATGCTAAACTGAATGTTTGTCCACATTTTTGGCCAAGACAAACCAGCACCCTACCAACAAATCCCAACCGTGGGCCAGGAATTATTCCCAAAAAGGTAGCCTGGATGTGGCCTCACTGTTTTGCTGGCCAAAGTAGCTTCATAGCATGGAAATACTGGCTGGCATCAGGGCCAAAGGGCCAGCTGTGATCCTGCTAATGTTCCTAGTGCCAATGCACCCAGCACATGCTGGTTTAACCTCCTGATTAAGCATGGTCACTGCAGATAGGTACAGACCTGGATCATTGCCGATGGTTTAAATGTGTCAAAAGCAGTATATTTGCCACTGGACTAAGGGTGATTTTTGCCTCTGTAACAGTTACATGTGGATGTAAAGAACAACAATTATAGAAGCCCATTAATTTCTGAGAAAGTATTGACATTTTAATTTCCCAGACTGTGGGGTTTATGAGACACACTTAATGCTAGATGAATGAACAAGAAGTATTGTAGTACGGCACTGCAGAAGATAAGGACTGATTTTTATTTACATTGAGAAGCTACTGAAAAAAATTACTACTTAGCACATCAAGCTACAAATAACTACAGCAGTGAACTTGTAAGACTGTCACAGAATTCCAGAAAAAGTATGTACATGACATTTGAAAGAATAAAGCTTGCAGAATGGAGACCATATAGCATTAGTAAAAATGAGTTCTTTGACCTTTTAAATACTGAAGCCTATAAGACACTTGTATTTTTCTTTTTTAAGATAGCGATTAAAATAATATCCTCAAATAATCCTGAGTGGCATTTGTGTCATTCCAAAGCAATATTACACAAGATGCTAAAGGTAGTAAAAGGAATCAATTCCTGCAAATAAAATCTCATTCTTTGACTAGTGATCATGCTATGATGCATTCCTAATAAAAGAGTTACTCTTCAAATTCTTACTAAGGATAGCAACACCAAGAAAATTTGCACTCAAAAAAAAAAAAGCAGCATAAGTGTTCTGAATAAGAACAAAGTGGATTTTAAGGACTTTTTGATCATTAACTTAATAGGTTATAAATAAAGGTACATCTGCTCCTGTAGAAGATACATTCTGATAACAACAAAAAAAAAATTGTTTAATTCTTGAAACGGCACTTGTATTAATTGTACCATTTCTCCACAAACAGATTAACTTTTAATGACTCATTATTGTTCACACTATAGCAAGTATTGCAAAGATAATGCTGTTATTGTCTTCAAACTGTGAGTTATCGTGAAATCCAAAAAAAACTTTATATAAATTGGACTATGGCTCATGGTGGGGATTTAATTACTTCAGTGCATAGAAGAATACTGTCTGAAGTTGAATCTGAGATATTAAGCATGTGTTTAGCATAAAAGAGTTCAATGTGTTTTTAAATTATTTTACTATAACACATACATTTTTAAGAAGGTGACTGAAGTTCTAACTCCAAAGTAGATTAATTGGGAGACAAAATAAATGGAGTAAGAATTATAGGGTGAATAAAATCAAATGAGACATTGCAACTATTTAAGATACTCACACTAGATTACATTCGCTAAGAGACAGAGCAAAGAAGAGGTAGGGACTGAGTGACCACAGCATGGAGACGTGAAGATGTAACCAGAACCCACAGCCATGGTATGCAGCTAAGCCTGGTTTAGTCTTGAAACAGTGAATATTTTTTTTCTAAGCCCTTCTTTTATGATGTTCTCACTGCAGTACAAATAATAAAAAATTTGAAAACATGCAAATCCACAATGGTGGATAAGCCTTCACCTTAACCATTCATTCCAAATGTTCAGAAGAGGTCTATTTATTTATTTTACATCTCTTGCTGCTCACAGTCTCTCTCTCTAAATGGTGACACATGAATGTTACAAATTCTGCTGGGATACTGGGAGCTCTCAGTCAGAGGCTGGACCTTATATCAGTAACTGGAACTTGAAAATGAAGTCTATCCAAGAAGCAGAAAATACTGTAACAAATAACTCCTTGGTAATTGTAAACACATAATTCTAACATAATGTTCTCTGGAAGGCACAGGAGGAAAAAAAATAAATACTGGAGGGCTATCTAGAATTTTCACAACTTTGAGAGCAATCCCTTGAGGACTAGTAAATGCTAACACCTTCTTATTGAAATAAAGAGATTTAAAAAAAAAAAAAAAGACACAGGCATATCATGACAGGGGATCACACACTAACCAGCTGCTGCTGAACTTGCCTAAATCATTTCAAGAACATCAACATGAATTATATATACACTATACATCTGCACACAAATATGTTGGTAGGAGCTGATGTGGTGCATATTTTCAAGGTCACTAAGCTCTTCTTTAGGAAAAAAAGGTTTTGCCATTCGTGTTTAGAGTGAAAAAGAAAGAAACCATAAGTAAATTCTGGCATTATTTCAAACCCACCAAAACCAGGAAATGCAGATCAAACTGACTAGAATGGCACATTGGCAATTTCTTTTAGCAACAAGAACAGCCAAGTTTTCCACTTCTATCCAGCAAGATCTTTTTTCCAAGTGCTTATAGCAAAAGTGAAGCATAAAGCTACTAGTAAGCTAGAAAGTAGCTCTAGCTACAGAGGGACAAATACAGGTGTGAGTGAGCATTCAGGAGACAGAGTATTCTCCTTCATGCCTGAGGAGCAGAGATGGAGAATATGAACTCAATGTTGTGGTTCGGAGGAGGGATGCAAAGCAACATGGCCAAGAAGAAGCTAAGCAGTGCACATATCCCGCACAAAACATAACAGCAGGATCATGTATTCGCGCCATACTGCTGCAAGGGAGGGAAAAGAGATATTCAGATGTCCTCTGGGACAGCCAGGGTCTTCCATGTCTTGAATTCAGTGGAAACATTAATGCTTTTTAGCTCTTGGGGAACTTAGCTGCCGTATTTTGGAAAACACAAGAAATAGCCATTGTATATGTAATGCAATAAAGAAAATTATGGATTTCCTCTGTGCGTCCCTTTCATCCTCAGGCTGAGCTGCCAGCTTTGGGTAGCCAACAAAATACCCTGGGGTACTGTGGTACCCAGCCTTGCAATCAAACACAACTCATGGGGAGGGACATCTGACAACTCCTCTGCGTACCAGTGCATGCCAAAGCACAGAGAAAGGGCAAGAAAGTGGGATCCATCTCCCTGAAACATAAGTCATCCAGTCCAGGGTAGTCCATAAGCTCCACAGGCAAGGGTCACACTCACGAAGAATTCAAACCATTCAAAATATGGGACTATTTTGCTCATCACAAGTGCAATTCCTGCCTCACAAACTCATTACCCAGGAGGCAGGCACTCAGGCAACAACAAATCTTTACAGGTACTTCACTGAACTATTCTCATCTGTGCTTTCATGAGGTCTCTAGTCCTTCTGTGCCATGAAAAGAAAATGGATTTACTTTTGCGCTGTCACAGTTCAGCCATTAAACCACCCCTACCAGGGCAGTCCTTTTAAATCACCACCTGGTAGTTACATACCAGCACTGAAAGCTGTAGCCTCTAGTCCATCACTGGAAACATGTCCATCTGCCTTTACGTGCACATTATAATGCCCTGTAATTTTATTTTGGTCCATTACTGCATTATAGTCCTCTAAAGTACCAGCAAAATGAAGGTCTGTTTAAGCTTGGAAAGGTCCTCTGGCTAAAATCTGTAGTATGCTAACTACAAGAGGCTGAGATGTACAATATTATTTGTTTCTGAATCACTTATTATGACATTATAAGGTTTGTTTCTTACTTCAGATTGCAAACCTAAAGAGACTACTCTCAAACTCTCTGGAGCAGAAAGAGGTAGGTAAGTTTTTCTTTCTCGTTCTCACACAACCGTACTATTTGATTAAAAGTTCCCAGATATTGCACAGAATTTTTTTCTCCTTACAGCCCAGAGTAATTTTAGAATTATTTAAGTAATAATTTTCTATACCTATGACACCATCCATTTAATTACAGGGTGCTTCCTTGTCATTCAATCTCATTGAGACTTTTTGGAGCCCTGCACTGCTCCCAAGTCATCACAGAGAATAGTAAAGAGATACTTGCCTATACCCGTGTGATTGGCTTTTAACGGGTCTGCTAAACATAATTAAGTTTTGTTTAATTATCATTCCAGGAAAATTAGTGCATGTGAAATCTATGCTAAAGTTCAAGATGATCAGTACATATCAGTGATTTTTCTGAGAAAAGCTCACAGTCAGAAATTGCCTCAAGAATGTTAATTTAATCAAGTCATACTGACATTTTCCCCTAAAGAGAAATCAGATAGTAACAGGAAAAGTCACATCACCTCCTATTTCCAATGAAAACAAGTAAACCATTTCTAATATATCTCAGTACAAGTGACACAGCTGTGCAATACCAACAGCATAAAATGTTTAGCTGATGCAGCCCTTTTACACGTGCAGAAATGAAATCATGCATTAACTCGCTAAGACAAAAAATGTTTCCATTATTCTCCCCAAGGAATTTCTTTAAACACTTTTTTTCCCCTAATACACAATTTCACCTTATACCACAACAGACAGCCCCAGTGACAGAGGATTTCATAAAATCCCAAATAGCACAGGAAATCTAGGAAAATAATTGACAAGGTGATATTCTGAGAGTATATTTAGTGCCAGAGGCAAATCAGCAAAATCGTACCTTGATACTAAGAAAAAGAGAATGTATCAAGCGTAGAGAGGAGGAAGGCTGCAGATTAATTAAAAAGCACGTTAGGCATATTTTTAAATTAGATGCACTCTGACTAAATTTGAGTTAAATTTTCAGGCAGATAGGTACCAAATTGGTGTCAGTTACTCCATGTGGGAAGGACCTGGAACAAACACAGGTGTCAAGGAAAAAAAAAAAACAGAGCAAGAAAGAAGTAACTGGCCTTCTAAAATACCTGCTTATATTTTCCCATAACGCAGGAAGCAGAACTGGAGATGGAATTTGCTATTCAGGTCACATCTACAATTTGTGCTAAAACTGTAATGCTAAATTCACCAAATTTTCTCCCGGCATTTATCAAGAGCAGCCCAGCTGGCATCAGTGGGGAGCTCTGCAGAACATAGGTATGCAAGTTGAGTTCTGGTAGCAAGTAAATCTGAAAATGAATACTTTCAATAAGGAGACCACAGGCTTACTGTTTTTATAAGGTATTTATAAAAACGTTCCAAATTTGAAAAAAGGCCATAAACTTTTCCACAAAAGTTTGGTGGTGTGAAATTTAGAATAGAATTCCAGTTTTATTCAAACACTTTGTTCTGTCATTTTTTGAAATTTTAGTCAGGATACAGAAAGAAGAGTCACGACTCATACTGGACACCTTCCACACCAAAAATTCACAAGTCCACATGTACTGGCCTATAGCTTCTTGTGCAGATGATCCAGGATTCCTTCCTCTTCCTTCTCCCTGTCCATCATCTGGCCCACAGCCACGGTACCAGCAGATACACACAGTCCATGCCACTGCCCATGGGAGAAAACATGCAGTTATGCCCTGGAGCATTACCAGGCTCATCCCTGCATCATTCCAAGACAGACATGTATTTATTTTTTTTCCAGGGCAATTACATTTTGCTCATATAATGCTGCACAATTGGTCATACAGCTGACAAAGGGCCAAAAGGGCCCCTGCCAAAAGCAAAGTGCTCAGCTGCAAACACCTCCATTTGCAAACTTCTGTATTTCCTCCAAATTTCCCTGTTGGAAAAGGCAATGGAGTCTCCCAGGGAGAGGATGGCAAGGTGCAGGTTGAAAGCCAGGTGATTTTTTTTTTTCCTGAGCTAGATGTGGCTTGGGGTCTTCACCTCATCCCCCCTGCTCTAAGCAGTTCGGTCAGTATTCACAGAAAATATGCCAATTGCAGAAAGCAGAAGTTTCTGAAAGTTCCCAGTAAAACGCGACTGAATTTACAACACATTTCATACCTGCAGCATCACGCTACATGTGAAATTAAAAATCATCATCGGTACTTCTATTTATGTAAGGTCCATCATTCAGTTTTAAGATTTCAAGTCTGCAAAGCCCAGCTAAGCTGGGCTTTGCTTCCTTTTTGTACAACGCTGGTTCTTTGGTAGATATAAATATATCTATCAAATAAATCAAATAAATGCACCATTTTAAGGCAAGTGGCTTGAGGCTGACAGGTTGCACCTTCTGGCTCACCAAGGGAAGTTTTTTTCTGTCCAATGGCAAAGGCAAGAAGAGCTGTAGCTGCCACTTAATCACCTCTACAAATCCTGAGCAAGGGGATTGTGCTTGTCAGTGTTATTCCTGGTGTATTCAGATAGTGTAGGAGATGCTTAGCAGTGATCACGGATTATTACCCTGCAAACAGACAGACAAGAAGATAATAAATTATTGAAAGTGGGCTATTTAGTGAGATTGTTAAATAATCTCATGCATGTTCCTCACTATGCCATCCCTGTGAATGGGCTCAGCGAGATGGCAAATTGTTTTACTGGGAAGAATACACATTCCTTGTACTTTTCTTAAAGACTTATGTGGTTATACGACTGATGTGAGTAACCCAGATAAGATCTGAGACTGTGTCAATCTCTAATACCTCTCCAGGACTGGTAATAGCTGGAAAGAATATTTAAGGTTATGCCATGGTCCCAGGGGTCAAAAAACTGCCATTAATCATTAGGATCTGATCAATAAAGGGGGCAAGTTTGGGTGTTTTTGTGTATTATCCCTTCAAACTTATTTTTGTGGTGTAAAAAAAATTACATTTTGGATTTTCTTTGTGCAAATGACTCTGGTTGATAAATGAGGCGCTTCACAGGATGGAGAGCTCAGAGCTCACACTGCAAATTCCCTGCGGGTCTGTGCTAGCACCGATGAAAAAGGGGAAAAATCTATGACATTAAAATGACAGATTCCATTATACTTGCACCTTCAGTGCTTGTCTGGTCAGGAAAAAGAAAGTGTGAATGTGCTGAGCAAGATGACTTTGACTTGTAAAAACTGCTTTTATCAAGGTCACGCAAGCAGTCCAAACTTTTAATTGGGCGCAGTCCTCTTACCACAGGGGTGCTTGCCCTGCTCTTGGCTCACCTCTGGCTTTCCACGGGAGTAACACCACAGCCTTAGCAAGGTGCTTCCAAGGCAGGGGAGAGTTGGACTGGCCATTCCCAAAGGCGCTCTGCTCACAGCCCAGCAGGACAGGATGTTTCAGAGATGGTTGTTAGCGTTGTATTGAGCACATATGCATAAGCAAGGTGAGAACTGAGGAAAAAAAAAAAAAAATACAGCCCATCTGTAAGTCTTTGCCCAGTCCCCGTCTGCTGGCCCCCTCCCAGTACAGATGGGGCTTTGTCCCGGTACAAACAGGATCTCTTGGCCTTGCCTCCATACAGACTGGGCCCTGTCCCAGTACAAACTGGAACCCCTGGCTCCTTCCCAGTTCAGATTGGGTCCTGTCCCAGTATAAACTGGATCCCTGACCTCCTCCTAGTACAGTCTGGGCCCAGTCCCAGCGCAAGCTGGCTCCCCGGCCATGTCCCAGTACAGACTGGATCTCCTGGCTTCTTTCTAGTACAGACCGGGCCCTGTCCCAGTAAAAACTGGCAGCTGTAGCCCAAAGCGAGTAAGCCTGAGGATGGCAAAGAGTGTGCTGGTGTCTGGTTTAACGTTAGTTAGGCAGTCCTGCAACGAGCAGGGGGTTGGATTCGATGATCCTTAAAGGTCCCTTCCAACCCAAGATCTTCTACGATTCCCTACCAGAGTTCCCGCAGCAGCAAAATCAGCAAGCAAAAGGGTAGGAAATGCTGTTCTTGAGACGACACTACAGACAAGAAATACTGAACCGAGGATTCAAAGTCAGATTTTCAGCTCAAATTCAATGCTGTCAAAGGATACATAAGAATTGTTTTCACTAAGTTTTTCTCATAATGAAGTTGCTTTCAATTCTTTTGGTGGACCATTTCAGAGGGGGTGGAAGGTCCTTCTGTGCTTCCCAGAAAATTGCTTTTTTGTTGTTAATAACACAGCAAACCTCTAAAACTTTTTAACCAGAAGTTATGATTTCTTTGTAAGCAAAATGTTTTGGGTTTATTTTCCAGATTTTCATTCTTCCACATGGTTTCCATTTTCAAAACCCTTCAGTCAGCTTTTAGGAAAAATTCTTGCCTTCACCTCTGCCTCTCTGAGAAGCTAGTGTCTGTATCTCTGATGATAAAAAATTAGAACAAGTAAAAGTAATTTTAGTTTTTCTGCATCTTTCTCTTAGATGATTGCAGGCGACAAACAATTGCATTGCTCTGTAGCCTCAGCCATATGCACTCTAACAGATATCACATCTTTACTGCCAGACACAGATTGGTAAATTTTAATCCTATCAAGATGTATTTCACTTCATGGGTTCAGTGGTTTATCTTTAATAGCTCTACACATCCAAAGCCTTGTACAGATGTTAACAAACAAAATAATTTATTCCATGAGAGCCTCTATTGATATTAGATGGACAGATGTATTTCTTTCCTGCACACAGAAAGGCCATGTAATGTATTTTGATACATGCACGCACGTACAAACACCTTTAAGTCTGGTGATAAAACTGAAGAAGTATCGTTCATCCACAAATTAATCTACCACTTCCCATCTTTGCAACATCTTAGTAAAAAAACACTAAGGTTGATGCACTGAGAGGTGTGTTGCTTGACAAAATAAAATCATAAACTTCACCCAAAAAATGCTACAGAGGTATGCAACCCAAGACAGCACTAAGAATTTTGTATTTACAGTTACTCTTGCCGGGGGGTGGGGGACAGGACTTAAAGCAGCACTCAGGGAGTCAGTTGAGAGCAAAGTTGCTCATCAAGCTGCTCTAACATGTTGGCTCGGAAGTAACAGATTGACTCTGCCCAGGATACTTCATGGGCAAAACTAGCAGAACTGGTGTCTTTCAGTTACCTTTCAACAGAGAAGCAACACAACTGGAACAATGCAGGGTTATTACACTAACAATAATTCTGCAAGAAAGGCTTTAGGTTCACTGACTAGCCTAGGAGAACACCAGAAGACAGTTGAAATTCAGATGGAACTTGCCTCAAATGCTGTTTTCCAAATTGGTATTTTGTTGCACTGATGTTTTCTTCATTCCTAACTTGTGCAGAAACTGGCCTGAATGAATGCCAAGATGATCTTGATACAAAGGCAAACCAACTAAAGTTTCCAACTTCTTTACATCAGGGCAAAGAATTTTTTTCAACAAGTTCCCCAGCTGTTCCATCAAACTTCCAGGTTTACTTACTTATTAGGATGATGGCACCATTGTATAGCAGAGCTGAGCAAAATCAGTTACATTTGTGGGGTTTAGGGTTTTTTTTGTTTGTTTGCATGGTTCATCTTTACTGCACCAATAAAATAACTTTGGTCTGAAAACAGCAATAAAGCATTGTAGAAATCATGAGTTTACCCTGAAGAAAAAATATAAGAACTTGTTTCATACTATTTGCTTTTATTTATGTTGTCATAAGATCTCTTTCTGAGCCAAATGGCTTGGTTTTATTTCCTGGAAACAATGATTTAGTTATGTCAAAACATATCAACTGACTAGAGCGCAAGCCCAGAGTTCACCGGTTGAAAATAATACAATTTTTAAGAGAGTTTCTTTCATATAAACACATGACTCCTGTCATAATGCCTGTAGGATACCCTTTTCCTCTTGTATTAGTAAAACTAGCAATTAAGAATTTTGGTAAGCGATTATTCACCTATTTTTTCTGCCTGCAGTGGAAAACTTAACTGCTACTAAATTACTTCTTCCTAGAACTGTAAGTTCTAGGTAAAAGTAGTAAGTTTTGTTTAGCACATAAATAATGGCAAGTATTTCCCTTACATGGCACCAACATATTTCAGAGTGTTTTTTCATAAACACATGAATGAAATGAAAAGTTTTCAAGAGGAAGCCTTCAGTGTCACTAGCAGTATTATTATTATTCACTTCCACTGTGGCATCATGTAGGATCTTGAGCCATGGTCCAGGACGCCAGCATGCTGAGCTCTGTGCATCATAGCACATCTGGGCTCAATC
>JAVJGJ010000059.1:77844961-77870969 GCA_035590215.1 Microhierax caerulescens | reverse complement strand
ATTATATTTTAGGCATATTTCAGCTGAGAGTCACACTTATCTGACTTACACAGCTTTCCTTCACATTTTTTTACCTCTCTGCGAACTAGTGTTCATGGAAAAGCTGGAAGCAACAACAGTGTGTCTCGCTCCACCCATCTCTTTTCTCCCCTCCGGCTCTAAGTTCCATTTCCATAAAGCTCATTTATTTTTAAGATTGTTGTAGTAGCTCAAGTGATCAGCAACACATGTCAGCTATTATACAGCTCTATAAATCAAGTAATTTAGGATGGTGACCAGCAAAGAGGGAAGCATTCCTTTGGGGGGGGGGGAGGGGGGCCGAGAAAAATAAATAAAAGCATCCTGCATTCATCTGGAGCATCCCAATTTGCATGCCTATTCCTCGTAAACTCTCCATAGCAGAGTGTCCTACACAGAAGCTGCATTCTGCAGCTGCAGAGCTCCACGTTACCTCAGACAGCAATCTGTGGACATCTCCTCAACTTCTGCATCACCCTTTGCTTTCAGATTCAGGCATCTGCTATCTCCCATCACCACACGCTGAACCCCCAGACATCCCAAATGCCTTGGGACAAAGCTTCCCCATGGAAAGGTCTCCATGGTAGTTCCAGCTAGCGGACTTCCCACCTCTGCCCCACGGCACGCTCCCACCTCTTTTTGCACCATTACAGCCTACGTGGGCCTCACCATGGAACGGGTCTGGTGCAACCTCGAGCTGGCCGGCCCAAGAGGAGCCACACACACGACACGGGGCCGCACCACCCAACACGCAGCTGCACAACAGCACATGCTCTCCTGAAGCAGCCTGATGGCCAATCCCTGTGTCCAGCTAATCTGGCTACCACAGCAGGTCCCAGATGGGGTTTCCAGGGCTGGCTGCTGAAGCACAAAGCCTCCCATGAGCTAGTCAAAAACCCTAAAGATTTATAGCTTTTTGTCTTTGCCAACATTGCGATTGAGTTGTCTTGCACCTGTTTCAGATGTCAGCCGCTATTTATTTTTTTTTTTTTTTATGAATCTCATTCCTGTATTTTTTTTTTATATTGAAACTTAAGCCACAAATTCCGTCTCGACTCTCCTTCTCTCCTGTGGGTTTTCACACACATTCATTGCAGGAAGAAGACCCAATTTCCTATTAGTTTAACACAGCTTGTAACCTGAAGGGTGCATCTGTGTACTACATTTATTCTTCTGTCTGCTAGCAAAAATGGAAATCAATACAATTTCAATACTACAACTCTTCTTCTGAAAGGAAAAAGGCAGCTCAATCTATCTGGCTTGCCCAGAAAAAGGCTGAAAGGTGGTTTGAACAGATCTGAGAGAAAAGGGCTTTGGTTAATATCAACAGTTTCTTGTGGCCTAAAAATTAAAAGCTTAAAAAAAGATTTGTCTGAATCTTTTCCCAAAAGCAGGCATTTTCAAGACGCTTATGTCAGTTTGTTTCAAAGTCAGTGGGAATTTTACTACGAATCAGCACAGGTCTAAGTCAGCCTTTAAGTCTTGTTTTCAATAGATCTTTTGGCAGATCCTGACATACATTATACTCTAGCAGCTTTACAGCTTATTGATAAAAGGTCAAAATCCTCTGTTCTGCCGCCCTACTCTTGCTGTGCCCAGCAGCACCAGTACTTGCAGTGCAGGAGGCAATGAGAGGATTTCTGCTCTACCTCTCCAGCTGGCGAGATTAATACATGGGGCTCTCTGCAGCGAGCAGAGATTAAGATAATATTTTGTAATAACACAGAAACTAAGCAAGAAATCCAGGCTGCCCCAGAGCTCCCAAGCCAAGCATCTCAGCAACACGGGAGATTTTCACCTACACCATGACAAAAGCAAAGGTTGCACGAGGAACTGTCACTATTCAGAAAAAGTGAAGCCTTTATTGTGGAAACAGCGATCACCCAGAAAGGCACAGAGGACTGTGGTGGATCTGACACAATTTAGGCAGGTGAGTGGTACCCTAAATCCAGTTCTGCTCTCTTGTACCACAAGAAGTCAGGATTAACTACTGACATCAGTGGAATATTTCTGGAAGAAAAACACTAACAGCAAGGATGGGGACCAAAGATACTACTAATGTATAGCAGAGTTTATTAAAAACTCTGTATATTTTTTTATATTTTATTAAAAAGGTTGGCACTGATACAAGTATACTGATCCAATTACTTCACCTTCCTTTTCCTTACAACTTCCATATCAAAGAGCCAGCCGAAACAGAGACCCTACCTGGGGATGGTCACCTCTAATAATAGAAATTCACATTTGGGTACTGGTAACAATACTGCAATGGAAAGAAAGGCCTGCGATAGTTATCGAGTGTCAAGGCCAGAAGGGACTGTTTCACAGGCTGGAGAACTGCCTTCACACCGCTGTACAGCTCCCAGAGTTGGGGTTTACTGAAAACCTGGTTTAGCAGCAGCAGAGAAAGGAAAACTCATTGCTTCTCAAAAGACTTGCTCTGCTACTCATTTATGCTTCTCAAGGAAAAGTATTTAAAGCCAGTCACATTCAAGTTAGACACAGCTTGAGCTTCCAATAACCCAGTAATTGTAATAGTCTGCCTGTTCCCTCACCAGAGACCCTGCAGCATGAATAAGTAGTAAATCGTAAAACTTGACTTGTGCTCCCCAAGGGTCGGAATGATCTTTCTAATCAATCTGTTGTCCAACACAATCTTCAAATAGCCCAAACAGATGATTTATTACTGGTCTGAGCCTGAAACAAGAGTACCCAAAGGATACATGTGTATCTTTCACGTGGGTTGCAGAGCTATAATTAAACACTGATGCTTAAGCAAGCAAGAGAGCACTGGGCTTTTCAAGTTTAGCACTGCTGAGCAAATAAAAGCGCAAACCCATTTACTGGCTGCAGTTAAGTAAATAAATTGACCTAAGATGACTTTTTCCAGTTGTAAAAAAGAACAACCGTAGCACATGGCTGCAGTAATTGGTGGCAGATTAACTATTTCTGTAGTTAATTTGTGTATTTGGCACGCACCTTCTGCCAAAGCTGGAACGAGCCTCCGTGTGTAACTGAAGTCAGGCTGGGTTTCAGGTACAACGGGAACCTGAGGGGCCTGAAGAGACACAGGTGCCCAACCACATTTGACCTGAAGTGTGGACTGCATGTAAGGAAGTTTACAAACTTTACCCCATTAGCAAGGTGTCTCTGTTACACCCAGACGGAGGTCGTTCAAGGAAAACACTTCTTACTACAGCGTTCGGAGCAAAAACCATAGAAAGACTTGATTGCATCAAAAAAACTAACAGGAAAGTTCAAATTACATATAACTCCAATGGCATTTGATGTTGATTATGCCTGCTTGGGAAAATGAAAATTACAAAAATGGCTGGTTAGTAGCGCAGCGTTAGTTAGAAATCAGCCACACAACACCTTTGCGAAGGACCACGTCAAGCACCCACTGGTCCTTGGAGCCGCGGGCAGCCGGCTGGAAGCACGCCCGGAGCTAGCAGTGCCGAGCCTCGTGGTGCAGGTGGGCATCGACCATCGGCGCATTTCATGGAGCAGCCCAGCCACCTTGTTAACAGCCTGCGAGACTCTACTGGTTTGGCACTTTCCTCTTGATTCACCAGCCTGAAGGAGATGCCTTTGACAGACAGAAAACGAGGGGGAATGTTGCTGGCTCTGGAAAGGCAACGTAAAACTTGAGGTATTTGAGATAAACTAATGTTCTACCCAAGAACTTGTCAAGGCTGACATCAAAACACAAGAAAATTCAAATTTCATCTGCTGGGCCAAGGAGCTCTGACATCTCTGTGCTTGGCCATGCAACCAATGCCATAAGCTTATGGAAAAAATTGGGTTGTCCCATTAATTGTGTCACCGTGTGAAGAAGAGCACTTGGGGTTTTCAAGTCTGACCACTTTGGCAGGCAGGGCGGAAGAGCTCCAAAACAAGCTCCTGCACATCAAGGGGTCCACCTGACCCGCTCAACACTGACATCATTAAGCTGTGCTACACTGGCAATTTGGGAAACTGGCAGAATTGGAACTCTAGTGATTCCCCCCACCAGCTGCAACTAGATCTGGGTCATCAGCCCGTGACATTTAAAGAAATACCAGTTCATAACCCACAGAGGGCAGCTACAGCTTTCACCTCTCAGAAACATTTATTCATTAAATGCTCCCGGTCAGTTTAATTTTGAGGTTATTAAAAATAAAACTTCGGTGCTCATCCTTATCCTGTACCATCAACTGGTTCTCTGTAAGCCCCCAGTTATTTTTAAATACCTAAATGATCATAAAAACAGGGTGAAATACTTTGCTGTGTGCCAGCTGCTGAAAACAAGCCCCATGCTCCAAACATCCTTTGATAAACAGCTTAGATATTTCTATCAGCAAAGTGCAGATGAAACAGATTCCTTTCACAGCACTATTGCCTGGCCAAGACTCCTGCTGAATTTCCTGGGATTTCAGAGGGGGTGTGTATAATATGGGAAGCCTCATCTGAGATTGTCTATAAATTCAGAGTTGTAATGGACTGTGGTTTAACATGCACATGTGTGCACCCATAAGACAAGGGTAAGATGCTGGTTTTTTTTGAATTTCCAGGTGCGATCGAAAACCCACATCATTTCAGTAATAAAATTTCACTGTTAACAGTAAAAACAAACAAACACTAGTTGAATTAAATGTGGTCCTGAAGAATGGTGGGAAATGGAGGTCTTTAAATACATTGCAGCAAATTCAGGTGCAAAGCAGCTGTTTTCTCCATGCTGCAAACTGCACGTGGTCCCCTTCCTTCCGAGGCGACAGAGGTACCCGTACAAGGGTTCACATCTGCAAAGGGCACGTGCTGAACACTGGCCAACACCTTCACCTGACACTACACATCCTGTGCCAGTCTTTGAACTATTCTTTAATGCAGTAGCAGATTCATAAATCAGGTGTACAATACCAAAATTAAATAAAACCATAAAGTATAAGAGGCACGTAGCTCCAATATTATGTTGAAAAAGATCAGGCAGGGACTTGCAGGTGATGCTACTGGTGCTGAAAAAGGTTTAACAGAGACAAGTCCAACATACATGTAACTTATTAAGTGGGGGAAAGGGAAGGAAAGGGAAAAAAAATCCTCTAAGCGCTTCAAGGAGAAAGAAAAGGTAAAGCACAGAAGATGCTGCTTGACACTAAGAAGCAGTCTTTGGGGCAATGGTCTTTTTAAATTTATGTTACAGCAGCGTGCAAGTCCAATTTTATCTCTGTTTGATCAAAGCTCTCCGACATGCAAATGCACTGTATGAAGTGAGTGGGGATAGTCTCTTGCAACAAAACTACAGCCTACGAGGAAAGAAGAGAGGAGAGGAAGGCACGAGGAAGCAACAGAGTCCTGGGGACAAGAACTGTGTCACAGCCAAAGGCAGAGCTCTGCCCTCAAGATCACCCCCTCCAGAGCCCTACCTTTCCCCACTGCCCCCCGAGTCATCTGGCTCTGGATTTTTCCGTAGTATGTATCACATACCCCACACCCTTCAGTTCATTTCCCAGGGTATTTTTTCTCCTTCTGTAGTAAAGGGGTGTTGATGACATTAAACAGTATTATTTTGATTAAATCTTCTGTATTTCAAATGTATGTGAAGCTACAGAGGGGTGAGCAATTTCTGACTTGAGTAATACCAGCTAACATTAAAGGGCATTTATCTGCTTTTTTTTGGTAGAGGAGAATAGTGACTGCTTATTAGAAACAATGACAAAATTTCAACCTTATTTCCATTAGGAAGCATTGATATGTCCTGACAAGAGAGAATAACATTTCTATCAAAGCTTTCATTAGAAAGGATTTCTCAGACCATGGACTGATTTTCTAATGAAGCCAAGTCCATCTCACACGGACAGACCATCTCCTTCGTTAGCAGACTGCATGGGATGTGGGAGCTCTCCATCCACGTGATTAAACTGAAGCATATTCAAAGCTTGCTTTGCCACATCTAAAGAGGAGAACTCATTATTTGCAGAATGTTCTTTCTTGTTTGTCTTTGTCATTGTCTTGCAGGGTGGAAAATAAATGAAATTTCTATCCTGGCAAACTGAAACAGCACTTTGTACAATTCCTCTGGCACACAAACACCAAGATGGAGAGAACAAATACCGAGATGGAGAGAACAGCTGCAAGGCAGAAACAGTGTTACATGCTCCCTCAGTCTGGGAGGACAAATGGAAATTATGAATACAGTGCCACCTAACAGAATCACTTTTGATCAAAGATAGCCAAAACCAGCTCGATAACACTCAATATTTCCACATCACATTAAAAATTAAATAACTGTAGAACAGCTCCACATGCTGTACGGCTTCTTATTGCACTGACATTAAAAAAAAAAAAAAAAAAGTAAAAGAAACTGAAGGACTGAAATGGCAAACGAGGACAAACTCTCCTCACAGCAGTTTTCACAAAGGTGAGAAACAACTTTTATATATCAGTGTGTTTCCTCCAAGGGCTGCAGCAACACTGATGATTTCCTGCTCCTGACAGCAGGTTCAGAGCCTTTTCTCTTCTGGTTTTCACGATGCTTCCCGTGGTCATGCTTCAAGACACTGCTGCCCATGCTCTGAGCTGGTCAGCCACTTTGGCTCATCTCAGACCAGGATTTCTGTGTAAAAAGTGCTCCTTTTTCCTCTCACTGCTCAGGTTCACTGAAGACAACTGTCCATTGCTAGGACTAAGGGAAAAGAAATCAGTAGGTCAGATTAGATATGTCATCCATGTCAGTGGAGGTTCCATTGCAAAGAGGAGATGCCTTCGAGTCCTGTGAGAAACACCACAAGATGGTCACCTTAAAATCTGATCTAGAAGAAGAGTTTTTATGAGTCTGGAGCAACCAGGGGACCTGAAGCAAGAGTCTGTGTAACCCTTCTAGGTGTTTTACACAATCACCATTAAACCCCCAGAAACAGTCCCATTCTGAAGCCTCTCTGAAACAAGAGGTTTTAAATTTAATTTTTTTTCCAACAATCATTTCAGGTGTGACAAAATTTTCCAGCTCTCATAAGTCAAATACATGTTGTCTCTTTCATCCAAGTGAATGACAACATCGACCCAAGTTTGTAGACACACACAGCCCATGGTTTCCACATAAAGTTTTGCCCAGTGAGATCACTTAATACTTATAGCAAGTGTTGTCAAGTCATGGGAGTAGTGAAATTTCTACCATTGTTTCCAGAATATTATACTGGTGGTGACTTGACAGAATTTTAACCTACAAACTTCCAATCCTGACCTTAAGTTTGATAAGATGTGCAACATCTTCACTGTTATTTGGATACTGGATCTGTAAAAATAGGAATAGCTTTCAATACTAGAATCAGGACTGATATAGAGACTGGAGAAAAGCAAGGAAATAGCTTTATTTTTCTCAAGTCCAAAGCAAACTGACATGGTTTCTTTTGGCAGACAGCAGGAGCACTGCAGACTATTCTTGTGAGACAGCTAAAGGGGATTCCCTTTTATAAATACAGCATGAAAGCATTAAAGCCTCGATACCAAAGGAAATCTAACAAACAGCAGATAAACCTTTTCCAGCAGAGGTTGGAAATTCTAACTCTGTGAGGTCAGCACTTCAATTCCACCCACGTTTTCCTAGGAAGCTGCTGAAACACAGCTGATTCGTTAAGGTTCAAACATTGGCTTTTAATGAATTGCCCTGATATTTAAAAAAAAACTCAAGCTCTTTGAGAACCAAGGTTGACGAGCACCAAACGTACTGGCTGGGCTCTGAGTGGTTTCCATCCCGAGCTGATGTTCAGCTGGAAGCAGAACCACCCTCTGATATCTAAAAGCAGCCCTGCCATCATACGGATCCGTATTTTTGTACGGACAACAAACAGGTCATTACTATTTTTTAGTAAAAAAACAACTATAGTTGGGATTTTGGACTCCTAATTCTGTTCCTTTCTTAGTCACCTTAAAGTAGGTCTATTTTACAGCTGGGGAAAAAGTCATTGGTGTCTCTGTCTAAAGGGCTTTGATATCTACAGGTGAAAAGTTGAGATTAAAATACCATTTTTAATTTTGTAACAGCAGTAGGTTAATAGCAGTCAAAAATCTATTGATTTCCACTTCTAATACCTAGAAGCCTAATACCCTCAACATACTTTTAAGATACCTCTATGTCGCGGTTTAACCCCACACAGTAACGAAGTGCCACACAGCCACTCGCTCACTCCTCCCTCACCCGGGGAGGTGGGGAGGAGAATCAGAAAGGGATGTAAAACTTGAGGGCTGAGATAAGAACAGTTTTAACAATTGAGATAAAAGCAAAAGAACAATAATAAGTTATAATGAAAGCAAGGGAGAAGGGGAGAGGAATGAAATCCAAAGGCAAGGGAGAAAAGAATACTGGTGATGCCCAATACAGCTGCTCCCACCCGCTGAGCGATGCCCAGCCAGTCCCCGAGCAGCGATCAGCAGCTTTGGGCAACCCCCCCCCCCCCCGTTTATATACTGAGCATGACATCCCATGGTAGGGAATATCCCTTTGGCTAGTTGGGGTCAACTGTGCCGGCTCTGCTCCCTTCCAGTTTTCTGCATCCCTCCAGCCCTCCCACCAGCAAAGCCTGAGAAACCAAAAAGTCCCTGACCACACTGTTCCCACACCAAATCCAAAACACAGAACCACCAAGAGGAAAATTAACTCTATCCCAGCCCAAACCAGGACACTGTATTTCCTTCAGCAAGCATTTGCCTTAGAAAAATGTTAAACCAGGTAAGATTCATGATTCGTTCCATTCTTTCCTCATACAAATAAGTTAAGTTAGTAAATTAAGCCTCTAAGGGGGGGGGGGGGGGGAATATAATCTATATAAATCTTGACCTTTGCTAGACTACACTTCCTCTTTGATGAAAGGCAGCTCATCCTTAAGGCTTCTCTTGTCTGTAGATTTAAGAAAAACATTAAACAGAACGGTTTCTCAGCATGTAGAAAATGTTCATACAATCCAGAATAAGTACTGAAGTGACCCAAGTACCTTTCTGTCCAGAAGTGTCCCAAACAACAGGATGAAGAATCCCTAAAAAAAGTGCAAAACCAGTTAACAAAAACAGCATGACCACAGGATGTTTCTTAAATGCTTCTACATGTCACTGCCTTAAGGACAGATCTCATCACCTGTGACTCAGATAACAGCAACGAGCAAAAGGAGTTTATCCGCCCAGTTCACACGGGCTCTCCAGGAATGTCAAGAATGGATATATAACCCATGTTAATTCTCATTAAGAACTGGACTGATGGGTCACATACCAAGACTTTCTCAACCCACTCAGTAGCAGTATTAGCCAAAAGCCGCCAAGGCAGACTGGGTATTACAACAGTATGTCAGGTAAAATTAGATGTTTGTACTGATGTGTTAAATAAAACCATCTTCATTGGCCAGTGAGAATCTTCTGCGCATTTGTTAATTGATAAGGATGAGCCATTTTTCAGTTACTGAGCATTAACTAGTGCATTTTACACTTTAAATGAATTCATCAGCCTAATTCATCACACTTTGTGCCAACTAGTTCGTTCCATTACCCATCTGCCTTTACTACGACAACGCAGGATGCCTAGTGCCTGTACCACGTAATGGCTGAGTCGAAAAGAAAGCTTAGACCCTGGTTTTTGTGCACAATGTGTGCTGCCAGCCCCTCTTTGACCCGCTACCTGTTCCCAGGCTCAAAGTTTGAGCACACACCATTCCCAGTCTCGCAGAGTTTACCTGGAAGGCGTTCAATAGTCCAAACGTAACATGGAACGCCAGAGAGTGACTGTTGACAACCGTGGCTAATCCAAACCCCCAGGTGAGACCCAGGAGAGGTGTCAGAAGGGCAACATTTTTGCTAATTCGGATCACGTTGCTCAAATCTTGTGACTTGCAGCCTTCTCCAACAGAGGACCTCCCAGTCTTCACCACAACTACTACCACCACCACCACATTCACAACAATGATGCTCAGAGCGGGTACAACAAAGGCCAAGAGGGCTTTGGTCTCATACCAATTAAGCCAGCAGGCTCCACTCCTTAAATACCCGTTTTTTGGTTCAGTAATAGCAACAGTGAGGATAGATATGACCAAGGGACATCCATATCCAATAGAGAATGCTGTAGCTATGAATACAGATCTTGTTATCTTAAAAAAAATGAATAACAATCCATAAAGAATCAAAAGGCCCAAGGTAAACATCCAAAAAAACAAGGCAAGATAGAAAAAGTGAAGGAAAAACGTGGCTGCTACACACAACCGATAGTTTAGGGCTGTGTTGTGAACAACAGCCGCCAAGATGAACAAAACATCGGCAATGAGAAGTGATGTAGCGATGTTGACCAAACAAAAATGGCGCATGTAGGTTATTTTGGTTTTTGTAACGTGGTGCCAGACAACAGCCTCGATGATAAGGCAAAGAACCAGGCTGCAAATGGAAAGGCCTAACCCTACACGTGTAATGTAATCCAGCACTGCGTTTCGGAGCCCCGTGGGGGACATCAAAATGGAGAAGGATTTGTACGTCCGACGGTGGTACTTGCAGACGCAAACAACGCTGCTGATGTTGTCAGATGTCGTTTTGCACGCCCTGTTATCCCATCTCCTTTCCGTGGAGTGCCACCCAACACACTGAGCCTTGACGTTCTCCAGTTTATTCACCTTTTCAAAGGTGAGCAAAATATGCCGGAGCTCCTCTGGCAGAGACACGGATAACACCATTCCATTTACAGAAACTGGGTCCAACCGGCTGGTTTCTATGATGGCTCCAAGTGTTGGAAATGCAATGCTGATGGCTTTGGAAGCCTTGGGTAGCCTGGAAAGCTCTTCTTCTGGAATCACCACATGCCCAGTGATATTGCCTGTGTTATTGAACTCCATAGAAAAATCAAAGCTCTTTCCTGAAGTGTTTTTATGTATGCTGTAGCCTTTTGTAGAGATGAAGTGCTCCTGTATACGTTCTGACCCATTCCTTAGGAGAAGTTTCCCAGCAAATAAGTTCACCGAGTCCAGTAATATTGAACTAGCATTTCTGTCCTTTACAAAAGCCCAGTTGGAAATAACGGAGCTGTTAAGAATATGGTTTGCTATCCTGCTGTAAGTCTGAAACAAACAAGAAAGTAAAAAAAAAAAATTACTTTTTATGTTCAAAGAAACCAACTATTATTCCACTGGCAGAGTCTCCAGAAAGGCTCATTTAAATTCAAGAGTGATTTCTATAAAGGGAATATTCTTCTTTGACAACGAACGGGTTCCCATGGTCAAACCCCAACATCTGATTGGCATGGTCACTACCAGAATTGTCCTATCCTCTTCATATCAAGGCCCAAAAGGGGATTGGAGAAGCAAGTATAAAGCAAAAATCAGGACACCTATATTCTATTCAAGATGCTGACCTGCTATGCAGGTTTGCTTGACATCACCCTCCCTATATTTCTTCCCCCACCTCTCTGGTTTCTGAGTTCATCAGGGAAAAACTTCAGTTTCCATTGTGCAACACATGACAAACACAGCTGTGGGTCAGCATCTCCAAGGCTGCCTTCCCTACAGCATCATACTTTAAAAATGTCTTCTTCCTTGGACTGCTTTCCCACGTCTAACCAGTTCTTGAAATTTTCTGCTTTTAAAGAAAGAGAATTCCAGAGAGTACTTTCATTGTACATGAATAGGTCAAAGAGTTTCTCTGACAACAAAATATGGCCCTCTCTGGAAACTCTTCCAGGTGATGTCCATGCGATTTGCAACCATCACTTCATTGGACAGTGGCTATAAGGACAAAACACTGTATGGATGCTCTGGAAAGCTCAGAAACACCTCCCGAAGCCCATGTGAGTAAATACCTGCATTTTTCCTCTATTGACATTCTCGGATAACAGCAGGGAAATCTTCTTTAGCAATTCCACTATATCAGCAATGTTTCCTGGAATGGCTGGTGAAGACAGGATATCCGGGATGATGCATGAAAAATCAGCTTGGCAGCTACTATTCCCATGGTTGTCATCACCAGAATATTTTGCTCCACCTCCAGGCTTCCCATGCACTGGCTTTCCTTCCCCTACAAAAGGAAGGTGTTCTCCAGCAACACTAACCTGTCCTCCAGAGCTTGGAAGGAGTTCACGTTCAAAAATTCTCTGGAGGGAGGAAAATAAATTTGGGAAAATGAACGAAGCAAATGAAAATGAAGCTGCAGCTACGACCAGGCAAGTGGTACAGTGCTGCAACTAGGTGACCTTCACAGGTCCCCCCTGACCGTGACCATTCTGTCACTCTGTGCTGGGGTATGCAATGAATGTGCTGGATGGCCTGAAACCCAGGACCACAGCTCACCTGAGAAGAATGCCTTGCTTCTACAACAGATGCAAAGGAAGGGGCAAGAACTAAATGTAGTGCCTTATCCTTCAAGTGACCTGAATAAAGTTTTTTGGTTTGTGGTTGAGGAGAATTTACCATGAATCATCTGATTCTTACAGGTATTGGTGTTGCTCTTCTCTCAGGTCCATCCGAGCGTATCATTGTCTTGGTTTAGATACGCATGAGGAATGCTAGCCAAGAGAACAAGGCAAGCCCACTTCTGAATTATGTTTCCACACCAGAATTTCCAAAATTATTTCCTATCATTTGGTTTGAGATGAAGTTAAAGCCTGTTATCAAATTTATCTGTGTTTTAGGATCCCGCCTTCCCTTTGCTCAAGTCTGAAAGCAGATATGGAGGAAGGGGCTGTCTTTGCAAGAAATTATGAGCACAGGCCAAAGCAGGTGCCTCACCTGAAAAAGGGACTGAACATCCAGGTTTGCACAGGCATCTGCGAACATTTGCCACTTTCTGTTTTCACAAACATAGCTTGTCTCCCCATGGAAGGAGGGCGAACAAGGCTGAATACAAATAGCTCCATTATCTTTGCAGGAAATAAGATTTATGCAGCCAGCTGTAAAACAAATAAAGCAGATATTGTTATAAGGTGTAAGACAGTATGCTATGGTTCATGAGGTATCAGGGGTATAAAGTATTGGTAATTGGTAACATCTCACAAAGAATTAGCAATTCACTGTACCTTGCTGATTACCGGTCTTTGATTCCTTATGGAGAACCTGAAAAATAAGAAGTGGAATGCAGATTAAATGTGAAAGAAGATGACTCCATGGCACAAACCAGAAAGGTGACTGCAAGGGCAGAACAGTCATTTTGAGGTCCAGAAGTTTTATCAAGGTCCAGAATGCAGAGCTCATGTCCCCTTGCTCATACAGACCAACTGAGAACTCTCCACTGGCAATTTATCTCCAAATATCAAGCCTTCGGTTCTACACTTCTGCTGCAGTGACATCCTGAGCTAGCCAACAGGATCACACATGCCTCCAGCAGTTGTTCTTCAGTCAAAAAGCCTGTATTAGGCTGAAGCTCTCCAGTATTTCTCGTGTTGATGAGAGTCTGCGACTTGTTGATGACAAAGCAATCTATATGACTTTTGCCATAAGATAAAACCACAGTTATATGAAGATCAACAGCCGCTTCATTCCTCTCCTGGTTGGAAAGTGACCCCGAGGTAGGTGCATGAGACTCCTGCAGGCAGGACCACCTGCTGGGACGGCGTGTGGTACAGCCAGGCACAATCCAGAACAGCTTCCATCACCGCTTGGTCAATTGGTCTGTCACCTACAACCAGCCAAACCCTGCCAGGCTGGAAGGAAAGCTTGGCTAGCAATGCCCTGGGAGCCGCACTGTTACTGCTGGGTAGAAGAGGCTGAATAGCAGGTTTCTAAACACTCCAAGAGTTGTCCTGGAGGTTGCTTGGCATGTTGGACATAATGAATACTTCTAAATATTTCCTCCTGTAGTGACAGGACAAGGGGAAATGGTTTTAAACTGGAAGAGGGTAGGCTTAGATCGGATGAGGAAGAAATTTTTATGAGGGTGGTGAGACACCGGCACAGGTTGCCCAGAGAAGCTGTGGATGCCCCATCCCTGGCAGTGTTCAAGGTCAGGTGGGATGGGGATTTGGGCAGCCTGATCTAGTGAAACTTACCCTGAGAGCGGTGTGTGGCATGGCTGGGAAGAAGTGCACAGCCCAAAGGAGCAGGCAGCAGACCACCCTCACATCCATCCCCTCGCATTTACTGGTTTCCTCCTGGAAATAATATATGTTAAAGGAGCTTAGAGATCTCTGCTTTCACTTTGGAATACAGTCTTGTTGCTAGTAAGAAAGTCGCTAAACCCACCCCCAAAGACTGTCCTTGCAAGGTAATTTTCATTTATCATTTAATTTTTTTACTGAGAATGACTTGCGAACATTTTCTTAAAAAAAAAAAATATAAAAAAATAAAATTCGGTCCAATGTTGGTAGTTACTGCATTTATAATTTACTGTAAACTGTGAGGTAGAGAGCTTATTGAAGCAGTTCAGCCTGTGTGTCCCTTTTGAAGTGATTTAGGACAGACTTTGTCTCCACTGGGTTCAGTGCTGCTACCCTCCTGATGAGACCTGCCACATGAGGTAGCAAGCTTGGGCCCTCGGGGACCAGACACCAAACTCTGAGAAACAAGGACCAGACTGAAGTAACGTGTTATTTGCTTTGCAGAAGGATTCAAGCCTCTGCTGCCTCCATGGAGTTTCCTATGGTTCTTCGTAAAAGCTTAATATCCTGGCTTGCAACTTGTTACAGGCATATTTACTGGCGGAAAATAATCTGGGGATTAAGGAAAAATAGTATGTTACATTAAATCTGATTACTAGATGCTATGCATGTCCAAGGTAAAAGCAACGCAACAGCTGCTGTGGATTCAAAAGAATTGAGACACTGATCTTCTGTCACTGGATGCAGAAGTAGATTAAGGCACGGACTTAAAAAAAAAAAAAAAAAAAGCATAACGTGGGTGAGCTAAAGCACTAAACCACAAAACAAACACACACTGGCAAGGCGGGATGATGGCTGGATTTCAGGAGATGCACACTCGTCAGGTCACCACACCTCGACAGCAGCCACTCGGTTTTCCCCCTGATAGTACTGACCAGCACAGATGATGGTGAAACAGAAGGGGTCCTGCACCGATGGAGTTCCCTGGGTAGGAAAACACATCTCCGCTCCAAGTTCTCACCATCTGACAGCATCACAGGGCCAGGCACACAGCTGGCTACCCCCTTCATCTGCGGCAATTGTTCACCTTACTGTCTTTTCAAATCCGCAGGTTTATTACTTATGAAAATATCATAAAGGGAAGAACTAAGGGAATTTCGAAGCTAGCTCTGAAGGAGAACCTTATGGCAGCCTCCTGAATTCAACTGGTATTTGTACAAAGATTTTCTGGGTTTAAAAGCTAGAAACCATTAGCTCTTTTAAGGAAATAAAATGGCCAAGGAGAAGTGAACCAAAATATTCAGATCAACCTTGCCAAAAAATGGGAGGTAGCTAGGAAACACCTACAGGTTTGAGGCAAAGGGCTGTATCAAATTCTTTTCCGATTTCTGCGGTCATTATGTGTTTACTGTATGCTCGTAGCCCTAATTCCATTTCACAGCAGGGAATCCTTGAGCTCATCATGTTTCATCATTAACTCGTATTTTCGTATTTAGTCACTGATGTAACTCCACCTAGGGCTGTTACCTTTAAGTGAGGCAGAAATCTGGAATAGCTCCAGGTATCTAAGGCTCACCAAGATACCGGCCTGTGTTACCAGCAAAACACTGTTCTCGCTCAGGCGCGTTGCTTGACTCACCCTGGAAAGCACCCAGCCTCACACTGCAAGAACATGCCAAGCAGCAACAGAAACTTAGAGTGAAACAAGGAATACAGCAGCAAGTCACTGTAGGGAAAGAACATGGATATACTGACACAAGACCGTGTGAAAGTATATATGCCTATTCCTCTCCCTCCAAAACATCCAGTTATAGCACTTGAGACAGAGGACAATATATATATCTTATCATAAACTACCTACTACCACTAACGCCTCCTTTTTTAAGAAGCTGTAAACACGTTACTCCTCCCTTCCAGAGCTTTCTGTGCCATCAGGACATCGGCACACAAGCAACTGAGTTGTCAAAACCCTCTCGCATAGAAACAAGGCACTTCCATACCCTCATGTATCTCCCACCCAACTCAGGGGATTGTCACCAGCTGTGGAACCTCCTTCTCCAGCTCGTTTCATTTCGTCACAGCACCCCAGGGGGCAAAGCCCTCAATGGGAGGGAACAAGTCAGGAGTGAGTGCCTAGACAGTGGCTGCAAGAGGAGAGCATCTCTTAAAACAGTTTAAAAAAAGGAAAAGGTCAACTGATCATGTATTTACAAAGTAATCCATGATTGTGAACGTATAGCCTTAAATTCAAAGCCCTTATCCCGTGACTTCTGTTGGTTTAAAATCAAAGTGTTTTTGTAAAACTCCCCAAAACCCTCCCTCCTCTCCCATCCCCCAAGCTCCTTCATGCTTTTAATTTCTGGCAGGACACGCAGCCAGGCAGCCCGGCCCCACGTGGCTGCAGCTACCAGAGGGCTCAGCCCAAGCAGCGACAACTGTGGGAACCACAACCCCAGACTGGCGGGGCCGAGGTCTCTGGCCAAGGGGCTCTCCATTACCGGGGGTCACAGCTTTCCCCTCTTCGCTACTCCTGAAACAAACTATCCTTAGGTTTATGGGGAACGGCATCCTGCGCAAAAATTACAAGCACATACTTCCCAGAATAAAGTTTTACATGGTTTTGCCAAAATCGACTACACAAATATATTTTCCCAAACGCCATAAACTCACACTGCGTGTATTTAACATTTTCTACAAAAATATTAAATCCATTGTTACTAACCTATTTATTATTTTTAGGGCTCGAATGGCTACATGGCTAGCTTAAAACTCAATAAACCACCATAATGTGGCAAGTTAAAAGGGCTGCAGCAGGAGACTATTTAAGAGTCTTCAACATGGTCATCCGAGGAAAAAAATTAAAGCTCTTAATTATACAGAATGCTGTCAGATGTATTTTTAAAGGGATTACATTTGGAAAACGTAAATTTAAGTAAAGTTGTGAGGAAAGTGAATTTCACAGTAACTTTTTCTTTAAGAAAATTTCCAATTTTCTTAAAAAGCAGCAGCACTGTGATTAGACACCAATTACAAAACTACAAGCAAAAAGATCAGAGAATTATTAAAACATCATCATTGCACAGATGTAAGGAGAATATAAAACTGAGGAACTAAGTGCAAAGCAAACACAGCCTAAGCAATTAAGCGCATTTTAGATTATGAACAAACAAGTTTCACAGACCACGGATAATTTTCAAGCAGTTCTGGAAAAAGTTTTGTGATAGTACTCACCGCTTTTAGAAATCTGGGTTCTACTGTAAACAAAATTAACACAGCCAGAGATCCTCAATATATCAGAGGCGAGTGTCTAACCATTCATCTGCTGCCATCATGCTCCAGTCTCACGGTTTTACCCAGCGTTGCTTGGGTGCTCTGACTCATTTACAGTTTTCCCATGAAGAAATAACCTTGGGCATCAGTATGCTTCTTTTCTTGTCCAACTGGATTAACACTGAGGAACCTGCAGATGAACAATAAAGGTATTGCACTGCAAAATGACAAAACAAGTTGCAAACACACCCCCAGCACTGCTAAATTGCCACCTTTGCCAGGAGTCCACACAGATGAATCATGCCTGCATGGTCTGTACCCTTCTTCCTGGTGGAGGAGGCATCTTCTGTATTGTCTGTATTGATCTTCTCAAGATTTAAAAAAAAAAAAAAATATCTGGCCAGGTTAATGCATTACCCTTCATAAATCAAAGATGACACTACTGACAGTCTCTCGCACAGTTAAAAAGCTCAATGAGCAAGTAAGAATCCTTTCTTTATGGGCTGCACCCGTTGTAAGGGGTGAGAGCTGTCCGCTGAACCTTGTGTCACATTCACTGCTCACTCTCTTAATATCGGCTCACCTCCAAGAGCCAGATTTCCAATAGCCAGTAATTTACAACAAGTAGTTTGTCATAACAGTAAAGCAATTCCTAACACACTTACTACTCAACAGGGCTGCTTTGGAAGAGCTTTGGTCAGGAATTTTTTCCAGTCCTGCAATGTGTTTGTCATGGGCTTATAGGGTTTCCTGAGATGACGTCATGTTGCCTGCTACCGCAACTTCAGTCAGTCCTCTGCCACAAGGTAGGTCTCCAGGTTTAGCCTAAAGGTAAGTATTATTTTATGTTCTGTGTTGTTATAGCCAGCCTTGCGTCTCACGTCGGTATCAAGTAGGAATTAAGCCAAGCACAACCAGACACAGGCAACGCAACCCATCTGGAAAGGCTAAATGACTTACACTTGATATAGCACCAGTTCGAGACAAATTTGAAGGTGGCACCTTAGTCACCTTCTAAGTAAGAAGAGGGCCCAAGACCAGATCGTGTCAAGGTACAGACACCTGTTTTTTCCCCTAGTCACACACACTCCCTGAACCTTTGCTACGATGGCAAGACTAAACACCCCGTGATTCTTGATTCTCCAACGCCTCCCCAACCTAGCAAGCCCTGAGGGACACAACGGCTGGCATACTTCAACAGACACACGCTTCGCTCAGAAGGAAGAGGTGTGGATCTGTGCTCCCAAGGGCTTAGCAAGATACTCAAACCATGACTTCCAACAAGCAAAGAGGGTACTCCAAACCCCGAACCCAGCAGCATCAGGTCTCACGCTTTACAAGCTGATCGAGGCTGCATTCTCCAAGCTGGGAGGTATGTGCCTCAGCACCCAAAAGGGAGTGGTTTGTCTTTTTAGCTCTTGCAAAATCCAATTACCCAAGATCTACGACCAGCTGCTTTGACACTGCTCTGAGAAAGCAGCCAGCAATTGGGAACATCTCAGATACTTTTAGCTGCTATTAAACTTAAGGCAGCTGTGAAAATCTAGTTTTACCAATCTTTTCTTCGGAAAGAGTTAACATGCTTCTGCTAATTGTGACTTCAATGAATACAAGGTACTGATATTTTCTCTACACAACTCAAGTCAAACCCTGCAATGCATTACAGGTTTTCAACAGAAATTTCATTTCCCTGGAGCAGCATTAATGAAAGATATTACCTTCATGATGATTAACTAAATATTTAAAAAAAAAAAAAAAATGTAAGTAGATCTGTAATTTGATATTGATTTGTTCGGGTTTTTTTTTTAAACTGTAGTTTGTATGCAAACAAAAGCTTTTTAAAGAATGTTATGAAGATACAATAAAAACCTTGGAGTTTAAAAATGTCCTTCTGTTAGCCTATTCTTCATTTGCCCTTCCCTCATCCACACCCCTTTTAAACATGCCATGTGCTCAATCTTCAGTTCTTCGCTATAGTCTTAAGAAATGATTCAAACACCCTTTTATCCATGTTATTTATTGACTGGCAATAGGGATCTTAGAAAAAGGGTCTGAAGATGTCAGTAAGGTCAGTTCAATACGGACCAACAGGAAAAAAAAGAAAAGTGGGGGGAATAAGGAGATACTGGGAAGTTAAGATTCCCAGTTACACTTACAAAGAAAACCAGTAAGCTTTCCAGCTGTTTCCATCCTAAGCCATCCTGACAGTCAGGAACCAGAGCATTCCAGTGAGTAAATTAAAATCTGAAAGTCTCCAAGAGTGTCTATACAAATAATCTTATACAAATACACTTTGCTCCCACCCCCTAGACTGCTCCTGTAGACAGTTTAATGGCATGCCAAACATTCCTGAATAGAATTGAGCAGACATTTCAACAGGGTTTTGAACTTATTTTATTTGCGGAGTTTGGATAGCATGCATCATTTTACAGCACCGGTAAACAATTCGGTGAAGCACACTGCTTTCAGGAACTTGTATTGCGGAATGTCTTCAAAACCATTACCCTCTCCCCCTCCACTCTGGTCTGTAACACTAGCTGAAGACAAGAGACATTTATCTGGGCAACTTCCTTATGGCTAAAAATACTCATAGCAGCGACTTTTAAAAGAGGGATTTATTAAATCAAGTCATTGCACTTGGGTCATTTATTGCTATAGTGAACAAAGGCCATTAAATAACAAACACCTTTTATTACTGGTTTTAACTGATTGTCTTGCTCTGTTCATCTGCTACAATTTTACATGCAGACCATTTCTGTAGAGCAATCCGTTTCAAGATTTGTTTCATGCTCTAATCACAATGAGGAGCTTATATAACAAAATTGGCTGTTCCATTAGGCTCAATTCTTGCTTTTCCTCAACTGATACAGAGGTACAAATTCTAAGTAAGAGTTTACTGTCTGACAAGGCATTACTGCTGCACATTACTCCTCAGTACAAAGATCTGGCTCAAGACTTCATTTGTGATGCACCTAGGCAATTAAAAGTTAAAAGCACTAATATTTGATCAGCTGATTAGCAAATATTACCCAATACCTGCAATAGTATAGTAATTGAATTTTATGAACAATTTAAATCGACAACTAACAGGCATCCTCCAATTGACTTTTTCACGTTTGTATTTTATGATGTATCATCTGTGGAAAAAGTATGCTCTCAAGAAGTAACACTTCCATGTCACTTGCTCAAGTGACACACTAAATAATTACTGTATTTTTTACTATTCCCATGAACAGAAACTTAATTGCTTCTTTTACTGGTAAAGTTGCCAAACTATGTGGCATGGTTTTTTTTTCATTTAAATTCTAATAGACCAATAGGAGATAAGGTGATTACTAAAGAAGTAATGCATTTGACTGGCTTTCTGAAGCTGTATGTTTTTTAATTCTTCAATCAAATGAACACAGCAATAAATACCATCTTTCATAATATTCTGGTGAACTGCGTTGAGCTCAGGGGTTAAAGACAATGGCAATCCACAAGATTTCAACTGTTTTCCATAAAATGTGAAAGACACCATCTTGGACACCAGCATAAAGCTGTCAAAGCAACTGTTCCAATCACTCATTAAAATACAAAGTTGTCATTAAATTTAGAGGTACACAATATACTGAGAAAGTTTATGGCATAAATATATAAATATTGAGACCTTTTGGGAGTATCAAAGTTCAAAAGGGATTTATTTGGAGACAATAACAAAACCTGACTATTTTAAAAACAGATCAAGATGCATACTTAACCACTAGAAAGACTGTCTTCAGTTTAGACACACAGAAGCACAGAAGACATTGTGACTTAAGGTTTCCTTTTTCATGCTGTATGCTGCAGTATTTTAGGCACAACAGGTTGAGTTAAGACTGGATTCTAGCCTTCTGTATTTCCTGCATTTTGTGGTTTTAAAAGTTATTTTTCTCATAATTTCATGATTCAGTCCTAAATCCCTTATTAATCCAATAGTGCAAGTGACAAAACGTTCTGTAAACTACTCAGATCATTCGTTCTAATTACAATGCATAGGAGTTCCACCTGCTTCATTGCATTAACAAATTCCTATCTCATTACTCAACTTATAAACAGCATATTATTAATATTTTCACTGTAGACAGCCATAACAGCATAGCCCTGGGTAAAATTGCCAAAATTATACAAATATCATATATTCCCTTTTGCATGTAGGGGAAAAGTAGCGACTACGATTACGATACAGTTATTCCATCCCTCCCAATAGACTATTTTACAGATTACTTGTAAAGATAGATTACCCTATTTATCGTATAGATCTCTTTAAAAATTAAGCTACAGGTAGTCAATAAAAATCTGTTAAGAATTCCCTCTCCTTTCTATACAGATTCAGTAGTATTTTCCAGCAAACCAAAAAATAAGGTCTGCAATTCCAGCACAGTAAGAAATAAGGCCTCTTTTATATTGGCAAAAAAATTACACCATTATTCTTTTCTGTTTTCTTATCTCTCTGAATAAAAGACTATATTCTTTTTTTATTATTTTACTATATTTTTTTTCTTTAAGACTGTAGAACACCAGCATCCACTATTATGAAATAAAGAGTCAGTTCTCCTTGTGTTCATCTTTGAATTCCTGGTGAGTTAAAAACATTGAGTCCATAGTTGTCTCATGTAGACATCACTGCTTTCTTCAATTTTTCTATTTCAAGCTGGAAAATGGACATTTTTAAAAAAAAGAGTCAGTAGTGGAGTGGCAATAAAGACTTCAGAGCTTTCACTAAAATTATAACCTTTATATTTCAAAGATACTTCAGTAAAAATCACAACAGAAGCACCTGACAGCTTAGTATTTACAGCTGACTTTATGCTACTATGTTGCTAAACAAACAAGAATCTAAAATCATTACAAACTTGCCTAGAGTCCTGCTACATTCTGTTGGATAAACTCTGAATAAAGCAAAGCTGGGTTGTGAAATCACTTGACATGCCCCCACGTAACACTGCATCACCACCTCAGACTAACTTCCTGAAGCAGCCTTCACACAAAATACCGCACTACGATTAATTTGTATTTCTTCAAATGGATTTAGAGGATACACATAAGTCACCTCCTCTTCACCCCCAGTGCGTATTTAAGGCAACCTCATTGATCGCTTTTGAGTTGCATTATAAAGCAAACTCACCAAAAGCTCTTCTTAAGTTTCAAAGTAGCTTTGTAGTCAATAAAAGGTACTATTTCACAAACGAAATGCTCTTTTGTAACAGACTGAAATCTTTTTCTACAATGAGCTCATCCTATTAACTACTTAATGGCATCATATTGTAATGCAGGTAGCCTTCTTCATCAATAAACTGAGAGCAGTGGCATTCATTCATAAGAAAATTTTTCAGATGCATTCTGTTCTTTTGCCAAATTATCCACTTAATATTTAAACAAATCCATCAAAAAATTTAGGGAAGTTGACTTTATGCAATCAAAAGAAAAATGGGACAGAAAGTAAATTTTTCCTTCAGTTTTACAAAAGGATTCTTCTTCTCTCTTGGAACACGTCCAGCTGAACATGTTTCTAGCAAAGAGCAGAATCTAGCAATGCTGAACTGAACTCGCATCTCCAACACATCGTACTGTGAATCTTTCATATACATCCAATTGCTTCGTGAGGCATTCGTTCAACACCACGCTAGCACAGCCACACAAAAAGTTTGAGCAGGTTCATTAACACTTTACTGTAGCGTCAGATTTCAGAACACTGCCTATGTATACTTGTAAACTCCCCCCGTCGCCTTCAAATTGTTAACGTTACCTCCAGATTACTTCGCAACAGCTTCTCCTCTTCCAAATCCTTCTTTAGTTTTTCCAGTTCTCTCCTAATAGTGGTTAAGATATCAGAAAAACAAGTCAGATGGGGGGGGGTGTGGGAGAATTCATATTACTGACAACAGGAAGCACGGGCCTCGTTTAAATTTTACGAGAGGAATCTACAGAACAACTGTCTGATGTTACATCTTACAAATAAAACTTACATGTAAGTACAGGCCCACTTGTGAACTGGCACTCAAGCCTGTTGGACCACAAGCTTCCACCAACCCTCAACACTTCTTACCGATCACTAGGCACCTATCCCTAACTTATAATCACAAATTTAAGTAGGTGACTTAAAAATCTGTACTGTTCTTTTACTGGAGAGTTGAATTTAAGCTAAAATAACCTGGCAACTTCTACATAGAGAACAGTCATTCTTTAGGATACAAAGTTCCTAAAATGCATTTTATTTCATAACTATGTTCAGTCAAGAAAGTACTAAGAATTATCAAGGTGCTGAAAAACTAGTTCATTGATCTCCAGAACTCATAATTTACTAGTTTGCTTTGGAGACCAACGATAAAGCATCAGGAATGCATAATAACCTCTCCAGAGGTCAATAAAAGCCGGTTCAGTTAACACTAGTCATTATTTAAATAGTCCCAAAAAATGAATGTCTGTGCTGTAGAACTAAAACCAGAAAAAGTAAATTTTCTGCAGATTGGTCTTTACTATTTTTACTCAAACACAATATTTTCTTTTTTCCTACATCATTCTCCGAACACAACCCTACCCACATGCACAGAGACGATGGGGCCACCATGATCACCAACTTGAAAAGCTCTGTAGTATCTTTCCCTACTAACAGTCATGCACCTACTTGTGCGCAGTGTTACACAATGCCAGTACATGTACATCTATACCCCCCAAATTACCTATTTTTCCTTAGAGCAAGAGTACTAACTGTTTAAAAAACATTTTCAAAAAGCTGTCATGAATGCAGGAGCACAGAGTATGAAAGAGAAAACCTGTACAAATTCCAAAAATAGTCTGACATCAAATTCATAGGTATTTAGGACATCTAGTTAGATCAAGTTTTAAACAAAGAAGGTGTCAATTAATATTAATATAGAATAGCTTTTTATTTTTAAGAAGTTTGGCATTAAAGATGTTTGGAAGATGTTTATATATTCCTTCGTAAATTGAGAAGGAAAATATTTACCCATGTTCTTTCTTCAGTGTGTCTACTAAACTCATCAATTCGTTCATCTGAGTCCTGAGCTCTTCTGCAGAAATTTTTTCATCATCTGTTTCTCCTTTAAGATGGATGTCCCCAGGAAAAGAATTGAGTATAACAGAACTTGGTCTCTGAGATGAAGATGGAATTGGTGGACTGAATGCAGATGGCTGAAAAAACAAATGAGCAGAAAGCTAAGAAATGAAATCTTTATGAACTGATCTCTTAGAGCATACACGTTGTACTGGTATGGCAGCTGCATGTGTACAAATTTCCTTAATTTTCTGCCCAAAAGGTAAAGTTCCAGTTCAAATAGACTACTGTAGTATGTGAAAATTATTTTATACAGCTCTTTATTAAGCATTTCCCTGAGGTTCCTGTACTCACTTTAAAAAAGTACAGTTCTCTACACCTTAAAGACCAAACTGATTTAATGGATCCCACTGGTTCATTATAAACAATCTTCTGTGCACCTTTCTAATCTGCTCAGTTGTTCTGTTGGGAGGCTGAAGGCTGAGCAGACATGAAGCTTATTTGGGAAACACCACCAGTTTCATGCTACCTCATATAATAGTTCTCATCAGAACTGATGCACGTTATACTGAAGTATAAATGAACTTTACACTAAATGATACTGTACACTTGCAATTAAATACAATCATTTGCATTGAAATTGTTGCATCAATACAAACTTGAAATACAACCAAGATGAACAGAACAACTCCTGGTACTTCTCTCGCTCTCCTTAGTATCATACCTTTTTTGTTTCAAATGGCTTTGGTTTGGCACTTTCTTCTTCTTTCTGCGTCTTCAAATTTTTTTCTGGACTCACATTTTGACTTGCCTGGTAAACAATTTATAAAAAATGAAAAGGTTTTCAGAATTCTTAAAAAATATACTAAAAAGTAAATAAAAACTGCCTGACGTTCTTAAGGATGTAATACTACAACAAGAAAAAATACAAAACAAAAAACTCCAAGCTTCAATTGTTAGACTACCAGAGCTTTCATTCCCCGCCACTCAGAACTTTCCTTCCCTGTGCTACTCATTCAGATGAATTTAAACTGAATGTAGGAAACTTGGGCAGGATTTTCAAGCATCTCTGCAGTACTTAACAAGTCCTTGATGCTTTTGGGAGCATGCAAGTGCTTTAATAAAATAGACATTAATGGGCAGTAACTGTAGATGGTAACTAGCATGACTGAACTACATGTCATCCAATGATACAAATTGATTTCAAGGACTCTGCACCACCTGGTTCTCACGGTCTGACAATATCAAATCTCAGCACATGAGATCACAAAACCCACATTACAGCAACATTAAATTACAAATTTGTTGTAGCCGAAGACTGTATATTGTTAGGCTTGTAAGGCACTAAGGACACTTTAAGAGTTGTGTGTATGCACAACACTTGTTTCATCATCAGTGATGCTAGAAGAGCCAAGTACTCAACTGGAGCCATAACCCACCGAACAGAAAGACTCCTCCAGCTGTGACGCAGCCACGTTGTTTCTCTTACATACACTTCTCTCCTGGGAATGGAAATTCCCGTAGACAAAGTCTACAGGAACTGAACCTCTGTGGCATTTACCTCTCAGGTAAATGATTAATGAGACACTTTCCCAGTGTAACCCTGTTTCCTGGGAAGTTAGTTCTTAGTTCGCTACTAGGAAAACACCCCCAATGTA
>JAVJGJ010000059.1:77816265-77837202 GCA_035590215.1 Microhierax caerulescens | reverse complement strand
CCTGGGGCTGCTGTGACCCAGGGGCAGGACCCGGCACTGAGCCTGGTTGAACCTCGTGCAATTGGCCTCGGCCCATCAGTCCGGCCTGTCCAGATCCCTCTGCAGAGCCTCCTGCCCTACAGCGGGCCAACACTCCCCTACAACTCAGTGTCATCTGCAAACTCACTGAGGGTGCACTCGATCCCCTCATCCAGATCATTGATGAAGATATTAAACAGGACTGGCCCCAGTGCTGAGCCCTGGGGAACACCGCCTGTGACCGGCTGCCAGCTGAACTGAACTCCATCCACCACCACTTTTTGGGCTTGGCCATCCAGCCAGTTTTTTACCGAGCAAAAAGTACGCCTAAGCCATGAGCAGCCAGTCTCTCCAGGACAATGCTGTGGGAGACAACGTCAAAGGCTTTACTAAGGTCCAGATGGACAACTACCACAGCCTTTCCCTCATCCACTAAGAGGGCCACCTTGTCACAGAAGGAGATAAGGTTATTCATGCAGGACCTGCCTGTCATAACTCCATGCTGGCTGGGTCTGATCACCTGGTTATCCTGCATGTGTCATATATAAATAATATAAAACTGACCAGTTGTCAGCTTCAGAGTATCCCTGTCATTAATTCACCTCCCAAATGCTTTATTTAGAAGTTTTACTGTAGCAAGAAAAGAGATAGCAGCCTTATCTTCCTAGAGCAACGTTCAGACATTTAAATGTTTTAAATACCCCTAAGATTTAAAGGTTTCAGTTATTAAAGTAACACAGTTTACTACAAACATCCATTTAACAACACGTGTATCCTTTCATAGCTGTAAATATTTGTTAAAATGGAGGAGAACATGATTTGTGTTTTTTTTAAAAAAAAAAACAACAAATCTTTACTTGGGTAAGTCTCCAAAATATGAAGTTATATAACATAACTGCACACTGAAAACCTAACCAGAAGAATCTGGTAATGGTCTAACTCTTCATTCCGGCATCCAAAGTTCCCAGGGCTCTGCAGGGTGGGATCAGAGGCAGCTGATCCCTGTTGGGAGTCAACCATCCGAAGTGTGTGCCTTACCCAGACTCCCTTTTCCCACTGCCCTCTCCTCCTCACTGCTTTCTCCTTTTAGATATTCTTCCTTTTGGTTCAGCTATACAGGACCTGCTGTAAAGTCAATAAACCTTTACAACGGCTTGCTGCCACCCTTTATCTTTGCAGGTATTTAAGGTGCAAGCTTTTTAATGCAGCAACTGTCTGTTCCTTTATCGCTACAAGGCCAAGTGCATCATGACCTTACTTTCTCATGGTTCTTTCAAGTGAACTAAATATCCCAAAGGGACAGTTACCCATCAGGAGTTTATATACAGTTTTGGGTAAGGATCTAGCAAATACTTTGATGAGACAGAAAGGGAAACTGTGTGTGGGTGACTGTATTGATGCAAAATTAGTGTCAGTGAAACACCATAAATAATTCTTTTAAACTCATGAGAAAAAAAAAAATTTTAAAGTGGATCTAAAAGAAATAGTGAGAATTACTTGCTATTACCCTCCCTATTTGTCCAGCAACTCAACTGAGAATACTCAAAACAGCATATAGAGACTGGATGTAGTTCTGTAACAAGTGCTTTCTTCCCCAGGAGAGCAACACTGCGTATTTTTACCACACGTACTAACTGTGCTCAACCCTTCCCTTCCATCTGCCTTACTCTATAGAAATGCTGAAACATCAAATGTTGATGCAGCCCAAATCTTCGTGTTTTTTCCAACACCGTAATAATTCTCAAGTACTATGTCCATAGATTCTTTAACACCATACTGCTACTGTAGCTACAACTTCTTCATTATGGGGCAGGCAGGCTTAAAGCACAGCATCCCACAGATTTGTAACTTCATCTGCTGCACGGTTAGTTCTGCTATAATACTTACTCTGAGATAAATTCAATATCACAAAAGTTCTAAGTTCACATTGATAAAGACTTGGAGAACTAAGACACTGGTAGATGTAGGGCAAAACTTATCCTTGTATCCTTTGCACCCTAAAAACATGTTTCTTCCCACCTCATCCATAAAGGAAGATCAATCAACAAACCAAAGAAAATGCAGCTGTGTATATGACTTAAGTTATACTGACTTGGACACAGATGATGGCAAAACAGGTTTATCGGGACGTTTTGGGTGCAGAAGTCCTGCTCTCAGTAAGCTGTTAGTCTTGCTTGGAGGAATAGGCTTCTTGGGTGGTACTTGAGGAGCTTGTGGCTTCAAAGGCTTCTGATCCAAAGCTCCTTTTTCATCTGACAAAATAAGTCACCACAACATTTTAAAAACACATGTTGTGTAGAATTCTTACAACACTAATCAATGACACCTTTTGTCAGAAATACTTTCTTTGAAGATCAAAGTGAAAAAGAGATATGCAAGTGCCTTAAGTGATACCTTAGCAAAACACAGGAACTACTTACCTGAACTCAAAATACACATTGAAGTAAGCAAAACGCCTTTTTACTGACACAAAAGAGTAGTACGAAATTATGGATTCATATTATTATATGGCAAGTGACAACTAAGAACCAAGAATCTCCCTGTATTGCTAATGCTTTTTCTTTTCTATGATTCACCTGTCTCCTCTTTAAAAGGTAGGGTTTGGGGGTTTTATTCTTTGTAACTAGACCTCTTCCGTACACAAAAGCAACTATGGAAAAAGGGGGGAAATTAATATTTATCTGAATAACTGAATTTATTTTAGATAAAATCAACCTTCCTGCAAATTAGATACAAATTAAGTATGGGAAAATCAAACAAAGTTAAATTTATTGTACAATGGCTGCATGACCTAATTGAATACCATCCAGAGGAGCTGACATGTAATATACAGGACCCTGAGAAATTCAAGCTGCTTCACAAATATTAGTTGAATAGTCCTCAGCCCATGTTTCCTAATCACACCCTGTAGGACATCCAGAGCATGCCTTCTACTTTCCCTTTTAAAACTATGCTACAGCTCAGTCAGGCATGCATGAAGTACTGAGGATTTAAAATATTGCTGTTTAGTAAGAAGTTACAGTCCTTCACAGTTACTGCCCTTACCAAGCAGTAGATCAGTGAATTGGGATGGAGAGACTGACCTTAACCTTTGATTCTCCCCATCCTCCCCTTGCACGACTTTGCTTTTAACCAAGTATTGGTTTAATGTAAAATGTTTACATATGCTATGGATATGGGTGTTGGGTTGGAAATTTGCTTCAGCTCCATCCCAGCTAAGTGCCTGAACTGTGAGGTCTATGACTGACCTCCTCTGGACAAGTCCTGAAGCCCATGTAAAACGGGAAAACACTGACTTACTTTCATAGGAATACATGTAAGTCAACAGAGCATAGAGATACTTCTGCAAAAACGCATTATCCAGGGCAGAATTGTCTTCCTGTTTTGGGACGTTTAAACATTAGAAGGAGATACGAATCAAAAACCTAAACTGGTTAGCACCCCTGTCCAGTCGCAGTACCGAGTTTAACAAGAGTACTGTAGCAGGGGAAAGATTTTGCCACACGGTGGTGCTGAGTGTCCTGTGTAAAACAGCCCATTAACAGCACTAGCCACTTCTGCCTACTGATCTATATGCAAAATTTAAATTTTAAATGCCCAATAGCAGTTAGCATTAACTGAAGATCAATTAGCTTTATTTTAGCTATGCTGAACACAAGTTGAGAATTACGCCTTTTATTTTAAGGAAAAGTGAGTTCGTAAACAGGGCAGAAAAGATCCTGTCATCAAATTGTATTCCTGAATTATCTTCTGTCAGTTTTCTCTTCAATTACTCCCACTCAAAATCTTAATATAAAAACCCTCCACAGCTAAGTGGAAAAAATTAATACCAAAGGTCAAAATTCACCACGAGCACAGAAATTGAACAATTCTGCTGGACAAAATGGCATGCCTCTTTTCTGGATTTTGCTCTGCAATGGAAAAGATAAGGGTTGGCTAAAAATGAGCACTTTAGTAATGGAAATAAAAATACTAATCTGAAGGCATTTACACTGGACAAAAATTTCTACATGATACCACTAAGTGTCCTTCACTATAAATACAGAAATACTTACAGGAGTATTGTTTTAAAATTTTTATTGCAATTAAAGGCAGATTTATTAGTCTTCCAATAGGCATAAAAAAATTACATGGTTTGATAGCTTTTAATAAGTGCTGCTCAATTTTTTTTTAAACTAATTAGAGTACAATTTCATACTTAATGAATTTAATCACTAGTACCAACATGGTTATTTTTCCACAAGTAAAACTGCACTGATAAGCAGGCACTTCTAATAAAACACCATTGCTATCTAAATAAGTAACTTTTAAGACACGACCTTCAACTAAATACAAGACAAACTTTTACTCCATTTCCTGTACAACAGTAAGGGACTGTTCTCTTTCTTAATTTTTCAGAAGCTCTTGTGTTCTAAGCATTTTGGATGGTGTCACTCAGTAACTATCTTTTTTTCTTATATTCCTCCATGAAAGCTGAACTCAATGACACAAAGGTTAGCACCCAGTACAAACAGAAGCAGTGTAAAATTGAACTTACTTCAGTTTAAACAAACTTAAACTTACAAAGAGCCAAGTGACCAGAATTTCTAGAATCACACAGCTGATCTCAATTCACACCTGAAGATACTATTCCAACAGATAAAAATAACTTGTTTGTTCACATGCAGAGGAAACAGCTGAATTTAACAAGTATCCTTCATATGAAACACCCGAGAACACGCTTTGTTTAAGATGTGGGCTATAGAATCTGCTCAAGGAAGCCAAGAAAACCACTGAGCAGGTTTCCTTGTCAAAATGCTGTCTAGCTATAGTCAGCCACAGTTCACTATACACAGCACGCAGCATGTTTTTCTAATATGGATAAGCTGCAGTAACACCAGAACTTCTTTTTAAGACCCAACCAGCATGTCTGTTTAAGCTACTGACTTTTAAACACAATCAAACAGTTAATAGTTTGACTTGGCAAACTTTTCAAATATGAGAAGAAGACTTTTAAAAACATATTTGGGTGATAATAGTAGCTTTTTTTCTGGAAAAAAGGTGTCCTTTAAACTTTAAGAATAAAGTGGTAAACATCTCCAAATTCTGTGAAACTGGAAAACACGAAATACAGCAAGAATTAACAAGACATCTCTATTTCTAAGCATTGTGACCATAACATCTAAGGAATGCTGTAACTGTTCCGTTATTTCTTTCAAAAATAATTCCCATCAGACTGATTTCAGCCAAAACATTCAGAAGTAGCAGCAAAAGTTTTCATTTCTAGTAACTTACTATTCAAAACTACAGCCACTATCACCAAATGTCCTTAAATGAATTCAATAACTATGTTATTATTGTAGTGCAATAAACATTTTCCAGAATGTAATGAAATAACAAGAAATAAATATTTCATAAAAGCAGAGTTGCTGTTCTAATCGCTCTAAAGACATTTCCACAAGATCACAGAGATGACTACTTGAGTAGATGGCATTAAGAGAATCTGTATGATGCCTTCCAAGCAGGTACCCACTACAGAAAGCAGCCAAGCTAAAAACTGTAACTCATTTACAAGATCATGGTCTGAAATTCCTTATGAAGCAAACTGGTCTCACCTTTTTCTTCAGGCCTCAAAGAAGGGAATTTCTTCTCTCCAGCTGGCAATTCAGGCTTTGGAGCTGAATGTGAAACCAAACCATAGATATTTCTCAAAGAGCTCTAATTATCTTAGTCACTATCTAAAAATATGACATAAACACAAGTTGGTGTGTATTTTCTCCTTTGCAAGGAGTGTAATACTATTTATAAACAGTCACCTGAGCCCTAAAATGTTTCCAAAGTTTTTGGATACTTTCAGAAAATATATAGCAGTGGCAAAATACTTTTTTTTTTTTTTTTTAAAGTCATGCACCGCTTCCAACATTTTGTATTTCCTCAGATACATACCACCATAGATATACTACGTACCTGTACTTTTAACTGGAGGTGGAGGTTTCTTTGGCTTCTGCAAAATGCACCCAAAAAGAAAGTTACAATAAACAAACAGCATTTATCTCTACTGAAGAAAGATTTGTTTGTGTTTTGTTTTGCATACTGTAACATCTAGCTTGTTTACTAGGTGATTTAAAGTATTTCACACAGAGGCAATCAATTCACAGACAGAAAACACAGAACTGGAGTAATTCCTCTGATATCTCCCAATCAGTTGCAAAAACAAGAACATAATGCTGGTTTCTTCAAATCAGACCAATGATTCAGCAACATGCATAAGTTGAGCAGAGGTACAAAGAACTAAAAACTAAGAACTATATATTTTCCAGTCTAAAGAATTGCTCTGATCACACCCATTTGAATTTCAGTATTTAAACCTTAATTTTACTTCCATTCAAGTTTAAAAGAGTAATCGGGTACATTTTTGAACCAAAAAATCACTTTCATTAAAAAGTAAAAAGATTCTAGATTAAGTAACAGAGGAACTATTTCAATTAACGGACTTTTAAATTACAACAATGTAAGAAAAAATAAGCAGTGATTGCAATAAACACTGCAGTTACAAAAAAACATTGTTTTGAGCTCACTTATCACTACATATTTAAGTGGGAAAGGTAGACAAACTACTCTAGTCATTAAAAAATTACCAAGTATTACAGTGCCAAAGTTTGTACACTGAAAATAACTGTATTTTAAAACATAGTCACTCATCACTTTCCTCAAACTGGTAAAACTGAATTTGAAACTCTCTCCTGTTGATGGAGCTATGGCACCTCTCAAGCCAGACATCTCAAGCCTCAGAATCCGAATTCTAAAAATGCTGGTCTCTCTGGTTGGAGTAAGGACAAGACTCACTGATAAAACAATCACAAAAGCCTATAAAAACACCTGTTCTTTATACGAACACTGCTGAAACCATATGGGATCAGTCTAATATAGAACATCCAAAAATGCATTGCAGTGGGTGTTTTTGAAACAGTTGCTATGGATAGATTTCCCTTCTGTGCCCCTACTGCTGTTGAATAAGCTCTTAATGCATAAAATGCAATTAAGTGAACATGAATATCCATATTAAATTTCTCCCTCTAGTTTCAGAGAATACAGAAGTTAGTGAACTGAAGTAACATGACTGGATCTTCTTTCTTTCCCAAAAAAGAAAACATGTTATCCAGCTGTGCAGCACTGCTGCCTATATATATATATATATATATATATATATATATATATAAATAATCACAGAGAGTTCAGCATCAACTTGCTATTATATAGCTCCAATCTATGTTTTTATTAAGTTGTTATCAAATAGCTGATCACAACAATCAGCTATTCAATGCCTTGAACTTCAAAGCTGCTCAGTGCAAGATGAATCCTCATATCAAGACATACTATGCAGAGCAGAATAAAGGATCAAAGAAAGGTCTGTCTACAGGAAACACTGTTTATGGTAAAAGAGTAATTTTCTTCCTTCCCTCTCTCAAGGGAGCAATTCTGTATTGTGAAACTGTGATACTACCCACCCACCCCTCAAATCAAGTGAGCTGTATTTATAGCATTTATGCCATCCTTCCAAAGCCAAGAACCAATTTGAAAAGAAAGCACTGACCTGGAGTAACTACACTTCCTGTGTATATTAGGTAACCGAGGTTAAATGCTAAGGGAGTAACTATCTATCAGGTTTTATCTAGCAATCCTCTGTGAATGTCTCCAATTCCAGACCAAATAGCACTAAATTACTATGAAACTCAAACTCTGTTCTGCTGAGATACAGGCTTCAAGATTTAGATGTCCCGATCTGGAGCTGAATCCATCCCATCTGGGGATGACATACATCTGTGAATTAACATAACCATCTTTGCCGCACAAACTTGTCAGAACCAAAACACCATAGTAATCTCAATAAAAATATAGAGAATAAGAACCAAAACTACAGGACCAAGGAGTACTACATGAAAAAACAAATTTTCACAAGTTAGCACATGAGATGGTGAAAAAAATATTTCCAGATCCCATCCAAAGATTATCCTTCACACACCGCAACCTACTGGCAAATCTCAACATGGAAAATTCCCAGAGGGTTCCACAGGCATCATTCATCATTTTGTTGCTGATGGAAGAGACTGACTGCTTATCTGTCTTCAAAATAGTAAGAGCTTAACTCAGTAATCAGTTACACATCACACTATATTATCAGAACCATTTCTATATGGCCTAACCATCCTCATTAATTACAGTAATCTTGAAAAGTATGCCTCAGATAAATATTTGAGAAATTTTTAAACAAACATTAACCTTTAAATCTTTCTTCTTTGATATAGCTAATTCAAGATAAATATTGCCAAAATTGTAATAATATTTTAAGCAGCATAATGTGCTCTGAAGTCTTATATTCTTTGCATTTCCAGCAATAATTTCTGTGATACTAAATGATACATGTAAGAACTTACAGGGAAGTCTTTATCAGACTCTTGTATTTGAACAGCAAAATTATCTGGGAAGACTCCTTCTTTACCATTGAGTTCTCCTTTCCACCAGCCTGGTTCTCTAGTGTCCTAAAATAAACAACAGGACATTTCAATCAATATTTACTTCTTCCCCAGAACAGATACAGTTACAGGAACAACATTTTTGCTTTTACCCACAATATAAAAATAATTGTTTGTCTGAAATATCACATTTATGAGAGGAATGCTTTTGGCCACATTAGTAAGGGGAAACAACTACAGATCAGATCAGGTTTGGTCACTCTTTATTTTTTAAAAAGGAGGATTAAGTGATATTACATCATATATAAGGGTATGAGGATAAGATTCGCAAAGGGAAGGAAAGTACATAAACCCAGTTATGACCCAATGTACAATATTCAATGTTCTCAACTGCCTTAACTGGCAACTTCTTCAGTAAACATTTCAAGTGTCACTGGAGTAACACACAATTCTACTGAATAAAAGCGATTCTGATGTGATTGATCAGGTCCATTGGTCTGAAAAGGGTGAAGAAGCAAGACAATATAACCTACTGAGGGAAAAAATGACCACATTAAGACACAAAGAAAAAAAAAAAAAGGAGAATTAGTTCAGTGGCACAGAAATCCATTACATGATCTTACTGGATGGAGGCCTTAGTTTGTCCATAACAGAAGTATGGCATTATTTGAATAATTTAGCAGCATAAATAACAGCTTTCTTCTGTGCCTCTGATGATCCAAAGTACTGCAGTTGTCACTCCTGCATACAAGCCCAAGAGGATTACTGCTGATATGTGCCACTGTTAGAAGCACCAAGTAGTTCACCCCAAAGTTCAGGATACAAGGACAATTCAACACTTAGTATAGCTGAGACACTGAACAGATAAAGGAGAAGGGAAAAAATAAAATGTAAAATGAAATAATATTGAAAAGAAATCCCCCCATACACACATTAACTAAAAGAGGAATCTGCAAGAAAAAGACCTGATTAGTGCTGAAAGTAAAAGTTTGCTGAAGTTTTCTTTCATTTCTCCCTCCATCAGCCTTTTAGATAGGTACTACAGAGTCCAAGTTCTGAACAGTGTGCAATGGCGGATGAGATAAGGCATCTATTGCTAAACTTCATTTTACCAGTGCTGAGGTATATTAGAAAGTCAGAGACAACTCCATGGAAAGTGATCATATGTAAACAAACAGAAAAGAAACAGCGGGGGGACAGACTTTACACAAAGTGTGCATGCTAAAGAAAATAGCTTAACTCTTGGCAAGATCAAAAACCCGGACTGAGGCAGCCACCTGGAAGTTACATCAAGATACTCAGACTTCAGAGGATGGTTTTGAGGGAGAGCTCTGCTCGGGATAACCCTTCCTGGCTCCAGTTTGGAGCAGCTTATGCTTTCAGTAAATTGGTTTTAAAAGGACAGAGAGAAAAGACATTCAGTGAAGACAGGGCAAGGGATGTCACGTTTTAAAAAGTGGCTTCCACAGCTACTCTTTTCCATTGTAATTACAGTCAATAATATCGACAATATCAATTCTCTTGTTAAGAAAAGTGGCCATCTTTTCCATAAACTTAAAATCCTCCTAAAGAAATAAAGTGTTACTTTTCTTCTGCAACTGCGCAAAAGCTGAAAACAAACAAAAAAAAGAAACATGCTGTTTTTTGTTTTGGTTTTGTTTTTTTTTTTTTTAGGCAAGTTGTTATGCCTTAATACAGTGGCATATAAACTAACAAGCCAGTACTGCAGGGAAGTTAAATATGGGTAGGTTCCTTTCTTGTTTACAACCATCTCTGCAACAAGATAACCTTTCAAAGAGGTGTTTTCAATATACAACACAAGTAAGAATATTCAACTAAATCATCATGTATCTCTAAATACCCAGACAGTATCATTAGCTTCTGTATGGTTACTTCGAAATACCAAGTACTTCTAACACCTGGACTTCATCCTCCTATGGAAAACAGTTGCTCAGTTTTGTTTTTTTTCATAATACCTAGATCAAAATCATTAAGTACAGATATTAATTTATTACCTTTTGACACAATAATACTTTCCAACCACCACCTGTAGGTCAGCCTGATATACCACCAGAGGAAAAAGTACAAGTTCTGAAGGTAAAAGGGCTATTTGCAAAGCTTTTCCAATTTCCTCACTGGAAAAGGAGCTGGTACTAGGTGTATACTGATTTAACCAGCCTTTGAGGAATCCAAGATAACTTCCTACCCTGGAATGACCTTTAAGGACATCTGCATCTGCACCCAGTGCAGAAGCGAGTTGACTCTCACATGAGACAAATCAGCCTACAAGAACATCTACTGCAACAGACCCTCCTGCTTTCACATTTTATACCATTACCTACCTGTTTAAAAAAATCCACAAAAGCTAGATAAATGGTTAAAGCAGAACAAATATCTTACCTTACTGATTATTTGAATGATCTCGCCTTCTTTAAAGCTGAGTTCATCATTTGAGCCTTCATAGGAAAATACTGTCCTGCAATATTCCTTGGCTGAAACAAAGCAGCGCAATTAAATTAAACTTCCTAACCATTGGTAGTAACTCAAGTAGTACCAGGTCACTTAACGCCATGTGAAAGGAGATCTTGGAAATTAACATGACAATCATACTTCCCTTCTAAAGCAGTTTCAGATGGCTGGTCTACAGATGTTCAATATGTCATTCTTATCACAAAAAAAAAGAAATATTATGTATTTACATAACTATGGAGACAAGTCTTTGTTAAGTCAGTAGTTTAAGTTCCAAAATATTTTTTCCACAACAGCAACTTGATTCAAGTACTCTGACTTCAGAGGCACAAGAGGAACCTACTCAAAACTGTAACAGCCTATCTAACCCTCCCCATAGAATTATGTATTCAGGTTTGAGCTACTTCAGGCAAAAAAAGCTTTCAAGCTTTTTACTGAGAGTTTATAAGATATTTTCTTTAAAATAACCTACATTTCAAAATTTTAATCCTAATTAAATTCATGCAATCGTTTCAAGGTGCCATCCTTTATTAACACGGACAATTACAGAAACTTCAAATACCCAAGCAGCAGGTTTGCTGAAATTCTCCAGTAAAATCAAGTCACTGAAACAAAGGAATTCTTGGCTAAGCACCTGAAACCAGAGCTCATCTGAGTGATCAACTCAGACAGTCACAGCCTCTTCTGCAAAAGTAGAAAGAATGATTTCTTTCTTTCGATTTGGTACAGTTCAATAACTAATCCATTTAAATTTGTGATAATTTCAGGTGAAAAAGCAGGAGGATTTGTTTTCCTTTCCCACACTAGAACAAAAACAACAGGAGAAAGGCCAAAATACATTATTATAGAAGTCTTGATTGCAAAGCACTTTTTGCATCTTTTTTAACCCCAGCATATGTAAAACAACTTAGCAAATAAGAAGACTGGATTTCTGTATCTGACAAATTAAGGAAGAGGAAGCAAACAAAATGATGTGCAAAAAGGACTCTGATGTGCTTCCACAACCCATCAGGTATTTGGCACTGACAACACACAAAGGTAAGCAGCTGCATCAACCCTGTTAGGCAGCAGCACATCAAGTCATCATCAGGACCTTCTGCAGGTCTAAAGCTACTGCCTTTTGCTGGATGGTAAGAAAACACATGATCTGCAATTAAATCTTTTTGTTCTTGTATTTTGTTTAATCAAGACACAAATCTTTAGTTAAAAAATGCACAAATTGCATTCCTAGATTAAAAAAAAAAAAAAATCTACCTTGGTCAGTGACAACCACTGTGTTAAAATGCAGAAGTACGCCAAGCTTAAGAGATGGAGATATATGGATTTCTCTATAGATACACGTATCTATGTAACCACGTGAGTAATCCTAGGTACAAGAACTTGCATTATTTTATTGCCTTATCTAGTGATCAAAAATGCTCAACTACAAATGGACTAAATTGTGTTTGTGAAGAATTACAGAAACATAAGGACTACATCAGAGATCAACGTTTAAATCAAGGTTAAAAAAAAAGAAAACAAAATACCCACACACAGACTAAAAAAAAATTTTACAGGTACCTTACAAATATCAAAATCAGGGATTTTATTCATTAGTAATGAATAATACAAGTGTAATGTATTTCTATACATCCTGATTCTGTAAAAATACATGCATTTCCTTACTGCCTCTCACTGCCTGGGGATTTGGCCAGTACACATGTGCTACACAATCCTTTTTTCTCTTCTCCTCCTCTAACCACCTCTCCCCTTGTCACATACACCACGTTCCATAACAGCAAGAAAACCATGAGCCAGAAAGTGGACCTTTCACTCTTCTCCAACTGCCAGGAAAGCTGGAAACAGGGAGCCCTGCAGACTGCCAAGGTCCCCATATATGCCAGGCTGTGAACCCCAGCAGTCAGCACCACCCAAGAAACACAGCAACGTACATTAGGAGTATGTACTATTTGCCACTCTGGCATCTTATTTTGTAAGCCTGATATTCTGCCAGTAGTTAAGATGAAAAAAATGCCTAGTTTAACTTTACAGAATTTCTTTCTAAGACGGTGTTCATAAAACAGTCAATCTGAACTTCAGCAAGTATTTTTCATAAAAAGCTATAGAATCACAGAATGGTTTGGGTTGGAAGGGACCTTAAATTTCATGTAGGTCTACACCCTGCCATGGGCAGGGACACCTTCCACTAGACCAGGCTACTGAAAGCCGCATCCAACCTATCCTTGGTAGTTTAAAATCTAATCTTTTTGAAAGACTGGGACCAGCAATACAGTAGCAGGAAACATGAATGTTGTATTCTAATATAATGAGGGGAAAGAGGGGTCAAACTGTATTTATTTTATTTTTTAAACAAAATATTTTTACATACTTGCACCAGAGGCCAAAACAAACTTCCCAGAAATAGCAGAACCACACCAAAAAATAAGCCACACTAGTCTAAACATTTGAGGGATCTGTGTTTATTTGCTAAGGTATTGAACACAATTTATTTTAAACTGCCTCTCTCAAAACTGAGGAGGATATACATAAACTATAACACTGTCTATATTAAAATAAAACTACTAAGGAAGCAACCCAAGTTTTTTTCCACAAGTTATAAGATGTTTTAATTTGTCTCTATAGGTATTATGTACTGATGTCCTCCCACAGCATCTATTACTAGTATATTTAAGTTCCCCTCTGACATATTCATTTCTCTGGGGAGCTGAGTCTCAGCATAGCTAGTAGATCAGTCCAATTTCTATGCTTTTAGCATGAGATGCACCTGAAATTATAAAAAGAGCTAAATATTGAATTCATTATTCAGTACCGAATGTTCAGATTTTTTAGGCAGAGTTGGGTTAATTTTTATGCAAACTTTCAGGCAAGTGAAATTTCACAATGCTCAGAGCTGCACATTATCTTGCTGGCTCTTACAGCAATAGCACTGGAATGGATTAACAACAAGATTGCAAGGTGATCCCAGTTTTGATGTTCTGTAAAGATTTTAAAGTTGAAAGTAAGCATCAGCTTCCACTGAATGCATCGCACACAAACTTTTGATACATGCTTTGCAATGACAAAACTCAGTTATTAACTACACTCAAGCCATTACATCAAATACCTCTTGCCAGTAATCAGCTGTCTGTACACATGTTCATATTATTTACAGCTACTGAATTCAACAAAGCCAAAATACCGCTCAAATGGCATGAAAGCCCCACATACTGCTATAGCTATAGATAAATTTGGGCTCTGACTAACAAACCTGTCATTTCAAGTGCCCTGTTGTGCTAGATTACACAATTCCTGAACACACACAAGAAGTCAGTTGTTTGCTGCAGTATTATTTCTGCAAATTATGCATTCCATATAAAACAACCCACTTACACCAAAATAAGGTTTTTCCACATAAAACAAAAATATACTTGAAATTACAATACAGAAGTAGAAAAAACATCTGCTCTGGAACCAGGTGGAATGAGCTGTCCACACATCACATAATTGAAGTTGATTTTTTATATGGAGTTGGCACTCTCAAAAGATGGCTTGGGTTGGCTTAAAAATATCTCTCTAGATAAAACTATGCAATTTGGTAGTTAAATGAAGTCATAAATTCTTAAGAAATAATTAAAAAAAACCACAAAAAAAGCTGTTATAAACAGAATCACAATGTAACTGGATTATCTAGGGAACAGACTTCAACAAAACATAAGCACCAACTTTCTGATGTAAGAAACTTTGCATACAGTTATGACAACATGCTGGCTGCTCAGAAATGGAGTATGGGAACTGTTCCATAGCAATAGATATCCACTATCCCACCTGAACACCAAAAGCTAGGCAGCAAGTCAGTCAGTTTGAACACATAGGAAATTAATGTTAAAGGACTGCTGCAATAAAACTTCATACCCCAGCCTTATCTTGTTCTGGGAGAAAATGCTACAAATGTTTTGGACTCATTTGCCACAGAAATGCAAGCAAAATCTCCTTTAGACTCTTTTGCATTTGCCTAACTCCTCAAAGGTACAGAACACTACAGAAAAACCCAGTATACACAAAAGTTTAAGATTTTCACACAAAGAAAAAAAAATTAGACAACGAAGTACTTCTCTAGAGAGGCCTACCAAGTAATAGATAAAAATTTCATCATACTTACCTTTTGGTTTATTTTCTCCTTCTGATTTTATTACTTCTGATGAGTTTTCAGGTTTTGTTGTACTGGGAAAATGAATTAGCTTTGTTCCAGGGGGACAGTTAGGTAATGGCTATATGAATAAAAAAGAATTTTGTTGATAAAAATTCTTTATGCGTTTTATTTTTTATTAGGCTACAAAGCATACTCAGGTTTTTATTAGCTGAGATGATGCAAATGACCATAACCAAGAGATTCAATGAGCTTTTCCATTAAGTACTTAAAATCCTGTAGTTATATATATTACAGCCACTGCAATTAGGATTTTGTCTACTGACTAAAGACAGAGCACAGCTCTCATACTGGAAGCAAATCTCAGGACATCACCAGACATACTTTTATAATCTTTTTTCAGCAGTTCCAAGCGTTACTCTTCCATTATCCTGAAAACTGCCTCCTCCAGTGCAGAACTGCAGCAGTTATTTAACAGCTCTGCTGAAAGTAACTCTGGCCACACTTACTTAGCACTGGAATAAAGCAGCAATATTCAGTAGCCATACAGCACCTCAGCTGAAGAGGCAAACAGTTTTTAACTGTTCAGACAAATGTAAGAGCACATGAAAACCTGTCAAAGCTTCCCTCCACTCTTAGTGATTCATAGAGAACAGAACAGGTAAGTGTCACTAGAGATACATCCTGAACCAAAAAAAAAAAAAAAAGAGGCATTGCAACTGGTAACAAGTTTCAGAATTAACATCTAACCAAAATAATTGTTCCAGTATTATTAGCCACACACACACACAGAGGAGAGTTACTGAGCTGCTAGGAAGATTCAGACAGCTTCAGCTGCATTCACATCTTCACAGCCCTGTGAGCTATAAAACATGAACTTACAGTCAGTACTTACCTGAACAGCCCTAATAGAGTTACTGATATGAAAAATCTCATTGCCTTTAGTTACTCTGTTCATTTTTATTTACAGTTAAAACTTTGCAGACTTCCTACTGTCAAAGAAACTAGATTTACTCTCCTTAAAACCAAATGATGCCTGTGGGCTAGTGTTTGCTACCTCTGACATACCATAAAGCCACACTTGGGATGTTCCTGAAGTTCATATGCAATTTAACTCACTCCAGAATAATATATGAAGGATGCACTAAAATAACCCACCTATGAGATTAAACAAGTTCAACATGGAAATAGTTCTCTACATTTCCCCCTTCCAAAAGAAGATGCAATTAGAAGTATGAAAGGAAGTTTAGGCAGGGGGGCTATACATAGCCTGAGCCCAGACAGGACACTAGGACCAGCTGAAACTATCTCCTGAAGGAACACATATAGTCTTGAGCACTTCAGAGACATCAGTGTTCTGCCTTCCTATGCTGCATAGTCCCCAAGTTCCCCAACAGAAGAAAGTCCTCTCTATTCTAGAGTTTCCTGATAATAACTTCTTTCCTTACTGGCTTAAAGACTGAGAACGGCCTTCCAGCATCCCTCCATCTAACTCCAAAGTGAGTTGAGCACAGATCCAAAGCAGCCATCCATTTTCACAAGACCTTCAAGAAAATTATCTCCCTAGGGCTCTCCATGTTGTTCTGCAAATCTGTCCACCTTTGGGACAACTGGCAACAAGCACAAGTGGAATGTTAAGTGCTGAACTCAACTGTTTATTTCATTGCCTTTAAGCTATGCAAAACTATTTTCTCACTTCATTTCCCCTCTTGCTGAGAAACAGCCAACAACAATTTTCCAGACAACCCAACCAACAAAACAGAGCACCAACATATTTTAGTGTTTATAGACAGTCAAACAACACAATTCAAAATGTCTGAGCAGACTTGATTGAATATATTTTAGATAAGCTCTTTATACTCCCAAGTTACAAGGTAGAAAGTAGGGAAACATGTTTTTGAACAATCAATCTCATGACAAGACAGCAAATTAAAAGCTAAGTCCTGAAACTCTAGTCTATCAGCATTCACACGAAGATGCAGTGATCCCAAACACTCCTACTTCAAGGGACAAAGCCTGCTGACAACCAGGGAAAATCGATGTGCCTTTATAGAATCACAGAATGGTTTGGGGTCAGAAGGGACCTTCAAAGACCATGCAGTCTAACACCTTTGCCATGGGCAGCAACATCTTTCACTAAGACCAGGTTGCTTAAAGCCACCATCCAACCTGACCTTGAACACTTCCAACAATGGGACATCCACAACTTCTCTGGGCAACCCATTCCAGTGTCTCACCTCCATCACCATAAAGAATTTCTTCCTTATGTCCAATCTCATTCTACCCTCTTTCAGTTTAAAACCGCTGCCCCTTGTCCTGTCACTACAGACCTCAGTAAAAAGTCTGTCTCCATCTATGCACCAAAATGACACATTAAGGTGTCCCCAGAGCTTCTCTTTCCCCAGCTGAACAACATATTCCTCAGCAGGTAACATTCCCCAAGCCTTAAACAGAAGGCAACAAACTCACAACTTTTGTCTTCTGAATCATCTGATGTTTTGACTGGACCAGAAACAAAGAGGACATGTACCATGTCTACAGGTGCATGATCACTGCTCTTAGCACTGCTACTGAGGAGAAACACATTCAAGGAAAAGGAAGTTTTTGTCCCTACCCTCTTTCTCAGGGACTCACGCCACCTCTTGTACACCATTACAATTATTTCCATGGCAGAAGAGAAAGGCAAATCAGTCAGCAAAACAGCATTAATGACCATAACTGACAAGACAAAAAATTGAAATTGGACAAAGGTTTTGAAAGCTTTCTTGAATTTTCACCTGAGTAAAAACTCAGTAAAAACACTGGCTATCTCAGCTGCTTTAAAAAAAAACCTGCTCCTTTTCCCAAAAAAAAAAAAAAAAAAAAAAAAAAAAAAGAGGGGACACACCACCAAAATGAAAGAGGATGCAAAATTGTAGAAAAGTATTTTTTCAGGCTTATACAATCAGCACTTTATGTAGCTCTTTAACCCAAGACATCCACAAAACCAAAAGCTTGACAGCATTCACTGAAGGACATTTACATTGGTAATGATGGCTGACACCTAAAAGAGCAATCTCAACATCTACCAAAAGTTGGAAGAAAAAACCCAAGCCAAAACCTAAAGAAACCCCAAAATATTCCGTGTTTTAAAGGCCAGGTTTAACTTGTACAGGAACACTTAACAGTCTTGTCCAGACTATATACAAAGTCTGTTACAAAGAGAACTGCAAAAGGCCTCATATTACAGATGTGTTCGAGAAGTTATGTCTTACACCACACAGCTTTGAAACAATTTTTATATCAGCTTGTTTTCGCTCATGTTTTAAATAACAAGACATTTGAATAGACCTTTTGGAATCAATGGCAGATATAACTTACTCTGAAAGAATTCTGAGGGGGGTTGTCTTGTTTTATAGGCAAGAACCTTATGAGATTATTATGGTCTCATTATGGAACAATACTGACAAATTTTAAAATGGTCAGTGTATTCAGCATCTGTAAGGTACTAAGTCTTCAGATTCCATGTCTTCTAAATTATTTTTACAGGAAACCCAAAACCAACAATATGAACCACTACAAACCTTATCTTGCTTTTTATCTTCTGATTCATTACTGGACAATCTTGTCTTAAGTTTCACTGAGCCTTCTTTAAAGATATCTCCAAACCCAATACCTCGGATTTTCTTTGGCTGTGCTGGTCCAGATCCAGGTTCACTCCCATTTCCTGGAGAGGCCACAGGTGAGGTAAAGCCACTGAAAACAGACTCTGAAAGTGGAAGAAAAAAAAAAAAGAAGAAAAAAACTTCAGAGATGAAAGCAACTTTTTATTTGCTCTTCTGGGGAAAAAAGTGGAAGCAAACCAGTCATGTGCACTGCTCTTGCTAAACATCTTTTCCAGGAATATTATTGTAGCTGTAATGCCTCACATTTGTTCTAGTTATATATTTAACACAAGACCATTTGAAATTATACCAATATTGACCTGAATGCTCTAGCAACTAAGTCATTAGACCACTAGTATTTCTGGCTATTTCCATTATCACTCAGGCTCCACATGTTAACATCAATGTTTTCCATTAGTTTTATGAAACATTGCTTACACATTCTCCGAAGATGTGGTTTCAGTCCAACATTTAAAACCTTGTCATTTCCACAGCTATAGCTGCTGAAAGTGATAATCAATAAAAGTCCATAATGAATCCTACTATGTTTCAACAGCCACAGGAAAAAACTGCATGTTTCAGTAGTAGACTCGTCTTCCAAAGCATCAAAGTGAAATTTTCCTATTGCTCAAAATGCACTATCAAAAGTACCTGAAAAGAGTTTGCAAATTTATTTAAATAGCTTTTTAACCTAACAACATTTAAAACCTAATTTAAATGAGTTACACATTAAAACTGTATATAGCTGTCTGAGATTAACCACTGGTAGTTAACACAAGCTATCATGGCTTAACCCCAGCCAGCAACTAAGCCCCACACAGCCACTTGCTCACTGCTCCGCAGTGGGATGGCAGAGAGAATCGGAAGGGTAAGTGAGAAAACTCATGGGTTGAGATAAAGACAGTTTAATAGGGAAAGGAAAAGCTGTGCACACAAGCAAAGCAGCACAAGGGATTCATTCCCCACTTCCCACGGGCAGGCAGGTGCTCAGCCATCCCCAGGGAAACCGGGCTCCATCACGTGTAATGGTGACTTGGGAAGACAAACACCATCGCTCTGAATGTCCCCCACTTCGTTCTTCTTCCCTCAGCTTTATATGCATAATGTCATACGGTCTGGGATATCCCTCGGGTCAGTTGGGGTCACCTGTCCTGTCTATGTCCCCTCCCAACTTCTCCTGCACCCCCAGCCCGCTCGCTGCTGGGGTGGGGTGAGGAGCAGAAAAGGCCCTGACTCTGTGCCAGCGCTGCTCAGCAGTAACTAAAACATCCATGTGCTATCAACACTGTTTTCAGCATAAATCCAAACCATACCCCCACATACTAGCTACTCTGAAGAAAAGTAACTACCCAGCCAAAGCCAGCACACAAGTATTAAAGATTCTTTTAAACTTTTCGTCTTAAGGGACAACATTTATACACCCCCAAAATACGTAGTTCGGAGCAGATCTTTAAAGCTCCTAACACCTAAATTAAGATATATTTTTTTTGTTTGCTTTTTTACTCTTTTTCAATTTGTAAGTTACAGTCAAATCTGTTAAAGCCTACACGGTAGTATTCATGGGCAAGTAATTTCCATGTGCAGAATTCCAGGAGGTAGTCACATGAAAAAAGCTTTTATAAACCAAATTCAAAATAGCCTCCACACCTTTTACCCTTTCACATAAGTTATTTTAAGTGTATGCATGCCTAGGAATTGCAATAAAGTTTAAAGCCTCTTCCCTCTACCACAAATGCAAGGGGTTTTTATAACATGAAGTTACATGGCTCTTTAACTCAATTTCTCGTAATTTCTCAACCAAATTACTCTTAATGTAGCTATACCCCTCTTGGATATATAACAGGATAGCTAGACATTTTAGACACATAGAACTGTTCAGGTTGGAAAACACATTTGAGATGATAGAGTCCAACTGTTAACCCAGCACTGGCAAGTCCACCACTAAACCCTGTCCCTAAACAGCACAGCTACACGTCTTTTAAATACGTCAATGATGGTGATTCCACCACCTCCTGAGCAGCCTGATCCAATGCTTGACAACCTTTTTTTACTCATACAAAATCTAAACCTCCCCTATCACAAGTTGAGGAACTTTCCCCTTGTCCTGTCACTTGTTATTTGGGAGACCAACCCCCACCTTGCTACAGCCTCCTCTCAGGCAGCTGTAGAGAGCAATAAGGTCCCCCCTGAGCCTCCTCTTCCCCAGGCTGAACCCCCCCAGTTCCCT
>JAVJGJ010000059.1:77766192-77809599 GCA_035590215.1 Microhierax caerulescens | reverse complement strand
TAAACAAAAAACCTTGCATATTCAGCCAGCACATAGGGCCTTCTTCTCTAAAAGCTACTTCTGATCCTTGTAGCCTGCTCTCTTCAGTATTATCCAATTAATTCCTGAACCATCTGCCTCCACCTTTGATTACATAATCAGTAGTGTCAGTTGTAACTACTCAATTTATAAAAACAATTGCAAAGGCTAAATTACTGAATTGTTCTCAGGTAAGTCCCCTTGTGGAACTGATTTTGCCTTATCTTCCCCACAAAAAAAGTAACCAAATTTATTTCCTTGAAGTAACAGTAATGCATTATCCGCATATATATAAATAGCATCTTTTATACATAAATGGAAGTGAACCACCTCACATTAGTGACGACAAGTTACCTCAGAAAAGTTATCCCAGCATACTGCACAACCAATGGATGGTATTTTCTACCATTCTTCACACACATTTCGGGTCCATCAGTACAGTTTAGTGAAGCGAAGCCTACAGCTGTCAGGTCTATGCTACACCACCATAAAAACAGTGTGCACACAGCTCTATGAGAATAGTTAGCTGCAATATTTTTTTACTGGTAGCATTTGCCTAAAAATATCATTAATAGTTTTTTTCAGAAGTAGCAAAGGCTGTGTACTACAAACATGTATTTTTCAAATCATTAGAAAGTGAAGAAGTATGGGGACTGACCAAAAGAAATTGAAAGAAAAAATATAAAATCCATACTTCCTTAAGAAACGAGATGAGGAAATGCTTTGATCTTTTTATTCTGTTTGGGTACTTGGTCATCTCTGATACATCACACTGAACATCCCTCCCAAAATATTTCCAGATGTTGACATGTACAACCTGAAATGGCAGCTTCCACAACAGTTTACTGCACTTCTATCTCTTGTAAATGTTCACTTGGACCATTCAAAGTCATGGCTGCTGTGTACAGGCATCATCCACAAATTAAGCTGGTGAGGTTCTCCAGGAACACTCCTTTACAAAACACCCACACACAATGCTATTTATGAAACTATGATTTTAGTGAGTGGGTTTTACAAGTCACTTGCTCTGTTTATTCGGAGAGAAGAAATTCTAGATTAATTTAAACCAATGACTTCTAAAGGCGTAACTTCTTCCTTGCTAGAAGACTAGAAAAGTCCTCCCTGGCAACTGGCAGGATCCTGGAGAGTTAGGACTCTCTTCAGAAGAGAGCATACATGTGAAAAACACAATCTCATAAAACTACTTAAAAAGCATCACCAGACACATGGCTACAAAGAAAGGTTCAGTCTTTTCCTTCCTCAGACCCTCACGGAGACAGTAAGAAGAGATGGCACCAGTGAAGGTCAGAGCATGCCATGCAGAAGTTTTCCACCTAGTTCTGAAGAGGTTCCTTCTACTATGGCTCTGATCTTTTCTGCAGGCTCCCTGACAGTTTTTGCTCTTGTAAGAGAAGCTCTTCCCACATATTCAAGCCTCCCACAACAAAACTCCCACTCAAATACATAGGGCTATTGCCATCAAAGTCTGAACTTCAAGACATATCTTTAACTATTTCTTACCCAGTGGGAAATGAAGGCAATAGAAATAATATGTTGAGTGTATTTCTATGCTCCATATTTTTGTGCAAGTGGGTTGAAATGTATTGTACTACAGGTACAGGCCTCTGTGCTGAACACTGTTGCTATTAGCTCAAAGTTTCAATGAATTTCAAAAAAAGCATGAAACTCGAAAATCAGGTCAAATAACATTTTTCACCTAAACAAGTTAGGAGTATGTTAGCTTAAAGGCAACCAGTCAAACAGTTTTAGTATAAGCATCCTAAAAACACAGATCACAGAGAGAACCAAAGAACTGTAGAAGTATTTGGGAAAAGGAATCTGTGTAACAAATCACAATTTACAGCTGTGATGACCAAATACTTCCCTTAAACATCTAGCATTCATCGATTTAGGATTTGATCCTAAAAGGAAGAACTCCTAAACTATTAGCTTTAGCTTCAAAAACACTATTTCCCCATGCTATTTTTCAAACACCCTTACAATTCAGTAATCAGTCAAAAAAAACCCAAACCACAAACATTTGACTTTTGGCCACATAACATGACAATCAGCTCACCTCTTCATGGATGTCGATCACATCCCCCAGCTTGAGTTCCAGCTCATCCTCATTTTGCGGGACGTATTCAAAGAGCACTTTACACTGCCGCTTCTTGGACCCTGATTCAAGGGAAACGGTGAAAGTAAGAACACTTGCAAAGGAAAACTATTTTTTCCTAAATGCAGCTCCTGAGGATCAAACCTGATTAGAAGATACACAAACAATTCCAAAAAGCTATGTAGCTTTTGCTACTGGTTTTTCAGTTTGCTTATGTCACTTTAGGCTACCTAGCCATATCTTAGAGCTTGAAAACCATCAAGCTTCACAGACTGCAATTACAAACAAACATACACTGCCAATTACCAACATCCTATTAAAAAAAAAAAACAAACAAAACCCAATAAAACACGTTGACACAAGCAAGTCAGATAAATCCCCTTACAATGATTTTTTCAGGCTATTTCCTGACCAAAGTCTGCAGGAATAACAACAGCTGCCAGCTGCAGTGTTAGCACCTGCTTGCAAGAAAATGTGCAAGTTTGAGCCTCCAGTCTCTAAGCAATCTTAAAAGAAGTAACATGTTCTGTTCTGCACAACACTGAAGTGCCGATAGCCTTTCTGTCCTCCAACAAAGACATTACTAACTACAGGTCTGAGGTAATGCTAACATTTTCTCAGCTCGTATTTCAAAATCCAAACTCATTTTTATCTGTGAATTCAAGAAAACTCTCTTTTCTCCATGCCAGTATGAAGTAGAGAAAATTCAACCTAAGCTTCAATTCAGTGTTTGACACAGGTAAAATTAAAGTGCAGTCTTTAGATGTTTGCCACATACCATTAAAGCTTTGCACGCACTAAAAAGACAAAATTACATCTTGAGAGGGGAGCCCCTCCAGGCAGTGTGGTGTGAACTTATGGTTGCCCAATTACTCTGCACATATCCTGGAGTGATGTTTCTGCTCTACCCAGAGACTTCAGGCATTTTACCTTCAAAGAAGAGGCCACGTCTTCAGTCTTTTTCCACAACAGAGCACCAGCACGCTTTTGAAGGCAACTGCCATCCTGAGCTAGGATCCACAGATGTTCCCTACCCTCCTCAAAAACAATCTGCCACAGTTTAAGTGAAAATATGAATCAAAAGCTTGAAGTGGTAAAGCTTAAGCTAGTAGGAGCTGTGTAATTTCCATACTCTCTTGTACTTTACAATGCTTCCATACTCAAACTGCAGCAATTAAGATTAACTGGGTGAAAACATTTCAAAACACAGATACTGCCTCCAAGATTGATTCTTGTCTTATTATAGCAGCGTTGAAAGTCCAAAGTCTGATGTTCAGAAGACTGCCACACCCAGCGTCCTCAGTACAAAACATGCCAGGCATCTGAGTAATACTCAGCATCTAAAATTTCTGAGAGGGCTCACCAAATCAAGAATTTTCTACTTGCTGGTATATGGCCTGTGTTTAAAAAAGGCATGAAATAGATCAGCCAGAAGTATGAAGCTCTATGGGGTATTTCTAATAACATGCAATTGCCCACATAATATACCCTTCTTTTAACTCCACTGAAACTCCTACACCAGCCAAGAAGGATTGTTAACAGTAATTGGAATAAACGGTTCACTGGCCTTTACTACCTCCTACAGCACTTTCAATGCTCCTCCTTTGTATGAGATTAACTGATACCAACAAAAGGCAAATTAAAAGTCATGGTCATTTGGTATAAATCTGATCTCAGCATTCCTTTTTGTATTGTAATTCTATCTAAATGGGGAAGAGGGGGAGAAGAAAAACACACAGATGCATTTCACATCCAGAACTCTCTCTCATCTGAGGTCTGTTTTCAGTGATTCCCAATTTAGAAAGTACTGCCTGACAGTTTTGAAAATCCCTAGATTAACCTAGAAAGCTAATCAATCCACTCAGAAAACACTCCAGCCTCACTGCAGCCCCCAGGCAATTCCAAACAGCTTGTCCAGCTTCAGGTTCTATTTGTTTTGTACAGGGTAAAACAAATGTATCCCTTTGTTGCCTTGATTTAGCACACCTTCTGTGTTTTCCTTTTCCTGAATAAAGGCAGCCATCTAACAGGATAGGAATACTGCCTGCAGCTTACTACCCATCTGATATAAAATACCTGAACACAGTGAAAGTTACTCATGAGAATAACACAAGGGACTTCCCAGGCAGATACAACCTACCTCACTGCACATTGGAAACTTACTATTAAAGCAGCTTAACTTTGCTTTTAACATTGTAAACCTCATTTTACCAGGTTAGGAATTACAAAAGGAAAGACAACAAGCCCTGAAAACCTTTTGAAGGCAGTAAGCCATTGCTCAGACACAGAGCAAACAGGATCTGCAGGAGATGTTTAAAAAGTCTTCCAGGAAAGAGGGAACAGAAAGTAAAATGGAAATGCAGAGACTGTCATTATGCCAAATGAACAGTTGTGTGCTTAAAGGAAGGTGCCTGAACACCATTTTCTACTAGGAGGATGAGACTAGCCAGAGCACTGCAGAGTTTGAGACCAAGCTGTACCTATTATCCTGGTCACAGCCACCAGTATAAGGACAAGACATGCTGAATATGGGAATGCTCCAGGGTTAGGGAGACCACAGTAAGTAGCCAACACCTGAACTGATATCAGATCACATCCACAGAATCACAGAATCCTAGAATATCTCAAGTTGGAAGGACCAACAAGGATCATGCTGATTCTCTTTCAGAGTCTGGCTCCTCTAATCTAGGAACAGCATTAATTTTTCATGGTAGATTTTCAAAAGTCTGCTGATGCAAACATCCAACAGGTACCTATGTGCTGTTGACAATACGCATATACAATACAGATTAGATTCACTAAAAAGTTATTTTGAAGGTAACATTCTTAGTTGCCTAGAGGAAGGTTTCAACAAATTCCTAAGTCTGGTGGTCCCATTTCAGGGCCTCAGAAGATGACTAGTGGCTCTTCTTTTATGGGCAAAACCACAAAGCATAAACATACTAGAAACAGTAAGTTCTGAGTTTTTTCTTTTTTAAAAAGCAAGCTTAAATCATAAATGTAAGTGCCTGCAATCCCTTATAAGAGAGAAGATGCCTGATTAGAGCAACATCTCTTACAAGACTGAGGTGTCCAAATACAAATCACAAATTTTCTAGATGCAGGCGATGCTCAGTTTTCTGCTTTAGGTTTTAGTCACCTTGATTTAAATGCTGGCATTAAAACATAGAAACCACAGATATGGAGGCACGAAGTCTGTGCTCCTGACCGTCCTGAGGGCTGCAGTTACAACCAAAGACCACTATTTTGTCTTAGGCACCACCAGCTCCACCTTGTTTCACACTAGAAGCAAGCCTACCAAACAAGAGGAACCTGAACTATGGGGTGTTTCCTTGTCAAAGTCCTGAATTTGTAGCAAATTTATATTTAAAAGAAGCGACCCCAGGAAGATTTTTTTATTATTGTGAACAGGCCTGCGGTTCGCGTTCAGGTACGTGACAATACAAGCAGAGCTCACATGAAGTTACAGAGCAACTCTCTATAATCTGGAAGGGGGCTAAATCCTGTTCCCAGGAAAATTGGTCCCTATTGCTGCTGTTACTGCATATAAGCTTTCTGTCCATGCATACAGGAACAGAATTTGGCTGAGAATCAAAGTTCTTCCTCCTGTGTCTCTAGTTTTCGGTCCAACCTGAAAACTAAGTCAGACATTAAATAATTCATGTTCATTAAAACAATGCACGTCAGCAGCTTATGCAATTGAAGGAATTGGAAAGACTACATACTCTTCTTGAAGCTTTTGGATGGGGGGTGAGGCTGAAATCCTCCTGCTGGAAGCCCATAGCTGCTCATACGCTGCACAAGGCTGGCTACATTGCCAGATTTCTCCCTCCTGACTGGTATGGCATCATCCTTTGGCTCTACATCCTTCTTAACTTCCTGAAACAAGAGATTTAGAAGACTGAGTGAATTACTCAAGAGGTCGGTGTTTTTACACAGGCAGATTTATGCAGACTAATGGACTTCAGGTACTTACCATTTGGTGTGTAATGACGTATTACACTAAAAAAACATGGCATCCTACAACTAAACATACTAAAGGCCTTAATAAACTCGACCCTTCCATAGAATTATGTTAGTAAACGGGTAAGCTGATGTGCTGAGAAAATTCAGAAACAGAAGCAGTATTTTAGCCATCTACTCCAACCCTAAGAAAAGTAGTTTTAGAGTCCAGAGGTCCCATATTACAACTTGTAATTAACAGCTCACATTTGAAAATATTTTTAAATCTAAAAGCATTACTTCAATGACAGAACTACAGGGTAGAGCACTAAATATTTTCATACATAAAACTGTATTAGGTGATCATCTCTGCCTCAGAAAGCTCAAAGATTGTTTAGCGACAAGATGCAAAAGTATAGCTGAAAGACAAGTGGAAAAGAAAGTGAGATACAAGAAACAAGAGTGGGAGAAGAGAGGGCAAAGGTGTAGGCCATTTTTCTGATCATTGCCTCCCACTTTCTAGTCTTTCATTGGAATTGAATGTACCAATCAAGACTAAAAAGCCTATAAACAAGAAAGCATCAGCTTTTGGCCTTTTGCAGCAGTCACTCTACTGCATCAGCTCATTAACAGAGATTCCACCAGAGAATGGACACTCTGAAAGAAGGAAATCATCACTTTGCACAAGAAGAAACCCATTAAGTCAGATCAATGGCCCATCTAGTGCAGAACACATCTCTGAGCAGCTGCAATCCTAGACCCTCTTTAGAAGCTAGCCTGCAACCCAGAGTCTCCAGATTCCCAGAGCACCCATAAGGGTTTCATCAGGGAGATACACCCCCTCCACTCTTCCCTTCAGGTCTGCGGATGAAGCTGTCTAATCCCTTTCCGCATCCACGGTCCTGTCTGCCTCCACAGTCTCCTTGAGGATAGACACAAGATATTCGCTCTCTGCTCTGTGAAGAAACTCCTCTCTATCATCTGCTTTAAAATGACACCCCAGTGTGAGCTCCCCACCACTGCATTTATTTTGTTGCTACCTCCATGGCTATATAAACTATGATCATGTCCCCCCCCTTGGCTTTATACTCTCAAATGAGGAGTCCCAGCCTTGTCAGCACCTCATCTCACCAGGCAGCTGCTTCACACTCTAACCATCCCTAGCCACCTGTCCCCATCCTGGTCTCAATGGATCTGAGGACACCTGGCATCCTGCGTGTTTGGGGGTGTTAATGCACCTGGAGCTGAGGAGTTTGGAGAACTGAAAGAGACAATACCAGATATTCACGTGCTGATGCTCAACTCACAACAGGCAGTTCCATGTAGGCATGATAAGGATTACCTTTTGTTACACACTACGTGGCATTTACTTACCTTACTTAGCTTACTGCCATCAGCATGGCATTGAACTACATATGAATTTAATAGCACTCATAAAATGGGAGCATCTGCTGTTAAATCCCCTCTCCAGATGACTGGAGATGCTGAACAAAGCCAGGGTCACAACCAGCTCCTGGGGCATCCCATTACCAGCTCTCCTCTATCCTGACAAGTCACTGATAAGTCCTTAGCTTCTTATTCAAGTATCTTCCAAACCATAAAATAGTTTTTCTTTTAGTCTCACAGCAACTTCATTCTTTCAGTAACTTGATGGATAACTTCATCAAAAACTTTCTGAAAACCCAAGTGTGGTACATCCATTGATTCTCATGCACCTGCATGAGCTTAGCAAGACTCTCAAAGCTGTCTGCTTTCCTACCACTGCAGCATCACAATATAAGTACCTGGCATAAGTACTTTTTGTGATCAACTTCAGAACAATTCTTGCATCCACCATCAGCAGCCGCTGGTTAACAAGTCCACTAGTTACTGCAGCTGTAGCTGCAGTAAGTATGGAATATTCAAAAACAAGATTGGCAATGCATACATGTACACTTACTAATGTCATGTGAACTCTTAAACGTGAGCTTTAAGGCAACAAAACCCATGCATTGATGAAACACCAAAAATACAAGAAACATTTCACCAGGACCTATCCAGTGCTTTCTGGAACATTAAACCCCAAGTTCCTTAGTGCAGCCATCCAGCTGGAAAATTCAGCAGGTTTGGTAATCTAGTGATGCTTTCAAACACACTACAAAACCTCAAGTCAAACAGTCCAAAGTACCTTCCTATTTCCCAAAAGGAGCAGAGCAAGTAGAACAAAAAAGCTACAGACAGGACAATTTTTCCTCCCACTTATCTACATTAAGCAAAGAGGCTTTTCAGAAAACAGGTGAGTGGTTCCTGCTGTTAACTATTCTTCATCCTCAGGGACTTCTGCCCTGAAGATCTTAGCTCTGCTGAGATCCCATCTTCCAAGTCAGAAAAAAACCCACACACACACCAAAAATAATTAAAAAAACCCCAAACAATCAAACCTCCACAATAACAGGGCATCATGTCTATCTCACATTTCAGTAGATATTTCAAAGACTTTGTCAGTTTTATGGTTGGGTTGGGTTGGTTTTTTTTTTTGCTAATTACTTGCAAGTCTGATAAACCACAAGGAATTAAATTTGGCTACAGTTGAAAAATTTGCCACCTCCAAAACACCTTTCTGACTGCATTACTGATAAGGCCATTTGGCTCAGTTGAAAAACAACGGTGCTTGAAAACTTGCCTAGAGTGGTTCTATCCTTGGGTTTTCAAAATTATTATCTTTCACTATGCAATTTATATGGCCTCCAAAAGCTTCCAGCTGCTCCAGGAATTAATGCTTCCCCATTTAATTTATTTCTCAATCATAATGCTTTCTGGTGAGGAGTCAGCTCCAGGCTCCTTCCCCAGGTCTGTATTTCACACAAGGCTTCAGAGGCAGCTGCTTCAATAACTTTGGGAAAAGCATAAAGATGCAAAAGGGAAATAGGGAAGACATACACAGGCAGTTGGGTCAAAAACGTAACACTTCCCTCTTCTGGGGAGGGTTGTTTTGGTTTTTGGTGTTGGTTTTCTTTTTTAATTTATTAGAAGAAAAACAAAACATAAAAAAAATGACACACAGCACTTCCAAACGCTAGTACACATTGTAAGGTAAGCATGACCTGTATCAATAATTTGAAGTAAATAGACAATATACTTTTAAGTCCAGCAGTAATATAAAAGGTAGCAAAGTAATTGATAGGTTACAAACAGGAAATTATCTGAGACAAAAGCAGTGACCACCACAAAAGAACAAATACCCGAAAAGGAAACAAGGAATGCTTGAGCGACTCCTTGCCAGGCTTGAGTCAGTACTTGAAGTGGTGACAGTTAGGAAATACTCAAAAAGTCTGACTCAAGACTAGCAATAGCAAATTTTAACAGAAAGTACAGTGGAATTAGACTTAAAAAAAAAAAAAAATCTGAAATAATTCTATGAGCAATCATTATGCGAAGAAAATCTTGCAGTCAGATTCAAAGGCTGAAGATTTATTGATGAAGAATTTCATCAGCAGAAACCAGAAAGAGTAACTGGATGCTGGGACGGAGACTGGTATCACCAGACCTTCCTAATACAGCTAAGATATTAAAGCTGAACACTTCACAGTTAAGAGAAACTTTCCTAACCTAAGACATACAAAAAGAAAAGAAAATTAAAAGAAAAGATCAAGGTGACTACAGGATAAAACCAGGAGCAGAGAGCTGCAAATCAAACAGGTTTACAGTGAACAGACATGAGTAACGAACTGATACCAGCCGTGTTAAAATGTCGCTGTCGACTGATTTAACTTCATGTATCAGAAAGCACGCTGTGACCATAGCATCACATGAAGCTGTTCTGCAACAAGCAGAGGAAAAATAACCACAGAAGAGTCTACTGCTACAGCAACTAGTGATAAATCTAATTTTGACGAAGAACTACAGAAGAAGGGGTTAGTAAGCAGTGCATGGATAAGCCAGCAACTGCTTTTCCCATATTTAACCTACTACCCTTTAGAACATCCTCATAAAGCAAGTACTGTTGGTTGGGTGGAGTTTTTTTCCTTCTTGTTAAAGAAGAACTGCAGCATTAATTATTCTTCCTCAGGGCATTAAAAAAACAACACATTAAAACCAAACCAAGTTAAAACAAATTCAGGAATCCCTGTCTCCACAACCACATATGGTCCATTACACTGTAAACCTGTATTTCTCATCAGCCTGCTAACAGTAGGTAGCTGCTCTAAGACTCATTTTCAAAAGCACACATCAGGATACTCTGACATACGTACCCATCACCACCGCCGGCAACTCCACCTTCAGCAGCAGCATTACAACTCTCTGAACTTTTGGATGCGTTAAGATTTTACAAATTTCTAAGCAAAATACGTATCAGTTTGAATCTCTAAAAACTTCCACTAATCAATGCAAACATTAATGCATGCCCTGTTAATAATGTTAATAAGAATCCACAATTAATATTAAATGTTAATAAGAATCTGCAATTCTTACATCTCTGCCCAAACAGCTAGCTTGAATTTCAGTGGATGGAAAACGACACTGCCTGCAGGTCCTGTCTCCCAGGTACCACTATAACCAACATGAACAAGCCCAAGCCTCCTATTTACTGGCTTCACAGCAAGTAAGGCATTTTAATTTGGTATTGTTTTTCAAGTCAGCCTCACATATCCAAACTATCAGAGAGTCTGTGCTGTGACAATACCAACAAAAAAACCTCCAGGACACTTCAGCTTGTTCTGAGATGAGGCCACCACCAGCTGTCAGCCAGCAAAAACTAAATGAAAACCTGACATTAACCACAGCTAGATATTTTAATATTTTTATTATGCCAGTCTACTGCAGTTCAAGGCTTGTCAGTGTTTCCATTAGCAACACAGATTCTATGCATTTATGACTTGGCAGTAGAAGGTCAATACAGACTGTCTCTTGGCATAAAACACTCTCAACTGGGAAGTAACCACCCACTCTTTCTGTTGCAAACTACAGCACTAGTCATAAAGGTTTGAAGTTTTCATAATCTCTACTAAACACATATTTCACAACACAAAATTTGCTGAAATCATTACAGGTTAATATGCAAAAATGCATATAAATCTAACTCAACAGTGAAAAAAGATTGGGGTGATCTTAAGGGGCTATTGTTTTAATTGCACCTGTCACAGTTTAGCAATTCCTCCAGGAAATTTATATGCAACATCTCAAAATCATTTAGGTACAGCAACATGTGAAACAAGACTTACTCTTCTTTATACGCAGACAAAAAAAGTCTAACACATTAAATTAATCTATAGCCTCATGATGCCTATTAAACAAATAAGCAGGCAGTTCTGACCTACTTTTGAAGCAAGCAAGCAGCCTTCCCACCATCAGCTGCTTGCCTACAGATCACTCCAGCGGGGACAGCAGGATCCTCCCCACTTCCCTTGCCAGAAGCAAAGAGCATTAAAATCAGCACAGCACTGGAGATAAAGCAGGTCAGGTCATCTGAAATGACACTAGGAATAGACAGTTGTATATATGAAGTCTATTCCTGAATTACAGGGCACAGAGAAGTTCATTATCCAGTAAACCTAAATCCTTAGCTAGATTCTTCAAACATATTAAGACTTTAGCTGCCCATCTCCTTCTATATAAATCATTATACCCAAAAAAATCATCATTAGACTTTGAACATTATTTCCACCGTAAATTATGAAACATCAGCTTGTACTAAAGCAATCTGCATTTCTGTTACTGGCTGAGTACATTTTAAACCAAGATCTCAAGCAGCAGAAAACAGTCTTGATCTCTGAAGAGGCTGAGATGAAGAATACGCAAAGGTAAATATCTGAGCCTTCATATACAATTATCTCTTTTCTTCCCCATCAGAACAGCAATAATGAACCCCTGGACTGGTAAATGAAGTTTATGATTCATATTTTACTGGGCCGAAAATAAGTCAGAATTGAACTTGTCATTTATTTTAGGGGAGAGGGAGGAACTGCAATCTTGTGATATATCTACAGGCAATATTTTGTTTATACAAGTTTATCTCTTCCCCTCACAGCCTGCAAAATCCCATCACTGAAAAATAACACATACATATGTGTGTGACTGTATATAAACCCATGAAAATCTGTACAGCTGCATACAGATGAAATGGACAGATTATGGTTGATTAAGTGCGTTGAAACATCATGGCTCCTGGAAAACAAAAATCTTCACATAGCCAACTATTTAAGCAGCCATTACCTCTCACATTTACAGTCTTAAGTTACAGCAACACAGGCAGGTACAGGGCAGCTTTAACAGCTCCAGTCTCTTAAATCTGAGATTTCCCACATCCGTTTGTTTTGCCAGTGTCTCCTCCTTGAATAGGAAACATTTTCTCACCCTGAATACAAGCACTCATAGAGGCAAAACATTTAATAAAGGCAAAGAGAGGAATATAAAAATGAATAGTTTGCAGCTATCTGCCCCATTCCTTTGCCATGAGCCAAAGAGACAGATCAAGGCTATTTTATGTACCAAAATAACCAAGAAGCTCCTGAGCTCTTTCTCTGGAACATTCAGGAGGTCAGAGCAGGTTCCACCTCCCGACAGAAAAAAGCTGAGCTGGGAGAGGTCACAAGATGCCCCTGACTCCCAAGAGGATTGAAGGTTATTCTTAAAAACAGAAACAGATCACTTTAAAGATGAAAGTAGTTGCCATCTGACAAATGGACAAACCTGATAACCTTTGTTTTGCAAGACAAATGACCTCCTGGCCTGTTTAACATATGTCACCAGTTGTGGGGGTTTTGGCCTAATTTATGGCCAATGTAGGTACTGTTTAACAGTAAATCACTGGGCTTATTTAAGTGCTGACCCACAATCAGGCTGAACCAACAGTAAGGTAGCATCACTCCTCATCTTTTCCTCTTCCAAAACTAAAGTTTTTCCAAAATATGAAGTTGCTTCATATTCTGACTTCTGTACACCCCATTCAGGGGCATTTCTGTTCAAGACTAAAGTTAGAAAAAAGTTTCCAGCTGACATGAGTCCCCAGCAATTTTAACAGAAGCTACAGGCATATACTGCTATGGGAGCAACTACTGCTGTAGTTCCTCAACACAGCACACCACTCACTCAAAGGCCATTATCAACTGAGCATGGCTTTGGAAATTTGCCTAAATGTTTCTTATAAGTTTTACACAGAGCTATCCATTTACATCTAAAATTTTTGCATGCTTCAAACATGAGAGTACAGAAAGCAATGATGCAAAGCCCAGGTAGATAAACTTCTCTGCCATCAAGCAATGCCAGAAAACATCTGTGGACTCCCTGTGCATAGCAGAGTTTCATAAACGGTTGGGTAAGTATTTTCATATGGTTGAATTGTTAATATTTGTGCCTGCTTCAATTCAGATCACAATTTCTAACCTTTTCCTCTCAAGATTAAAATATAATTAGCTGCAGAAGTGACTCAAGCCAGGCTCACACTTCTCCAGTTTGCAGACAGAACCCCAGTGTTTCCTTCTATTAAATCACACCCACATCCCATCACCCAGGATAAAGTTTAACAAGTTACCAATATTTTTCCATGTGTTATAATTATGCTAAATGTAGATAATATAATCATACCATCATACTGCCTCCCTGTAAGGAAGAAAGGCATCATCAGTCAGGCAAGGTATCACTTTATCACATGGAATAAGCAGGATCCCCAGGAAGCATAAAAAAAAAAAAATAATTGAGTCACTTCAGACTTACAGACTAAAACTTGAGCCACTGAATAAACGTAATATTTGAAGGTGAAGAACAGGCAAACAATCAGACTTTCCAAAATAAGGAAGACTCACCTCTACAGAGGGAATGTAGAAACAGGCTGGGAATTTCAGATTTTGATACAGATTTTAATATATGTAAATAAAATTATACATACATATCTATACTTTTTATTGTGGAAAACTGGACACCTGTAAAGCTTATGCCAAACAAGTGTCAAAACAAATTCTGATCTGAGGTCTTGTTAATATTTCAAAAATACAAGGGACCTAAAACCACTGAATGTCTTAGCATCCTAAGAATCTCTTGCTGATGTTAAAAAGACTCTTTTCATCTGTTTTCAAGAAGGACCAAAGCCCAGATGCAGAAAAGCACTGCAGTCAAATCACCAGGCCTACCAAGAGTGGAGCAAAGCATTCTAAATCAACAGGGGTAGCTAAAGGAAGCACAGATGTTTACATCAATGTTTCCCAACCATTTAATTAAGAGGTTAGTCTTAAAATACTTCTAAAAATAATATCTAAATAATATTTTATCATGCTGCTACATTCACAGCCAGATAAGAACATCTTAAAATGTTAATTGCATTTCTTTTCTATTCTACTTGCTTATACATATGATAATTTAATTATCTTTCTTGTAATTGTTTTACAGACTAGCAGTTAATGTCCTAACAACCACCAGTACAAAACAGTGCTTTAGATCAATGAAACCAAGAATCACAAGTAGCAGAGCACAGGACAGATCCAGCTCCTGCAGCACTCAGTGTTTTGTCAGGTTTTCCCCACACAGAAGTCAGAAAGACACATTTCTTCCAGTTAAGTGCCTCTATTACTGGTCCAGAGAAATGCGTGACGTGTTAACCACTACAGCTCCACTCTGATATTTAACTCGGAACATCCCTTATTCCTTCTTCCCGTCATCCTGGCTTCTCATGTCTGCTGTCATACTCAGCTTCCTTCTTCCCTACATCCCTTTTCCAGGGCATCCATCTGTGTTCCTTATAAAACCTCCAGTGCTTCACTCATGGCCACCTCTGCACAAAGGTTACAGTGAGTTAAAATATTGCCACATCTACATCCCATCACAACACTTGCCTAAGACACAAATTCAAATGATTAAGAAATGTACCAAATAAGGGCTAAAAATATAAGTCTCTAAACTTCTTTTGATCTACACTCAGACTTTAAGATTAAGTTTTACCGAAGATTCACAAGTTATCATCAACTGAAAATGCATCTTTCTTTCTGCTCCTGTTTTGTAAGCAGCCAAGTGACAGGGCAACTGACCATCTTCATCAGTTTCTAACCGTTTGAAATCTTATTACACCAAGTCCAAAGCTAATGAACTCACATACATCCTAAAAATATTATTTTTGTGTAAGCAAAAAGTATCCAAAAAACTCAATAAGCCTAGAAACCACTTAACACATCTAACTTTCAGATCAGCTCACAGTATTTTAGATAGAACCCAATGTTCAAGGAAGGAAAACATACATTCAAAAATAAATGTAATACTGAAAACACTACAGTACAGGAGAGCACATTTCCCCCCTCCAAAATGATGACCCATCCAAAAAGAAAAATTCTCAAGTGGTACAAATGTTACAAGATGACAGGCCAGATGAGTAAGCCTCACACAAGTTTAATTTTCAAGTTCACAAGTAGATTACTTCATTCAACCTCATAAAAATAAGGCAAAAGAACAGATTTAGTAATAACTGTTGGGCATACACACATGTTGATTTATTAGACATACGGCAAACTACTAAAAATGTAGCACCGGAACGCATGCCCAGAGCCTCCTAGTACGTAATAAATATTACGGTATCCAGATAACTGACCTTTTTGGTATTATTACATATGCTAATTCCAGAGTACATATTTATGGCTGTATTTTAGACTTGTATATACAAGTGAAGGTCTAAACTTAAAAGTAGGTTTTCTGCACCTCGCCAGTCTGGTATTGCCCCAGACACGGGCAATGCTTTGTGGAGTTCACCCATCTGATGGAACACACCCTGTTTACAAGCTTCCAGCCAGACAATGGTTACCTTTCTCCAGTGCTCAGAAAGGAAGTTATAAAACGATGCACAAATCAAGTGTAAAAACTAAATAAGGAAGGCCAAAAGAGCAGATTGTTTCATGTGGTTAAAGGAATAACTACTTGTATATACCTGCCCCCCTCCAGGACAGCTTGTGCAGCAAACACCCAAACTGAGCAGCAGTGTGAGTATCCAGGAGCATGCTGTTCCAACACAGAAACATCACAAGCTGATATGCCATTTAGAAAAGCAAGACACATGTAAAATCCAGAAACTTGGATAACTCAAATCAGAGAGAATAATCAGCATGTTAAGCAGGTTTCACCCAAGTCATTAATCATGTTTTATCCTGCTGTCCTTCAGAACAGTAACTCAAATTCCCTTCCATACCAGTACTGCCACTGCTGCAAAATTTATGAGCTCCTTCCATTTCTCCCATGCACTTGGCAACACGGTATTTTAAAATACAGAAAATACGTTTTAAATACTAAATATTAAAAGAAGCACCACTGTTTTCTTCATTCTGCGTTCACATCTGGCCACAAAAGAATTCACAATGCTACAGATTGTTATTCTTACAGTGAAACAACAGTTTTCAATGTAAACTGAAACCTTCTTTACAGGTGATATTTTTTAGAAAAATTTAAAGCATAGGGGCTTATCTAAATAGGGAAAGGACCACATTTCACCAAATTTTCTGCACTTAAACAGTTAACTTTTGAGGAAAGTGACATTTTGGATCTAATACTCCACCAAGATAAATAACTCATATAGCTACATAACTTTCTCATGCCATATCTTTCTAATCAGCATACCCATACTGCCTTGGAACAGGAAATAATTCACAGAGCTCCAAGCAACACCGATAAGGCAACAAAATCCCAGTGTGGACACAGTGACAATATGAAAAGCCAAGCTAGCACACAGGTGGCTGTGCTTGCATTGCTGTCAGCAACAGGGTCTCTATAGTGCAAAGTCCAAGATCATCTTCAAACCCAAACCAACCTCAAGACTTAGCCTTTCCCCTCTTCATGTCAGATAGAGTCAGTGTACAGAGGGGTCAAGGCCCAACTGATACAAACCCAAGCAGTCAATCCACTGATTCAACTGCAAAAGTCACAGAAATAAGAATAATTCATGTTGAGAATTAATCCCAGCAAAGACTCTTATATGAATATATATCTATACATCAGTACCACTGGCTTTATCTGCTTATGTCTTCCACTGGTTTATTTAGTATTATTTTTAGAAACAATGGTTCCCCCATCATAAGCAAGGCTCAGACAAGCCATTTATCCTGACATTCCAGTTGGAAGAAACCCATTCCTTGGTTCATTCAAGCCAAAACAGTTGGCTAGTAGAGACCTGTCTCTCACCCCACAAGCACAGGAATCATTATCACCATTTTCGCAAACCCCAGACACATGCCGATGGATGGAATTAGTGGGAGCAGCTCAGGCAAACCCACACAGCACCCCCTGACAACACACTGTTCAGTGGCACTATTTTCTTCATGAGCCAGAAGAAGAATCAGCAGGAACAACGGATGGCACCATCACATCAGCAACACATCTTAAGAGCCGGAATGATCAGCTTCACTCCTCACCAGGAGGCAAAGAGCCACCTTACCCTATTGTTTCTCTCGTATACTCAGCACTGAAAGCAAAATTACTTAATACAGCTTTCAATCTTACATGTTAACTTTGTTTCTGAAAAACAAGAACTGCCAGGTTCAACACAAGCATCTCCTCCCCACTGACAGGGCTGCCTACCTCTCCCGGGGAAGTCAATACCACCTCCAAGCCCCTCGGTGTCACCTCCCTACACAACTGACCATGACAGTTTCCTCAAAAGAAAAAAAGCAAAGGAAAAAGCCATATTAATATCATTTGACTGATAGGACTGATAAATTACTGAATAGCTAATTTTCCTCAAGCCTTATTTGCATGCAAAGAATTTGGACAGAACACCTAGAAGAAGAGCAAACCTCAAAATTTAGGAAACAGATACATGTTTTATTCCATTCTATAAAGACTCCCCAATTACAATTTAGAGGTACAATACTTATCCTATATACATTGTTTAAAAGCTTAGAGTTAATCTGTCTGGGTTTTTTAATTAATGTTACTACACTATTTAATTGTGCCTTGCCCAGGTTAGAATTAAGAACAACCCAGGAGAGAGTGACACTGCCTTGCCCATGAACCCTCCCAACTCCATGATTCCTGTTTAAAGTTTTTCTCCCACCGGTTCACAGCACACTCGGTCCTTAATAGCATCCCACCAGCAAGAACAGGAAGGCGGCAGCAAAGGCCCAGCCTTAAGAAGGCAGGGTCAGCTATGCCAATACTATGAAGTTTTCATCTAGGGAGGCTTTTAAACAAAGCAAAGGGGATTGGGGTTTGTTCTGTTTACATGGACAAACACATAGACCAGGAAGCTGAACAAGGACATAACCCCTAAAAACAAATTACCCTTTTAAAAAGAAATTCTTCATGTAAGCACCATAGGTGTCTGCAGTTCCTAAGTGTCATTGTACACTACAGAAGATAAGCTAAGGCAGATAAGTTAAATCATACCCAAGTAATTTTATTACACAAACACCTCTAAGGCCAAGAATTTACACTAATATATTAAATCAAAACTAAAAATTACATTGCAATCACAACTTTTAATTTGTGCTGCTGTTCACGTTCATTACTCCAAAACACAGTCTGTTTACAATATCTGATGTTAAGAACATATGGAAAACAAAGCAAGCTTACCGCTTCCAAGGACATATTTGTTTGAACACACCCAGTGTTGCAGGCTTTTTTATTTAGGGGGAGGAAGAAAAATGTCACAGCGAGCAAAGTTCACACGTTAACCTGAAAAGGATCCAGGCTCAGCGCTAAAGCGAAGCAGGAGCAGCTGCACACACCTGAGCAGGCAGAAAGTCTCTAAACCAGCTCTATCAGGCACATCCCCTGCTGAGCAAACAGCTGAAGTGGTGCATATCCCAAACGTGCTTGTGAAAGTGACCAGCTTGCTCACCACAATACCCCCAAAACCTACCGGCAACCCTTTCTACCTTAACTGATGAAAGCTACTAATTAATCTATCCGCTGCTCCTCCCTCGTTCAAGTTACTGCCGTGAGCTTATGATCGAACTGGTTTTACTACCACAAAGAGCCGTATTACTCACAGTATAGCTAGTCACAAAACTAAGATAGCAATAAATCACATAAAATAAGGAACTTCACTTCTTAAAAACCTTCTTGGCTACGTACAGACACAGAAAGAAAAAAACCTTCAAAATGAGCAGAAGGAAGAACAGCAAATCATCACTTCCAGCTTATCAACACAACTGGTTGGAGAGTGAACAGAGCTATTCAAAATAAACAAACAAAATACAAACAAACAAAAAAAAATCCCAACCTAAAACCAAAAAGCCTTCCACATCCCACATACCTTAACGTCTCCAAAAGCCTCACACATTCAGTCTAACAGTGTTACTGTACTGCTCTAACCCATACTGGAGATGAACATCTGTATGCATATTTTACACTGATGAATTCTAGAAAGGAAAAGCCACTCTCAAAACTAAGTGTCTGCTAGATTTCCACTGCTAATTCCTTTCAGGAATGTATAAAGTTGTTTATTTTGAATCACCCATACAGGAAGAGGGAGAAAAATGGCTACAACCATGTAAGGGACGAGAACTCTAATTCAAACATTTCAGTCCCACTAAAAGTGTATACGCACACAGTCTCAAACAGCAATTTCAAATCAGGTTTCATTAATAAAATTAGAAATTCACATACTCCAAAATCCAGCACTGCAATACAGGCATAAAATCTTAAAAGAGGGCTAGTATTAAAAAGTGAATTAACAGAAAGTACCTTCAAAAGTGGGTACTGTAACTGCTCAAACTTTTTTTGTGTGTGTGTTTTTACTTACTTGTTTTCAACTATACAGTCACTGCAAGCTTCACCACCCTTGAGCTCTGGTTTCAGGACTGCTTTGGACATCCCACCCCATGACTTCCCTCCCAGCATTTCCAATACCTCCTGCTCTCCATCCAACACTGTCACACTAGTATCTCAGGATATTTTGGGAGCCTCTATGGCGTTCCCTTTAGAGGTCCACCTGTTCTTCTTTCAACGCAAAACAAAGCAAGTAGAAGTCAGCACCAAGAACTGCACCTTTTGGGACAGACCATCTCATACTGCTAGTTAACTCATTAAGTGATGAGCTTGCAGAAAATGCCCAGGTCCCAGCTGGCACTAAGAACCACCAAGCTCTGATCTTTCTTCAGTCTCGCACTGTCAATGGGCAAAAAGTTTGGGTAGAAGCCAAAAAAAACAATCAAAAAATTACCAGCAGATCTTATAAGGTACGAAGCATCAGCATCACATCATACTGATGTGATTAATTTATAATTAATCCTACTCCACAGGAAGCTTCCACACATTCCCTTCTGTATACAAGTATTTCAAAGTCATATAGTGCTTAGCTCACCTAATTATCTGTACAACAAATTAACACATTCGAAAACACAATGCCAGCTTCTGTTGATGCACTTCTGACAGCAAAGGCCCAACCACTACTACTACACGAAACAAACCTACTACCACTACATAACATTCTGCAACGTTTTGAAGACTAAAAGCAAATAAGATAGTTTTTTGGTTATATTTCCTGCACAACTTTAACTACTCAAAATTAAGTTGATAGCACTTGGCCATACTTCAAACGGAAAAGACACATTTGTCAAAGCATGCAAAAGTCAAAGTATGAGGAGTGGTGTAAAATGTCAGTAAATCCTGTGTATTAGTGGAGCACAGGAGGAGGAGGGAACATAAGGAGACCAATCTGCTTTAGCAGGGATGATACAGTCTGAATATGTGGCATCCAACACATCCAGGCAGCATGCAGTAATAATCCTCCTGTTGGTATTTTGGTTATCCTTCACACAGGCAAGAAGCAGCCGCATGCTGCCTGACAGCCAAGGACAGTTTGCAGCTGCCACCAAGGCAACAAGCTCTTTTCCTACCCTCAGACAGGATAAAGAAGAGACAAACCAATAAAATGAGCAAAACCCAAACCAGCCAGCATTATTCCACTCCCCACACCCCCCTTAAAAAAAAATTCTCCTACAGTTGCCTGGTGAAAATGAAAGGCTTCTTTTAAAAACTCAATTATCTTCTCTAAAAACATCTAACATTTGAAAAAAAAAAACAAACCATGTCTGTCTTCACCTAATCTGTCATATGTTTATTATGCTTTTAAGTATTTCATATATGAAGAGTCTAGGCAAGTTTAGTGAATAACACATGCACCTTCAGCTTCAAATGCTAATCTTTTTCAGATTTGCACAGACTATAATTTAACATCTAAATTCTGCATGGAAAGGTTATACCCTGGCCTCAGTTCAAATTCTTAGCAAACCAGCATATGTATCAGGGAAAAAAAACCCAAACAAAAAACCAAACATCCACATGAGTTCAGGCAAGATCCCCATGTAATACATGGAATTACACTCATAACAGAAGAATAAGAAGATCCTTTCAGGAAGGAATAAACGTTCAAGTCTGGTCCCAGACTTTTGCATCCAAGTGTGTAAAACTTGGTGCAACCCTTGGTCCTGTCTGCAGTTACATGCTTTTTCGGGTCACGTGTCAACTGTCCTGACCTGGGAGATCTACTTCACACACCCAAGGTCCACCCAGTCCTCCCAGTTTAGCATCCTTCCAACTGTTTTTCCTTCACTGTATCTTTCAGACCTTCAGCCTCCTTTTCCTTTCGTGTGGGTTATGAGAAGTTAGTAGTATTTGTCCCTCTTCAGCATCCTTCTTGTCATTACCCCACCTAATCAACTTGCTACACTTCTCTACTCTCAACCCTATGTCACCCTGCAGGAGCTGTAGGGAGGTTCCTGCCTGGAGCAGTATGACACCCATTACTATAAAAAGCTTAGAGGACATGGAGGCCATTGCCACCTGATAGTGGTGAGCTACTGCTCAAGGCAGCAAATGAGTAAATCCATTTCTCAAGGGACTTTCCTTGTTCACAGGGCCAAAGTATAACCCTGCTTCAGCTTCTGCCCACCTCCCTCCTGCAGTTCACCCACACCTTGCGAGTGTTAACATTGCACCAGGCCAAGCTGGAGCATGTGAGTTTAGTTGCTGAGGCTTAGTGCTTGCAGCAGTCCGGTCATAGTAGCACCAACCACCTACTGCAGCAGCAAATGAGAACAGTTTGGAGAGGGAGGCAGAAAACCCCCACTTCTCTGCAACAGCTTTCCCAGACATAGCCTCTCAAATTATCACTACCTGTAAATTAACTTTTAAGAAATGACAATCAAATTGGTCATGAAGAAAACCATGACTTTCACTTCCCTAACAATTAATGTTTTCCCATCATCTCATCACTGCATGACAGTCTTCCAGTCTATGCACACCCTCTTCAAGAGAAAAAGTTCCCAAGATCAGCCTCCTAACTGCACTCAACCCCAGCACCAAGGCAGCAAGTTATCCCATTGTCATGAAACCAAGGACACAGTCTTCTTTCACACAACTCCCTTTCCACTTCTCAAAAGCCCCACACCTCCTAGAAAACTGACTGTCCCCTGTAATTCAGGAATCCAACCATGCCATACACATACCAAAAAGCTGTATAGTTAAAAATAGCTGGAGTTGAGATGTATAAAGATTTTTCAGAATGAAAACAATTTATACCCAAGTTTATAAAAGCCACAGCTGCAGAAGGGCAAGAAAACACCCAACAAGTTTAGTACTTAACATAGAAACTAGCCACATCTGACCCCTCTCTGCTGCTCAGGAGAAAGACAGTTTTGATGACACAAGAACCAGAGATGAGCCATGTCTGATCCTTTCTTTCTATATGGCACTTGAGCACCAGTTATCATCACCACCATCAACACATCAACATCATAAAAAAAAACACTTAAACTGCTGTTTATACAGGACCCAAAACAGATTCTGAACTAAACTACAAACAACTTAAAAATATTAGACAAGCGAGAGGCATTCCTACAAACTTTTCCTTGGTAAAATACTCTCTCTAAGAACAAATGGATTTTTTGCATCAGTTTTAAAAGGTAGATACTCAAATCCCTCCGCAGTAAATAAAAAATAAGTAATCTTGCTTTTTCAGTAAGACAAACAAAAGAATTGTCAAATGTAAGGTAAGCCAGTGTAAAGAAGTGTTTATAGCACTGGACATATTTCCCCGTAGGTTTAACAATGTGAAAATATCACAGTAAGATACATTAGATAATTCTGTTTCGCAAATAATTAATTTTGCTTCAAAAGAGACAGGAGTATATAAATTCGCTTTGATTATAATTTACAGAAGTCGCGCTAAGCGATCCCTGGAAGTTACTAAAAAGGCTAGAAAGCATAAAGCAGCAAAGCATAACATCTCCATAAAATTTGCGTAGTTTACATGATAAAGTATCTGCAGCTCAGATGACTCAGGCTCTGAATTTCAGAAGTTACACATGGAATAGCACACCTAGCTGCTTTGCAGACTTCTTCCTTGTAAGAAATAAATAGGTTCATACTTGATATTAGTTAGAAAATAGGAAAAACGTGGAAGGTGCAAACAAGAACTTCAATTTAAATTGGGACACAAACACAAAATAAACATGGAAGGTTAAATAAAAGGTTTTAGAAGCAGCATCTCACAGCAACAGACAACCACCGCAAGTCAGTCACACAGCACTGAGCGAGACAGAGATCCCAGAGGAGAGGATCACATTATAGAAAGATGATGACTAATCCAAAGACATGACAGCACTGCAGCCTAGTGGAGCACGTACCTCACACCTGGAAGGTATCAGTTACTTGCTGCTGACTAATGCAGATCCTGGTCAGGAAACCAAACAAGCCGATAGTCAACCTGAGTGCATAGTTACCTTTCATCGGGACATGTTCTCCACCCTGTCCCTTTGCATGGTCACAAAAAAGGCAAAGCCAGCAGCAGAGACTCCAGGGTAGAGCAGAATAGCTCCTTCAAACAAAGCAGCTTAAATCCAGGCTGAAGCACCCACACAACCACAGCTTAAGGATGTAGTTTTTAATTATAGCTGAGCTGCAGCCCCACTTTCCCAATTCTCTCATGACTTGACGTCTTCTGTAGGGGCAGGCTTGGGGTTTTTTTATGGTTTTAGTGAGATGAACTGATTAAAAAACTGAAGCAGGTAACCATGGCTACAGACAACTGTTAGCACACTCCAGCAGTAGGGAGGAAGACAGCACATACAGCACAAGGGTACAGACCAAAAGAAATGCTTAAGTGAGTAAGAACAGACAGCAGAACTTAATCAAAAAAGGCCTTCAAGAACACAGTAAAAAAGATGTAATCATCTAAAAAGTCTTCCAGATCAAAAAACCCATCTTGTTACAAACACGACTGATACGTACTATAACCATTTCACTAATAACTAGCCTGCTGTATGATCACAGTAAAAGTCAGTACAGAAAACTCACCTTCACAAAATTGTCAGGGAACATGCCCCTTCTGCCATTTAGCTCCCCTTCTAACCATCCTTCTTCTTCCAGTTTTTTCACATTCCTGATGATTTCCCCAACTCGAATTGTTAACTCATCATCATGCACTGCATCATAATCATATTCCACAATATAGTCCACTAAAAAAAGAGAAATACACCACAGTGAATGCAAATCAGACGTGGAAACACAACTTGAAAGCCATGCACACACAAAAATGACAAATGCTAAGAACAAGCATTTCCCTTACAGCAATGCTCATTTGTGAGCTGTAGTGATCCCAACCATCTTGGAGAGAGGGGAAAAACTGGACAGTCACCTATTAGAATGAAGTAAATCTAGGAATATGACACTGGGTCATATTTTGGTGGTGGTGGGTAGGTTTTTGTGCATGTGTAGTAGAAAGGATTGCTCGCAGTGGGTCCCCCTGGCCCTGCCAAGTCCCAGCTGAAGATTTACCAATCATGAATCCGTGCTCACAGGGCAAGCATTTGTTACTCAATACATATTTGGGGCCAAGGAGGGAGAAAGGCTTGAATTGTGCGTGTGCAGCATGCACATGCAATGCTTTGCTAATTCTCATACTTGCATCTGCTATTTTATCTGCAAAAAATTTATTGCGGCACACATATTTCCATAGGTTTCATGCAAGAAACGTAATACAGCCAGAAGGTGTACAATTAACATTATCATACAACTTAAATTGACAAGACATGTAAAAGGCATAATCCTTCAGATTCTTCTGGTTTTACTTGAAGAAGCAGCAGCAAGCAAGTTTTAATTTTGATATAAATAAGTTTACCCAGAGGAGTATAGCAATGTATTTACATACTTGTCCATCTGTTGCACAAGATCCACTAGAGTTGCTTACTGACAGCTTAAGCCTTGTTTGGCAATAAAGGCCAATTTGTTCATCAGGAAATCCTGTTTATGCCAGAAATTTCCACAAACCTGCAGCAATCAAATAATCTTCCCTCTCACTCAAACCCAGTCAGGATACTCAGGCACTACCAAATGTAACACTGCTCTCACTGAAACCTTCTTCTCTGCGGATCACAACAAACATGTGCAAAGGCGAGGGTACAACAGGGTTAAAAGACAGAAATCCTGAATGGCTGTGAAAGTGTTTTTTTGCCCCAGGTCATTCTTTATTCTATCAGTACGTAATAATATTGAACAATTAATTCACAAATTAAGGAATCAAATGAAAGAAAGTATTATTTGCTGGTATTGAACTTACACCCCATGAAATCAATATATTAATTCTGATCTGTGGACAGTTTTGATCAGAAGTGCTGCTGCACACATGTTGTAACACATCTTTATCCCTCTGCTGCCTAGAGATTAAATCAGAAAACCTTTGGTAAAAAACAGAACTACATGACTTTCAGAATATACCCATTAACAAAGGAACCAGTTGAATATAAACATGAAGATTTAGTTTTGCTTTTTTTCCTTTAAGAAAGAAAATTTGTTTTCTTCATTATGAACAGAAGTCATCAATAGAGTTATCTGCTCGTGATACGCACACTACAACTCCTAACACACTTTTCGTACTGTATACGTTTATTTTTGTCAAACGTATTCTCTAAGCTTGCTTCAAAGTATCCTATTTCCAGACTACTGCCCGCAGCTACCACATCAATTTTGTCTTGCTTCAGCACTGAATTGTCTTTTGAGTGGATGACGTGAAATATTGCCCAACAGATAGGAAATTCTGGCAGCCATAGAACATAAAACCAACAGCCACTCATCACCTACAGTCTGGAAACAAAAATGTCATCTTCCACCCAACTCAACCATGCTGGAAACCTACAAATGCATGAAAATTTAAGAAATATTGATGTTACATATTTCTCTCATGATAAACTCTGGTTTTAAGCACATTAGCAGATATTATATTTCAATATACACACTATAGGACAGTTTTATAAAGTTAAACATGGAAAATGGATGAGAACACTGTATCAGTCATAGTAAACGCTTACAGCATTGCAGAATAGGACTGCAACTGCCAAACACCTGGTCCTTTTTCCACAGAAGTAGTAGGCAATCATACTCACATTATGTCAACATGAACAATTATTTTGAAAGCTGCTTTATTTCCTTGGGGGAACATTTCTATATTTGTGCTTGAAATGCACAGCACATTCATTTTGGTAACCTTTCCAGACTGTAAAACATGGACTCTGTCATGGCAACAACCAAAGAAGGATCTCAAGAACCTTCTAGTCATCATCCATGTGTCTCTGTTCCAAAGACAAATAGCAATGAATGAACATCAGCTTTTTATGTTTGACATTTAGGTGCTGAATTTCCTCTTATATTTGTCAGCAATACTGAATTCCACCCTCACTCCCAAGGATACATACACAAAGAAACAGGAAGATGCTACACATCTCATTACTATGTGGTCCTCAACAGGAACATTTACCAGTTTTGCTTTTCAACATTAGCAAGTAGCCTAGATGAACCAATCAGGTAATCTGGATGGCAGTGTGATGGGCAAGAAACTATTCTACTACCAGAACAGTCCAGACTAAATAAGCCTCTGAAAGGTTTTCAAGTGTATTTACCCAAGCAAAACTAGTGATGACAGAAGATGTTTTTAAGGAATAATGACAGTAATTAGGACTCACGTCAGTCCGTGGATTATACTTCTCAATGCCTGAAGTATATGTCAATATTCAGTCAATGTCTGAATGCTTCTGGAAGCTTCTTAAGTTCTCACTTAAAAGCTTTACTCAAGAACAGATATGATTTTAAAATCAGTCAGCAGTTAAGTTGGGCTGCAGTAATACAAGCTGGTCAAAACCATCAGAAATTAGTCCCAACTGGTAGAAGGTGCACCAGAACATCACAGCAACACAAACTATCAAAACCACCTATCTTGCCTCCCCTCTGCTTTTTACACAGCTTTCTCAATTTCAAACCCAACTCAAATCAATTGTCTGTAGCTTAAAAATCCTTAATGATCAAGAGTTGGAAGAAAAAGTCTTCTTGAGCTTCAGCACGAACACTGTGAGGTTAACTATGCTTTTCTTGCACATCCAGCAGGACCAAAGTTCACCCAAGAGGGAACATTTTTCTGAGTTTTCACAGGTAGCATGGGCCATCACAAACCACCTCCTACACTGTGTGCAAAGAAGTTGTCTTTATCCTAGGTCTCTAACAAATAAGTAGCATACTAGGTTTTTTATTTGAATTCTTGCCAAGACAAGACAGCATCTTGGCGCATGCTTCCAACCAAGGAAAGAAGGAAACAAACAAAAAAATGACAAGCCAAATCAGTCAGGTTGATTAGGGTATTACAGAAAATAAATTGTAACAGACTAAGAATTGACAGAACAGATCTAGAAACACAGGACTATGTTTAGTGCCCTGGTAGCAGTCAAGGAGCTGGAAACTGTTTTCAATGAAGTGTCAGAGGCAGATGAGTCAGTGATGATAGTGTGAATCAGCAAAGACGTATGAAGAGGAAATCATGCCTGACCAACCTGACAGCCTTTCACAATCAAATGACTACTTCACTGCATGACGGGAGAGCAAGGTACACTGTCTCCCATAGCATCCTCATGCACAAACTGACGGAGTACAGGCCAGATGAGTATAAAGTGAAGTGGACTGAAAACTGTCCAAAATGCCAGGCTCAAAAGGTTGTATCAATGGCACATAGCCCTGCTGGAGGAGAATCACTGGTGGCGTGCCCCAGGAGTCAATGCTCAGTTGTTCCAATATCTTTATTAATGACCTGGGACTGAATGCACCCTCAGCAATCTGCAGATGATGCAAAACTACGAGGAGTAGCTTACAGACCACACTGATGTGCTGCTATTAAGAGTGACCTCAACAGGCTGAGGGAATGGGCCAACAGGAACCTCATGAAGTTCAAAGGCAAATGCCAGTCCTGCCCCTGGGGAGGAACAAGCCCCTGTACCAGCACAGGCTGTAGCCTGCTTGGTTGGAAAGCAGCTTGGCAGAGTAGGACGTGGTGGACACTAAATTCACATGAGCCAGCAAAGTACCCTTGCAGCAAAAGAAGACCAACAGCATCCTGGGCTGCATTAGGAGTACTGCCAGCAGGTCAAGGGAGGTGATCCTCCCCCTCTGCTGAGCACTGGTGAGACCCATCTGGAGTGCTGGGCCCTGGTCTGGGCTCCTCAGTACAAGACAGGCATGAACACACTGGAGAGCCCAGCAATGGGCCACAAAGATAACTAGTATGATCATATGTACCTCCATATGAGCAAAGGCTGAAAGAACTGGGAGAAAGCTGGAGGAGACCTTACTGATGAGTGCATGCAGAAGATCAAGCAGTGCCCAATGAAAGCACATAAGGCAGCAGGCACAAACTGAAACAGAACAAATTCTTCTTCAACATATATATATATACATATATATACACACATGCACATACACACACACACTGCAAGAGGGATCAAACAATGGAATGGTTTGTCCCAAGTGGCTGTGTAGTCTCCTTAAATATGCCCAAAAAACAACTGGACACTGCCATTCCATTTTAGTCATAATTGAATTTTTTAAATTTGTTAGTGATAGTCCAAGAATACCTCTGTTCTGCATCAGTAATGAGATACAAAGAGCTGTCTTCAGTTAACAGTTGGACTAGATGATCTTGAAGACCTTTCCCAACCTAAACAATTCTATGGTCCTGAGCAACCTGCTGTAGCTGACCCTGCTCTCAGCATGGGGGTTGGACTAGATGATCTCCAAAGGTGCCTTCCAGCCTCAGCCATTCTGTGACTGATTTGAGCCAAAAAGATATACCTTAGGTGGCAACTTTCTGTCATCCAGCCATGACAGCCTTCCAACATAGCGAACTTCCCAGATAGTGCTTTTTGAAGGTTATGACCAATTTTCAGGGGCAGGGGATCAATTAAATCAACAATGCTAAGTAAAACAATATTGACAGGACATCCTTGGGGGAAAGGTGATTATAGCAGGCTTTATGGGAGTGGTCTATTCAGCTCTTGGTTTCAAGTAAGATGACGATCTGACTAATGAAATGGGCCAAACATTTCAAAGCTAGTCAGTGTCATCAACTACAGACTACATTGTTCCCCATATCAAAGACGGAAGCGTCCTCTCTAACACTGCCTCTCTGACAAAATTGCTCACACTGTTAGCCAACATAGCAATGCTGCCTGCACAAGGCATTCGGTCACTGCTGGCACAGGTGGACTCTCCACTTCTCCAAAAATTATGCATCCCAGTGCCAAAGCAGAAGGCAAGCCTCCCAATAAGCATGGCTGCATAACATCCATCTTCACTGATTTTAAACAAAGGAAGTCTTCAACTACTCAGATTCTCCCTGAGGTTGGCTATTATAGGTAACTAAGACCCTCTGGGAGCCCTGTAACAAAAAAACAAAACAAAACAAAAAAAAGAGCAAGCCCAAAACAAACAAACCAACCCCATAAATAAATGAAATAACGGAAAATGCACGGAAATTCTAGCATGACTGTGTCTTCAACAGAAATAACCAAGTGTCAGACATTTGTCCAGCAAAGAGCAAAATTTCACATTCTTAGCACTTTAAGATATTACAGTACTGTTAGAATTCAGTGTCCTTTCTGTAGTAGCCAGAAAAAGACACAAAGCAGATATAAAATAAATCCCATTAAAAACACATGTAATAGCTTATAAAATGGGAAAAAAAACCCAACAAAAAAAAACCCAACCACATCTGTGGATAACTGAAATCCTTGCATATAACTTCCAAGCTATTCAGGAAGCCTTGCTGAAACTTGCTGCAGACCTGGAGGGACAGAGTCCAACATCAAGCAGCAAGAGCAGCTTGGATTGCATGTCATGCCCTGTAAAGGTCTCTTTAGGCAGGTTTTAAGTCAGTTCAAACTGAAAGTCATTTATTGGAACAGGAACCCTGGAAAGTTGTGTAGCCTCCAAATTTATCATGCCAGCAAAACTTCAGTCACACTAGAAACTGAGATTTTGCTTTTGCAATTTATCATGACAGTTGCTAGATGCCCAAACCGAACTTTATTACTAGTTATTTCCACTTGTACATCTATCACAAAAAAAACCAAAATTTAGTCTCCTATAAAACCAAGTTAACATTTCTGTTATTATGTATGAATACACACACAGAGAGTAACAAAGGTATTTATTTAGTTTTATAGCAGACAGCAAGCTTACACTAGAGACAAAAGACAACAGAAGACACAATCTTACCCTTTTAGCTATGATACTTTTCTTCACAATTATCTCAAAACCAGGTGTTAGACTGAAGTAGAAAGCTCCTTCCAATTGCTCTCCCTCAGAAACATTCCTACAATGTCAGATACAAGAGTTCCAGCTGTTTTAATAGTAATAACACAGTGTATCTTTGGCCACTGAAAAAAGACCTTAACACTGAAAAAGCAGTTCAGGTGTTTAAATGCTGAACAATGAAAACATGTCCGTAAGTTCTAAATGTAAGTAGTCGTTATAAGAATTGCCTTTTTTCTGCTTCAACACCACAAAATTCCCTGTTACCCTGACCTGAGCCACTGATGACAACTCATATGCTCAGCTAAAGAGACCTGGCGGACTGCCCATTGCCCTTTAAAATTCTAGCCCCTGCTTCAAAAACCATATGAGCTTTGTCCTACAAAGCTCTTCTGGTAAGACATACACACAAGGTGAGCATCAGGGTTTGGCAACCAAAGACAAATCCCTCCTGGTCAAGAGCCTCCACTTCTTTGCAGCCAGACTCCTTCTGCACTCTGCATCTGCTCCCATGATTCACTCTCCTGTTTACACAATGAACCACCATGACCATAATAACCAGTTCCCCAAAGATCTAAGTATTCTTTTGGGGTACAGATGTGGGTTCGATCTTCCTCACGCTGAGTAAGGAAGCATCTCACATTTCCCACTACTGGGGAAACCAATCTGCAAAAAGATACTTCCCTTCCTTTCACGTTCCAATAGCCATCAGCATGAGAAGCAGCCTAGGGACTGAACCGGGAACAGATAGAAACATACAGATTTCATACTTTCCTTCTCATGGTGCTGAACACAGCTACATTGCCAATGGAAAGTGGGAAACCTGCAACGCTGTACTTCCAAGACATCTTAACCCAAGGGTGCTGTGAACCCATCTTCTTTTCTGTTTGCATTCACATGGTCCCTCCTCCCTGCTCTGCACTTGAACTAGTGCTTATTTATACTGGTGAATCAGATAAGGAAAACAGCCTGAGAAAAAACGATGAAGTGCCAACTATCTTCAAGTTTATCTCCCTAAGATGGCTCACAGCAGGGTCAGACTGACAGGACTGCATCAATTCCAACCTAGATCAACATCTACACAGTTGTTACAATCCAGATCAGGAGCACACTTCTTGATGAAGCTCCCCAAATCATCCCCATTTAGCGTGCTTCAGTTCAGCGTGGAGCAGCAGTCTCACAGCAAGTAATCTGGATTTCTTTTCACTGAAACTAAATCAGAGATATGCAGCCCAACAACACCCTTAATGCATGCTAATCTTTAACAGGCATTAAATGCACGGGATGAGACTAGGACTGTGATGACATAAAACCAACCAAAACAAGCAGCATGAATGTCAGATGCCTAACACCAGCAGTTTCCCACTACGGGTCCAATCATCTTGCCCCTCACCACTTGCTGCTTTGCACATATCCAAAACCTGCCACAAACCCACATCCTAACACAATACATAAACAGCATGAGGCCACTGGATTCATGTCAACTCCGTTGGTAGGGATGCAGTTCCAAGTTATTAAGAAGCTGGACAAGGAAAGAGTCTATTTAACTAATAGAGACCATGCAGTCTACACATGTAGTATTTTACAGCAGAGTTCACCACAGCCTTCAGTAAGTCAACCGTTTTGAAGTGACACTTAACCAAGCTGAGACACACAGAGCCATCACACTCATGCTCCATGTGGAGGACTTGCAAAACAGTTGCATAACGAGGACTACTGAAAGCGTCAAGCATCACAAGATGTTCTACCTTCACAGTAGCTCAAAAGGAGGTCAGACACCTCCTGCATGGCCTCAGAAACAACAGTGACACACGGCAGAGCCCTTTCTACCTGTGCCTGCTCCCATGTGAGCCATACCAGTCGTGCCAGCTCCAGTCCTAACAAACGCCTCTGTACCACAGCAGTCACACTGCTTCCTGCTCCTGCAGCTTCTATTTCCTGTATACCAGCCAAGCAAACTTCTGTTGCCACAAGGAAGGGATGTGGCTGAGGAGTTTACTCGGCAGTTTAAGATACTGCTGACCTCATATATTCAAATATTGACTTAAAGTCCTGTTTTCAGCAAAGTGCCCTACGCCATCAAGATTCTTTCATTAGTTTACAATAAAACAACATAATGCCAATGGAACTGAAAGATTTTCATACCATCTTATATACATTCTCTTTTAAGCATATACAGTTAACTCCCAATTTGCTATAAGCTCATTATTCCAAAGACAGAGAACCTAAATCTGTAGAATTTATTAGCTCAAGTGCTGGGCAAACACACACTGCTTTCAAGCACTAAAGATTCCTTCAATATAAACAAAACACACATTGTTGGACCCAAGCTGATTCTACACAAAACCAGCTCAGCTGCGTCTACCCAGACTCTGGGAGCACCACAAACATCCTGCTGCCACACAGCAGAGACTCAATTTGGAACCCAACAGGATCTGCTCCATTTGAAGCAACAACCTTCATACTCATGCCAACACCCCCCACACCTCAGAAGGCTCATCAGATTCGATGCATCATTAGATGAGCAATGTCAATCAGCCACTATTCCACAGAATCAGGCCAAATTCCCAACAAGCCGCCTTTCCGCCTCCCCAGCGTCAGAGCTGATCAGATAGAGCACCATACCCACCTGAGCTCGCATTCAGGCAGTGCTGTGCCGCAGCAGCTCAGTCTTCCAGCCCCAGTCCCTCTACCTCTAACAGATTTTTAAAAAATTTTTAGAAGGGAATTTAAAAATCAAAGTCTTTCCAATCAAAGACCATAGTGCTGATTAACAAGAAAACATATCATTCTTCTGGAATACAGTGTATCTTTTCTACCACAAGTTACCACCAAAAAGGTCCTAGATACACGTTGTGGTTTAGAACATCAGTTAGAAACCTAGTGAGTACTCTCCTGGGCTAACAGTAAGGGTATTTTCAACTGTTATAAAGACAGTTTTAGGGGGAAAAAAATAAAATCAAACCAGAATAAACACACATGGGGTGGGGCAGAAACAAAACAGCTTTCAAACATACTGTTTAAGTCTCACAATATCCAGTATCTCATTTGGGCATTTGCTTGCCCCAGACTTCAGCACCAGCAGCTCAGATACTGTCAGCTTCCCATTTTGATCAAATACTATGAGCTTCAAGAAAAAAAACAACATTTCCATTGGAAGAGGGGAACGAACAAGCTGGAATAAAAAGTAGTTATTTTCCTGCAGTATGGGATCCCACCACATTTTATGCTTTCTAATGATAATGGAGAGCTTATTTCTTTCCGTATATAAAGGGGGCTTATAAGAGCGGTGGGGACAGACTTTTTACTAGGGCCTGTAGTGGCAGGACAAGGAGCAACAGTTTCAAACTGAAAAAGGGTAGGTTTAGATTGGACATAAGGAAGAAATTCTTTATGGTAAGGGAGGTGAGACACTGAGACAGGTTGCCCAGAGCAGCTGTGGATGTCCCATTATTAGACATGTTCAAGGCCAGGCTGGACGGGGCTTTGAGCAACCTGGTCTAATTGAAGGTGTCCCTGCCCATAGCAGGGGGGGTGGAACTAGATGATCTTTGAAGGTCCCTTTAAACCCAAACCTGGGTTTAAACCCAAACCTGTGTCTGAATTCTGTAATTCAGACACAAAAATCTTTAATGAGATTTTACCTAGGTGTTAGATACATCATACAAATAAAAGAATTTATCAGTAACTGGTTTCAGCATGTTCTCTTTCAGAGACATCTTCTCACTTTCACAGAATCCTTGCGATCTGTTGGATCCCTCATTAAGATTCTCACACTTCCAATTTTACATCTACAGCTGACAGGCAACTCTGTGCCAAAGCTGGCCAAACAAATTAATTTCAGCCACTAAACACTTCTCCCAAAAATACTTCTTGCTGCTATGCCTCTGACATCAAAGTCATGAACTCTCAGACAGTATGGTCCGAAGCCAGCTCCAGTCACTTTCAAAGTCAGTGATAACATGATTTGAGTAAAGTTTCAGTTTTTTCTTTTTTATTTTTCTTTCCATGCTGCAGCATCTGCTGTTTTTCCTTACTTCTTTTGTAAGTTGCTCTATGCTGCATCACTCCATTCCAGCACAAGCATTTTCTGCTTAGAGCAACAATCCTAAAAAATAAACATGCCTAAAAAAAAAAAAGAAAAATAAAAACAAGAATAGCAGTATACCCCTGAGAGGGTCTAAAGCCAGGAGTCTTGGTCCTGTCAGCACAGAACTGGTCTATCTGGAAGCTGCCATGGATTTGCCCAGCATTTTTAGATTGGGCAAGTCAATCATGCATTCTCCAAGAAATGACTCACCACACATTTTTAATAAAAGATTATGTCTAATTTTACAGCCCAGTAGAATGGCTAAAATAATTAGGAAATGGACAATTGAAACTCTAAAAAAAATGTATGCTTTTACTCCCAAACTGTTCAAGTAATGAGAAACTCATTGCATTCCAACAGTAACCATCTCAAACACCAGCTTCTCAAGCTGGCTCCAGTACAATTAGCAAGATACTTTGTGAAGGAAATTAAACAGCATAGCAGAAATCCTGCCCTGAAGCATTAAAGATGCAAACCATGCATGGCTCATTTTCCTGCTCCAGGCTCCCCTAATTTTCTAGAGTGCATTCTAGTGCTTACCACTGTGTACAACAGAACACACTTAAAAAAATTAAGCATTTGTCAAATTTCACTTCCCTAAAGCAAATCACCTCACACATCCTCTCACAATTCCACAACTGCATCCTGTAGATGGTAAGTCATCATTACCAACCAGCTGGGAAAAAAGGCATCTTAGTGATATATTGCTCACTGCAGGTATATTAAACCTATGCTAGAAGAAGAATCCAACCACATCTTCTCCAATATTATCAGAAATACTTATCTTAAACTCAATTGCAAACTTAACTGTTAGAATTGTGGATTTAATTTACCCCCCTCAATTCTATGAGCGGGAGGGACTTGCCAGACTCCTCCCTTCACAGCAAGACTGAAATAGGAAGTATTAGAATAAAACCACTAGTATTTGACACTACCTTGTAAGCACAGGAGAGGTCAAAATGCTTTACCTGGCAAGTTACATTAAGCACAAAGTGATGTTTTGCTGTTTCTTTCAGTCTGAGCAGAGCTCATTGCAAGAAACCAGCCTGAAAATGAGAGGTGACACCTACAGAAAAGGTAGCACATGTCTTCATAAGCAAAGGTGAAAAGCTGCTACTAATTTAAAATGCAGAGAAAACCAAGGACTTTAGAGAGTACAAGGGAATGTACTTTAAAAAAAGCACACTACATTTTCTGAAGTCATGACTCAGACACTGTTCCATATATAGATTTACACCTCTTCCTCTGTTCCTTCCCTTAAGTTAATTTTATAACATTTATTTGGCACAACATTCAAAGTAAGTCACAAAACACCAAATTACAAAAGCTGCTAAAATAAAACCATGCCAAAACGCTCTGAAAAAAAAAAAATCATACCTCATTTATATTTGGTTCAAATTCAAAGCACCAAATAAGCAGTAAAAGTACCACAGGGTCAACACCATATTTATAGGTTTTTCCCTTAAAACTTTCACTTGATAATTAGCTCACAAAAATACATTTGAAGGGGAAGACTATCTTGATTATCTTAGAATATAAATTTTTATGAAGTCATCCCTGTTCCCCCCCCAAAAAAAAAAAATAATTAAAAAAAAACGTATTTATATTTTATAGAAGTTTTCTTCCTTCACTATCAGGACCCCATGTTACTAAAAAAACTTCAGCTCCTCCTGCAGACTGTTTTCAGGACTCTTCTAGCCAAAAAGGACAGCATGATAGCTCCAGGTTACGAATTCATGATTTACAGAAACGAGAAACTGTCTGAAAGCCTTCTGGGTTTAAACCAAAAGAAAATTCCTTTCACACTCCTAAAAAAAAATAATTAAAAAAAAAAAAAAGGCAAAAATGCTTTGATAGATGGCCTACAATTTGGCACATATTTAATTCAGAATGACAATTAGTATTTCTGCAAACATGGCAAGAATCTGGCTTTGAAACAAATTTATGGAAACTTAAAAGCATCATTCGGAGCATGCACAAAGTGTTCCCTTCATCTTTAAAAACAGACATGATGCAATAGTCTGAATGGTCCCAGATTGGGATCTTGCAAAAACCACAAAATATGCTTAGCATTAAAACAGGGACAAGTGTTCCTATCTGACTTCATGCTGTCAGGACAGTCCATTCTAATTATGGCATTAATAAAGTTAATTTACTTTGTACTGTGGACATGTTAGTCAATATAAAAAACTGAACTGTTGATTGAAAAGCACAGAGATAAATCCTTATGCTTATAGTTTTTTACAAAAGCCAGTCAAAATGGCAAATGCTCAAGGGCACCCTACAATCTCAATCAGATACTTTTATAGGAAATAAAACTGCTTCAATAGCTCAATTATGTTCTAAAAGTTAGGAGAATGAGTCTTTTAAACATCCATTTGTAACCTGAATTTAGACGGATTTAAAGTATATCTTCTTAACATCACAATTTAAACACACATGGCTTGCAATACTTCCGATCATAGAAAAACAAGATTTCAAAGGACCTCTGTACTGCTATGGCAAACTGGTCAGAGCAAGGCTAACCTCAAAGTCAAGTCAGGTGACTCAAGGCATTGTCCAGCTAAATTCTGAACGTTTTTGAAAAGGATGGAGATAAAACAGCCACCCTGGGCACCTTTTCTGGTACTCAATTCCCACAGTAATTTTTCCCCATTATATTCAATAGGAATTACCATTGTCCTAACTTGCAGCCACTGATTTACATTTTTAAACTGTGCCTCCAAGGAGAGTATGTCTTTATCTTCTCCAGGCTAGACCAACTTCCCGCACACTGTACGTGCTAGCCTCCTAACCACGCTCAACTCTCCCATTTGTCAGAATCCTCCTTGCATCCGAGGGGAGGGATGAGCAAAACTGGGCACAGTATTTTAGACACAACCTTGTGAGTGCCAGATGGTGGGGAGCAACTACTCCCCATGACCTAGTAGCTACTATGCCGCTAATGCCACCTGATAGACAGTGAGGTGGTTCTTTCCCAGATGGTGGATTATGCATTTGTCCTTTTGGAACTGCAGGAGGTTCCTGTTAGTCCATTCCCCCAGTACTGCTGCAGCGCATCAACTATCCACCACTGTATTCACTGTGGAGGTTTTTTTAGGTATGGGAACATCATCTTGAGCACTTGAAGAAACCAGGCTCACGTAAGCTGCTATCAGCCTATCCTGCTTCACTCCTCATAATTCTTTCCCTGTACAACTATTTAGTTGAAACATGCCAAAAGAGCAGCATCTCAAAAAGAAGAGCTGCGCTTTTTTTTTTTCCCCACCCCAGAGTCAGCACTGAGGCACCCAAATCACTGCCCAAACACTCTTGCTCTTATAACCTGATGGCTGGCTAATCATCAAATATGCAGCTTGGAAGCAGCTACAGCATGTGCTGTGTCTTGCAGAGCTAATTGATAGTAACACAGAATGATTGGTATTTGAAGAATTTGAGGAGGGAGCTGAAACCTTAAGGGAGGTTTTGAAAAGCTGTCTGGGGCAAGGGATACCAGTCACTTCAGTCAGGAGACAAAGCACCCAAATGCAAGTTCATAGAAAGCTAACCCTCACCTCCACTGTTCTCACTACATTCACCTGAAGTAGTAGTTTGGATTTCAGAAACACTAAGGAAACCCTTTTGACTGTCCCCACATATTTCACCACTACCAAGCACAACCCTGGTGACCCAACTACACACAGATTAAAAAAAATTAAAAAATAAAAAATCAAGGAGAGAAAAATCAACCTCAGCTTGTTAAAAAACACAGGTCAGGATTTACCACTTCAACCACTGCTCAGAACCACAAAAGCATGATGCAGCAGTGTACAGCAAGACCCAGCAACTCTTGTCTTGATAAGAAACAGCATCGTCTTGCTGCATGGAGACAGCAGGCTGTGTGTTATTCTATTGACAGCCATCTCATGTTTCATAAACAGCTTTATTTCATCTCCTACTCATCAAGCCTGAGGCTTCCTGGTCCTAGTTATCTACCAGGGCAGGTTTTCTTCTGCTACCTAGTCATTAGATGCCATTTACCTTGCAATCCATATATATATTTTATTATTCTCTCTCAGTAAGGACGCAGCATTAAGACTGAAAGAGGAAACCCTCTTCCCACAAAACAAGCATCTAGTAAGATGATGAACACAAGAAAATTAGGAGGCAATTTTATGCACTCTCAACTGTGCTTTTACTTGAGAACCACCACACAGTTAATTCACATACAAACCTATAGCACATACAGTTACAAGAAATGCCTTCAAGTTCTCCTCAAACTGCAAAGGGTTTAACCCCAGACGGTTTCCAATTTCCCTTCACCACCATCCTTACAGATACTGGTATGCTGTAAAAGCAGATCCTATTATACTTAGGCTTCTCATAATGTGAAAATGTTAATGTAATGTTTTTAACTGTCGTCTTCCACTTCACAAACTCTCGTTCCCCGTGCTGAAGAACAAGGTATATTTTCTGTACCACACACAACTTGAGTCACGAAAATAAGCAAATCAGCGCAGTTTGCAATAACTTTTCTGAAAGATCTGCTGCCTCCCTAGCATGGAATTAATGTATATGGTTTTGTTCTCATACCCACAAAAGACTTACTCCCTTCAGCACTTCCACTGCCCCTATTTCAGAACAGCATCTCATCTTACCTGGCTTCAGAACAGCACTAACTCAGATGAACACAAAAACAAGTGTTATCTGGGACACTGAGGTTTCAAACATCTGAAACTCTGCCGACACTGCCAGGCAGCTTGCAAATCTAGCTAAATTTGAAGTCTTGTACTAAAAAACTCTGGAGAAAAGAATATTCTTGACTTAACCAGTTAAGAAACCAAACAGATGGGTTCTGCTTTTCAGGAACAGTTGCTTTAGTCATTGACGGAGAATATAGAGTTTCTTAGTGATTTCAACAATCTGAGGATGAAGCAGTGACCCTGCACGCTCTCTCCCTATTCATTTCCATCGCTGCCTCTTCCTTTGTGCAGGTCTCACAGTTATGCTGCTCCAGGGTGTGCCGGTTTTAGTTTGCTGCCAAATCAGCCAGCTGGTTCTTTTCCAGCTGGATTCAACCCTGGCCAGTGTCTTGAACTAGATCATCCCAAGGACACATGATCACTAAATCTGCCAAAAGGGAAGACTAAAGAATGCACTGATACGGGCATCATCCAGGGGATTGACCCTATCAAGAAATGACAGATCTAGCACTTCCCTTGGCAATTTGTTCTATTAGTCAGTAACTTCCTAGACAGAAACATTCAAATGTTAAAATGAGTTCAAACAGCAATATAATTTCCCTTGTTTTAGGCAGACTTATTCTAGTTGATCTTGCATTTACTGATTTATGACAGTACTAAGGAAGCCAAACTCCATAAAAGCATAAGCGATAGGAACATTACCACCCAGCCCAACTGCAGAAAATCAGAATATAGAAGGACGGAGGTATATTATTTTTTACATCCTATGGTAAACTGTCTTCTCAAAACATACATATCACTGAGTACAACCAAAACCAAAATCCACAGAAATAGAAAAAGCCACCACAATAATAAGTTCTAGCTGTTTAAGAACTACTAACTCTTTGAGGGTATTATTAAACCCATTTTAAAAAAGAAAGCAAGTTAGAGGCACAGTTTAAAAAGAACACTTGACTGGCTTAAAATGGATGGGGAGAATGACAAGAATTTAAAAAGCATTTTAAAGATCAGGAACAAGAAAGCTGTAAAATAATCCGTTTGCTGGATCATGAACACTTAGGGAGACCAATTAACATAGACACTCAGAAGAAAGAAACTCACAAAATTTCAGCTTGGATCAATTGCAAAGTAACTGCAGGCTACAATGGAAGAGAAGAAATGCTCTCCATTCCCTAGCTCCTGAAATACAGTCCCATCCACTTTCTTACACAGGCACTAATGACTGTGCAGTCAGAATAAGGCCATTCAGCTTGCTGACACGGTGGCACAAGAGTTTCTTCCACACCAGCCAGCTTGTCAGCTCACACTGCGGACTCAACCACCAGGGCCATAGCAAGCCATGAAGAAGCATCGCAAAGCTCTGCCCTTGTTCAGCAGCAGCTTAAAGCAATCTCTGCTGAAGCACAGAGTTAAACTGCAGACTCAAAATGACTCCAAGACAACAGAGATTACATGCAAAGCAACCTTAAAACAAATCCTTTCATAACTAAAGCTACAAGTCCAGAGTTGAGTGATATGATTCTCTTTTACTAGAGCGTGAAACCTTTATGAAATTAAGTAGTTTCATTTCTTCAAGCAGCAAAAGTGGGAGGCTTTTCTCTCCCCAGTCCCAAAGACTCATTGAGTGGAAGTAACTTGAACCATCCCAAGAAGTTTGCTATTGTTCTGCTTCTGTATCTTTACTGAAAAATTAAGAAACAATGTAGCTTGGAAAATAAAAAATATTAAGCAGAATTAAGGTAAACAGGTAAATAAATCCATAATTGAACCAAAGAGCTAAAACTGGAAGACAGTAATTTCTACTAGGTACGACTCTGACAACTGCTGTAAACGTGCTGCAGCTGACACCACTCTAAAGTAGCATCCTCATCCTGCTTTCATTCACTTTTTGCAACCATGAGTTTAGTCTCAGCTTCTAGAGAGCCAACCTGCCTGAAAACTAATCCAGAAAAACAGGGAAGTTTCAAAAGATTCAGCTTGTACAAGGAAGGGAAGAGGGCAATACTCATTAGCCAGAAGCAGGTGAAGAATGAGATTTTGTTTCAGCACCAGCTTAAAAAGATCACGCTACATATAGTCAAAAGCATTTGACTAAGACTGACCACTTAGTAATTTTATCCAAGAAGTAGAAACTAATGACTTAAGAGTCTTCTTTAAATGGTAAATCACGCAAGTTTCCAGGATCTTGGGCAAAACTGCCTTCCTTAAAACTAAAATAAAAATCATTAGTAACACCATTCCACAAAAATCTATTCAAAAGAAGCAAAACAAAAGAACAAGAAAAAATATTTACATATTCCTCTACTGTCAAAAAGTATCATGTTCATGACAATTTAGATACTGTTCAGGAAACAGCACTAGCTTAGGCCATTTAAATAATTAAAAATAATACTTTATCTGGTTTAAGCAATAAAGGTGATAAAATTAATTTTTAGTTTCTTTAACAATGTCAAATTAAAACTCAAATTTACAAATGGAAAGCTTTACAGCATTAAGGCACACAAGCAGACAGATCCTCACTTCTTTCTCCAGAGTTCAGCAGAGAGCTCCAGCTGCAACCCTCTCCTGTAACATCACAAGTCAGCACTGTCCAAATCGCTGAAATTAAAGGGAAAGGGTGGGGTTTTTTAATAATTCAAAATATTAGATTCTAATTTATTCCACTGAAAGCAACCCTGCCTAATAATACCTTGAGCATGTTATAGGCAATACATATTCCTTTAAGAAAAGTTAATTCCATATTCTAAATGACCTCATATTATAGTCTCTCCAGTGTACATCACCCCAAAAGTGGAAAGATTTAACTCATTTGGCAGACAGACACATACTGTGACTTCTCCTTCAGTCTGGACTCTGACAGGACAGCCAAGGGCTATGTGCATGCAGGGTTACACTCACACCATCACAGTGACAAAAGTTATGTAAAACTATTTCTCATCACTGCACGTCCAAGAAGATAAGGGACAGCAAAGGCACAAGCATCCCTTCACAGTGAGCAGGGCACATTTTACATTCTTAGCAAATTCACAATTCAGAGTAGAAGAGAAAAGCAACATTCATGGAAAGGAAGAGTGTCGGAAGAAAAAGTTTAATTTAACTACATCACAAAATCTAGGAAAAGTCCAGCTTAAATTTTTTTTCTTAAAATCATCAGACTTTAAAGGAACAGAAGAAAAGGACTAACCCCTTGTAGTGGGCCAGAGACAAGTTTTAAGTGCCCAGGTGGCAATCACAGGTTGGACTAGCTGCTAGAAATGGCTACATTCCAGACCTACTAGTAACAAATTTCACCTGATCAACTTACCCACATCTGTCAAGACGACCTAAGTCACTTTAGGCACTTTCATTGCTGCTCTTTCCTAGCAAAGCACTTTTATGAAACTGGGTCAGGGAAATACTAGAGCAGCAGCCACATGTGACAGCACCCCTAAAGAAGCAAAACGGATGGGAAGAGCAAAGAAGCGATGACAGCCAGAGCGGGACAGCCCAGGCAGCCGCCTCGCTTAGTCCCAGACAGTGCAGCATGCCTTAACCACACACTTCCTGTGTTTATGCAACAAAAAATCACTAAGGGACAAAAAAAGCCTAATGCAGGCAGACAACAGAGTGAAGGCAGCCAGTGAAAGTGAAGAGACTTCAAAGGGAAGACTCTACCTAGCTGAAACAAAAACTGGAAGAACTGTTATGAGGACAAGAGAAGCCAGGACAGCAAATAATTACACTCCTGCATGGAGGTAAGTCTTGAATAACATATGCACAGTCTCAAAGAACTCTCCACAAGCTGAAAGTTCTATCAAAATTAAAATAACCATCCAGTAAAGGTAACCAGCACCCAGAAAGGCTGGCACACAAGGAAAGCATACATGGGGAGACTTCTCAGTCTGAAGCCACCAATCACCCACCACTTCTCAAAAATACAAAGGAACCAGGCAGGACAAGCATCAGCTTTAGGGAAAAAGCCTCATGCAGAAATGACATATTTCCCACACACACCTCCATTCATGTTAAACAGGGACTCTCACTGCCACAGGTAGCTGTGGAGG
>JAVJGJ010000059.1:77746682-77766092 GCA_035590215.1 Microhierax caerulescens | reverse complement strand
ATGAAAGGATACCAAGATCAGGAAGAAGCAAGAACTATCCTACACAAGTATGACAACATACTGCGGTGCTGTTGACATCTACGAACACTTCTGAGCAATTACTAATTGCCAGACCATGTGTCTTATTTAAAAACAAACAACATTCCACGATCGACCTGCCTGCTTTCCATATCCTCTTCCATCCTACCTGCCCCAAAGACAAGACTTAGTGTAGCAGCTCCTACATTCTTGGAAAAACAGAAAAGGCAAGAGCTGAGCTGACAGAATCTCTAGCACTTTTTGATGAGATTTCTCCTACACCTCAACCCAAACCCAGTACCCATCAACCCTTCTCAGTTACTGTAACCTGTTTTCCCAGTAGCTTAGGCACCTCTCTTCCGCAGGTCAACTTTCCATCATCTTCCCTTAGTTTTGTCTAGAATAAAGAAAACTATAATAAAACAGCACTTTGCTCACCATTGCCAGCACAAACACAATGGGTCTATCAACATTACAATCATCAAGTGCCCCAGTAGAGAAGGGTTGCATAAAATTTTACTTCAAATAACTCATTCTTCAGTATTTTACTGTGAATAATAGTAACAGAAAGACTCTTCATCTATCCTATCCTATTTGTTTGGGGGATGTTTGGAGTGGACTTTTTTTTTGGGGGGGGGGGGTGNNNGGGTGTGTTGGGTTTTGATTTGTTTGTTGGGTTTTTTTCCTCAAATCAGAGAACAAACCTTTAAGTACTGTTTTGATTAGTTCTTCTAATACTACTAGTGAATAGTGCAACAATCTGTCACTGTCCATGTGACAATGTTACAAGCACCGAGCCTGCTTACAAAGCCCTTCTAGATTTCTTTCCTGTTGCCAACATGAAGGTAAAAGAAAGCAAAAGGCATCATGCAAGTTTAACGTCTGGTAAACTTACTAAATAGTTTCCGTAAAACAAATAAATATATGTATATTTATACTCATTCCGTTAGCAAGGAAAAAGTATGTCTGGCTTCTTAAAAGTATTCCAAAGTTATAAAACTTTCTAAAGCTAAAATACAGGAAATTAAAATGTACTAACTTCTCAGCACCACAAATCAAAACTTGCATAATTTTTTGGAAATAAGGGGGGGTGGGGGTGGGGTGGGGAGGAGAATGCATATAGCAAAGTAGATACTGACAGAAGTCCAGTAAGTTTCAGTGAACCACTGTGGCAATTTTTTAACTGTTGCTGAACAGTTCACTCTTTAGTTGTAAAGCCATATGAAAATTAGTTGGACACTGTAAATTTAGCTCAACCTTCTGTTAACATGTAAGTTATACAGTCAAACACCTTCTCAACTACAATTAGTAAAATTATCTATTATTGGGCCATAAAAGTAAACCAGACAGATCTTAAAATACACAGAATTCTACCTCCAAGTGGCTACCAACCCAAGACAGCAAAAAGGTAATTCAATCAAAGTTTTTCCGCAGAACATCTAAACACTTTTTTCCCCTTTAATTAATCTATCTCTCTGTTTGTAGAACCATGTATTGAATCCACGTATCTAATCTAGTACAGAAGGTAAGTAATTACAATGACAAAGCCTAAGCACATAACAGGGCATTACTGCATTACTAGTAACTTTAGTTACCAGTTAATCGTGTGTTTGTCACCTCTGACAACATCCTCCTCCCCATCTTTCAAGTGCCTGAATGACACATGCTCTTGCAACATTAATGTCCAACCACTACAAGAATGTAAAGAAGCTATTCCAAGGCATTTTGTATTTCTGCCCTTCTCCTTTTGGTTCCTCCACAGTCATACTGCCCCGTTCTTACTTCTCCATAAATCTCAGAAACCCTTAAGTTTGTCAAACAGATACCCCAACAGCCCCCTCCATGCCACCTCTTCCATGTAAAATCTCTTCCATAAGCTGATATAAAAGACAAACAATCTCTTATCAAGAGCCAGGTCTACTATGACGTCAGTAATAAAATAATGAAATAATGACCTCTAAAGGTAAATGTGAGGCCATCACTAAATATACTGGGTGCACTCCAAACTACAGTTAGTTCTTTTTCCACTTTCATTTTTAGAGATGTTTTACTGTACATTTCTCCCTATTTTTGGTCACAAGAGAGTAACACTTGAAAATCTGAATAAAGGATGACACCTTCACAGAAAATCTATCTAAAAGGTTCTAGGATCATTCTGCAATCATTTATAGAGGTTTGCCAGCGTACTGGCAGAAACGGTTCTATAACTGCACACAAATTGTAACAACCCATGCAATAACAATACTTGACACAGGCTGTATGCATCCACTCAATTCAGTCACTTCTGCAGCAGTAATAATATGCTCGCTACTGTAATCAGAAGAGACAAAGAATGAAGCCACACTTAAGGAAAGGAAAAAAAAAACACCATAAAACATAAAACTATAATAATCATTAGTCATAAGCTGGAATCAGTCCTTTATTAACAGTGTTATACAGTATTCCTAACTGTACACTAATAATTTTCATAACCCAGACCTATCATATATAAATCCTCAGGTATTTCACATTTCAGCATTACACAGTCTGAGTTTAAAATGTTTAACTAACACACTAAACCTCTATGCTTTACAAACTACCATCACAGGCCACTGCAATGACCTGGACAGATGCTTCTCCCTTGCAAGTAAGACAACGCAACCCAGAAAGCAAGAAACAATAATTCTTGCCTATTCTGAACAGCCAAAAGAAGCATCAAAAAGTGAGTTTTTTAGAGTTTGGCTTGTATCAGAACCTAGAATGCCAATTTCACTTTATATTTTCATACTTCATTTTAAGTGTGCTTTGATCACGTCATACAACTTCCACTGAGATGAAAAGACCGAGAGCACGTCTTTATAATCAGGAGGAACATTTATTAGTTCACTAACTGCACGTTTGATCTACACACCCTGCATTTCTTCCCTTTTGGTTTTTTTTTAATGCATCAGGGGGAGGAAGCATAGCTATTCAAAACCTAGGTATCCTTCCACCTAAAAGGCTTAAATCCCGCTCAAACGTAGCATGTTTGCACACAGCAGCATAAGCACACACACACAGCCCTCTTCAAACAGGGCAGGCAAGCTTCCACCACAGGCACTCCTGCGCACACCCCTCCAGAAGGGCATTAAGCAGCTGATGTTATACAGGACAGCACAACACAGCAAGGGATGCAACGTGAGTGGACGTAACAGAGGCAGATCAAATGGTCAACGGAGCTCTTTGGACCCCATAATTCTGTATAAGGAGAGAAGGCTCTGAAGAGTGACGTTGAAGTCGGTCTTTCACACTTCCCTGTGCAGAGGCTCTTCCATTATAAAATCAGACCCAGTACAACTGTTTGTTTCAAGTGTAAACCTGAGCTGGCACGTTATGAAAACAGAAATACTTCGAGTCGTCGTACGCTTGCTTTTTTGAAGCCAACACCTTGATGGAGAAATGGGAGTAGGCGCAGCTCAAACTGAAGCCGGGTAAAAAAAAAAAAAAAAAAAAAAAAAAAAGCCAGAAGGTCTGGATTTAACCCGATAAACTTTTCACCAAGCCCCTCCGACCAAGCTCCCTCCCTCCAGCACTGGCTCAATGCTCGCTATACAGCTGTAAACCTCGCTCTCCCCACCGAAAACCCTGTCACCCCCGGCACCGCCACCCGCCTCCGGCCGCCCCGGGCCCCCGCCGCAGCCCCCCGCGCCAGGCCGGGCAGGAGGGAGAGGCCCCGGCCTCTCGCCACCCCTCGTCCCGCCGGGGAGGCGGCGTTCAGCCAAGCACCTGCGGGCACCTGCTGCCGCCAGCTCCGACCTGCCGGGCCCGGGCACCCGCGGCAGCTCCTCCAGCCCCTCCGCCGGCCGCCAGGGCAGCGGGTACCAGCGACGCTCCTTCCCCGGGGGACCCCGGCGGCTGCCCTGAAGTGGCGCTTCCCCGGGCACCACAGGTCCGCGCCCTCCCCCTCAGACAAAGGGCGGCGGAGGCGGCCCCGGGGGAGCGGGAAGAGGGGGCCAGCCTCGCCGCCTCCCCCGCGGCAGCCCTTCCCCGCCGCGCTCACCCATGCTGCGCCCGCCCGCCCGGGCTCGGCAGAGCGACTCCCGATCCCGCCGACGCGCTCAAGCCGGGCACGGCGGCTCCATCCGTGTCGCTACGGGCACGGGCGTTAAAGGGGCTGCTCTGAGCCGCCGGCGGCCCGGGACAGGGGCAGGGGTAGAAGCAGCCGCAGTCCCGTCCTGCCGCTCCCCGCCACTGCCGCGCCTCGCCTCAGGCGAGCTCCGGCACCGGCGGCCCCGCCCCAATCCGGCAGCGNNNNGGCCTCGCCCCGCCCCGCCCGCCGCGGGCGTCGCCAAATCCCGCGAGAGCTGAGCGCCACCACCCCCACGCCGTGCCGCCGTTGCCAGGCGGGGTGACGTCACGGCCGCGTCCCCGCCCCGTGGACCCGCGCCTTCTCCGAGCCCGCCGGCCCTCCATGCCTCAGGTCGCGCTGTCTCCCCTCAGCGCCCATCGCGTGCCGCCTCCCCTCAGCGCCCGGCGAGAGAGCTGAGCTGCCCCGCTGCCGCCCCGCTTCTCCCTGCCTCCTCGGTTCGGTTTTCTGCCCTGTCTCCCGGCCGACCCGCAGTCATTTTTCCTCAGGCCCTCTTGAGGGAAGGCCCCGAGCTTCCTGAGGGGAGATGCGCCCCTTCCCACGGGGTCTGAGGACTCTGCCCTCTGCCCGTGCTCCTACAGCTCCTCCGCGGGATGAAGCTGCTTCACAGCCACTCAGTAAAAACCTCGGCCAGCTGAGGCCCTCGGACTGCCCCACGCATCTAGGGGTTACCCCACTTCATTCCCCAGCAGGCTCTTGGCTCTGGCCCTTGGCCAGAAACACCCACCCAGGGATGGTTTCAGGGAGCCCCTTTTGGGCAGACAAGGCTTGAGCTTCGGGGTGGGTTCTGTCTGTAGGGGCCAGGCCATTGCTTCTGGCTCGAGGAAGGTGGCAGGGGTGCATGCAGGGAGGCCTGGGGAGGGAAGCGGCCACGTCCCCTTGGTCTTCAAGGCTGCTAACTTCATGTGTATGTTTGTGGACTTGTGCGTTGCTTTTGAAGAGTTTACAGGCTAGGGGTGCTTTTTGCTGGGTTCTTTTTGTTTGTTTGTTTGGGTTTTTTTACTTGAGGAAAGTGTTCAAAGCTATATCAGGCTGCCTCTGTTTAGGTTTTTGTGGGAAAATCGGGAATGAGTGAAAACGACTACTTAGAAGTAAACAGATTTAAAGAAAAAACACTGACCCCAAGGCCAAAAGGACAAGTAAACATGGTCTGGTTTTGATGAAAATCAGGGAATATAACACAGCAGGGTTCTCTGAAATGAAAATACTCTGTCTTCCTTGCTGCAGACATCCTTTTATGAGTGGTTCAAAATCAGCCATTTCAGCCACGCTCAGGACAAAATTAGCCTAAAAAAAATGTCAAGTATTTCCAGGAGTCAGCTTTTGCTTAGCATCTTCTCATGGCATATAAACAGAAAATTAGTCAAATAATGAGTACTGAAGACAAAATGTGAAGTCTGAGGGTGTAAACAAGCTATACCTTGTTGTAGCATGACATTTGCAACCTGCTCTAGGAGAACCTACTTTATCAGGGGGTTGGACTAGATGATCTCCAGAGGTCCCTTCCAACCTGACCATGCTGTGGTTGTGTGATTTTATCTCCTTCACTCTACTTTGAGGCAGATTGTGCTTCCATTCCTTCTGACAGCAGAACTGGACATGTACAAGTGATAGTCAGAATTACCTTGAAGCAAGTACAGCATTTAATACTGATAAATGGCCCCATGGTAATTGCCTTAAAAGGAGAATATTTTTTTTTTAAAATACAACCTATTCACACACACACCAGTTTTACAGTAGTTAGTAGCAAGAGGAGATTTGGGACAGAAAGGAAACATTATCCTTAGAGTTTGAAGTCACTCCCAACAAAAATTCAGAAAATAACTTCCCTGAGGATGAATTATCCTCATCTGTCTTCTCTTGAGTATTTTTCTACTTCCTCTGAAGTAGAAGATAAAGGATGAGAAAAATTATAAATTGGACCTGATGTAGCAATTTTTACCTTTTTAAACCCTGCCAAAAGGCTGAAGTGTGCATAAATGAGAGGTACGGAATGAAATAATTATAGTGTATGCCTTCACAGAGAGTTGAAAGGGCTTCATGAGCCTTCTTTCAGGAAGCTGGTCAGAACTAGGGCAGAAGCTCATTCCAGTTTATTTAAGCATCATTACTACCTTTGGGTCAGCCCTAAATGAATATTTATGCTGACATAAAGCTACCTTTGCCCTCCTCTTCAGCCTAGAACATGCTAGAGAGCAGAGCGCTGGTTCTCAGTTCTTATGCTCTGAACTAAGATTCTGGCTTTCTGAAATTCTATTTTATTTTTATGTGTCTTGATAACAGTGGCCAGGGCTGGCTCAAAGCTTCTTCACAGTCTAAGTACAAAAGCTGAATTTTATTTAGAGCCCATTTGCTCTGATGATAGTGCACCACCATCCAGGTGGTCCTGTGCTTTAGCCTCCGTCTCCTTTTCAATACCAGTGAGACAGAAATGGGATGGTTCCTGAGGGAGCCCCTGTGGCTGCTAAGCCCAAAAGTCTTCTTGCAAGTGGCAGTGATGCTGCTGAATCCATCATCTGCAGCCCTGTACAATTTTCTGGTTTGCCTGTGTCTTAAATTGATCTTTCTCTGGGGCTTCGGTCTGTGAGTTCTGTGGTGCTGAACAGATGTGTCTGCCTCATGCATCATTGAGTTTGACAAGACTTCGTTGCAGTAAGTTCTGCAAAGTGCAAGAGGCTGCTCATGTGGAACTCAAAGCAGCTTGGGGAACTATATTTAGCATTCTTTATATGAGTTGGCAATTATAATTCATATAAGGAAAATACATCTGTGCTAGGCTATTAACTATTAGGGCTCAACCGTTAAGCCACGTCACTACTTTGTTTCTTATCTATATGGTGTCATGTGCTAAATGCTTATTTACCAATAATTACCTTCTAAATCACCTACAATGAGTTCCTTCCTCACTTAGTCATTTTCACTTGGATATTATGCAATTATTGGTATTTATGCAATCCTTTGAAAATACAGTATTGCTGTTGTACTGATAGATACACAGGGAATGCTGGATCTTCCTTTTATTTCAGTCTTTTCTTTCAGTTGAAGGTGAATGCAAAGCATCGATATTCTGACTACAGAATTACAACAGTGCATATTGGTTTTAAAGTATTTTCAAATCTATTTATGTTCCCCAAAATAACTGTGATTATTTTCTCCTGAGGTGGAATTTGTATGACAACAAAACTTTTAAAAATGAGGATTAACATTTTAAATACTTCATGGCTGAACTTAATGGAATATTTGAGTTTCTTGCTTGCTTCTGAGAGAGGAAGAGTTGTGACGTTCACAGATCAAGAAAGCATTCACTGATAACATCAGTAAGTGCTGTCATTTTATTTTACAAGAGGTCATTTTATAAAGGCTGCTATATAGGTTTCTAGTATAAAATAAGAATAATGCAATTTGTCACCACTGGAGAGACTTTTTTTTTTTTCTCTCATTAAAAAAAAAAACTAGGAAGAATGATAGACCCTTTTTCTAGTAGTGCTACAGTGAACATTTCACTTGAACTTTTTTGCCACTGTGGTAATCTTAAAATTACTCCATTAGTTCCAAATAAAGAAACCTAAACCCAGAACTTTCAAAGCTTCTCCCTAAAGCGCCAAAAAATTAAGGAACTGACTCTTTTTTTTCAAATAAAAATCATATGTCAGCTGTTACCAAGCTACGGTTTCACGCACATTTGAGTGGGACATGTACTGCAATAATTGTACATTCCCCTTTAACCAAACAGTTTGCTCCCAAAATTCCAACTGAGTCAATTTTTCATGCTTCTAATACTCCATTTCATTTTGCATGACAGCAACTTCTTGCACAATAATACCCTTAAAAATTGACTGGAAGCATACAGCCTGTAACACTAAGGAGCTAAACAGAATTGACTGTAAAATTTCACCTTTTGTTTTCAGTAGTAGTTCCTACTAGGTAACATGGCATTACTAAGAAAAAGAGAGGTTTGTGTTTCAGAAATTTAAAAACTGTTTAGATTAATAAACTCCCTCTGCTGGTTTGAAGAAGCAGCAGATGTATTTCACTTCAAAAATACAAACTGTGGGAAAATACTCATTCAGCACACACAGTGTTTTTCCCTTCACTGCATACTCAGTGGAGAGTGAATCTGCTTATTCCACAGAGTGAGGCAAGACTCATTAAGACAAAAAAAGTGAGAAAACAGAGAAACAGAGAGCAGTTGTTTTGCAACTAAAACCTGTATCAAAATGCAGATTTTCAAGAAGAGGGCAAATTAAGCTTGCACGCTAACATTTAATCATGTTATAAACTCGTGACAAGTGTGTGTGTCTGTGTGTGTCTGTGTGTGTCTGTGTGTGTGTCTGTGTGTGTGTGTCTGTGTGTGTGTGTGTCTGTCTGTCTGTGTGTGTCTGTCTGTGTCTGTGTGTGTCTGTCTGTGTCTGTGCATTATTTTACAAAGGAAAACCAACTTTATCCTTTCTTTCTAGCCCCCTACAGACAATCCATTATGTGACATCTTGACAGCTATGCAGGGCTCTTAGGCTGGACCCTTTGCAACTACACCACAGCTGCCTTCATCCACATAAAGAGCAAGCAACTAGTCATAGTCTTTCTCGCAGATTATTGCTAAAGGAGGGTGAAATACTGTGTCACTACAGACAGCTGGTGATAGTAAGGAATTTGGGGTGCCAGTTTTCAGGTTATCCAAAGAATCATGCACTAGTGCCATATTTTTCAAACCGTGGAGTGTGGATCAATGATGATCTATGAGAACTCAGGAACTGGTCTGCAAAATAATTGAAAATGTCTTTGTAAACCACCTACACTTTCATTTTCACACATCGAATAAGCAAGCAACTAAAATGAGGGAAATACTATGGACACTGGAAGTTTATCCTAATTTTATTTGTCTGTAATGGGAAATTGTTGTGGCAACACCACAAAAATGTTTTGTTGTTTATTGGTTAAGATCCTGGTTGAAGAGATTGACAAATATCATCCAGCAGAAACAAATTCCTCTGTCCTTTGTTTCAAGTTTAACCACTCCTGATCTGTTCCCTCTATTATTATCAGCCTCTTTAGTCAATCCCATTCTTGTCTCCATAATCAGCTCTAGCCTTGACTAGCAAGTACTTTCCCCTCCCCCCCCCCCTTGTCTTATTCCTTTGCCTCATGCCAAAAACTCCTATGCTTTGCTCCATTTTGCTGTGCTGAGCACAAGACAGGAAGCCAGGACAGGTTTCAGTTCTGTGGCCTCATTTTGCTCTATAAAATTATGTCTTTCAAGTAGGACCCAATGTTGATTAAAACGTTACTGTATAGCTTGTCCAGTTCTAAGTACTTTTGAAGTCCTGAATGAAGTATTAGGAATGAAATATTAGTCACAGAAATATTAGTTGCACAGGTATGAAATAAAGTACTTTTAACTGTTGATGAAAGAAAGGAACTGGGGGAGAGGAAGAGGTATCTGAAATTCAGGCTAAGTATAGGCAACAGTTGACAGTGTTTCTGCCAAGAGGCCATTGTAACAGTAGTCTGAAAGAGTAGTTACCAACCCTGATGGCAGCTATTACATTTTTTCTTTGACATCTCTTCTGAGGATTCAGTTGTTTGTACTGAGCTAATACAACTAATTAATAGAAAACTGCAAACATCAGGGAGGTCTGTGTCATGCTGATAAAAAAACATTTCACGTGCATATATAGTCATTAATGGCATAGCCATATGTGTAACCATATATGTAATTTCAAAGATATTCTGTTTGATTTAAATACAGATGAATTTTTTCCTCCACAGTTTGGTTGTAGTACATCACACTGTACTTAAGAAGAAGCAGAAGAAAAAAAAGCAAACTGTGCTTTTCACTTGCATATTTATTTTTTTCTCCAATAAGCAACCACCTTCCTCCTTCCCTTTTAGGCACATTTGGCATTTTGCATTTGTATTAAGTCCTTTTGGCAGCCACTGTTTGGGATTTCCTCATATTAACATCTAGCACAAAGAAATCTCATCTTCAGGGTCCAATGGGCTAATGATTTCCTTCAGCATCTGAATAAATCAACAGCTGTGGCCTTCAGCCATTTTGTCTTACCAAAATAAAAGTTGCAGGAAAAGTGCTTGTTGTTGTAACAGTTCTCACACATGCGCCGAGAGGGGAGTAAGAAGCCTTTTCTCTGCAGAGACAACTTCACACAAAACATACAGTATTAACAATGTCATTTTTCCCTCGCCGCATCAGTAACAGCAATGTAGCCCTAATTGCAATAATCTAAAGTTTACTCAAAAGGTAGTAAGTTTCATTAAAGCATGTGATACATCATCATGAATACTTGGATTACTGTAAATGCACACATATTATTTATCAGGGTGCATTTCTGTGCCACAGGTGAGATGATGGTGTCAACTGAAAGTGCTCTTATATTCAAATGGCAGCCACTGATACCTGTACAGCCCCTTTATGCTGTGGCTGTGGTGCCAAAAGCAGCTTGCCACCACAACTGCAAAGTTTCACTCGTGGCACTGAACATCCCTTTCTGGCTTTCTTGCTCTTGTGCTAGTTCTAGCACTCATCTGATGGTTTTGCTCAGTCAGTTCAGCTTCCAAATCCAGCATGAAACATTTAAAACAGAGAACTGTTAAGTTTTCAGAGCAGTTTAGACTTGCAATTGAACTATATTCAAATGAAAGTTTTAAAATTCCAAATAAAACTAGTCTATCACCAAAAAGAGTGTTCAGGTGCAGAAATTGCACGTATTACTTGCACTCAAGGAACTGTTTTGGGTATGATTATCTTGGGGTTTTGTTACAGGTTTTGTTGTGGTTTGGGTTTTGGGTTTGGGTTTTTTTTGTTTAATAGAAGTACAGCAAAGCCACATCCTGCAAGCTCCAGGACATGAGGACACGATATTGACTATAGTGGTCTGCTATAGGGGGCTTTTAGGAGCCTTTTGGAGAAAGGGATGTGGAGTTACCTGTATGTTTACATTTTCCTGTATTGATTTTTCTAAACTGACAATGCTGTGAATAGTGCATTTTCATCAGTATCACAGTTTTCAACAGAGAGGTCAAGGCAAAGGAGTGCAAACACACTTGTCTATCACTTCATGATTGAAGCTTAATACAATGCCTCTCCTCTCTTCATTCTCAAACAATGTAAGATTGTGATTAATTTTCTTGAAACTGGCAGCCTTTTTGTGAGTGTTGTTCAGCTGCTTTTGAGTTTGTAAATAGCATTCCCAAGGGGCATCTGTGGAATCGCTAGAGTTGACCAAATACCCACACACTCTTGAGAAAATTCTGTAATTAAATATTACTTCCCCTGACAATTACACATCCTCACCTTCAGTTATACTAACTGAACTCCAGGACTCTAGGATGTGTTGCTGTAACCAGTAGATGGATCTATAAGGTATGTATTCCCAGCAAGCCACTACATTTGGCAAAAAAGTTGGTCTTTTGCATTTTCCTTTCTGAAAGTTACCAAGAAAATTAGAATTAGCGAAACCATTAGTCATTATTGCAGAGAAAACATTGCCCAGATCAAGGAAGAACACACTAAAAGCCGCAGAACTGTGATTGGATCTAATAAATATAAAATATTTTCAATTAGAAGGGTTAGATTTTATCTTTGTAAGGCACTTGTGACTGAAGAAGGGCCTCTTGGCAGAGCTTTGGAGGCTTTCACTGATTATTTTTTGTTGTTGTTGTCATGCAGAGTAAGAACTTAGATATTTATCTACATTCCTGCAGGCTTGTATATCCTCTCCCTCCCGGCATTGATGCCTGCTGCCAACAATGCACATCAGGTTTTCTAGAGAGACAGCAAGCTCAGCCTGACAACACACAGAGCACTTCAGAAGCACCTGATCGCTTTATAAGAGTATTGGGCATTATTAATTTTACCAGAGCATATTCCCAAACAGCAGAAGATAAGTTTTATGTTTCGCTCACTGGCTGCAAGTCAAAATTTTGACTCTGTATTCCCACATTAATAGTTATCAATGCCTCAACCTGAAGGAGGAAAAGCAGCTCCTATTCTGCTTTCAGAAACAATGAGGTTGCAAAGGCAAACAGAAGGTTGGGTTTCTGTCTTGACAAGTAAAGTGTTTTCCAGTTCCCATTGTAGGTGGGACAGTGAACTGAGATTATTCCCACTTTCCCCAATTATGGTGTAAAGATTTGTAGGCTTTTTGTGTGCAGAGGAAAACACCACAAAGATATTAATTACATGGAATAGTTTGTTGCATTGGTTGGACTTGCATTTGCCCACTGGAAAGTGCAGAGGGAGATGTGTGACAGAACAGGGGAATGTGCTCCAGCCACGGTATCTGAGTTGCCAAAAGTGCATCACCAAATATAATATAATATCACAAATATCACAAACCTGAGTGTTTCTCTAAGGAAACAACATTTAACTAACTAATCAGCTGATCTGTGAGTTGATTAACTGTAGATACAGGCCTGGGTAATTCATACTTCTCCTACCAAAAGTTGAATCCTTTAGCTGGCACCCTCCCAAAAACACCCACTCACAGAAAAGCTTGCAGACACAGTATTTTCTTTTTCACTTCTCTATCTGTGTTATTTCCAGCCCAGACTGCTTGAAAGGCAGCATCCCTTCCTGAATCTAATTAATCCTTATGACTTGACCCATCACATCAAATTCTTTTCTTTTTAGAAAGTTTGATCCAGAGCTCCTGCCGTACTTGGGAACTCCCAATGTCTCTTCATGACCTTTTGTCACAAATGAGAGTGGAAGCTATAGTTTTGTTTAGATACACAGGTCTGCTAAAAGAACATACTTTTTTCCAAAGTGAGCTTTTAGAAAACAAGATCATTCTGATGTAAGGACAGATGGTAACACAGGATTCCTCAGAGGCTATTTCCTATCTCAGTCATTTTATCAATAATTAATCATAGGAATCTCAAGAAATCTCTCATAGGAAATCGGAATTTCAACTTATTCTTGTTCCAATTTGAAATTACAGCAGTTCTTGCAGTGAACACTCTAGGACACACTTCTGGAAAAAAGTGTTTTAAATATCCTATGTTTTTCTTTCAGTGTCCATATTTGTCTCATGACATGTCAGTAATGACCAGATTTAGGGAGTTTAGTTCTTTTAAACAGTTCTGTGACATTCTAGGTGATGGCTCTGTGATCCATTTTCTTCTCAGTGCCTGAAAAATCCAAGTACCAAAGCTTCAGCACTTTTCATTCTTGCTGACTAGCTCTACTCCTGTGTAACAATGGAACATTTTGTTATTCTAAAGCTACTGCCCAAATGGGACACAGGGACACATATGCATGAAATCCACCTTTGTTGTAATGTTTAGAAAAGTGCTAATGTCGACCTGTAATTTCTGAAAAGTATAGCATGGTGCACTTTGTGTACCCAGCCACTTCAGTCACGGACTGGAATATTTTTTTGAATTTTACGATAAACAGTGAAGAGAAGCTCATGTCACCTGATTTGAGCTGCATGGTTCAACTACTCTGCTGATGCGGCTTCGTTTGACAATCCGTGGGAAGGAAGAAGCAGGCACTGATAGGAAACAGTTCATCAGATCCTAAAATAAGTGCCTAAGGTATGAGTGATAAAAGCCCTGGCGAGGTGCCAGTATGGTTCTGGTGGCTGTAGAAGGAAACCACACAACTAGCTTAGACTTTGATGACTAAAGACTGATAAAGCAAGTGCCATCATTAGAGTAGATGCATACATATACCTCTTGCAGGATCTCTGTATTAGTTTTGCCTTTACACCCGGCTGTTAAAATGTTTTCTTGTAAACAAAATCAGCAGTGCGTTTTGGACAATCTAGAATTAATTTGGTTCATGTTTCTGAACACTGCATATACCCAAAAGTGAGACCAGACCTAGACACAACTGCCTAAACAGGAAGTCTGGAAGTGGGAAGAAAATAATATAATACTGGCCTCATCCCACTATGCTCTTACTATTTTTAAGCCTCTTCGTGTGAAAGACAGTGGTTCAAAGTGCAGGATCCTGCGCTGGTCCTGCATTTAAGCCAATGGTGAGAAGTTACTTGTTTGGAAGGATATATGTTGAAGAGAAAAATGAGCTGTACCCCCTAACATGATGCAGCCACAAAAATGACAAATATGATTCTTCAGCTTATCAGGAGAGGTGTTTCCATTATATAGGGGAATGTAGATGCCATCGTTTAACTAGTAAGACCTGCTTTTGAAAAATGAATGCAAAGTTATCCAAGAAAAGTAAACTCAGCTTGGAATAGGTACGGAAAAGGTCCATTTGAACCATGTTGGAGCACGAGCAATCTAAAAGAGGTTGTTCAGTCCTACAAAAGAAAGGCTGAGATGGGAGGGATTCACTCTCTGTAAATACATCTGTGGGGAGATCTGAGGCAGAAGACATTACTAAAGCTTACAAGCAGCGCTGCTCAGAATCAATGGACACAATATGGTGGTGGATGTGCTTAGACTGGACATTAGAAAGGAAATATTACTGCAGAGTACAGCCATGGTATTCCGGAACAACATTCACACAGGAGTTTGGAGAGAAGGGACATCAATGATTCTCAGGATGAAGCTTGCTCATTTTTTGTAATGGATTACTTATTAATTAATTTGATTTGCTTTACTACCAGGAAAAAGGACTTGATTACATTATTTCCTAAGTTCATGTATATATACACACACACATATATATATTGTATGTTTGTGTGTATGCATGCATGTGCTGTATGTATATACATATATTTAATTTTTAGAAGTTCTATGCACAAGGGCCAAGTTCCTACCATTGAATGAGAAGCAGAGGGCACGGGCACCTATGTACATTTATAGGCTGATACAACGCTTAGTATGGCATGGACTTCACTGTTACCATTTTGCCTTTGACATCCAGATATTCAGGTGCAATGTGGCACACAGATGCCAGAACAAGCTTAGCATTACCAAATCTGGGTACTGGTGACAGTAGTCAGTGTATAGATCACAACGAGCTAGGTAGCTCTGCTGTCTCTGATGGGTTATCATGGTCCCGCTTTCATTGTGTTTCTCTCTTTTTCAGGAAGGACAGTCTTCAGTGCAACTGTCTTCCCTACCCTAAAAGGGAAAAAAAACCCCAAGCCCAAAAAAACCACAAAACCCAACCAAACTACCAAAGACTGAAATAAAGAACTGAAATCCTGTATCCGCTTTGGCTGTGCTCCCATGACATTAGCCAGGTGAGTTACCACCCCAGCCCAGAAGTGCTTGAACAGTGCTATTTGACAGCTGCTGATTAACCTGTGTGGTCTAGCAGCAAAGTGATAGGTGCCATAGAGAAGCCAGACACTTGAACTACCACCGCTTGTGCAAGCTGGTGGCCTAGAGTATCTGTTTCTGTGAGGCTGCTAATCCAGCATCTGTCACAAGCATCTAGTTCATAGTGAGGAAACAAAGGGAAGTCCCAGTGACACATCTTCCAGCTGCAATCCCGAAGTGTCATAGGAGGGCAATAGAATGCCTCTTCTGCTATGAATGAGTGCGTATTATAAGGCACATAAAATATGCACAGGGTTGAATTTCACCTCTACCAAAGACAGCAGACACCAAATGTGTCTAATTGAAGGAAGCTCTGGAGTTTTGTTCTGCAAGGTCCTCGAGGAAAGCTGTAGTAGGATAATTGTAATAGCTGTATGTGACAATAGCATTGTAACTTCCATTAGAAATTATGATGCATGAGATGTAGTAATCTCATTCTTCTGTGCTCCCAGGATGTTTTGTGGGCAGGGAGACACAAAAAAACCAAGAGCCATGATGTCATTTTTACATGGTGATTTTTGTTTTAGAACAGAAGACCCTTATTCCTTCCATTTACTTATTTCTATAAGTACAACAGCATTGTCGTATACAGTCCTCAGTCTCCTATTCCTCTGCTTTGTCTCCTTTTGTCTGTTTGGGGTTTTTTTCAAAACAGAGTTTATTCTCACTTTTTCTCCTCCTCGCCACTATGTACACTATTAATTTTTGTTTAAATTGTACATCCATTTTATTTAATTCTGTAAAACCATTTGCAAAAGAGATGGTATTTAATGCACAGGCTTATTCTGTGTATCTTCCCTGTTTGTAGGGGATGTTGTTAATCTTTCTAATAGGCTTTAAGATGGTACTTGGCTTTGGACCACTAGTTATAAACCTGTTGTTTTAAAAACCCACTCAAGTCATTTCACCAAAGAGGGTATAACAGTCACAAATATATTTTAATTGCCTCTACTTTTGACTGCCTAATTGCTTATTTTCTAAATGACCTGATTTTCATATGACTTCCAGAGCTGATTTCAAATAGTCTGGACAAAGGAGCCCAGTCTGATCAAAGCAGCAAAGGGGCAAGAGCAGAAGCAGAAGAATAGAAAGGCCGTGGCCTGAGGAGGCAAAGGAGCTCTGGGCACAGAGGTAAACCTGAAAGATGAAAAGGCAGGAGCCTGAGGTCAGAGGGAGGAGAAGACTTATAAGGAGTTGTAGGTGACACAGCAAACACAAACCAGGTAAGCCAGTGCCTTTTCCAGGAAAGGAGCACAAGTGTTCAGGAGGAAACTTGCCTCATACATAGTCTTCATACCAGATAGATCTAACTTAAGCCTTTGAGCCCTAAGCCTGATGGCTGAGGTCTAAAGGAGGAGAACCCCAACCAGATAGCTTTAAATGGATGGCAGCCTGGAAGGAGGGAGCAAACTAGGGTCTAGTGGTAGGAAAGGGACCTAGGGAAATGGATTAATGGTCATGTTTGAGGCAGGCATCTGAAAGGTGTTGGATTTTCATTTAACTTTTTAATAACTGGAACATCTCTGTTTAAAAAAATCCCAAACTAAAAAAAAACAAACCATGCATGTGAAAGTGGAGGAAATTACAGTTACTATAACACAAGAAAAACCTGAGCCAGTTGACCAAGCAAGCCAAAACAGACCTGGAGTAAATGGTCTCTGATCTTTCACATAGCTTGTAGCTTTAGCACATGAAACACACATCAAAAAAAGAAAGAGAAGGAACCATAGTTAAGACAATCCTTTGAGAGAACTGGTTCTTGAGGTAGAAGTCACTGAAGAAAAGGAATAATGGCCAAAAAGGAAGAGCTTGCTAGAGGAGCCAGAAGAGAGAAGGAGCTGAAGCTGGCAGAAAGGCAGTTCAGACTTGAGACATCAGCTTTTTTATCCTGAGAGGAGAGACGGGTCTCACAGGCTGCCAAGGAGGTGTTGGTACTGCAGACACAAACCAGCCTGCAGTTTGCTTGCCATGAAATTAAAGAGGAAGACATCAAATTGTTTTACTTTGCTTATTGTTTGACTTTGGGAGAAGTGCACCCGGTCATTACATGCTATTCTGTTTACCTTTTCTTCTCCACCTTCAGTAAGCTACTATCATTTTAAACACTGTGATTCATTATTGTGATGGGAAAGGAAATTTTCCCAGGTGTCCGGGCTGCAGCTCAAACCAGTCTCCTCAACAGACCTTCAGTGATAATCAAAGCCAGCCCCTATAGCTGCCAGCCAGGGCCTTCAGAAGTACTGCAGAAAAGCTGATAGTACTTCTATGATTTACTTGGCTTTTGGCAAAAGGCTGCAGCTGTGCTAAGCGCTGTGAAAACAACACCGTCCCCAAAGAACTTTGATTCCAGATTGTGGAAGACAACACGGGGCCACAATTCTGCCCAGGACCAAACTTTATTCCAAGATGTACAAGCAACCAGTGCTAATTCAGCCCAGATATAGAGAACCCAAAGGACTTAATGAAACAAGAGGAATCCAGCCACAGGCAGATTTTAGAAAAGCAGAGTTTAGCCCAACAGGATCTGGAGGCTGTAAGTTCCTCGTCCAAAATATAAACCAACAGCCTCAGAGTGTAGTTCTTCTTGCAAAGTCTAGTAACATTATTTCCCTATGACAGTGTATCGTTGTTTTTCTGACAAAGTTTCTTTTGTGTCCCTGTGGTTTTTTCTACAACAGTTATTTATAGAAGTTGTAGTCACAAAGCTGCCAAAAGCACTTCCTGTAAATTACATAATGTGTCTGCCTCCCTTCCAGTATCACGAGGACCTATTCACAAGCTTCCCATTACTTTTGAGACCTTTATTTTACAAGATAGAAGAGCTCTGACTGTTAGCATACGCTATACATGTGCTCAAAGAAAACACTGCCGATAGGAGAGGACTGAGGAGACAGCAACAGGCAGAGTAATTGCAACAGTGACTGTGAGTGCTTCATGTTGCCACGGGTGGTTTTGTTGTTGGTTTTTTTCAGATCTTCAAAATGTTTTCTTGAGCAGATCTTTCTTCTGAAGATGTTTAATCGGATTCACCAGCATACCCTGTGTTGTGCTGTTGATTCACCCCAGGGCAAAAGTGCCTGTGGCTGCAGTCTCTCTCGTGTCTATGCGATGGTGCATGCTCCCACCTCACCCAACATTTTCACAGTAAAGTAGCTGTGCAGTTTTCCACATAGATATGGGCTATGTTCACCTTCATGGCTGAGAAGACCCCAGCATATTCCCAGCAAAATTAAACAGTTTAGAATACACAACATTCTGAAATAAAACTAACTTGCCCGGTTTAATTTTATATCCAGCCAAGCATAAAATGTTTGATTACAGTGTTAAGAGGAAAACATGAGATTAAATAATTGATCTAATCTGCATTGTGGTTAGTAAGAAAACATCCACTTATTTTAGTGGGAATGGGTTTGGGCCTAAACGTTCACGTTGTCTGTAGTCCAAAGGAAAATGAGATCCAAGCAGAAGTTATGCAAAATGGGGAGAGCAGGTTAGGTAGTAAACAATCCCATGAGCTCGTGCTGTGCCCTTTCTTCGCCTGCCTTTGATGTTGGCGCTCCCATTGTACTCGCACAGACCTGGTCCTGCTGCATTTGAATTTAACAGGAAGACCTCTCGTTGACTTTGTGCAAAAACTGGCTTTATATTCTTGCGTGGCTTTTTGGAGCAACGAAGCGGTTCTGTACTTTTGTTGCATGATTGGATCCTAAGCTCCCCCAGCGGAGGAAGAAAATGGAACAGGGCTGTATTACTTGCACTGGCTTTCTGCTCCAGGCAGGCCCAAGGACAGGAGAGGAGCTGTACTCCTATTTTTCATGTGCGTCCTTTTGTCTCTCTTCACCAAAATGCCAAAGCAGACAAAAGCAATGGTGCAAAAAGAGACCACTGGGGGTCCAAGCAGGAGCAAAGCAGGGCAAAGGAGCGGGGGAGGGAGGGGGCTCTACTGGGTTGAGGCAGAACCATAGAATCAAAGAACGGTTTGGGTTGGAAGGGACCTTTAAAGGTTATCTAGTCCACCCCCCTGCCATGGG
>JAVJGJ010000059.1:77730859-77746582 GCA_035590215.1 Microhierax caerulescens | reverse complement strand
TGGGTTGGAAGGGACCTTTAAAGGTTATCTAGTCCACCCCCCCTGCCATGGGCAGGGACACCTTCAACCAGATCAGGCTGCTGAAAGTCCTGTCCAAGCTGACCTTGGATGTACGGGGTGGTACAGAGTGGAGTTGGCTGTAACATTTCTCACACTCTGCTAGCCTGCAGCCTGCTCTGGTCCTGCACTCCCATCAGGAGACCAGGTCACTCTGCAGAGGCTTCCCACGCAGGCCCAAATCAGACTGGTGCACGGGTTTTACAGTGTCACAGCATACAGTCGTAGCACCATATTTTTTCAGGGGGAAGGGAATATCACTTCACAAAATTCAAGCATCACCCGTTGTGGATATAGGGCTGCCTCTTCTTCTCGGAGGTGTGGTATTACTTCTCATACAGATAGCCATGAACACAAGATGTGTGACGCGCTACCTACATTTCATAATTGCTAGAGAAGGAATTTGACAGCATGTTTCTCTCAGGAAAGGAAGGAAAAATAACTGCAACCTGGAAAAAAAATGGAAATAGCTTACCTTGTCCAGCTTGCGTGTTCCTCGGCTCTCTCATGTTTGGAAAAGAAAAAACTTCCCTTCAGTTTGACTCTGCCTGTGCCTGAGACTCCTGCCAGCAGCCACTCGAAATGGTAGCCTCCACCAAATAAGCAGTCACTGTCATAAGATCCTGGGGTAGCAATCAACCGAGGGCAAAATCCTGCTCCGGCCACTCACAAAGCTGACTAAGTGAGATCGGTCCTACTCTGTACAAGTCGGTTTTGATTAAGACTTACGGTGCTATAGCAAGGATTAGAAAGCGGCAGTGGAGGCCAGCATGTCCCAGCCCCAGCCCTGTCTGCTGCCATCGTTTTCCCACAGGAGACAAAGATCCTGGCTGCGGAGTGAGCAGGAGGCTGCAGGCACCGGGGGGATGGAGACGGGCAGCGGAGAGCCCTCGGTGGGAGGGGAGCAGAGGGGCTGCCAGCATTGCACAGCTCACTGGGGCTTTGGGACTTTCTGGCAACATCACACACTTCTAACAGTTTGAAACGGAGGTGATTTCCCAACACAATTTTTCACTCTTGAAACCTCTCCCTTAACTCCCCTTTTGTTAATTTATTAACAAATTAGCGTGTTTTCTGTAGCAGATGAAGGAACTTGCGTTCACAACTGCACAACACTGGTTTAAAAATAGCAATGAGAATTTAATAGCTCAAATACAGTGTCTACTTGGAGGATAAACATGTCTCCAGTGTTAGCTCAGCTTTTAAAGCAAACTAATAATTGCTTCCAGAGATAAAATATTTGCAAGCTATTATTACAGGACTCTTTCATTAAAGGGAAGGAAACACAGTTGTCTCTTTGGTGCAGGCAGATGGCAACAGAGAAAGTTGTGCTCCATAATTAAGCTTCAAGAACTGTCAGGTAGCTGTACCTCTGACAGCCCAACATTAAAACCTGATCAGCGGAGCCTTCATCCATGCTGCTGTTTCCCAAGCCACCCAAAAGAGGTCATGGATTTGATAATTAATTTCTTAAGAAACACCAGAGTTCTGTCTCTGAAAGCAAATAGCCCAGGGAGATGTAAAATGTCTCAAACAGAGGACACAAGCCTGCAAGTGACTTAAGGATTTGAATACTGTGTATTCTTCAAAAGGAGTGGAAGAGGAGGGACTGTGTCAGCTAGCTTGTGTCCTTGCATAGAGAAGTGTTTTTTCTTGGAAGTGGCTGTTTCACTTCAAAGCATCTGATCCTGCAGCTACTAAAACTGACAGCCGGTGGATCTGCTTCTTCACACCAGGGTGGGTTGGACTGGGGAATGTCTGAAGTTAGTAGAGGTAACACATTGCTTTCTAGAGATTTCTTTAGGGCTATGAAATACAACATATCGCTATCTCTTGTTGTCTACAGAAACGTCCCTCATACACAGCAGCATTTCCGACCACACTTTTAGTTCAGCTTCTCCGGTTCTTGCCATAATTTGGAACAATTTTGCACTAAAAATAACCTGGCAGGAAAAAATAACCAAAACAAAGAACTCAAGCAAGTAATAAATCTACATTATTTCCCTTCAAGGGATAATAATATCGTGATATGGCAAGAGGCCACAGCAGTAAATTGCCCCATATCTACACTGCACACCTGCTGCATCAGAGTGGCACATTTCTGTTCACAAAGGCACAATCTAAAATTAATTAAGCACCAGGAGCTCCATAACATAGTAAGCTCAGTTAAAATTATGATGTTTAAAAGGTGAAGAGCCTCACTAGCACTGAACACGACATCTGAAGTACACAGCCTGCTTCTGAGGTTGTAGCATTTTCAGAGGAAATCTGCTACCTGTGAATCCCAGGATTGCTCCCACGTTTTACAGTAAACACCTGTCTGTATTGAACCTCTCTGGAACTAGATTTTGGCCAAGGGCTACCTAGAATTTAGAAATTAGGCAGCCCTTGCCAGGGCTGATTCTCTCTGGCTGTGTAATATGCACTATGTTGTGTTCCCCCATACACAGCCGAAGGCAGTGCCTGCCTTTTTTAAGAACCCTGCTGCCCAGGTCTCACGCCCAGGAAGAAGACTTCGTATGACAGTCGCCAGTTTTTTCCTGAAATGCTTTGAGTTCCCACCTTATTGTGCCCTAATTAACTAGGTCACCTCAGCAGACACTCCTCCTCCACCTCTGTTAAGGCAAGGCCTTTGTGGGCACATAAACATGGCTGCATGCAACCAAAACACTTTTCCTGACTGGAGAGTCTTCATTTGGAACTGGGGAGCCTTAAGGAACTCCCTGCTGGCTTTTTACCTGAACCTGTAAAGCCACCGTTTGGTAAAGAGAAAAAGACAGACCTTCAGGCAGCTCTTACCCTCGTCGTGACCGTTCTGCTGGTGGTTACCATCTCAACATTGATCTAGAAACTTCCTCATTTAACACACAGAGAATTTGGGCACTGTGAATTCTGTTCCTGAGGCATCAGTTGCTACCACCTGCCTTTGCAGATCAGTCTTAAGGACGTGCTGTGGAAAGCAAGCCAAGATCTTTAGATTCTCAGACTACCACCTTACCCCTGTTTCTGCCACCTTCTACCCTTCTGTGCACAGGTTCAGAGGAAAGAGCTTTCCCGCAGATGGTAGAGTGCTTGTAGGAAGCTATTCTTCTACTAGGAGCAATACAGTATGGTTACCCTGGTTCTGTACCACTGTTATTCAGAAGGAGCCTCTGTACAGGGGAAGGAAGTTTTAAAATGATTGTCTGCAAGTATTTCCAGCAATCAGAACTCATGATCCATGGGGATTATTTGTAGTTCATTGTGAACCCTGTCTCATTTGTCCTCCTGAAGAGGAAGCTCGGTGACTCACTGTATGAGGTATAATGATTTTTGCCAGATCAACTTCCAACAAAGGAGAGCATTTAGTGTAAACAAATCAGTTACTGTAGAGCAGGTCTTTGACTAATTTGCAGCGAGAAACAGGGTAGAATTTATTGCACTGAATACAAGCTGGAACAGTTCGGTCACTCGGGACTTCAAAATGTTAGTGCAAGTGTAATTTCTGCAATTTAAACTGATTATTTTACGTCTCTTCACAGTATACAGGAAGAGCAGTTCTTTTCCTCTTTTCAGAAGTGTTTTTGTGTATATAAAGGTTGTTACAATCTTCTCTATCGATTCTCTTTTCTAGAATTGTCTAGAAGTTTCTAGAAATTGATTAATTGACTACACCTTTTCTGAAGCCAAGCACACTTATTCATCTGCAGCCTTAGCGATGCTATCTAGACCGGAAAGTTTATTTCAGCATCTTACATGCCATACATAGATGGTCTGAACAAATGGGTTTTTTACAAGTCTGCCTTGACTGTTATTAATTAGATGTTTTCTGCATTTTTCAGACACGGTTCTGATATTTTTTCAGAAAATGCGGACTGATTAGTGACAATTCCTGTGTACCTCCTTTCCTTCTTTTTCTAGGATATTCACCATACTTACTCTTCTCCAGTGCCCTGGAACCTCATCTGTCCTCACCACCTTCTCAAGATGGTCACTAATATCTCATCCTGCTTACACCAGCTACTTAAGCATTTGCAATAAACTTCCTTTTTCTTAGGTGACTACTAAACCCAAACCCAAGTATTTTCTGAGTGTTTGCCTGTTTCCCACACTAACCAGGAAACAGTATTTTGACAGTTCTTAATGAAGAGTTTCCTTAATATTGTTTTTCTCTTGATATTTTTAATTTCTACTGTTTAAAATGTTTTTGCTTAAACAGAATTTAGAGTTTTGACAGTAATTTTTTGTAACATTTCTCTAAGAATGATTCAAAATGCAAAGTGACCATGTTCTAAAATATTTTTACTAATGACCAGAAATGTAAAAAGCCCAGAATCTTGGCTGCCTACGTGAGCTGAGGGCAAAGTTTGAGCCACCAGCTATTTACCCACGACCAATTTTAATGCTGTGTACTTCCCATCTTTTAAATCCTTTTCAATCATTAACTGATTTCTCACAGTTCAGCGATGCAGATATATTTCTTTCTTCCTGTCTTGCAGGCAATAAACTGAGACAAAGCAATACAGTGAGTTGAAGAGCCACAGAGGGAGTCACCTTCAGTGGCCCCATTCAGAACATGATTTAATTAATCTTTACATGATGGTAAAAATGGCTGCATCTTCCCTTTCACTCAATGGGTCATCCATCTCTTTTCACATTTTCTCATCTATATTACTCATCTTTCTCCCCTTGCTTTTTACAAAAGAAATTCTGTTTCTATTTTTCCATTTGCTTGGTCTCTTCTTTCCCTGTGAAAGCTCTGGCCCAGAGGAAAGGATCCTGTGTCTTGCTTTTGGATAATCTCTTAATTTCTTGGCAGATGGTCAGGTAGAAAGCAAAGCAGAGAGCTTTGGCACTAGACAGAGGCTGAGTGTTTGGTTGTTTGGGAGGGTTTTTTTATTGTTTCTAGGGGATTTTTTTCGCCATCTCTTCTTGGGGATGTTTCACTTAGGAAGCCATTATATTAAAGGCTGAGGTTTGATGTTACAGCTATTCACAGGGAAGAGGGACTTTCCTTTTATTGTTCACAAGAAACATTTCCCTTTATGGGAAGCATAATAGAAAGGCAGGGCTGAAGTTAGGGAAAAAGATGTTTTGCCCAGCTTTAATCGAATAGGAATTGCTCATAAAGTTTTACAAGAAGTATGTTGTTTGAGCTAAAGAACACCAGCTGATACTTCCTTTTCTTTTTGGATACTTCAGTATAAAATAAATATGGAAAAGATAAAGTATAAGTATTCTAATGTTTTACAAAACCAATCCTGTCAAACAGTAACTAGTAATAACTTGCCAGGCTGGGTCTTTGCAGATGGTCTGTCTCTGCTCTGGGTTAGCTGGTCTGTTCCCGAGCCTGTAGCACCTCTGTGTGGGCTGAGCTGGGAGAAGTGGTTCCCCTCTCCGGTGGCAGGTTCACTGGTAGCCAGCAAAATCACTTTCCACCTGCCTGGCAGCTCTGGCAGGAAACATCTTAGAGGTGTCCTTGCTGACTCTTTAACTGCCAGATTTCCATAATTTGATGGAAATAAATCCCTGTGCTTTTGGAATCAAACACGACCCGGAACGTTCAAATTTTAGCACTTTCCAAGCCTTGAGCACTACTAATCACAGACAAAGCTTACCTCATTGAGGCCCCATCCATTGCCACCATGCAGCCCCATCCTCGAATTCCTCATCCTGACAAAGTCAGCCTTGGCTGACACCAAGAACCTCCTAAGACAGAGAAATGATGCAGCAGGAGCAGGAAAATCTTAAGCTCCCCATGCCCCTGCTCCGTTCTCTAGCTCCTTCGTCACTCGTGCTCCTGGGCAGCTCATGAGAGTAGCTGAACTTTATTTTCTAACTGTAGCTACACGGTGTGGATCAGGATCGCAAAGCAACTATCTCCAGCCAGACACAGTCCAGTCTCTAAGTAGAGGGGTGGGATGCTCTGTGATGTGACTGCTTCTCTGTATCATGGCTAGCTGATGGCGTTAGTAGTTGTATTCGTGGGGGAAAGGGACCATTCAGTCATGCTGGCAATTGGCCTTACAGGTGCAAGTTCTTAAGCGCGCGCGCACACGCACTACAGGTGTTGTAGGAACTGTTCCTCCTTCCTGGCAGAACCCATATCCCTGCATGATGCTCAAACAGGGTGTACAGCTGTTGGAGTTCACAGGATTGTTGAGCGTCAGCTGGCAAATGTAGAGTCCCTTGGCAACAGCTCCAACCTGAATAGTCTTTAAATTCTTAACTATTCAATCACCACTTCTGTAACGTAGGTATTTTCTAAATTATACAAGGTAGGTGTGCTCTCTTTTTCTACATGCACCATGTCTGTATATTACCTCTGTGGGGCACGAGGCACAGTCTTTTCAGCAAATCTTGGGATTTGTCTTCATACAAGCTTACCCTGAAATAATTACATCAATGTTCTTACACGTTCCTTATTACTTCAGGGAAGTCCATGAATGAACATGTTTCTTTCAGAGTAAACTGAATTGTCAGCAAAGAAAAGAAATAACCTGTATGGGAATGTTGCTAGAGGAGAAGAATAAAGCTGATCTAATTTAGGCAGGTATGGAAAGGTAAAGTTTGGAGGCATGAAGAGCCATGCCAGAGCCTACATTCCTGGAAAGCCACTCTCTGCACTGGAGGAAAATTTGTGGGGAATTATACAACTAATGAATGATGTGCAAGAGGGCAGACCTAGTAAAGGTTGAATCGACTCTCTGTGTCCATAAGGAAAAAAAACTAGTCAGTGTTCAGATTAAACCAGTTCTGAACTACGCTCACTTCAGCCCTGTGTGTTTCAGCAGGAGATACTGGCAAGTGTGTATTCTGATTCATTTCAGCAGCCTGGCTGAAACCATGAGTTTATTGCATAATTGCAAAAGGGGAGAAGTTAATTTCAAAAAAATACATTGTATTAAACCTTGGCCTTGTTTTTCCCCGCTGAACACCCAAGTGAAATTTCACAAGACTCATTCTTAATTTGAAATATTTAACAAAATATCTGTGTTATATTTTGTAAAAATTCTGGGTGGATTGTCCCCCAGCCATACAGTTGATATTCCTGTCATAAGGGATAACGCACTAGTAAAATCCTTGTTTTGGGGATTAGATGATAGAAAAAATAGGCATCTACCATTTATACCATCTACATATGCCAGTGGTGCAGAAGGGTTTGGGCTATGCTGACAGCTGATGGTAAAGTTTGCGTCATCCATGTTTTTAGTGTAAATATTTGCATGTACAAATGCACTTCTAGAAATTCAATTTTACAAGTTCAAGTCATTTTGAAATCCTTACTATATATGTTCTGACATATATATTAAATCTCTAATACATATGTTTTGACATAATTCAGTCAAGCAAAGCTGGGAAACAGTGAATCTCAAATTCTTTTTTTAATGATCAAAATACTTTTCTTATTCAGAGTGATTTAATAATCTTATATGAAAGACTAAATTGCATGAAGAACATCACTTGTGAAATTAAATCTTTTTAACTACAATCTAACAAAGTATAATTAATGCTGACATGCACAACCCTTAATTAACCACAGGGTTTTTATAGGACCTGATGTTTTCAATAGAAAGACTCTAGTAGGACAGTTTAAGTTACTATGATAAACGAAAGATCCTATATTAAGGAAATGCATGAATAATTTGCCTTCCAGCACAGCTCTCTAGAAAGATGTGTTTCTCTCTGTGCATCCTTTCCTATGTGTAAATGTTGGGAAAACTCCTGAGCAAAACTGGATGCACAGCGTTAGCCTTCTGCCAAAATTTCTTTCCATGTGATCACAACCTCTTTTAAGAAGACAGATATTTTTGCACATCCATCAGACCCAGAAGGGTTGGTCCACAAAGCCCAGCCTGATCATTGTCCAGGGTGATATAACATTATTTCAAAAGACACATCCAAACCCAGGCCAAACTTAAGATCTCAAAAGAGAGATCTTCCTCCCTAAGGAAGGAAGCATTTGGCAAAAAATCCCCCGTATTTTTCCCTGGTTTCTTGGCACTCATTCAGAAAGGAATTTAAATGGAGAAGCTGCCTGGAATAAGATCTTTGAAAAATCAAAGGCATCGTATTTATTACACCAAGGTTCACCCTAGCTCTTGAGCACGGAGGGTAGGTAGTCACAAGAAGCATTCACATTTTCATGTTCCTCGCAGGCCTGCCAGTAAGATGAACCAAGCAGGAGAGCATCCCCGCAGCGATTTCCCCTTGAGCTCTGCACACCACCTGTCCCACAGCCTCTATCCAAGCATGCAAAGCCAAGTGCCAGTCTCTTTGGGTTGGATGTTCCAGTTTTGTCGGGGACAGAGTTAATTGTCTTTCTAGTAACTGGTACAGTGCTCTGTTTTGGACTTAAGATGAGAATAATGTTGATAACACACTCATGCTTTTGGTTGTTACTAACTAATGTTTATACTAAGTCAAGGACATCTCAGTTTCTCAGGCCCTGCCAGAAGCTGGGAGGGGACACAGCCAGGACAGGTGAACCCAACTGGCCAAAAGGATGTTCCATACCACAGAGCATCATGCTCAGAATATAAACTGGGAGGAGCTGGCTGGTGGGGGGGGATCACTGCTGAGGGACTGGCTGAGCATCAGTCAGCAGGTTTTGAGCAATCACATTGTGCACCATTTGGGGGGTTTTTGGGTTGTTTTTTTTTTTTCTTGAGTTTTATTTCTCTTTCTCTGTTTATTACCCCTATTTTCATTGCATTTATTAGTATTTATATTTTTTCATTAGTATATAAATTATATATATAAATTAGTATTATAAATATTTCATTATATTTATTAGTATTGGTATTATATTTTACATTATTTCAATTATTAAGCTGTTCTTCTCTCAACCTATGGGTTTTTTCTCCTCCCCATCCCACCGGGGCAGGGGGGGAGTGAGCAAGCAGCAGCGTGGTACTTAGATGCCAGCTGGGGTTAAACCCTGACAGTCCATGACAGCTTAGGAGTTGTATGAGCTGCGTATTTTCCACTGAAACACAAGGGTTGATTTTGGGCTTGGTGAAATGAGGTTCTATGGAAATTGTACTGATTACTTTATAGGTCCAGACAGTAAACCTGAAGTACCTCAGAAGTGAAATTATGAAGTTTTTTGCTGGGCCATGAGGTTAACCACCCTGATTTACATGTAGCATGTGCCCAGCAGATGCGTTGGGTAAGAATACTCTGTCTGAAAATGACCCATACTGGGAGTTTATTTGAAAAAAGGTAGAGTAATACTGTTGCTCTATTTACAGACAGTAAACATACCCTTTCCAGCTCAAGCAATTTAGGGAGTTTCTGACTGATTTTTCTTCAAGAAATGTGTCTAATTACTTTTTGCACTCATAGTTTTGGTCTTTCCCTTTCTGGGACAATAAATTCCACTGTTTACTTGCACACTATGTGAACAAATACTCCTTTCCCCTGTTTTTTTTACTTGCTACTTCATGATTTCTTTGGGTTCCACTTCATTTTGATCTTTTTTCAGGCTTACAGCTTTTGTATTTTAATGATTTTATATATTACTGTCATGGTACCCTCTTGTGTCCTTGTATTGGGACTATGGTATGCATTTCATTATCCTTGTTACAATTCTCATTTTTTTTTTTTTTTAGATGCAGTAAATCCATTCTGAAAGAAGGAAGAGATAGGACAAAATTATAGTGTAGTGTTTGAGAGGTGAATGTCCTGTGAATCTACCAACAAAAAGATAGTTTTGAGTCCTTTCCTCAGCAAAGAGAAGTTGTGGCTAGTGATAGGAATCTACCTACTTATATCGGACACTTTAAAACAATTAGCATTGGTTTTCTCCAGATACATTTTGGCACAAAAATTTAGTTTTATGTTGAATTTAATCTGCCTCATTTAAGACTGGAGTGTATATATTTAGACTATGTCTCACTTGTAAAAATATTCAGCAGAAAAGGTTCCAGTTGTCTGAAGAAGCTTTTTAATGCTGATTTCTTATGGTGTCTTCTGCTACATCCTTGGCAGGGAAATTATTTCTTACTTGTAGATTTATGCCCTTGAATTAAAGAATCTAGGCTAGTTGTGGAGATTTTATCCAGGTAGGTTACTTCTGTTCAGAAGCTATAAATCTAGCTGGATTCGTAAGTGATACTTAGTTTTGATCCATTAAATGTGAACTGGTACTGCTGTAGTCTCTCTCTAGTTGTTTCAATAGCTCCTGCACATTAAATTTATTATAAAAATGAGCTCCTAGTTGTGAATACTGAATGGAAGTATACATGCAGATAGAAAACCATTTATTTAGAGTCAAATGTATATGGTGTCATTTTACACCCTTCTACTTACTTAAATGACCTTAAGACATGAAAATTAACCTCTTGATTTAAGTATTTGCTATTATTACTAGCAAATGTATAGTAGCATTCCACAATCTGCTGCTCATGGCTTCTCATAGTTATTTCTCTTCCTTCTTCCACTCTTTTGTAGATCACACATCCAAATGGTCTTTGGATGGAGCTGCTTTGATGTAAGACTGTGCAGTTCTGGAGGCAGTGTCTTCACTCATGGCTTCTCTTGAAAACATCCCAGTTCTGCTTATGTAAAATTGCATTAAAGTGGCCAGATCACAGGTGTGAGCAGACTGGAACAATTTCTTCCTCTGGGTCTACAGAGTGCCATACTCAGTATACTCCTTTTGCACCCAGGATATTTCTTGCTGGTATACTTCATTAATACATTTAACTCATCCCAGGAAATCATAGTCTCCTGAGTCTCTACTTTGAGCACCTTTCATTCCTCTTTAGACACGTTCAGTGACTGTTACTTCATTAAACCTCTCCTTTCAGAAAAGTTACACAATTACTTCAGATGTGATCTATGGAGGAGGGCAGGGTTGGAATGGCTACTTAAGTGGGTTTTGTTTTTTAGCAAGATACTTGTGTCAAACAATGGGAAGAGGTCTTATCCCCTTTTTTGATGAAAATCAGTCTCAAAGTGTCAAGAAACTCCTTCCCATTTTCTTGCACCTGACAAATGTTTATTTCTGAATGGCACTGGTCACTGAAGGATGTTTCTTCCCTACTGGTTTTCGTACACAGCTGGCAAGCATAGCTTATGGGAGGATAATGATATTAGCATTTGCTTCTTCTTTAGCATCACATGAGTTCTTGCTATAAGAAAAGCTAGTTTCAGGGGTTTTTTTATTATTTATTCTATTCACATATTGTCCTGCCCACACCATGCCTTAAATTCTGTGTGGAAAATACTGAGGTTGGTAGGTCACCATTTCCTCCACTAGAACACAGCAATATTTTTTCACAACAGGCTTTTTCTATAGAGTGAACTGGTCAAAGAATCATTACAAATACTGGATCTTTGCTTTTTATTCAAAGATCAAGATATATCAGCCAACTGCAGAATGACAGAGAGATATTTGTTGTTTCAGCTGTAGAAAATCCAACCCTATTAATGTCTGGAAGAAGGTTTCCAGTAAATACAAGAACTAAAACCATGTGCCATATATTGTGAATCCTCATTTAATACTGTGTAAAGTTAAGTTCTGGTCACCCTTATTCAATAAAGGTTAACTCAAAGGGTCTTAAAAAAAAAAAAAAAAAAAAAAAAAAGCAGCTAGCTGTAATGATCAAGAGGAGGAAAGTTTGACTGTGAGTGAGGGGAAGGAAAAAGGATGCAGCTAAATACTGTTAGCTACCTCAGAGGTGGGATTCTGTACATAAGGAACAAAGAACCCTGCAACACCTTCAACTCATTATGGTTTAAGAATAACAAAGGTGTAAGCAGGCACTAACAGAAAATATAATTATGTGTGACTTTGTCTCCATCTCGTATTCTCTGAATCACCACTTACTATACACTTACCATTGGCTATAAAAGAAAACAGAGTTCCCTTGGAAAGTGCTTAGACTCCCATCTGAACTGGGTAGCTTGCACAGTGAGAGCATTTCTATTCTACCAAACAAAATTCACAAAGGTATTTGATGCTTATTCAGCAGTCTGTATTCCCATTTTTTTTTCATTGGCAAATTAGGTCTAAACAGGAATTAGGGAACTAATTACCTCCATGATTCTGGGACTGCATAATCAAAAGAAGGTGATGAGTAGAAAATATCCATGTAAGATACTATCTGAAATTATTATCATAAAATCATAGAATCATTTAGGTTAGAAAAGACCTCTGAGGTAAGTCCAACCATCAAGTTCATCACGTCCAACCATTAAGTCTCTTTAGATATGTGCACAGAAATATGGTTGACAATTAGAAGAAAAGGACTAAACACGGAAGAGAAACAAGCATTTGCTTATCTTAATAATCTTAATAGAATTATCTTTCTTAAGGTCAGGTACAGAATTGACACAGAATGAAGACTGGTAAAAAAGGAATTATTTTATTGACTGTGTGGGAATTCTTGTGCTACTTGGATACTTGAGGGATGCAAAATATGTGTAAATAAAAGATTACTAGTATATAGTTTCAGATCAAATTTTGAACATAAGATAAATGAAAGCACAATAATAATAAACCAAACTTTTCAATAGCTAAAGAGGTAACAGCCTTGCAAAAATGATGAAAAAGTATTTTAGAAATAGTTTTAGGATTTTGTATTAAATATGAGAACAAAGCTATTTGTTGGAATGATTGCCATGCCAGGGTAACTTTGTCTCTGCCAAAACAGAGGGTTTTAATTTTCTTCACTCTGTGACCTTTTAAAGTTACAGGAGTTCAATGGCAACCAGTTTGGAACATCCATCATTCTCATCACAGCTGCTCCAATGTCCCTGAGTACATGGGTGCTGAAATGGGAAAGAAATTAACAGTTCATTTGTGAAAAGTGTACTTTCTTCCCAAGTGCCTGATGAGGCTTTTCCCTCCTTGTGTCTGTTGCACATAAATCAGACTTTATATTTAATTTCACTACACAAAACCTATACAAAATAACAATGGCATACCTGAAATATCTGGAAACAATCAAGAGAAATACAGAAAATTACAGATCTTTATTTTGAGCTCCTGGAACAAAGGAAAAGTGAACAACCATCAATATATAAAAAATATAAATATTTCAATGAATAGATGGGTCAATAAATAACATATACTGGAATAGATTTTTGTTTATATATAGTATCCAATTCTGATTCTACATTTAAACTATTATCATTAAAAATAGTAACCACTGAATATTTGCCACAGTTCATTCATTCCAATTTAACTCAAGAAATAGTAAAAAAAATGGTATCCAGATCAAAATACTGGTCACCTGTTGCTGTTTAAAGACACATACTGTACATAGAGCACTCGGCTCCCTCCTGAGACCAAAATCCCATTCCATCAGTTCAATCTGGGTTTTTACCTGTCCCAAAAGATTTTTAGAAGAAATAAATTCAGAAAAATGCCCATCAGTGCAGCACACACAAATTTCTCAAAACATCATGGCTTAGTACTTTCATAAGTGTCCTGGTTTTGACTGGGTTAAAGCTAATTTTCTTCTTAGTAGCTGGTACAGTGCTGTGTTCTGGATTTAGTATGAGAATAATGTTGATAACACACTGATGTTTTAGTTGTTGCTAAGTAGTGCTTAGCAAATTAGAAAATTAACTTTATCCCAGCTGAAACCAGGACAGGTAATTTGTGGTTACTCGTGCTTTACACTGTGTTTGTGGCTGTCTAGTGCATGTAGTTTTTCAAATGGGGAGACAAAAGCTTCCTAGGCTTGTTCAGTTCTGGAGGTTCCTCCAGTGAAGCCATTCTAGGCTTCAGTGCCTGATTTGAACATGTGTAGTGTATCACAGACAGCACTATCAAGAAGACTTCTCATTTACCAAATTTTGTGGCACACCTGACCTTATCCTGGCACTCTGAATCGACCTGAGTACCCTACTTAAACCCTGTGATACAGCACACAGCATAGCACGGGCTGCAATTGGTGACCATGCCAGTGTATCCCCAGTCACCTTAGTGTGGCAACACATTATGTCAGTCTAGAAGAGTGGAGAGAAGGAGGAGGTGGTTTTAGAGAGCTCTTGGAGAAAGACACCACACCCCAGGGAAAGGTGCTGTGTCAGAGCCAGAATGATCCAGGGATGCAGTCTCCTGAACAGCACTGTCTGTCTTGTGCATCTGGGTTGGAAGGTGGCACCTCTACTGAGCTCTGGCCAGAGTGTCTTGATAGTCTGAGAAGACAGGATAATGGAACTCTGATGATGAGATACACAATGTTTCCATGTCTGTGTCCCTTAGCAAGTGTGAGCCCTCGTTCCCCCACTGACGGGCATGACACTGAGGTGTACAGATTCTTTGCTGCTGATAGTACTGGCAACCACAACCTTACTCAGGTTACCAGAGCTATATGCAGGCTGCTTGATTTTCTTGAGTGTTTCTGGCATTTCCCATGACAGTGACCCAGTGCCACCATGGAGAATGCCGTCAGAGTGGCAGCACCCTCCACACCAATGGCCTCAGTGGGCAAGGTGTTCTCAAATCAGCCTTCAGCATATCCTGATAGTAATGGATCCAGAGTAAAATTGTGCCTCACAATAAATGTCTCCAGATGTGCTGAAAGAGATCAGGCTTAGATACAAGAAAATGCTGGAATTATAAGCAAAATCCCTGTTTCATTGGAGTCAATGGGAAAACTATTTTAGTGCATCACCTTATATCATGATCAGTGAAAATTCTAGATATGTATCAAAAGGAAAATCTTAGCTTAGGAATAGGATATTGGCATCGAATATTTTCCAATCTACTATATAGCTTCAGCTTTTCCAAGTCTTTTGGGAATTCAGTGGCCATGTTTTGTCAGTCTTATGAAGGCAACATTAAGCTGTAGTATGGTGAAGTGTCGTTTGGAGAGCTGCATATGCTAGTATGTGGAAACATTAGGTTGAAAACCATAGTAAAGTTCGTGATTCCATTGAAGATCTAGATGTTTCACTTTTCTTTCGCATGTACTCCAGACTCAGCAAAACTTTCACTCAGTTACTTCCTGTATAATAAAAGCTGCAAGTCCTTTATATTCATATTTCACAGAATTATTTATATAAGAATTTTTATACATGAAGATGCTAATTGAGTCAGTCTTTTGGTCAAATTCCTTGTTAAACTACTAGCTTACTATAAAACTATGTCTCGGGGAGGAGAAAATTTACCCAAGCTTTATCTCCATAAGGACTGACTAAGACCCAGAATAGCTTGAGGCTACTAATATTGCAAATCTTTGTACTAGATATTTCAAAGTGAATGTACTTTAGCATCAAACAGGCAATTAAAAGAGAATCAGAAAGTAAATCTTATAAGCCTCTGTTTTGTGAAATTCCCTAGTGTCACAGTATTAAAAAATGTTTCCCGTGTTCCTGGAAGTCTCTGAACAGCAAAAAAAAGGTGTAAATAATAATATAAAAAAGATAGTGAGAATATGATTGTATTTTGCTTATCCATGTCAATCAAAAACAATGAACATGTCAGTTCTTATCAAGGATCACAGCAAAACACACTTCTGATTACCAGTATTAATCACTCTGAAAGTACATTTCTTAGCAACTTTTATGGTCTTCCATTGTACAACATGCTGATTACTCATTTTGACATCATAGAGTAGCAGAAGTGTTTTTATCTTCATGGACTGCAATGCTATGAGTTTCTGTGTGCTTTTTGGGGTTTGGTTTGGGTTGTTTTGTTTGTTTGGTTTTGGGGGGTGGGTGGGT
>JAVJGJ010000059.1:77677965-77694031 GCA_035590215.1 Microhierax caerulescens | reverse complement strand
GGGTGCGGTGCAGTGCGGGGCTGCCGCCGGCCCTGGGGGGGGGTGTCCGCGTGTGTCTGGGTGTCGCGCTGTCCCCCCGCCGCGGTGCTGCCCGCCCCTGCCCTGGCGGCGGGCACCGGCTGGGGGCTGCGGCCCCCGCGCCATCCTCGCCGCCCCCCTTTTCCTGCGGGCGGGCGGCATCCTCCCCGGAGCCTTCATCCAGGGCTGCGCCGCACCCCGAGGACTGAGGGGTGCCTTGCCCCGTGCCCCGGGCTCAGCACCGGGCTGTGGTCCGTCCCCTCCATCCCCGCCTCGGTCCCCTCCATCCCCGCCTCGGTCCCCTCCACCCCCGTCTCGGTCCCCTCCATCCCTCCCTCCATCCCTTCCAGCTCCTTTCCTTGTCACCCTTTGGGCAGGCAGCAAAAACTCGGCGCCGCTAATTGCAGGCAGCCGCCCAGAGTTAACACAGAAATATTTTCCGGTGGGTTCACCTCCAGGTTGCCCTTCCCAGGTAGGGCTCTTCCCAGTCAGCGCTTTAGGGCTACGTCCCGGCTTTTTGGCGGGGAAGAGACGGTAATTCGGTGTGTCAGGCACACGCCGCAGCTGCTGCGGCTGGGTTGTGTAACCAGGGAGTGCACTTGCTCTTGAAGTCAAGGTGGATCTTAGCAAGCTGGTGCTGGCTCGACAGGAATCCGAGTAAACAACAACAACAAAAATCACCTCAAGCCAGAAGAGCATCAGCCGGGGTAACAGCCTGGTAGCTTTGAAGGCGCAGGGTAACTGCACAGAGGTGGAGCGGCTGGGGCGCGTGCACGGTGCTGGCTGGGTGCTCCCGAGTGCTGGTTTGCCCGCTGGGAGAAGCGAGTGCTGCGGCACATCTGGAAGATGAGATGCTGATGGGGAGTTTGAGATATGCAGCTCCAGCTGGGATCCTGGAGGTCAGTGGGGAACGGTGTGTATAGAGGGAAGAGGGGGCAGAAAGGGCGATGTGAAGGTGGAGGGAAATATGCAGCAGCAGTTTTGCAAATCGAAGCTGAGACTGCAAGTGGGCACGTATTGCTTCTGCACGCATGTACTCAATCCTCTGCGTGTGCTGATCGTACGAGCAAACGAGCTGTAAGGCAGAATTCCCGTTTGCTCGTGAGCCGGCAGGATGCTCCCTTGGCCACCAGCCAGGGTTTCTTCATCCGACATCTTATCTTCAAAATTTTGGGTAACTCCCTTTGGCCCCACAAGGAGTTAATGTTTTTCCAACCCGATGCAAGCAGGTTCAAATCAGTAGCTGGTGGGTCTCTTACTGGTGCAGCAAACCAAAAGCTGCCCAGCCCGCTTGGTTTTTGAGCGATAGTGGCTCTGTAGCAGTTGTGTAAGGATGGTGTTGGTCTTGCGTTCCCTTGCGTGGTGGGGGCTTCGGGCACCCACCAGCTGCTGCAAGGTAGGTTCCACCGTCTCCCTCAATGCCCTTGCCTCGAAGTGGTGTGATGTCACCTTGCTTTGACTTGGGGCTTTTGAGAGCTTGGGGGATTTCATCTGTTTGGAGCAAAACCGGGGATGCTGCAGACGCTTGCAAGCTCCTGTCCGTGCTGGCTGCAGGAATAACTGCTGGGTTTCCCTTCATGGGGACCAGATGTGCTGGTGCTGCTGTTTTGGCACACTCAGCTGCCTGCGTTTTGCTCTTAAGACATAGCAAAGGGACTGCTGAGCCGGCTAAGCCCCAGACTCTTGGCTTCACAAACCCCAAACCAGCTGCAATAGCTGGTCACGTTGCAAGAAGCAAAAACTTGCTTTGCTCACCAGTACTCTTCTCACGGGCAAATTTTTTCAGCTTGATCCGTTGTACAGCGAGCGGGGCAGGAGATGGGCTCCTCCTGTCTGCAGAGTTACCATAAAACTTCCAGACCAGTCTGTCTGTTTTCCCGAGTTTGTTTCATAAATCTTTTTTTCTCCTTCAATGTTGGAAGCAACTTCCTGGTGCTGGTCAGTGGAGGGTGCAACTGACCTTCAGGAAGGGTGGTGGGCTGGGCAGCCCGTCCCTGACCTGTGCCAAGGCATTGCCATGGAGCCGGCTGCCATTTCTACCAAATTCTGCTGGTTTTGCTTGGAAACGGCTCCCAGAGTATCAATTTAGCACTGTCGGGGCCCTGCTCACTCGCAGCGTTCTGCTTCTGCTCTTCTCTGCCGGGCTGACAGCAGGGCAGCACTGTACACAACCCGAGATTATGACTGTCTTGAGGTGTCACCCCGCTTCAGGACACAAATGCCTGTTGATCCACCAATTTTCTGCTGGTGTTTTGACTCACTGGGCCACTGAGTGGGTTTGGGTCCCAAATGAGCCACTGTATTCCCAGTCACGTCCCCCATGCATGTGCATGGGAAGCTTGTGGCCTCCTAAAAGCTATTTACTGCGCACATTGCTCACCGGGTCTCTCCTGCAGCATGCAGCTCCTTAAGAGAATGATGGAGGCATGGCATGGATGTGACCACTGAGATGGAGTCATCAAACTGGGTGGTGGCAGGGTGGCTCATGCTCACATCAGCTGCAGGGTGCTGCTGGCTCAAGGGTTTGTTTTTAGCTGAGCGCAAAGGTCCCCTTGTCTGAACTGTTTCCCTGACGTGCAGAGGTGAAAATGAGTGTTCCCCAGCCTGATCTGCTTTTCTTGTACTATAAAATCCCCACATGTTGGAACAGGGGGAGGTGGCTGGGAAGTGCCTTTGCCCGTGCAGTGTGGGGCATTGATGCAGAGTTGGGGATGTTCTTTGGGATTGTGGCCACCCTGTCGCACTTAACCTTTTTTGTCTTCAGTGTCGAGAGCTGCTCCTGCACTGAGTATGGAGAGCAGCACCGCAACTGCTCGGAACCAGATCTGCTCTTTAGGGTTGTCTTGCACTGATTCCTTTTTTCTGTGTTTTTTTCTTACCCTATACGCTTTCTTTGGTACTGGAGTAATGAACTGAAATCCAGCAGCTAAGCAGAGCTCACTTCGTTACTCAGTGGCTTTTGTCACCAGAACTGGGTGTATCAGCCCCAAAGGTCTAGGTTTGGGTGCTGCTTGCTGGGCAGTCATGAGGATGAGGGACCAAACCAGCAGACACCCCTTTTTGTTGTCCTGTTCTTGGCCTCCTCATTCAGAGATGTGAGTGGTGCCAACCACAAAACTGGAGCAGCTGGATTTCTTTAGGGATCAGGGGTGCCAATCTGAATAAATAGCGGATGCTCAGCACTGCTTAGCCTTCTTCCCCCGCTGAGACTTGCTGTTGTCCCTAAGCTTGGAAGTGCATGTGCAGCTGGAGATCTGGAGGTACTCAAAAGCAGCAGTGCTGCTTTGCTTGAGATGGGTTTGAAACAACAAACCCAAACCTGATGCTGTTGTGGTAGCGCAGGTCCCACTGGCTTCAGTTGCCCAGATGGGTGATGGAAAGATACTGGGGACAGGGAGAAAAGGGAGGGCAGGAGGGGACCCATGGCCTGTGCTTACAGCAGGGTTGTCCGTGGGTTCCTTGAGGTCTGGCTTGATGCAGAGGGAGAGAATCAAGATCCGAGACAGCAACACGCAGCTCATCCCCGGAGAGGCAGGAGAGCCTCTGCCTGTCCTGCCTCTCCCGACACCCAGTCCTGCTCGGTGCCCTGCTCGGCACTGGCACTGGGAGGAGGAACAAGTATCACAGGTGATAACCTCTCACGCCACCTGAGAGGCTGGATCCTGCTGCATCGGGTTTGCTAATTCAGGGTTGCATCATGAAGATTACTGAGGGGGGGTGGGGGTGGGGTGTGTGTGGTGGTGGCAGATTTCCTTATAGCCAGCTAAGCGCTTTGTTAAATCATGTCTTAGGGGAGGGGAAAAATAAAATTCATCCTGTAAGCCTTTGCTGCCTGCCAGGGCAGCCCTGCTTTTTAATTTGACGTGCCGTAATTAGCCTGGCTGCTGCAGGATCCTCTTCAACTCCTGTGGGCTTGCCTGCTTTTGCCTGCTCTGTAATTGCTGCTTCAGGGTGTGTGGGGGGATGGGGAATATTGAAGTGTTTTGTACAAATCCCGAGCTGTAAATTATTTAGCAGGTGAAACAAAAATGTGCTGTGCGTTTCCAGGAAGCAAGAGACTGCACCAAAAATGACGCGGCGCAGCTTGCAGCTCTGCTGCGATGTGCCTTCTGCAGAGTCATGTTGTTGGGAGGCTTTTTTTTTTTTTTCCCCCTTCTGAATATATTCTTGTTGGCTGATAGCCCAGAATAGGTAGCAGAGCAAGAGGCGAGGGCTTGTATGACATAGCCAAGCAATTTGTGTGCCTGGCTGTGCAGCTGGAAAGTGTTAGGGTCTCTGGTCTTTTAACCTTCAGTCCAGGAAGGCACATTTAGAGATTCAAGGTAACGTTGGCTCGTGCCTCCCTCTCCCTCCTAACTCAGTCTGCAGCTGTTTGAAAACGTTTTGTATTACTTTGCATGCTGTATGAGGTTGTGTCAGCCTTTCTTTTGATACGCCTTTTTTCTTGGTGTCTTATCTCCGTTGGCGTAACTGACATTAAATCCATGGACCCAGAGGTCTTCTGGAGGAAGCAGAGGTCCTGCTTGGTAGCTGGAGCTTCTCCTGGGGGATGGAGCAGCCGTGATCCAAAGGCATATAGGGAATAAAGCCCTGGGGTTGGAAACAGGTAAACAGATTTGTAGCCATCATCTAGCCATGCCCAGCTGGGTACAGTTCAGTGTCTGAAAACTGGAGACCTTTTACCTGTATCTGATGCAACGAGGAACAGAGTTTCAGCAGAGCTCCTCAAAGAGCTTAAAAATAGCATCAGGTTTTCTCTTCTGTTACTAATGCATCCGGTTTAAAGTGGGCTCAGGTGTGGTTGGAGGCTCCAAGTGTAACATCTCTTGCGGTCACGTCAAACCCTACGCTTGCGCAGGGTCATAAAAAGTCCTGGAAGGGCAGGGAGGTGAGAAGCAGTCTGGTAACAGCTGCTAGCCCGGATTTCATCCTGGCTTGCGTGCTTTAGAAAGGTAACTATTTGAACAAGTGCAGATTAACAAATACAGAGGAGTAAAGTTTTACAGGTCAGAGCTGCCATCTGTGTGTGTTTTTTTGACTTCTGAGCAAGTGCCTGGCTAGTGCTGGAGCCTCTCAGCCTTGAAATGCAAAGCTGGTCTGAATTCTCCTGGGGTGACCAGGTAGCACATACTGCTGAAACACAATTAGCAGTATTTACCGCCCTGGCGAGGTTTCAGTATAAATGATGCTTAGTCTCGCCAAGAAGCGTGGTGTCAAATTTAAGGGTTATAATCGTAGCTAGTGATGTGTCCAGAGGGCGTGCTTCCACTTGCTCTGGTTCTCTTTCACTCTGACCTCACTGAGGTCCCTCCCCTGGGTGTAGAAACATCGCGGTGGTCCCACAGCTCTGGGACATCCCTTGTGATTCTGCAAGGGACTGCTGGCAGAGAGGCTCCAGTTGCATGCTGTTGTTGACTAATACCTCCCTCCCATCTGTCTTCCAGCTGCTCATGCTCCTTGGCACCACTGATGGTCAGTCAAAGCTGACCTCCGAGCAGAATGCCATCAGCCTCTCCCCTGGCAAGTACCGCCACCTTGACCGTGCCACCAACAAAGAGCTGATCTGCGACAAATGTCCCGCAGGAACCTATGTGTCTAAACATTGTACAAAGAGTACCTTAAGAGAGTGCAGCCCTTGTCCAGATGGGACTTTTACTAAGCATGAGAACGGCATAGAGCGGTGCCACCCTTGTAGAAAACCCTGTGAACTGCCAATGATTGAGAAAACTCATTGTACTGCCTTGACTGACCGCGAGTGCACTTGCCTGTCTGGTACGTTTCAGACGAACGATACCTGCGTCCCTTACACCGTGTGCCCGGTCGGCTGGGGCGTACGCAAGAAAGGAACCGAGACGGAAGACGTTAGGTGCAAGCCGTGCCCTCGTGGTACCTTTTCTGATGTGCCTTCTAGTGTGATGAAGTGCAAAACATACACTGACTGCTTTGGGAAAAACATGGTGGTCATCAAGCCAGGGACGAAGGAGAGTGACAACGTCTGTGGTTCTCCAGCATCTCTTCCGAACATGTCTTTGACTTCATCAAGCACCGAAGCGAGCGAAGAGCCCTATGAAGTTCCACCAACCGCTCATCTTCCCAAAGGTAATGTTTACCATTGAAACACAGACGTGGTTCTGGTCATGGGGTTGAGTTCCTGCCGCTGTCAGGGTTCGTTTTGGGCTGTTTGAGGCCAAGCTAGTCTAAAGTGTGGATGGTGCTTTTGCTTCTTGGCCAGAAGGCAGCTCCAGAGTGCATCAGGTTGCCCTCACTTGTGTTAAACCACATTTAATGACATTTTTACTGGGACTGTAGGCATGATTGGACTCCTGGTTGTCCTGCTGTTTGGGCTGGAAGGACATCATGTTCCCCAGCCTTTCTTTCAGTCTGCGTGTTGTGCTGGCACAAGTCTTTGGGCAGTTGTGGTAGACCTGAGTTGGGATGCAGCAGGAAAACCCAGAGGGGAGAGGAGCTTTGCTTCACCAGACTCCTCTGATGGATTCACTGCTTTCATGCCCGTGCATTCCTTGCTGCATTTCACTCTCTGCTGTGCCGGCATATCAGCTTGCATGGGAGCTGTTGCCAAAATAGCTCTCCAGAAGCCCAGGCTGCCCCACAGCTTGGGTTTTTTTTCTTCAGTCTTTAAGATTTCCATTAGTTACCATTGGTGGGGAGAACCAGGTTGAATTCCCTATTCTCTTGCTTAATTGGTAATGGTACATCATGCCAGTCTTTACTGAGGTGCTTTAGCCCTGGCTGGTTGCAGTGATGCTGTAAGACCCCATTTGAGCTGGTGCTCAGCACTCTTTGGGAAGCAGCTTCCTTACGGTGTCTCAGATGGGGCATTTTAATTAAAAAAACGCAACTTGTGATGGCCTGAACACCTGAGTTGGTAGATGCAATAGCAGGGAAGTGCTGACAGCAGTAGGCTTGCAGTACTTCTCCTTTGCTAGGTTTCAGAGCTTGATATGATGTTGGTGTGCCATTGGGAGAGGACAGGAGGGTGTTCCCTGAACTTTGAAATCAACTGTAGACAATTAGGTAAAAGTTAAAGCATTTTCCCTGTTTGTATCCTGGTCAGAGTGTTTTGAATAACCAAGTCTGAGGCAAAATCAGGTTACAGATGGTTACACCCACTCTCTGGCTCAACTGGTATGAGACATGATCTTCAAAAGCCAAGTTTATAAAGTAAGCTCTAGTTTTTGCCACAACACCCTTCCTCTTCTCACCAGGGTTTGGTCAACCATCTGGCTGGGACCTGATAGCTGCTGGTCAATAAGAAAACTCAATCAAGATGGAAAGTAGCTCTTAGGGGGGGAAGTTTGGTTGCTTCTGTTTCTTCAGAAGCCTGTATTGTAGTTGATGCATCCACACCCCCTTGCAGTGCTGATTAAAAAAAAGTTTGTGCTTCCTTAACAAAGCGCAGTAGAGAGATACTAAGCCTCCAAATTATCGTGTATTTCTAACCCAAATAGCAAATTCCACAATTGGATAAAACAAATGTTTGTAAACCTAAGAAAGAACAAACTACTCCCTCAAAGTTGTACGTTTTCTGAGAAGTACTGAGCGTGGGACAGACACAGATTGACAGCATGCCTTTAGTAACTCTCTCTTTTTTTTTTTTTTTACAATGAGCTGCCACTAGCCTTAGCCAGTAAGGGTCAATTTTACCTTGAACCTACCCGTGTAACTGTACCCATCTGTGCCCAGAGCCAAACCTCAGCTTCACCTCTTCCCTTCCTCGCTGCCTTAGCATTGGGTTTCTGTCTGCTGGCCAAGCAGATGCTCAGGCAGGTCTTAGACTGTGATGCGATGCCGTATCATGTCTCCAGTGCTATGACACTGAACTCTCCTCTCTTTCGGCAGGTCTGAACTCTTCAGTTCCTGATTTTGTCCCCTCTCCAGCACCACGCGCGTCCAGCAGCATGGCAGAGCCGGCAGACTACTACAATGAAACCTCAGCCAACGAGACGGTCGGTGCTGGTGGGACCCTCGCCACCGGCCAGGCGCAGAGCTACCGGCACAAGCAGACCAGCCAAGCACTGGAGAAGCAGCCGTCGCTGGAGATGGTGGGGGGCGAGAAGTCCAGCGTCCCATACAGGCCCCCCCGGCGAGGTCCGCAGAATGTCCACCAGCACTTTGACATCAATGAACACTTGCCATGGATGATTGTCCTCTTCCTGCTGCTGGTCCTGGTGGTTATCGTTGTCTGCAGCGTCAGAAAGAGCTCACGGACTCTGAAAAAGGGACCCAGACAAGATCCCAGTGCCATTGTGGAAAAAGCTATTATGAAAAAGTCTACCACCCCCACACAGAACAGGGAGAAGTGGATCTATTACTGCAACGGGCATGGTGAGCAGTATCAACTGGGGGCCATGGGGGCAGTGTCCTCTCCACTGTCCCACACGGTGTTTTGGAGGGGCCACTCCCATGTCCAGTGACCAGTTGCTTTTCTGATTTGCTGGGTCTTGGTAGTGAGGACAAAGCCTATGTACGATGTACTGGTTCCTCAGACGTTTGTTCATCCTTGGCTTCTCCCCCTTCCTGTTCCCATGGTAGGTCCTGGCTCCTGAAGGAAGGGTTAATGGTGGGAATGTTACCTGCTTGCTCCACTAGCTTCTTTCCATCTTCCCAACCATCCTTGGTAGAAGGATCCTCCTCCCCCCGTTCCCCTTTCCTTTTGTTTCATATTTTTTACTTTCTTAGTGACTCAGGCATGGGTCTGGTTGTCTTTTGTGTTGTCCTTTTTCCCCCCTCATCCTGTCTGTTTCTGGAAGGCTGAGTCATCCCCTGCCTCTTGGCAGCCTCTCAATTTCAGGTTCTTAGCCCTAAATCCCAACTGCTGGCGTGTGTCCCCAGCCCTTCGCCCATGCTGGAGCCAGGAAGGGTGTCCTTAAAGCCTGTACTGTGGATGTGTACAGCTCTGAGTGTTGTGAGGGCTTCCTGGAGGCTCAGCTTTGTAGAATTTTCTGTTCTTTTGGTGGGTGACTTGCTGTCAGCTTTTTGCAAGACTTTATAAAGATGACCCACTGTGGTCATTACATTGATTTTTACAAATTTCAATGATAAATCAATGGTAGCATGAATGTGAGCACCGAGCAGCCATGATCTCCCCAGTAGGATGTTTGTTTCTTCCTCAACAAAGCTACAGTGGCAGTTTTGCCCCCCACCCCACCCCCATCCTGTGCCAACAGCACTGACAAGTCCTTACTTTGGGTTGAGGTTGCTCAACCTTAAACATCCGCTCACAGTTAACCTTTAGAAAAGCACATTTAACAAGGGGGGAAGCAAACAAAGAATGGATTGAAAAAAAGATTGGAAGGTTTAAGAGATCAGGGCTCGATGAAAGTCATCCTTGAGTGCTTAAGTACAAAGCAAAGAAGGCTTTGACTCAGGCGTCTTCTGTCACGTACTCTCTTCTTCTTCCTGCTGATTAATAGATCTACACTTTGTTTGCCTTCATTAATGCATTTATAGAACCAGTAAGGTCTTGTTGGAATTAGTTTTGTGCCTTCTGTTGCGTTTGCACTACTTACCAGTTTTTTTTAACTCTCTTCCATCCTTGGGGTGCAGTTTCTTGAGCTTTTTTCCATTTTAGATAACTCTTACCAATAACCCCTGCACCCCCATTGTCCCTAAAATCTGTGGTACCTGAAGCATGGTCCTTGAGACTGTGGTGAGTGATCTGCAACAGGCCTGCAGAATCTTATTACACATCCTGATTTGTGGACGCTACCAGAAATACTACGTGGCTTTGGCCATGGTTCATTGGCCAAAAGCGGCTGGTTGTTACTAATTTGTAGTAACTCTTTTCCCCAAGACCTTAATTAGCAGTTGGATGAATGTCTGGCGCTCTCCTGGTGGGGTTTTTTTGTGGTTTGTTTTTTTTTTTTTTTTAAACATCTCAGGCTGAGTTTCTACAGGGCAAGAAGTGCTGGAGTGTAAAGAGCAGATGGAGTTGTTTCGAGCAGGTGCCACTCTGGTTTTTAACTTGATGTTTCAGACCCCGTGCCAAAATGCCTGCCCTGCAGCTGGCCCTTCTGGAGGCCACATTGGAGCTGCCTTTGTGGGCAGTGCCACATGTTTGGTCACCAAGCATGAGTCAGCTTAAAGAAATGGCACAGTTAAGGTGATACGGGGTGAGCAACAAGGCTGTGTCAGCCCATATATATCTATATTTATATATATCATATATATATAAATTCACCTCCCAGATCTTACCATCCTTTGGGGAACAGCATCATTCACGGGTCATCCTGTGCTTCCCAAGATGAGTTGTTCCCGTCTTCTCTGTAGTCCTTTAACAGCTGAAATCAGCTAGCGCATCAAATCCACAAGATACTTGCTAAGTTTTCCCCTTGTCTTGGGAATTAAGCTGGATCTAGCAGCAAAACCACACTTAGGTGATAAACTGGTGCAGTACCCGATCGACCGATCAAGTCTCTTGGGTCTGGAGGCAAATTGCCCCATTACTCTGGGCTCCTGGCTGGGCAGTTTTGCACATCTCTCTCATTCATTCTTGCAATACTCATGCTGGTTCTGTGTTGGCATGGGTGGCTTCATGGCTTTCCTCATGCCACTCAGTTGTCCTCAGTTGAACTTTATGCAATGAAGGCAGAGGAGCACAAACCAATTAACGCTTTGTCTTGCTTTTAGTGCAGCTCTGGTGTTGCCTGAACCACATTGCACTAGCTGGAAGAGCCTCGCTCATTAGTTCTTTCTTGGTGGCAGTGCTTTATCATGTTGGATACGGAAATTGTTCTCCACAGTCGTGTATAAATCCCTTTGGTTTTCCTATTGAAATGTCTGGCTCTTAAGACTGTTTACTTGAAATGGGAGAAGATGTAGTGCCATAGAGGAATGACCTTTTATTTAATAACCGGCTGTACAGCTAAGATGTACTGCAGAGCTGCAGCCTCGTGGCTTAGCTTTCTGCTGCTCCAGCAGTGTTTGTACCCAAATCATGCTTCCTCCTGAAGCAGCATTTCAGACAAGGGTGAATAGAGCCAGGAACAAATAGGTCCGGGCTGTTGGAGAGAGGAAATCTTTCTCCTCTGATGTTGCTAGCACAGATCCCTCCATGGTAAACTGCCAGAGCAAAGCCTCTGTAGATGTGAGGACCACAGCTGCTCCCTAGATCTTCAGGTGCCTGCCTGGTTTGTGGTTGCACTAGCGGTGTAGAGGGCAAGCAGTTAGGTTTTAATCCTCTTTTGGGGCTGGGGGCAAAGTCCCAGAGTCTGGTGCTGGCAGTGCACCCACATCCACATGATCGCCCCACCTGTGTGTTGGCTGTCCACGCCAGCGAAGGATTGGACCATGTTTATTGCCAGGGCAAAGACTGTGTATGTGGCTGTTGCACACAGTCTCCTGCCACTGCCGCCTCCTATTTACCATCTCCTCCCTCCTAATCCTTTTGGTAAACAGATTTAACCTTTGAAAGGGAATTCTGGGTCTGAGGTAGGTGCTGCAGCCTCTGTTCAGAGGAGCTGTGGAGCCCTCACCCCAGCACCCCTCAGGCCTCCCAAGGTACCAGACGGGCATCCAAGGCTTTGCCAGTTTGGATTTTATTACTGAACGCTTCAAGCCCAGCAGTTCAGAGTGAAGCATGGTCAGGGTGGCACTAGCACTGCTTGGTGCTGGAGCAAAGACATCTATCTCACTGTGGTAAGGCTTCTTCCCAAAAGAGGAGGATTTTTGGGTGGAAGCAGTGACTCAAACTCTTGCCCCGTTCCTGAAGGCACTGGATATATTGAATTGCTTCGATCGTTGAGGTAGGCGTGTGATCTGAACAGCAGTTGTTGTCATGGGGTGTTTCACTTGTCCTCGTCTCCCCGTCAGGTGGTGTCTGTGCCCTGTGCTCTCTCTAGTGATAATACACGCCTTAAATAACAGCCCAAACCTAAAAATAGTAGCTCGGGAGGCCAGTGTTTAAACTTAACCTGTCCTTAACATGGACGTGTTCCAGCCGAGACAGCAAACGCTGGTGATTCTCACTGGCTGAAATGGTTCAGAGGTCTGGGAAGAGCTTGTGATGACTAACGGCCTGAGCCAGCAGCCAGCCTACCTCCACGTCTGTCCCCGCGACGGGGGTTCTCCCAAGAGCTCTGAGGTCTCATCTCTATGGGATGGGGAAGGTAGAGCAACACCAGCCGTGCCGCTGCGGTTGGACGAGCTGGACCTCTTGTTGTTTCAGCTGGCTCTCGTATTGTAGCCCTGCAGATGGGAATCCAAAGGGCAAAAGCAGTTTGCCACAGATTTCGAAAGAAATTATCAGCGTGGTGCCTGAATGACACGGGTACTGGGCTGATAGCGCTCTGTGGTTTTAACCTTGTGCGACTGCTTTCTTGTAGAAAGTCAAGAACAGCCCACACACTGGAAATGCTTTCTTCTAAACAGTCCCTTTATTTTAGCAAGTACCTGTTTCCTTTCTTCGGCTGCTTCCAAGGGCAAGGAATTGAGCTTGCGGAAACCTTTCAGTGAAAACTGAGAATTAAAGCCTGTCTCTTAAGTGTCTGGGAAACACCAAATTTGGCATCAGTCTATGCCAAACATGAAGATGGGCTTGAAATCATCTTGCAAAAATAGTGCTGTCTTTGACTTTTACCTGTTGAGTAAGAGAGGATGAAAGGCAAAGACTGTGTAAATTGCTATGATTTGGGGTAAAACCTGTGTATAGAAGAAGCTGCTTGAAATGACATGCTAAGAAGCAAGTTTGGGGATTTTTTTTTATTTTTTTTTGAGTTGAAAGATTGAAGAACAGATCTTGGCAGCACTGGGCTGGCATGAGATGCCATTTCCCTTTTATTTTTCTTCAAGTCCTGTAATTGCACGTTATTGCAGTGGGTGGTGAGAGCAAAGCCAGGAAGCCTCTGGTTAAATAATCAGAAAAATAAAACTGTTCTGCAAAAGCTCTTTGCAGCAGAGATGGAGCTGAGGCTTGACTGCAGGTAGAAGAGTGCATACTGAAAAGGACTCAGGATCAGAGTGGGGAGTTAAGGGGTGATGCTGGAAAGATGGGGAGCATCAGAATTTGGGCATCTTGGTGGCTCAGTTGTTGGGATGCCCAAATTGTCAGCATATTGGGATCCAGGGTCTTCTTGGCTGGTGATTTGTAGGGAATAGCCCTTGGCTTGGAGCTCTGTTGCTGTAGGACCAGGGTTAGGCTTGAGCTTGATGTGCTTCCAAGGAAGTTGTTGAGAGTGTTGAAGAGGGAGGCACCACATCCTTGTACGTTGAAGAGCCTGCCACTGTGCTGGCGCGTTGGCAGTATGCATCAGGATGTCGGGGTCACTGCAGGCTTGTCTTCACATGGAGTCAAGATACTAATTTGTGGTTAGGATTGGAAGATGCTTATGAGAGTAAAATTACATGATTCTTTGAAAGAAGACAGCACATTGATTAAAAAAAAAGCCTACAGATAACCATAATCTTTTCTATAGATCCATCACCTAATGAAGGGAAGCAAGTGCATTGAAGCAACCCAGCAGGAGATATTCCTCCTCCAGCCTGGTGTCACTCCCTGTTCAACTGCTACCCTAAGTAAGGAAACTCAGCTGCAGGGATGGCACTTGCAGGTCTAAGGGGTGACTTTAGATGCTCCTTTAAGACCCCCCCTCCTTAGTGCTGGTATGGGTAAATGAGATGAAAGCCATTTACTGCAGTGGTTTTGTTTTGTAGTTTTCCCTTTGATCAGCTCCTGAATGGGTCACAGCTTGGTGGCAGGAGCATCATACTGGGAGGCAGGGTGAGGATGGAAGGGCTGTGGTGGAAACAGGCCTCTGGGGACTCTGTCTCTTCTGCATGTCTGCAGAGCACGGGGAGGAGCGATGGAGTTAAAAGCTTCACCAGTCTCAAACTGTGGTAGCCTCAAGGTTTTGTGCCTAGACCACAGGTAGAGTGGAGATGGCCAGCAGCATCTCAGGAGGGCAGGTGTGCCCATTGCGGCTAACGTAATTTGGTAATTGCTGTTTGCCTGGAGAGGAGCAGCCCTGGGCTTGTGTGCAAACCTTAATATGACTCTGGCAGGCAGAGCATGAGATAAGGGAATGATGATTGTTTACCTGCCAAAACGGAGAGGCAGAAGGTGTTGGTTTGGGGGTTTTTGGTTGTTTTTGGTTTGTTTGGTTTTTTTCAAAGCAGTCTGTCTTCTGGCATTGCAGCTTAATGATCTGCTGGTCCTCTAATGTCAGCCTGTCCACTTCTGCAGAGTGAGACCCAGCAGAAAGAGAGCTTGTTAAATTGGAAGGGGCAGACATGTGCTGGGCACCACAAGTAACACGGATGCTGTGGTACTGCTGAGCCTTAAAACGGGCCTGCTCCCTCACTGGAGCTTGTTCGGCCGCACGGGAGCTCTGTGTTTCAGGCTGTGTTTGCACCAACACAGGCGTGATGCTCTGCTTCGGGATGAGACGAAGCAACTGTCTGCAGTGCAAACCTGTGCCATGGGAGCATTGGGGTGATACCTGATGAGTTTGAAACACCATCTTCCTCAAAACTATTCACAACCTCTCTCAGGTTTGCCCCAAACTCATCCTTGACCTTTTGAGAAGCTATGTTGTTTCCAAAGTGCATTCGCAGGAGCTGACTAAGGCTTCATGGTGCAAGGCAGCCTTGGAAAACACAGGTGAAGGGAGGCTGCTGTTCTGCTCTGAGAGAAGGAAAACTAATCATGTGCAGGTTTATCATCTCTTGCTCCTCAGCCTTATTGCATTAGCAGGCTTGCATTAGACAGGTGCTTGATCACTTTTTATGCATGTTGCTATGTGCACCATCTATTCACCACATGCATGGAGCTGTCCGGGGAAGCTAGCACATTTGCTCCCAAACCTGCTTTTAAAACAAACAAAAAACAACAAAAAAACATGGGTCAAAATTCCTGGGTGGCCCTTGGACTAATTTTAATAAGTGATCAGGATCTGTTGCCTGCCTGTTAAGGTGTAGGGCCGGGTGTTGGAGGCAGGGCAGCTCTGCAGAGAGAAGGGGGTTGTCCCTGTAGAAAAACATGCCGAGCTTAGTTTCTCTTTGCCAAAAATGCAGCACTGGCTTCTGCACCAGGAGGGCTGTGATTTCTCACGTTGGTAAGGCTCTCACACATCTCCTCAAATAACAAGGCAGATCTTTTTTTTTTTTTTTTTTTTTTTTCTTCACTTGCTGAGGCTTTGTCTAGGGGGGGAAAAAATGTGGGAGGCGAATTTAATCCTCGAGTTGGCATCTGCGGGTGTCTGGATATTTATATGGCTCTGGCCGCGGCAGTGTGCTTGCTCAGGGTTACCAGCTGTCTGAGAGGGTTATAATGAAGATTAACTCTGTGAAAGCTGTTTAAAATTTAATAATTACATAAAATACTTACGCTAGCCATTCCCTTTTAAACCAAAGGAAGAGCAAGTTCAGTCTGCAGGTCCCCAATGCCAGCATAGGGAGACAGGCAGGGAGAGCATCCCATGGTGGTGGGCAGGACCTTGCGTGGGTCCCAAGAGGGCTGGACCACAGGTGCTATTATAGATGTGGATTCCACATAGGATGTGGTGGGAAGGGAGGTCTTGTATCATGCAGACCCTCAAGTTCACAGGTCTGAAACATGTTCAAAACCACATGTGGCTGATCACAGACCTTCCCTGACTGCCTGGTTTGGTTAAGTTATTTTCCAGAGTGTGTGGGAAGTGTTTGTCAGGAGTCAGTTTCCTGCCCTGCAAGAGTTTTCTTTGTAGTTTTAAAAAAATAAAAGGCAACAAAACCCACCACAAACAAACATCACCATTTAGTGGTTTGTTGCCCAAACGGCAATCGCTGAGGATGTGAATCACTGGCTTCTGGGAGGGTCTGATACCGGCACTGTCCTCCATGGGAAAATTGGGAAATCACTAGCAAGTCTTCATAAATGTGTCCTTCCCTCCTGTCTGGACAAAGGCTCTTGTTAGAATCATGGAAAAATTTGGGTTGGAAGGGACCTTCAAAGATCATCTAATCCAGCCCCCCCCGCCACGGGCAGGGCCCCCTCCCCCAGCCCAGGCTGCTCCCAGCCCCGTCCAGCCTGGCCTTGAGCACTGCCAGGGAT
>JAVJGJ010000059.1:77647888-77671409 GCA_035590215.1 Microhierax caerulescens | reverse complement strand
ACCGCCCGTCGCTGCTTCTCCCCCGGCCCGGCTGAGGGGGCACCCGGCGGCCGGGGCCAGCCCGCCACATACATATGTGTATGTACCCACACTTACATAAGGTACCTACATCATACACAGAGATATATACGTATATCTGTGTATATATACACGTATAAAAAAGGAGATGGGTATCAGGCTGTGGAGTTGGATGTTTGTATTTGTCACATCAGGGCTGTGACCTGAAGGTGCAGTTGGGAGGTTTGGTCTAAGCTGCGTTAGAAATTGTTAAATTTTAGGCCAGCGGGGAGGACCCTGGCTGTGCTACTCTTCCATAAGCAGCTGTTTTTGCTGACACAGCAGTTGTGCCTGCAGAGTGCGGGATTCCTGGTAGTCCCAGTAGGATGGAGGCCTGCTGGCCCACCAAGGCACCAGGTGTGGTTACCTCGCTGGAAAAAGTGAGTTTCAGTTTGCAGCTCTTCCACATGGCTGTTGGAAATGAGATGTAGCTCACCCTTTGATAAGACAGGGTTAATTACTCGTTATGAAGGAGGTATGGCTTTATTCGAGGGTTTAACTCCTGACCTCTTAGTAGACTTGAGGATAAGCATGCTGTTTGTATTGCTGCCAAAGCTACAGGGAGAAGACCCTCACCATCTTAAACCAGCACATCTCAAGGGCTTTTCTGGGGTAAACTTTGCCTTTTTGCTCTTCACATCCCCTACCAGATCTTCCATTCAACTGGTGCGGGGTCTCCAGTCCCGTAACTGAGTCATCCCACTGGTCCGCCCTGGAAGCGGCTCTAAATGTGATCATGGCTGGTGAAGGTGCTCTGTTGCGGAAATATTAATCTTTATAGAAGTGCTTTGGTGGCTCATCTCTTAATCCAGCTCCTGTGCAAAGCGGTGGCTGCAGTGCAGGCGCATGGGCAAGCGGTTTGCCATCTCGCCTGTTCCTGCAGCGGCATGGTGGCTGAGTGCCAGGGGTTTTACTGTGTCAAAAAGTGCAGGAAACTTTATGGTTAAATTAACATGGTTGATTTTAGAGTGCATATGCTTTGATTGGAGCAACCTATGCATCTATCACAGTTTATTTGCATAGCAGGTGTTGAGCACACTGCGTTGAGCTCTGCTTGTCTGCAATGCTCCTTGCAGCCTGGACTCATGAAGTCTTAATAATAAAGTCTCCAAAGACCAACCAAAGAAAAGCAAAACATGGCTGTGTGGGGATGGGAGAAGCTTTTGTAAAGCCTAGGTCCGCAATGCCAAGAGGCTGCAGACCCAGTGCCTCACCTGTAGCTCTTCTGCCCCACAGGCATTGACATCCTGAAGCTGGTGGCAGCCCAGGTGGGGAGCCAGTGGAAGGACATCTACCAGTTCCTGTGCAACGCCAGCGAGCGTGAGGTGGCAGCTTTCTCCAACGGCTATGCTGCCGACCACGAGCGCGCCTACGCCGCCTTGCAGCACTGGACCATCCGCGGGCCCGAGGCCAGCCTGGCCCAGCTCATCAGTGCCCTCCGCCAGCACCGCCGCAACGATGTGGTGGAGAAGATCCGAGGCCTGATGGAGGACACCACTCCGGTAATGATGGGCTGGGCTTTGCACGTTCTGGTCTGATGTGGTGCACGTCTTGTCTGGCTGTGGTGAGCGTGTGGGTGCGTGGGACATGGCTGTGACCTCGAGCTTGGCTCATAGCCAACCAGCTGGACTCCCATCTCACCCTGAAGCTCCTTGGGGGCTTATATTTAGGCTTTGTGTTGCTTTTGAGCGAAAATTTGGCAGTGTTTGCTCAAAACCTTGTCAAAGTTTTAGCAAGCTCTTGAATCCCCCATGTTGTGGTTTGCATGTGTCTTTGAAGATTGCCAGGAGGACCTGGTGCTTGAGCCCTCATGTTGGGGACACAGAGGAAAAAGCATCCCCCTTTAAACTTACTCTTAAATACTGTAACTAATTGCCTGGGATTTTGTGAGAATGACCAGGTGTCCTTGAGCGCTAATTGTTGCTATCATGAAGCAATGGATTGCTTCCTCCAAAGCAGTGATTTGTAGCACGGGGTGTCACATGCATGCTGTCCTTCAGAGTTGTTGCCCTTCTTTGGCAGCTCTGGCCTTAAAACAACCTGTCCCATATTTTGGAATGATAAACAAATTGCTGCAGAATATCCTGCAGGCAGGGTCTCGGCTGGGTCATCATGAGGTACCTTGGTGACCTTTGCAGTTTGGTTTGGCCACACCTGCCTTACCTGTCAGTGTGCTTTCAGGTTTTTTTTTTGCTCTCATAATTCGGTGGTCTTCTGGAAGCATTCGTATAGGTGATGGATGGGGTTTCTTCTGAAACTGGAAGCCAATGGGACAACATATGCACGGAGGTGGGGGCAGGTGAGGGAGGGCTCTTCCCCCAAACCAGTTTGTGAAACATTCCCCATTGACCTTAGTGGTGAGCCAGACCCAAAGGGGAATGGATGGCTGCCTGAAAACCTCTCTGGGTACTTGGTGGGTGTCTTCATGTATAGCAGAGTGTGTGGGGCAGAGCATTTGTCAGGGCAGCGGGGTCCCAAATCCTGTTTTGACCATCCCAAACTTCCCCCCTATAAGGAGGACCATGGTCCCTTTACCACATCCCATATCCCACATGACTTTGTTCAGCAAACTGGACATCTTGGTCCCTTGTAACCCTGGTGTGAAATAACAGGTTTCCTTGTGTCAGCAAAGAGTCTTGGGCTCCTGTTTCTTTGAGAGACACTGAGTCAGGCGCATGTCAAGCATCGCCCCATGCGTCCTGCCCAGATTTTGGATAGGTTCACTTTGCCAGCTGCCCTGATCACTCCTGCTCTTATTCAGTTGATTTTTTTCTGCTTTCCAGCTCCTGGTAATTAAGCAGCGTGTAGCTTTCTCATTTCCTACTGTGCTCCAAGATTTTTATTTTTTTTTTTAATATCAAAGATGGAAAAAATGAAAAGCCTGAGACAAAGCTATGGTTAGGAAAAGGAGAGGTAGACAAAATTGTCATTTTGCACATGTGAATTAAAGTTTCCAGTATGTGCAATGTCCCAGAAAGACGTGACATCCTCTTGCTCTCCTGGAGCAGGTAGTAACCTCTGTCCTCCTACTTACTGCTTTGACTGAATACTACAACAAAGCACTGGGCTAGGACATCAGATAAAATGTGGGGCTTCTTCGTTAGCACAACACCTAATTAACTGATTTGGGCTCTGCAGTAGTTAATGCTCCTGACCATTGTGCTGCTTTGGCCAAGACAATCAGGTAGTGTTTCTCAAACAGCACAAAAATGTGTGTGGTAGCTCCAGGAACAGGGTTTATAGGGGTGACCTGTTGGGATGGTGGACTCTTGACAACGGAGTAACCACAGGCTGTTGGCTTGCACGTGCCCATGACTCTGAAAATGCAGCAAGCAGGTGTTCTGGAGAATGAGCAAACCCGAAGCTCATGGATAATTGTATGCAAGTCTTCTGGACTTTCTGACTAGGTGTTCTGTAAGACATTTCTCTTTGTTTTTTAAAAATGTGTTGTGTTCCCCAGCAGCACCTGGAACCTGGTGGTCCCCCACCACCTTCACTTGCTTTCCTAGAAAGTTGTAAAACTGGGTCGCTGATCTTTTGAGCAGGTGGCTCAGGTGGGCCCACGTGAGGAATAGGGCTTGTTTCAGCAATGGAAGTGTTTTTTAACAAACTCACCTGAGCTGGCACATTCTTTTCCCCCATGCATCTGATTGGACTTTTTTGGATAAGCATCCCTTGTGATCAGCCTTAGGTATTGGCCATTCCCCTGCCCTGAAGGTCCTGGACCGGTTGCTGCGCTGAAGCTGCGTGTGGGATGTCAAAGCTTGAAAGCATCCCAGGGTGCAGATTCAGCATGGCAGCACACTGTGTTTCTGCAAGGTACTACCTGCTGTAACCTGCCTGCCTCCTCTCCCTGAATTGGCTCCCACACTGTGGATGTGGGTGGTGGTGGAATGGCACTGGGAGGGATGCAAGAAGCTGTGGGAAGCAGCTTGTGCAAGGGAGACTAAATCCCTGGAGCCTCGCGCTGTCGGCTGAGCTACATCACAGTACTCCAGCCGCAAGCAGCCGGGGGAGCTGATTGCTCAACACCGGGAGCAGGAATTGAGGTTGATTTTGGTGTTTTTTGTGTGTGTTTTTTGGTTTGGTTTTTTTTTTTTGTCTGCTGGTTGGAAAGCTTATAATCAGAGCTAATTGGAGATTGACTCTCCAAATGCAGACAAATCGAGGCAGTTTCCCACTGTACCAAACTGGAGAGAAGTGGAGGAGCAGGTTGCCCTTTTGGTGGTGGCAGGTGTGGGTGCCGCGCTGTGCCTCTCCAGCAACTGGCCCTGCAGAAGAGGTCTTGCAAAAAAATCCAACTAAAAATAATAAAAAGAGCTTTTTGTGCTGCAGAGGGAGTGAGGACTCTCATAAGCAATGCAAACGCATGCATCCTCCCTACAGCTAAGGGCATGATGCCCTTGGGGCAATCCAAGCCATCAGGGAGCCTCTAAAGCATGCCGGTGTATCCTAGATGAGCCCAGGAGGGGTGTGCAAGTAGCTGTGCTGTCCGTGATGCCTTTGGCCCTGTCTGGCATCCCTGGGTGCAAAAGCAGGTTTCCCCATCTCTCCCCACACAGTCCTGTGTCATAAGAAGGCACTGACACCCCCAACTCATAAGTAAAAATTGTGTTAGACAGTGGTACATCCCTAGGATAGCAAATTGGTACCCTAAATGCAGTCAGCCTCCCTTCACCATCTCATCTTACCCACTATCGCATCCTTGTCCCAAATCCTTTATCTGGGCATCTGGCTTCAGCCTGTGAAACCTGTGGAGGCAAAGCTGCTCTCTCCTGTCGTGCCCCATTCCCTTGGCAGCCTTTTGGGCTCCAAAATCCAAATATTTACAACTCCCAGCGGGAACAGAGGAATTAATGGGAGTCTCTGGAGCATTACGGTATGTGACAAGAACATTTTCCTTCAGATAGAGAACAGCTCTGCTGAAGACTCGCTGGCTTTTTTAGCTGTGGGAGATTATGCTGGTTTTGCATTGCGCTGAATGAATTTAGGTTAAAACGAGATTAGCCCTCTGAATCGCTTTGCTAGTTTTTTTTTTTTTTTGCAGCTGATCCAGAAAATATGGCAAGTGCAGCAGCTGTGGGAAGGTTTTTCGGGGTGCATTTAACTCGCAGGGTTCCTGTTAAAGGTTGGCTCTTTCCATGAAAGCTTCTCAGGCTTGAGGTTTGCAAAATCTCTCCCCTTGCAGGCAGGCTTGCTGGGCAGCAGCATGCGAGCCCGGGCACTGTTCAGTGAGTGCAGGCACACCCCAAATTAGTGGTGCCGACAAGAACAAAAATAGGGGACAGAGGGGAAGAAAGGGAGCGTTTTTTCACTGCTATCTCAGCGAATTGCAATTCTCCGGTTTGGGGTTAAAATCAGAGAATTTCAGTGCAGTGCAGGTGCTAGGGATTGAGATTTTTTTTTGGGGGGTGCATAACAGCATTTTTCAAATACCAAGGGGTGTCTGTGTTCACCCGGGCTGGCCTGAGGCATTGCTGGCTGAGCTGGCTACTGTAAGTGTCCTACTGTGAGCAATGCTTTAGGCTCTTATCTCTTTATTTACGGTTCTGCTGGCCTTGGCTGAAATATTTCAGGGAACGGATGGAGGGGAAGCAAACAGCCTTGCTCAGGGCATTCAGCAGTGCAGCCTCAGCAAAGCTTGGAAGAAATAATTAATTAATAAGGGAGATATTGAAAATGGAGAGGGAGAGACTGCAGCCCCAAGCCAAATGAGATTTAGGTCCATGGCTAATTGCATGCTGCAGATAATCCCGTGAATCAGCAGATATGTCAGGGCTGGGTCTGCTGTGAGGTTAAGCAGTAGGGTTTTTGGGGGGTGCTAGAGGAGAAGAGGATGTGAAAGCAGCCCCATGTCCCCGCATGCAGCTGTGGCAGCGCATTTTGGCTCCTTCCTCTTTTGCAGGTCAAAACCCTGCAGGGGGAGGTCAAGAGCCTGGAGCAGTGTTCCCCAAATCCAGCCGCTGACAGTTGCTGTCCATCCTCTTCGTTTCCTCTGTTGGCAAAGCAAAACTGGGCTTGACCCAGTAATTAGCAATTAACGTTGTGCTGCGTTAACCTCACACGGCAGAGTGAGGATGAAGCTGCTGGATGGATTTCCCAGCTGGGGCGCTCTAGTCCAAAGGCTGAGAAATGGCCAGACAGCCAGGAAAAAACAAAATTGCATGCATTTTTTCCCTTCTGTATTTGCATCGGGTTTTATTTGAGGCGCAAAGCTGTACGATAATGTGGCCAGAGCCCTGTGGAAGGGGAAGGGCTGGCTGGGTTTTGCTGGAGTGGGTATTTCCTCCAGGTTTGCTCTAAACCATGAATTGATTTTTGGCAAACCGAGGTTGGGTTTGAACCAGGCTGGAGAACGTGCAGTAAACAAAAATGTAACAATTTATGAAGTAATACAAATATAAATAATATAAACACAAGAATATGAACTTTATAGTAAGTGCAGTTATATTTGATGTTTCCGTGCTGTGGTAGCCAGGTTGGGTCTGCGTGCTTGCAGTATGATGGGCTCAGGGAGCACAGGATGAAACTAGAAGATGGTGGGTTCGTAACAAGCTGAACTTGGTACCAACTTGCTTAGCCTGAAATTGAGTTTGGAAACTTCATCACGACTTCATCAACTCTTCATCATTGTTTGAGTTGAAAAAGTGGGTGGGCAAATCCATAGAAAGGAGAAGCCACCAGAAGCTCTCCATGGAAACACCATCTCCTGCTTGGAGAATCACTTTGGCACATGAATGGTCAGAGGTGATGGAGAAGAGCTACTTCCTCCGTGGGTGGCTGTGTCTTGGTGTCTAAACCCTCCCCAGACCCGGTATTGCCTGTCCTGGGTCGCGTGAGGCTTGACTTGAGTAGCTCTTCTCCAGGGCTGCCTTGTGTTGAGGGATACTGGCTCCACCGCAGAGGTGGTGTCGAGTGCTCTTCTGAAACCTGGGCAGTGAGGTGAGGATATTTGGGCTTTCACACCCAGGGTGCTGAGCACCTTTGTGCCCTCCCCATCCTGGCAAAGGGCTTGCCTCCTGCTCTGCAGCGCCTGGCCAACAGTGTTTCACCTCCAAGGTCGGGTGTGCCCTGAAGGTGGACCCCCCCCAAAATGCCATGTGCCCCCCATGAAGCCACTCATACTAAGCGGATCCTCCCTATGCCTGTGGGGACCACAGCGAGAGCATCCTCCGCCGATGCCACCCTGCATTTGCAGCATTGCCCTCATGGGGCTGCCACCCAGCCAACCCTGTTTCATGTGCCAGGTTTTCTCCTCCCACATCCCCTACAGAGGCATAACAGACCTGGGAATTGGGTTGGTGTCAGCTGGGTGTCATCTTTTGGCAGGGAATCCAGGAAACGGACGCCTTGGTGCTAAATTTATCCCCCCCCACTTCCCAGGAGGGTGCACAGCCACCCTCTGCAGCAGCAAAGCTGCCACTGGCTTCTGCTACCGCCTGGTTACTGCAGGAGGAATTACAGGGAAGCGTCGCCCAAGGGAGGGTGGTGGGTTTTTTTTAATTCTTATGACTGTTCCTTCCTAAGGTTAGCACAGCAGCTGCTGTGTCTGTTTGTCCAAGTCGAGCTTTTATTGCAGTACAGCAAAATGAAGGCAGAAAATAGGACCAACCAGTTCAAGCAGAGCTGTTGGGAGCAGCTGTGAAAAGAAAACAAAGCCAAGCCTATGTCAGTTCTGCACCTATCCCCTTCTGTCCCCATCCTTTTGGGAAGGACCTTCGTATACCCTGAGCTGCTTAGAGTGTCCTCCCAGATGCATCGGGATCCAACAAGAACGTGTTGGTGCTTGAGCTGCGTCCTAAAGGTCTGGGAGAACACAGGAACTTTTAGGATTTTTTTTTTTATTTTTTTTGCGTTGCAAAATTTTTGCTGCAGTGCTCAAAAAAAAAAAAAAAAAAGAAAAGGTAAAAAAAACCCAAAAGTTGGCAGAGCAGCCTGGTACAGCTGACCAGTTGCAGGAGGCTGCTGATGCATCAAAGCCACCGTGGCACCTTTGGGTTTCATGCTGGACCATGTGTCTTAACAGTCTCTTATGTGTCTGTCTGTGCAGGTGCAAATGCAGCCTCAGTGGCAAGCGCAGGACCCCTGCAACGATGATGGGAAGGTGAGAAATTTGGTGGCTCTGGAAAGGCACAAGTGTTGCAGAGAGCTTTTTGTTGTTGGTGGGGGTTTTTTGGTTTTCTTTTTTTCCAGCTAGAGTTCAGTTTCACTCACACATCCCTGTTCTTAAAAATAGGAATGGGCAAGGTGGTTTCAAGCAAATGAGTCATGGGCTATGAATAGTGTATTTTTACACCTATTCCACAGACTTCACCTCACAACAACCTTTTGCTTTCCCTGGCCTTTCAAAACCTTCATTCCCACTTGCTTTCTTCCCGCAGTTTAAATATTAACACACATCCGAGCATCCTGTTTGCTTTGCCTCAAGCTCGCAGCCATTCAGCTATTTGGAAAGCTTTGGGCTCCCAGGACGCCTACAGTCAAATAACCTGGGGTGATTTTTTTATTTTTCCTAGTGTGCTTTAGCAGCTGTTTAATTAAACTCCACATGACTCGCTTCTGGGAAGGGTTTTTCCCTTCTGCTGGGAAGGCAGAGCCAGGGCAGCTGGCTGTTCTCCTGCCTTCCCTGTAATTGCTCCTTGGCCGTCAGGCCACTTTTTGGAAATCAGGAGGTGGGTTTGTGGCTGGATATTAAGTAGATGAGTTGCACAAGTTAAAACTAACCCCTAAAGCCTGTTTGTTATTTTTAAAGGGGGAAGACTGGAGAGTGTTGCAATTTGGAAATTGGCCAGCTGCTGTTCTGGTCCTTCCCTTGCTTTTTCCTGTTAATGGCAATAGGCTGATCCTCATTGATGCGCCATACTGGACAGGGAGTTTCAGAGGAGAAGGCAGATTCTTTTAATTAAAAATTAAAGCTGACTTTTATTTTTAACATGCCTATTGCGTAATGTGCTGAGCTAGAACAAATCCTCCCCTGTTTATTTTCAATAGGGGGAGAAAAAAAATACCCTTTTATTCTACCAGGAACTGGCTTCAATGTTAATTTAATGTGAACTAATGGGCGTCTCAGCAGACATGTGATTTGTGGGTGGCGAATTCCTCGACACGGATGAGGAATGCGCAGGCACATCCATGCCGGCACGGAGGTGGCTCAGCAGCTCCCTTTCCCACAGCCTTTAATCCAAATTTTGCATTTTAATCCCTGGATAGTAGGCAAAAACATGTTAGGAGGAATAGCCTGGTCTTCCCTCTGCAGAAGGAGAAAACAGGGCTGTGAAATGATGTCCGGAGGGTGGGTTGCCTCTGCACAGGGCTTGCAGTTCTGCTCTCCAGCAGGTTGTGCAGGTATATGGTGCTTGGAAAGAAGTTAAAGCAGGTTGCTTTAAGGACCATTTAATATTAAAGGGACTCGGTGACCTGCAGAGGTGTCCAAGCTGCCAGCCAGGGATGTGGGGATGCTGCCCCGAGCCTCTTGTCCCAGCAGGGAATGTGAACCAGAAATACTCTGCTTGAGATTTGTACCCTGAGGAAATGCTGAGAGATGGAGGAGGGTGGATAATGTTGGCTGCTGTCGTGCAGCTAGGAACGAGATGTAAGAAGGAAGATGCAGAGCACAGTCAAATTAGGCAGCGGGTTCACACCAGCACCCAAATGGTGCCGCTTCCCAGTGCGACCTGTCCCAGTAGCACTTAGTCTTTGCGTGTGTCTTTGGGACTGTGGAGCCAAACTCTTGCCCTTGGCTTGCATCAGGGCAGCAAAAAGCAAAGGCAATTGGGTGACACTGAGGTCAATGCCAGCCCCTGCTTGTCCTTCCTGGCCCTGAATTTGGAGTCTGGTGGGATGGATTTCTCCATCAACACTTTAATTGGGAACAAGGTGAGACGAGGCTAACAAATCATTAACTTAAAATGTTACTGGTTGTAGCTGGTCACAGGAGCATGCTGCAGTGGAGGTCCCTAAGGGCTCTTGCAGCTTTTGCCCTGTAGCCTCAGCACTGCTTGGAGGTGTGGAGCTGGGCTGCCTTGCTTTTAGCAACTCATAGCTGTGGAGCAGGTTTTTTGGAAGAGCTTACCTGCTTGGGCATCATCACTGGTTGCCCCCAAGAGCTGTGCTTTGGGCTTTAGTAAACTGCGCGTGAGAAGGAAAACCAAGTTAAAATGCTCTGCTGTGGTTGCATGCACCACCCTGGTGCTGTGGGTGCTCCTACTCAGTGTGCAAGTTGAGTTACCTACCCCTCCTGTCTGCTGAGCGCTGACACACCAAATGTCCATCCCAGGTGATCTCCAGTGCCTCCCTGCAAGGAGGAGGAGGAGGCGGAGGCCACCTGAATGCAGGGATCACTTACCGAGGATGGGCTGGGGGGTGTTGAAAGCTGGGATGCAGATGGTTTTAAGTGTGAGCCCATTGCATAGCATCCCCCCTTGCCCCCCCCAGTTAATTTTCCTTCTCTTTCTTCCCCTCAAAGCTGGAAGCTGACAGACTGGCGCTGCCAGTGAGCCCCAGCCCGCTCAGCCCCGCACCCAGCCCCAGCCCCAAGCCCCCCGAGGCGGCTGTCCTCACTGTGGAGCCCTCTCCTTCAGAGAAGAAATGCTTCTTCGTCGATGAAGCAGAGCCCCTCCTGCGGTGCGACTCGACCTCCAGCGGCTCCTCTGCACTCAGCCGGACAGGCTCTTTTATTACCAAAGGTACCAAAATCAGCCTGGAGGGGAGCGGGAGGACCAAAGGGATGCCACAGCGTGTCCCCTGCAGCTACCATATGTGGAAGAGCTGCCCAACATGGTATCACTGAAGTAAATAACTGGGAAGATTGGCTTGCCAGGCTACATTTATCACATCCTCGTTCCACACCAGGTTATCCTTGTAGCAAAGATGATACAGATTTGGGAGGGGAAAACACCTTTAAAGGCTTTTAACTCTTGGAAGTGCTGCCAGAGAAGTTGTAGCATCCCAGATATCTGGTGGGGCTTTCTCCTGATTTTTGGCTGTGTGTGGGCCTGTGCATTATTGCATGAAGTAAAACCAGAAAAATGTCATTTCAAGATTGAATTTCATTTTTTTTTTCCACTCTTGATCCGCTTGCTGCAGTGTGTGACTTGAGATGTAAACTACTATTAGTCAACCCCCCCGCTTTTTTAATAGGGTTTAATTTACTGCGTTTAATCTTCTTTAACTTGGTGATGAAGGTGAAACACTGAACTTAGTCAATCTCCTGAATTTATACTTGGGTGCAGAAATGAAGCTGACCCAATGAAAATAACTCAAAAGAGCAGAATGCAGCTTTTTTGGCTCCTCTCCTGCCTTCGCTTCCCTGTTTTGGCCATTCAGCATTTATAAATGCTGTGTCTGCTCGAGTGCGATCCTGGATTAGGTGCCTCAGCCACACTGGCTTCTCCATCTTCTCCCCTCCCCATTTTCCCTTGGTTCTGCTGGTGGCGTTTCCCTCTGCAGAGGTAGCACCGGGGAATGGCCCCCAAGTGAGGCCTCCAGGGAGAACGAACTCTGGTTAGTGGAGGTTTCTTGACCACCCTCTCCTTTCCTCCTACAGAAAAGAAGGACACTGTCCTGCGCCAGGTGCGCTTGGACCCTTGTGACCTGCAGCCTATCTTTGATGACATGCTGCACATCCTCAACCCCGAGGAGCTCCACGTGATAGAGGAGATCCCACAGGCTGAAGACAAGCTGGACAGGCTATTTGAGATTGCCGGAGTCAAGAGCCAGGAAGCCAGCCAGACCCTCCTGGACTCTGTCTATAGCCACCTTCCCGACTTACTGTAGGCACTGGGTCACCATGCACTCGCCGAATATCTGCTAGAGCTAGCTTGGCACTCGTTAAGACCGACAATACGCAGGCAGGTTTTGTTGTAGAATATATGGCCAGTATTTTCGTTGAGGTGTCCTTGGTTTTTGGAGGGGGGGCAGGTTGCCAGCGTTGCACCCCTCTACCGTAACTCTATCGCTCAGTCCAAGTCTTTGCACCCTCTGCCCCCTTCCCGAGCCCCTCTTCTCCTTGTTCTCATTCCAATCAGATCAGTCGATGCACTTTAAAAAAACATAAATAAATAATGCAGTTAATGAACTAGAAGACCACAAATCTGATGTAATTTAACACATCAAATTGGGGATTGCTCTGTAACTCACTTCTTCTGTCAAAGCTGTTGCTCGGAGTGACTGTCTCCCACCACCTCCCTTCGCCTTGGAGTGGTAAATGGCAAAAACACGCAAAAAAACCAACCAAACAAAAAAAACCAACCCCAATTATTGCTGGTTACCGTCTCTTAATGCAGCTAAGCTTCCCACCTGAGCTGACTTTTCTTTTTTTAATGTACTATTGTATAGCTCGTATCCATTGCTGAGGTTTTACTAGCACAGTTATTTATTGTACGGTTTTCACCTGGACAATGCATCGCGCTCCTATAAGCTAAAGCAGAAGCGCTTTAACTGCAAAGAAAAGGGTCAGTCCCAGCAACCTTCGAGGCGATGAAAAGGTCCTTTGCCTTCAGTCGAATGTAAGGAGTTGTCTTGCCTTGCCGCTTGTGGGAGCGGCAGGGCCCCGAAGGAAGCCGGTCCTGATCGTGGGGAGCCGAAGACAGCCGCCGGTGGTCCCGCTCTCCTCGTGGTGTAAGACTTAAGAAAACAAGCTATGCTTTTACACTTGTGTCTCTTGGTTTTTTATACAGACATGGCCGATAGGTTCTCCGAAGACCTTATCCGGTCTTAATAGTCTCTTCAAATCACACTTCACTTTTTATTAAAAGAAAAGTGGTTGGGGGGGGGGGTAAAAAAGCTGCATCGTAAGAAGTCTGTCTGATTATATTTGCAACTACTATGCTCCCGTAATGAACAGTCTGTACTACGTTCAATTTGAGGAAATAACAATATGAGGGTGGCATGTGCCGCCCCATGGGAAGGGGTGGGAGTGGGGGAAGAGGGGAACGAATTGAAAAATTGCCTTCCAGTGTACTAATTTATTAATAAATACTAGGTGTTTGTTACTTGACATGGTTCTGTGTTAACCTCCTTAACACCTGGGACAGCTGGGTTGGAGCAGGGGCTGCTCAGGGTGCCCGTGGAGGGGGTGAAGAAGGGAGATTTTGGGGGTGGTGAGAGGGTTGTCTCCTTCAGCTTTGCTTTAAGGCCAAAATGTGATTGCTTTCAGTTGACAACACTGCCTTGAGTCCCCACGGTCACTGCGGGAGCTCTCTGCAGCTGCATGGGGATGCTTTCCTGTGGGGCAGGTCTCTGCACTGAGCCGGGGTGGGGGACATGTTAATCCCTGTAGCAGTGAGCAGATCGAATGGCTGATGGGGCTTCCAGGGTTGCTTTTTGCAAGCTCTCAAAAGCTTTACAGGCATCTGGGGGGGGGCTGAAGTATTAATTTTCAGGATGCAGCTGCTGTGCTGAGTCACTCCTGAGTGAAGGTCTTGGAGTCACAGTGTTTCTGTTGCCCTGTTACCGATGTCCTTAAAAATCTCTGCTTCCAAGTAACTCATCCCTTGTTATTCTGTCTACGAATGGAAAACTTAATGGGGCAAACGCTTCTGGTGCACGTACTGTCATTTTGGATACTTGGCTCCAGAGCGTTTTCTGTTAACTAGGCTACTATGTTTTCCTTATTGCTGGCATTGGAAGTTGCCGTAACAGAACTAAGGTACAGGACTAAAACTGCAACACACAGATGAAATAAGAGTGTGAAACAGCAAGAGCCTCTATCGGGAGCCCTGGGGTGGGTTTTTCCCTCTCTGGCTATAAAGCATTGTGCTCTCGGTGGCTGCAACACGTCTTCAAAGCATCGTGAAGAAACAATGAGCATGGCTCGTGTGCCTGGTGTACAGTGGGTTGCTAAAAGCAGTATTTTGAGGCGGAGCCCAGTACCACCCTGTTGGCAAGTGGGGTCTTTTTTTATCTCTGTGTTGGGAGCAGTTGTCGTTGCTGTCAGTCTGTCTGGGCAAGAATTGACAAGGGGAGAGAGGGTGTGCGATTGTGGGCTCGATCAATAGCTTAAGGCAAGCACAAACCACCGGCTTTAAATTATCCTTAGCAGGCTCTTGGAGTCAGCCCAGCTGGGAAATCGGGAATTTGCCCTTTTCTGAAGGTCCAGGTTCTCCCAGGTAAACTCATGGGTTGTAAGCATGAAAGCCACTGTGACACCCACCCAGGGCACCACCGGTCCCATCCCACAGCTCTGCTTCCCATCTGAGCAGCTGCTTGTGCTTTCTGATGGGCTTTGAAGGTGAAGCAGAAAGACAGTCCAGGGAAGAGGATTTAGCAGCCAGCTGAAGAAATGCCACAAAGCAGGCATGTTGTGGAGGCGCCTTGGCCAGGAGATGCTGAGGGGTCGTGAGGAAGCTGTAAAAGTGGGTGCTGGTGGGTGCCCAGGCTGCTGGGATGTGTTTAACTCATCTTGGTAGCAGGTCATGGGACAGGCCAAGGTTTGGGCAATCCTTGGCTCTGTCTGTGCTGTACACACTCCCAGCATCGTTCCCTCTTTTGCTTGCACCTGGATGTGGGTTTTGTCCCTGGCTCCATCATTTCCTATTTCCAAGCCGCGCCCTCTAAGCAGTCCTTTGCTGCTGTATGTACGTGTGTGCCATATATTTATTTATTATACATAATTTATACATACAAATGTATAAATATATTCTACAGGAATACTTTCTATATTATATGCTATTTTTATATTTTAAAATTATTCTGGTTTTATGTGTATTCTATATATGTGTATATACGTATATATATTGATATATAAATATGTATCTGGGGGTGTGCAGGGGAAATATCTGAGAGCAGCTGAGCCACACGCACAGGCAGCGTGTTTCCTGGCAGTGTGGGAGGTGTGAGGAGCCACAAGCCCCATGCCCCCACCCTTCCTCTAAGCCAGCTCTCTCATGCCTTAAGAAAATAAACCAGGCAGGTAGGATGGGTGGGTTCGTGACTTGGGGGCATAATGCCACAGGGACAGGGGGACAGGCGTCCTTGTCCTCGTACGTGGCTTCTTGGAGGCGTCGTGGGCAATGCACAAACCTTGCACGCCGCTACACAGGTTGTGGTGTGCGGCTCGGGTGGGTGAAGTTTTTGGTTAAATGGGTTTAGCAAGGTAAAGCTGTGACTATGAAGACCTTCAGAAATATATATAATACGCATCAAATGCGAAATGCGTTTTATTATTAGGTAAATATTAGGTATCATTAATAGGCATTGAAAATGTACCTCGGTGTGCATTGTAGGCAAGAGATGGGGTTCGAAATGCATGGATTTGCTTTGTCCCTTGCCTGGCCTCGCTCATTCAGTCGTGGTGTTTACTCCTTGCGTGCTGTCCCCTACCAAGGGACAGCCAAGAGGAGGGGGGATTTGAGTGCTGGGGTGACAGTCTTGGGTGGCCAAGCCTGTGAAACCAGAGGGGACAGAAAGCAAAATGAGAGCGCAGCTGTGCTCCCCTCTTCTGCCCGCTGTGGGCATCTTGCGTCAGAGCAGAGACTGAAATTTTGCATGTAGGTCACAAAACATCAGCTGCCGCAGTCATGCTTGCTGCAGGCTTGGACACAAGGTGTGAAAACTGCATGTCCCCCAAGGTCACAGTGTCTGCTGGGACAAAACCCTTTGGAGATGCCTCCATCATGGCCTGGTGGCCTCGGGACTGGATGGCTCTGCTGTTCCAGGGTCTTTTAATTCCTCCAGTGCAACTGAGGTTTGGGATTTATTTTTTTTTTTATTCTCTTCTTTTTTTTCCTATGAATTACAAACATTCCCTGCAGAAGAACAAGGCATCTGGTGCACTTTCCTCCTACCCCAGCCTAATTGGAGTTTATCCTAATGGGAAATTAATTGCAACCCTCCGAGCGTGGCTGCTTGCATCCCTGGTTGGAAAAGCACCCGGATCTTCTGGGAGGTTATTCAGCCCTCCGTCTCCTTTTCTCTCAGCTAATTGTTGGTGAATTGCAACACAGTCTCTGTGTAGGAGGAGGAATCCTCTGTGCAGCCTTTGTGTGAGTAACCTGCGGCAAGATGGATGACGATGCTGCCCAAGGATGCGGCGTGGGATGCAAGGGTTATTTGGGGGGTCTGTGCCCATCCCCAAGGCATCAGGGCCGAGCTGTGCAGTGCGTGGGAGAGCAGCAGGTCGGCACAGGAGCAGCTCATGCCAAAATCCTCCTCTGGCATGGCTTGGCCATGAGCTTTAAGTCACAAATGCTTTGCAGCTGGGTTTTCTTCTCTCGGACTTTGCCCCTGTGATGGGGAAGTTTCCAGGGCAACTGGTAGGAAAGAGGAAGATGGAGAAAGAAGAGGAGCCATCGTTTGTGTATTCATCAAGTACATGCCTAGTGGTGGCATCCCCTGAGGTATTTATCAAACCAGCCTTTAGGACATGGCTGCTTCTTCACCATGTGGGCATGTATGAGGTTTACAGTTTCCTTTGGACTGCTGTAATTTTCCCTTCCAGCTTCCCCTCCCTTTCTCAAACATTTTCTTAACCAATATAATCCAGAAAAGGGGAAAAAAAAAAACCAAAACCAAAACTGAACCAGAAGCATTGAAAAAATATTGGATCAGCAGTTGATGAAGATGCTGCCCAGCAGCTCAGGCAGCGACTTGGTGGGGTTTCCTACACTTGCAGCATCCTTCCTGCAGATTTAGGTGCTGTTACAGCCAGGCCAGCTGCTGGTCTCTGTTCTTTAGGTGCCTGAATTGCTCTTGAAGCATCTGGCTTCAAAGTCACTTGAGCAATGTTGGCGATGTTCCTCCCTCTGCTGCTCAGATTTGCTTCGGCTGCATGATTAACCTGTAATAGTGATCTTGTTCAAAATCAGAAGCCAGTCTTTCCTCTGATATTTTTGGGGAGGGAAAAGTTTGGAAGTTCATAAAACATTGTGACCCTACGAGTTTTATTTTTTCTTTTCCATTTTTAAAATTTCTTTTTAATGTTCCTTTATTCCTTTTCCCTCTTTAGCATCAGGGGATAAAATATCCCTTGATTCAGGCATGACTGAAGCCTTGCTGACATCACCCCCACCTACCCCCATAAACTCATTGGCTGCTGGTTTAGACATGAATACACAAATTACAGCACTTTTTTGTCAGACTTTTCTCCCCCACCCCCAGCCTGGGTACCTTACCCTGGGAAATGGTTGGAGGTGGAAGAGAGCCCTAGGAGTGACCCTTTTCAGCCCTAACATTGGGAATAAGCTGCCCTGCACAGGCAGAAGGAGCTCAGCCAGGCACACCTCCTGCCCAGATTTTTGTTTAAAAAGCAGGTAGTTAGACCAGAGGGAAGGATGGGGGAGATGTACATTTAGGTCCTCCTCAGCCCAAGGGGGGTGACTCAAGAATGTCCAGGCCAGGCATCCTCTTGTTTTCCTCTGGCAGTCTTCTACCCTTGCAGGTCCATGGATCCAGCCTCAGCACCAGGTGGGGGAAAATGCCCTTTTTATCATTGGAAGTGTTGTCATTCTTCAGCTCATCTCATCCTTAACCTCAAAACACCTTGGGTCAAAGATGAAAGACTTCTATTCTGTTGTAAAAATGAGGCATGTTGTCTTGTTTTCTTTCTTTCTTCTTCATTAGCAGGTGTGGAGTGGGTTGAGGTTGTCCATCAGGAGTTTGGGGTCTTTATTAAACTGTGTGGAGACCCTAAGCTGAAGTAAAAGAGGTCCCAGTTGGGTATAAGGAGAAATTTTTCCACCCTGAGGACAGTGGAGCAGGTCAAACAGAGAAGATGGGACCAGATAAAACCCCAAGCAACCTGGTCTGACCCCAGAGCAGGGCTGGAGACCTGTGGGGTCCATTTCAATCCCCGTCATCCAGGATTCTCAATGTTACAGTGCAAAGTAATGAAGATTTATTTATTTATTTATTTTAATTATTTAAAACTGTTTGAACCTTGAATATTACTACAAGACAGCAGGAAGCATTTGCACCTTCCTCACAGACAGCTTCCTCTGGATTCCCACCTACCTTCCAGCTTGGACATTAGCAGTGAGTGTGTTTCTTTCTAAGGGCTCCACTGCGTGACAGATTTTTACCCAAAGCACTCTGCTAAGTATCAGGAACATATTTTGCTGGGCACTTAATAATGCAAAAGGTGAAACCCGGACCGAGGAATTGCTTTGGGCTTTCCCCAGCACTGTCTAGGTCCTCTGGGCAGCAACAGGGCTGTATACCTTGGGTAGAGCACTGTCACGTGAGATTTGTGCCCTGAAAAAAAAAAAAAAAAAAAAAGCAATCTCCAATTAAGCAGTAAGGGGATTAAGGAAGAGATGAGCAGCTGTGTCTGAGGCGTGTTTAGGAAGGCATTTTCCGAAGCAGTAATTTCACAACAGAGGGAATTGGGAATTGGATGGCCAGGCCAGCTGAAGGATCTGCTGTTCCTGGGTGCACCACTCCACCCCTGTGGTGGGCTTCAGCTCCCTGGTGCCAGGACAAGCTGTGTGGATTCACCTGTCTGCTCACTTCCCGCTGCGGATGAAATTCACTTTGCTTTAATTTAATCTGAAGAAAATGAGTTACTCTGCAAGCATGCTAATCTCAAAACACGTTTCTGGGCACAGGAGCTTTTGCCAGGACCTGTCAGGCTCTGTGGAAAGCCAAGGCTGTGGGCAGGACATTAATCTGCCTGACTGTTTCTGGCAGCTCAGATCTTTCCCGGCTAATACTTGGCAAGCATTACATTGATTAAATTATTGATCTTCCAGGGTGCTTCAAAGAGCTGATGAGCGCTTTTCATGGTAACTGCTTCTTCTCTTTTACTGATACTATTAATTTATTATAAGAATAACTAGTTGTCTTACAGCTCTCCCCACGAGCAGAACCCTGGGTACCTCGCAGCCGAGGCTGGCAGCGTTATTGTCATTTTACAGGTGGGGAAATGAGGGATGAAGGATGAAAATCGCCATCAGCAAACTGATCAGAAAAAAATTCAGGGTAAAATTCAGAGAACTGCCCCATCAGACCCCACACCAGCCTCTCTCGAGGAGCATATGGGTAAGATTTGGGGTTTGAAGTGCTGGGTCCCAGCAAACAGGGAGGGTTGCAGGTAGTGTACCCAAACCATGCTTTCCATTAATTAATTTACCCATTAAACTAGTTGTCAACCTGGAATTAAATCTAGGGCCCTGCTGGCTCCCTGGTTAGACCACTTGCCTTCCCCTTGCTCCATCTCACTATGTGCAGCTGGGAGGAAGGTCCAGCTCCAGAGCAGAGCCAACGGGCCTGTCCTCCATCCTCTGTCCCCATTTCCGCAGAAAAAAAACACTCCCTCCTGCCTTTTCCCCCAGCCTGGCTTGTCTCCTTGGAGCTGGGATGCTCCTTCTCTCTGCCCCGCACAAGGGCACGGCGTGGTGGTGATGGCTTCCACGGTTGATGGAAGAAAGGCGTCAGACAGGTGAGCAGAGCTCTTGTCTTTGCAAGAGAAGCAATTCCACGTGGCCAGGACAGTCCCACCTGGAGATCAGAGCTGGCCACGCGTGGGGAAAACCTTTCCATCAAGTTCCCTTAAGGGAAGGGAAGGGAATGAAAGCTGTTGAAAAGCAACATCGCAAATAAAGGTTTCAGCTGAGTAACAGCAGGGGGTTTTTCCTCTTTTTGTGGGTTTTTGTTTTTTTTTTTTCTCCTTTTCTTCCTTTCCGAAGTAGCTCCCCCACCGCCCCCAGCATCTAGCCCTTATTCCTGCAGTGCGAGGACGGAGCAACAGGGACTGGCAGGGATGGGACAAGGGTGGGCTGGCGTTCTGCCAGCCTGCAGGCTGGGGGGCACCTCTGAACCCCGCTGCAGGGAGGGAGCACCCACCTGCCCTCCACCCCCCCGATGGGCCCTGTGAGCTGGTCTGGGCCAAAATCAGGCATGGGGGCTATCCAAAAAAGTCAACAGTCTGGGGAGTAAAGGTGAATGAACCAGCCCACATGCTGTCAGACCACCTAAATGAGGTGTGAATATTGGTCATCAACCCTTTCCCCCACCCCTGCTGTTGCTGTGTTATAAAATTTCCCTTTTTAAAATGACATTTAATCTTGAAAACAGCTTTTTTTTTTTTTTTTCTTCCTCTCCTCTGCTTTCTTCTGCACTAATAGCCGAGAAGTTTCCTCTAATTAAATGTATCTGTGGACAGATAATCCTGTTTTGCTTGAGTGTCAATACGGTCCTTTAGATATATTAAATATTTTCCCTGCCTGAAATGTTTATCCTTCCCTGTCTGCCCCTTGGCTCCCTCCTGGAGGTATCTGAAGCCTGTCATTCCATTCCCTCTCTTCTGTTTCTTCTTCTGGGCTCATTAAGTCAGGTTTTCTCAGGGTTTTGACTCATACCTGGTCATTTAAGAGATTCCCATCCTCAAGCATCTGCTCTCCCTCTCCAGATGTTTTCAACCCTGCAGCAGAGGTGGGGAGAAGGAGGCAGGCATCTCCCCACCTGCCACAGCTAAACCCAGCAGAGACCACCAGCCAGAGCCCCTTTTCCTTGGGTGAGTGAGTCCGTCCTTCCCTACCAGGCCCCCTTCAGCGTAGCCCACCTGCAGTGTGGGAAATTGGGACTTCGGCCAGGGCTGGTGCTGCTGCTGCTGCTCTGGACCTCAAGGTCCTCAGTACATCCAGTACGTGGAGACACGTCGCCCCGTGCCATTGGCACATGCCACTCATGAAAGGTGAAATAACATCCACCTCGGCACTAATCTCAGGGATGTTCTTGGACCTTCCCTCCTAACGGGTGGCAGTTTAAGAAGTTAAATATTTGTTAAGTGCCTGCCCCTGTTTGGGGGCTGCACTTGTACTCACCTTGTGCTCCACGTTTCTGCGTGGCACGGTGGGTCTTCCTCCTCGCAGCTCTTTGCTGTTTGACAATCTCGACTGCTGGCTGATCCCTTCTCCCTCCTGTCGTGGGCATCCTGGGGGGGGAGCCTTGCTGCTGGGAATCCCTGGTTACTTCAATTCTTTGCAGTGTTTTTTATTCCTAATATCCCTGAGATAGTGAGTAAACACAACAGCACCAGGGCCAGCTAGTACAGTGTGACCCCAGCCAAAACATTAACTCTCATCCTCCTGCACCCTCATCCTCTTGCCCCTGACCAAGTTCACCCCATGGGCAAGGTGATGTCCCTGTCCCCCAACCCTGAGCAGTGTACAGGAGACCTTTGGGAGGGTGTGAGCTCTCCTGCACCAAAACCATGCTGGGAATGGTCCTCACACCGGTGGCATTTACAGCAGGGCTGCGGCAGTGCTCAGTTTGTGAGCTTTGCCCTTTTGAAACCAGGAGCCTTCATAGCAGCCCTGCATTTGTTTGTGCTTTCACTTTGCTTCCATCATCTTGTCTGGACTAATTCAGCCTTCCTTGCCTCTAACTTTCTGTGATTGTAATAAATAATTTATGTAACAGGCTGAGTCAGGATTTGTTGCCTGGGATAAAGCGCACAATCATCTGCAAAACATGTCTTGGTCTTGCTGTTTGCCTAGAAATAGGGCCACTAATATAATAAACACGTAATAATCCTGGCTCTTCTCCCTCCTAACGGTGACATAAATTGGGGGTGACATTTGCCTGGTAACTGCAGCTACTCGGTTGTGCCATGAGCGTGTGGGATGAAGTGCCAAAGAGATGAATCTACAAGGTCTTCTAGATCTGGCAGGGGATTAAAAGCTGGTCTGGCAGGGACCAGATCCTGGCAGGTCACCGACGGACGCAATCTTTGAACTCACGAGCATGGGCATGTGCTATGGAAGAAGTCCAGTGGGCCCCAGTATACCTCAGCAATTCCAGGCTGAGGGGTGTGGGGTGTGGGGATGTGGGGTGTGGGGGTGGGGAAAGCTGTTTTTATGGGAGAAAAAAAAAAAGTAACCTGTTTTTTCTGCACCTCAAACTGAATGTCCCCCCTCGTCTTTGCCGTCTTTTCCCACTCCCTTTGTTTTGCTCTGGTTTTCCCTGCTCTGTGTCCTACAGCCGCATCCCTGGAGTACCTCAGTCTGGAAGGATGTGTGGCGGGAAGGGCTGGGGGAAGCTGTTTTCCTGCATCTACCCTCGAGGTGATGCACTCCTGAACATGACCACCATGGATGAGTAAAGCCAGCAGCGTTTTGCTGCCATGGATGGCCACACAGGTCTTGGTTTGAGCCTTTCATCTCGAGCCACAGGTGCACTGGCCCATTGGAGACCCCTCTGGAGGAACCAAACTAGGGTGGCATGCGAGATTTTAAATGAATATACATGTATCTGCGTAATAGGCAGTGATACAGCATTTGGTACATCTTGAAAGAACATTCAGCTTCACTGATTTTTGGCATGCTTGCCCCAATGTACAAGAGCCATGGGGGACTCCACCCTCCAGTCTGGGTGTTTGAAGGGGTGAAAATGCTTCCCTTGAGGGCAGCAAACCCTTCCTTTGGCGTAAATGCCTTTAATGATGCCCTCACACTTGGTGCTGCCCCAGGGCTGGGGCTGTGCCCCATTGGAGTCTCAATATGAAGTCCACAAAACCGTGTTTCAAAATCTATGAGCGTTTCCCAATCAGACTAATTGGTTAGTCACTGTAAAAATCCAGTGCTTTTGCATCATACAGCAAACCTGCACTCAGAGGGGATGGATGGACCCGGCGAAACTGCTTGATGGACAAGTCACCTGAAATAACCCCTCGTATGTCTGGAGTCTCAGCAGCTCCTGGAAAACGAGCTGCACGATCAACACTGCGGCATCAACACCTGCTGATGCAGCACTGCTAATTATAGAGCCAAGGCTCGAGCAGTGCAGAACAATTAGCATTTCTTAGACAAGGCTATGAGAGGTGAACACTGCTCAGCTGGCCTCAGACCTCCAGGCTGAAGGTGACAACATGATGCCCACTGAGAGCTGCCCCCCACCCCCGGCAGTCCCATGGCGAGTGGCACAGGTTTATACCCTGCTGCTCTGAGGGTGATGTTTGGGCTCATAGTCCAGCCTTTAATATCAGAGCAATAAATCACACGTGGTATTTGCAGGAAGGCCAGATGCTCCCCACTGGTGGTGCCAGTGGGAGGGAGGGAAGTGGCGAGAGCATGACATTCAGGCTTGCAGGGCCCATCCTCTGTATCATTCATTTGCATTGTTCCCCGAGGCGCTGTTGAAAAGCATAAAGTGTAATTTTCAGCACTGAAATGCCAGCATCTTACCACCACCCATCTCGATGTGTGTAGCCGTTTCCTTCCAGAGGAGACATTTTTCTAAAGATAAAAAGAATTGCATATTTTGATCAGACTAAGTAGCTATTTCCCTGTGCTTGCTGGGTTTTGGACCATTTGGCAAGCTAATGTTACCACATTAAAATCCTATACAGCATAATCCTCACTGCACAGTGCCCTATAGAACCCCCATCATCAAGCTCGAGGAAACCTCATTTTTCTCAGAGATTTTCTCATCCCAGGAGAGAGATGAAAGGAGAAGAGAGGAGTGGGGAAGGGAGGGGAAGGAAAGAGAGGAGAGGAGGAGAGGGAGAGGGAGAGGGCGAGGGAGAGGG
>JAVJGJ010000059.1:77617429-77647788 GCA_035590215.1 Microhierax caerulescens | reverse complement strand
AGGAGAGGAGAGGAGAGGAGAGGAGAGGAGAGGAGAGGAGAGGAGAGGAGAGGAGAGGAGAGGAGAGGAAAAAACAGAGAAAAAAGCCTCTGTGTACCATTATAATTTATTCCTCTCCAGTAAAAGCTGTGCATATTCCAGTACAGTTGCTCCATCTGTTCTGTTAATGCTGGACTGTGCAAAAGACAAATCAGGATTTATTGGTTACAAGAGGCAGCTGAGGCAGAGGGAAGGCTCCTTAGCTTGGTATTACACAGACAGATGGACACTGGGGATCTGTTTCCAGGTGTTTCTCCAACTGGACTGGCATAAGGACAGCATCTGTGCTGGCACAAGCCACCCATGCCTGTGCTACTGAAACAAGGTGAGAAACTGCAACTGAGTTGAGCCTGCAAAGGCTCATCCCGGGGCTGTCTCTGCTGCAGCTTCTCTGCATCAGTCAAAGGGCTTATAAGAACGATACAGGAGTGCCGTACCAGTCACCCGCATGTGCCAGTCACCCACGGTGGTGTGGCTGACACTCACCAGAAGCAGATGTCTGGGAGAGGCATAATAACAAGTAATGACATTTCCCCTGCAAATCCGCCTGTCTCTGAGCGTCTGGGGCTTGGGGAGAGCCTGCAGCAGCTGGGGGCTCTGCATGACCCTCCATGGGTTTCTCTCCTGTGACCACCCAAGATTGTCTGGAGAGAGCAGGACCAGCCTCTGCCACCCAAAGCTTCCTTGCCTGACTTCGTACTAAACACTGGCTGATTTGTCTGCTTCGAGCCTGGCACCCTCAGTTGATGCCTTTACCTATTTATTTATTTAATTTATTTAAATTTTATTTTTCGTTGGATGAAGCACTGAACAGCCTGCCTTCTCCTAATTTCACAAGCCTCATCATCCTTCCCCTCCAGGAATCTCTCAAAGACAGAGATCTCTGACCTACTCACTGCAGGGGCTGTTTCATCTTCTTCATACTTTCTTCAAAATTCTCCCCTTCTGCCCCTGCTGAGCTGGGATGCCGGATGAGGCAGGACTGCATCCACACCAGGATTATACCCTGACAGCATTATTGCAGCAGAAGAAAGTGCCAGCCCTGACCAAAGTCCCCTCTGATGCAGTTGCCAGGGACTTCATCAGGGATAGAATATTTAACATCGCCATGGTAGAATCCAGGCAATCACTCAACTGGAAAAATAACTCAGGTGCTGTGTAACAAGATCTGACAGAAATGTAGCAGTAAATGATTTAATTACTCTAATTATTTCAGTGATGATGCCAGGATGGATGCAGAGGTGCTGGGTCCCTCCAGCTTACAGCATCCTCCTCCTGTAGCCCAGGGGCAAAGCTGTAGCCTCCCATCTCACCATCAATATACTGCAGAACTGAACTATACCAATAGCATAGCTGGTAGTATGTATATATGCACTGAAATGTTCCGTACAGTGAGGCCCCCAGCAGTCCTATTTCCCCTTCAGTCACCTCTCAGCCCCATTCCCCATCTCCTGCCTCGTGCCATCTTTCCTCTGTACCCTCTTAAAATCATTTTTTTCAGCTGGGAGCCGGGAATATCCTGTCTATGAGTACGATATCCCCACCAGTCCTTACTCCTCCAGTTCCTTTGGAGACATATGCAAAAGACCTGTTTTTCAGAGAAGAAATTCCCAGGAACTGGGTCTCTTTGACAAATGGCAGCGTATGTCTTGTCCCCAAAAGCATCCAGCCCTCGGTTTAATACTGGCTGTCCTGGGACCCATTTCTCCATCACTCTGGGCTCTGGGTTAGGGTCGGAGCACCAGGATGCTCTGATCTGGTCGGATTTTCTACCCCCTCTGAAGGTGGCAAATGGCAGATACCCTTCATTCCTAGCACTTTGCAAGGAAACTGCTTGTATACCTTCTAGACAAGGAGCGTAACTTCTGCTTCAGCACCGTCAGGGCTTTCCTGCCTCACCCAGGATTTCTGGCTTATGAACCGGCTCCCAGGGCGAGCCACTGAAGACCTCCTACCTGACGTAAGGCACGAGCCGATTTCATCATCCCCAAAGCTTTCCAGGAAACCCTGGGTCAGGAGCTCATCTTCCAGTACCCAGCCCATCACCCTGACCTCCGCAGCAGTGGTCAGGCTTGGGGACCAGAGATGCCATCACAGAACTGGGCCAGAAAACTCACCATCTGGGGGGAATTCCTTATCGCAGGTCTTTCGGCTGGGGTTTTGAAAGCAGATCACCTCCAGCAGGGCTGCAGCTCTTGCCAGTGTCTTTCTCAATGGTTTTCGCCCTCTGGAGGCTGGCAATAGAAGAGGAAATGCAAGAGGGTGAAAAAAAAAAAAAGAAAAAAGAAAAAAGAAAAAGAAAAAGAAAAAAAAAAAAGAAAAAAGAAAAATGGCTAAATCTTACATCTGCAGAAATGCAGCCCCCAGGAGAATAAACCTGCAAAAACCTGGTGGGCTTCAAAATGCTTCTCCTGAAAAGCTGATCATGGGCAAGGACAACTCTTGCATGGCATTGAAAACCTCGGTGGGACCCAGAGATGTTGCGCTCAGCCTCGACCTTCCCATTCCTGCTGCACTAGCACTGAAAAATGTCCAGATCAGGTTGAATCGTGCTGCCTTGACAATTCCAGATCAGACCCGCTGATCTGGTTCATTTTACAATTATTTTGTTCCCCTTTTTTTCTTCCCCCATCTCTGCCTTAAGTTGTGAGTTATAAAGGACTCCATGGAGGCTAAAATGCACACAGCATTTCTAATTTTCAAAATTAAATGTTTGGATATCTTTTGAAATTCCCGTAGTTTGTCCTCATCAGACACAGCTCCATTCATTTGCTTGCAAGTAGAACCAGGGAAGAAAAACAATAGTTTTTTTCCTTGATACAAAATACTGGGCGACAAAGGGTGACACTGAAAACCTGAGCTCAGCTTTGGTTTGGTCTAGCAGAATCTACATACCTACTTGATTTTATTTCCCTATAGCTTTCTGCTGTGACTCCGTCCCAGTTCCCTGGCCACCCTGGTAGCCTGTAAGGTCCTCCTGTTCCTCTGGATTTTTCTTGCCAGCCTCTGTCGAGCAATCACACGGCTCAGCCTCACGAGTCTCAGGAAGAACACAAAAAGTGCTGTGCATGGAGGCACGATGCCAAGAACATGCCCAATGGAGGCCATTGTCCAGGCGTGGGTGGTGTGATTCAGTGAGCTGGAGGCAGAGCTGCAGAACGTCCCCTCCCGACCCATGCTCCTACACAGGACACGCTGTATTTTGTGTTTGCTCTCTTCCAGCCATGCCAGGTCCTTGCATAGCTGCCAGAATGACAGCTTGAAGCCAGATGTGTGAAAGATAGGTAGGTCCTAGCTCCTACCAGTGGCATAAACACCCATGGGTGCTGACACAGGTGAGGAGCCTATATAGGAATGATGCTCCTAAACACCTCTGTGGATGTGGATCTTGTTTCCAGACCACAAACCACGTAACAGATGTGAGGTGCACCAAGGATGATTAGATTTCTGTAGCCTTCGAAGCATTTGCCCGCTGCTTCTTACACCTACTGTTCACTCATCTGTAAGAGGGAGTTCCCTGCCTGTGGTCTGTGCACCTCAAGAGCTCAAAAAATTCCCATATTCCACCAAAACATGCCAGGTCTACATCACCACTTATGGCTGGAAGAGAAGATGTTTAATACCATGAAGCAGTCAGATGCCCCGCTGTTACCCTCCCCAGCTTTATGCCCAACCTCGATGGGGTGCCGGCCTCCACCTCTGCAACATTCAACACTTCTGCATGGGTTCAGTTCCATCCCACAAGACTGCTGAAGGGAAAGGCAGAAGCCTTTTCCAAGGGGAAAACCAGAGATTGTGGGAAAACAAAAGTCCAGACAGGAGAGGCATGAGAAAAAAAACCCAAAGTGACGAAGTTGTAGCCAGTGCCACTTGTCTGGTCTCACGGGCTAGGTTTGGGTTGGCCTTTAGATTCTCTGCAGGGCTAATTTGACCTCCCATCCCTGAGCTTGTCAAGGTCCTGCTCTGCTGACCATCAGTTCAGGGTCCACAGGTCACCCAGTCATCCAGTGGCTGCTCTGGGCCAATAGCTCATCAGCTGTCCCGGGCCACCACCAGCCACCATGGTTTATTGGTGCCAACACCAGCAAACCTGTGGAGGGATCAGTTCAACAAGTTTTGATGCTTCTTGGTCCCTCAGCACCTGAACACACAGCCACGAGTTCAGCGCCCTGGATCTTCACACAGGACTTGAGAAGATGTCTATTTACCTCCGAGAGTGACTCTTCCCACACTTGGATAGGTTTGAACTTGGGAAAAAGCCTTCTACAACTCTAACCAAAAGGAAAAAAAATCAGAATTCACTTACAGCTCCCTCTATCTCAATAAAAAAACAAGACCATTTCCTACTGTACGCTACTGGGGAACCATGTGCATCCATGAGACTTCAGGGGAGCTCACAGCCATTGTAGCCAGGTGGTGGTGGCAGGTAGCTCCTCCATGGGAACTCTTTTGGTGTGTAAGCAACTATTCGGTGTAAGAAAGTGTGATACCTAAGTTGGGTTCGCTCTCAGTGGTTCTCAGTACAAGAACTGTGGGAAGGCATGTGGGGGTGGAGGAATCTGGAGGTGGAAGAAGGTTGCTCTGTCCTGATTCCCATTTTAGGGGGGTTGAGGGAAATTTTGACAGGATGGCTCCCTGGCCATGTTATTGGTTGTGGATGAGGGCTGACAAAAGAGATTTCCCCCTCTTTTCAGGGGTATTACATAGTGACAATGAAGCAAATCTAGCAAAAGAGGAGCACCTGTTACCACACAGCAGGACAAAGCTGGGACAGGAGACACTTGTCACATAACCCCAAGCAGTTCTGGGCACCACTAGAGTAGGGAGCAGGAAAACATCAGTTAAACCTAATTACCACGATACCCGTGCAGCCCAGCCCCTCCTAATGTGAGCAGTACCAGTCCCAACTCCCGTAGGCAGTAAAATATTTAATAATTCAATGCTGTGCTCGGGACTAGAGGTTAAATACGTTTTGGTGGAGGAGCGGAGGTAAATGCAGTTCAGTGGTGGAGCACATCTGGTGTGTGCCGATGTGACTGCCCCAAAGCAGAAGCCAGAGGGGTGCTTTCATAGCACGTGGTGACAGGGGTACAGTGGCGGGGATGCGATCATTACTGCAGATTTGGGGTCAGCTTTGTCAGTGCTTTACAGGGAACCCAGGAAGGCGCCAGCGATGTTTTGAATTCTGTCTGCAGGGCTGGGATTTGCACAGCTGAACAAGTTTTAATGTGATGTTTTCTGAGGCAATAAATGTGGAAGCCCAAAGTGCCACTATTACAAAACTCCAGTCCAAGCAGAGGCATATTTTAAATAAGCAATAAAGATGCAAGAGCAAGGCAGTACCAAACAGCAATTCCACTGAAAGACCACAAAGCCATGACCAGGCACAACCTGATTTTTTATGCATGTTAAAGTAATTGGAAAATTGCCTTTTACTTGTTCCTCATCTTATTAAAGGACCTGCTGCTACGAGGACGTGGGGTCATTTTTCAATGTTGCTAGCACTCAGCACAATTTCTTGGCTGGGTTTCACAGCAGGCCAGTAAACACTTACCTGCTTGTTTACTGGAAAAGCAAGGATTTCCGACCTTCTTTAGAAGATGATTTAATCTTTTTGCACTTGGATAAGCAGGTCAGCGGACCAACCTTGAACCAACAAAAGGGTCTGCCATCACCTTACCTTCCATCTCAGCCGGCACAGGTATGCAGGAACAAGGAAACCAAGGAGTGTACACATGGCTGAGTCTCTGCAGCTTTAGCATGTTTCCTCATGCCTGATGTGCACGAGCCATATACAGCAAAATGTGAATATTTGACTTAGCTTGGCCTATGCCGAACGTGAATTGGAGCCCCAGCAAGTAAACAAACCTATAAGTCATTCTCCGGCCGAGCTGTTAAGAGATTTCAATATGTAGCCAGAATTCAACGGGCGCCACACTGCCAGACTGCGTCCACAGCCCGCTGCTGAGAAGGAAGAATCATTGCTGTTGGGCTCTCCTTCGGTTCACCTCGGTGTACATGGAGATCTAATCCTGCAGACTAATCCTCAGCTGGCCTGGCCATAGGAGAAAGAAAGGGAAGGTCACCTTAGAAAAAAAGCAGCACAACTTTGCCTTGCTCAGACTGCGGTCGCTCATGACGCAGAATTGCACCATCTCGCTGTGACCCCAGTGGGTCACAACCGTGACACAGACATGCCATGTGACATCCAACACATTTCAGGAAGCAGATGGTACTTCCACTTAGTCCCAAAAAACGACTTTGTCCATGCCAGTGCTGAGCGCTGTGTTGTGCCTGGTCGAGTCACCACCCCGCTGGGTAAGCACAAAGGTGTCGCTGAAGTCAACCATTGCTTGTGGGTTAGTAACTCAGAACCCGGCCCTCCTCAGCTGGGCAGCTTTTTGCCGGTGCAAGGATAAGAGGAATCAGGTTTGTGTAGGAACTGAAGTCCAAAACTAGGAGGACAAAACGATGGTTTTCTCGTTTCTAAGCTGGCTCTGACCCATCACCATTTTCCAGATCGGTCCCTACCTGCCTGCTGCATCATGGCTAAACCAGCTGCCATCACCCCTTGGCTGGGAGCTGCGAGAGTGACACAGTTGGGTAAAAGAGTTGGTTTGGGAATATTTTACCCATACCTGCCGTCCTGCATAGCATCTGCACCTCATGGTTGCTGTTTGCCGGTCCCGTGGATGAGGTATATGTGGTACATGATGCCGCTTGCAGCAAGAACAGGGACGGGAGGAAAATGGCATAAGGAGGGTAGAAAGGCTGATGGTGAAAAAAAGGAAAAATATGAAAGAATCTGTGAAAGGTAGGAGAAATAAAAGAGAACCTCTGAGGAAAGCTACAGCAGAGCTCAGCATGATGATGGCACATCTCCCTCTGGGTTCATTAACCACCAATAGGATTTATGAGAAGAATTTGTCACACTCTTAGGAGCATTTAGGAAAATGTAAAAATGATCTGTGAAAGAATCTTACACCCTATAAACATTATCCTCTCGAATGAACACTTTATGCTCATTAAGAGCTGAGGAAGTAAAAGGAGCCAAGTGGAAGATGAGCAGGGTCTAGTTTGAGATGCAGCCCCTGAGGTGTGCAAGGACCTGAAGCCCTTGGTTCCCACAGGTATTTAGGACTGTGCGAGGTGCCCTGAACATATGGCCTGGCCTCCAGCCACCACTCAGTGGATGCTGATGTCCCATGTGTTGTACCTGGAGCCCATATCTCTGTCTCCAGTGCCCATGAGCACGCCAATGATGCTTGAGGCCTTTAGTGAAGCAAAGCAATGGAGCTTCCACGGGCTTTTTAGCATGGGTGCTGCAAATTATGGGCTAGGCTCAAGGGCAAGAAAGGTCACGTCCAATTGCAGGGGATGCCGCTATATGGACCAAAATCTTCCACTGTAGCAGGACAGTCCACAATGCCTGCTGTGGACCCAGGAGATGATCTCCCTTGCTTGGGGAGATAAATGCCATGCAAAGACCTACCCAAAAGCAACTGTACCACCAAAGTCAGGGCTGGGGACACTGAGGCTATTTCTGTTGCATCCCCTGAGTCCCCCACAGAGCTGAGCTTCTCAAGCTCTTTTCCATTTCTGCTGGGCTTTAGGAGTCCTAAATGCAAGCCCGGGAAGTGAAGCCTGAGGCATTTTCGATGCCCCGAGCAAACCCACCCTGATTGTCCTCGGCTTTCAACACAAGGTGGCAGGCTGTCCACAGGATGGGGAGCAGCCAAGGCAGCCGAGTGACCACGAGCGGTCCTTTGTCACCACAGAAAGGAACATGCTGCTCCTTCTTGTCACCTTTTAAAGGGCGGAGGAAGACCACAAGGTTTCTGTGGGACTTGAGACTTAGAAGGGCCGTACGTGGTGAATGAAGGCTCATTGTTGCAAAAGGCTTCTTCTGAGCCTGAGTTCTCATCCAAAACAAACTACCAGCTTGGGAGGAAGGTGATGGAGGGGTGGTCCCAGTCTGGCCGTGGTGATGGTGGGCTGCTGCTATGGACGCATCTCCCCTGCCTGGAACTTAGGTACTGGCAGCATCCTCAATGCATCCTCTTTAGTGGTTTGGCTACCAGGACTGGGGACCAGCCTGGAGATGGCACAGCTGAGAACTGTTTCCCATTGTTTGGACCTGCCTCACCCATATGGACTTGTCTGGTGACCACTGGGCTGTGCCTAAGCCTGACCTTGACCCTGACCCTGACCTGCAGGCTGACTTTTCAGCCTAACCTGCTTCATCACCTCAATTTGCTTAAGGACCTGGACACTTGATTGAACCTGACCAGCACTTCCAGACTTGCAGCAAACCTACACCAGCCATTTTGGTAGGGGAGAGATCAGACCTAGGGAGGTGCCTTCGAAGGCCTCTGGCCAGTGCAGACATAGCCCAGTCCCAGCTGCCCAGCGTTACCCCAGAGGTTCGCATCCCTATGGGTGTGGGAGGCTGCTGGGGGCATCTATCTGCTCCCCACCACCCACTGATGGAAGCACACAGCACTCACATGGAGGACTGAGCTCCCTGTGGAGCAGAAGCTTCCCAAGGTTCAAGGGCTCCTTGCTCTGAAGTTTTTTTCACAGGGCAATTTGCATTACACAAGAGTGACTAAGTGGTGGGATGGTGGAAAGACCAGCCTCATCCACCAAGTGTCATCTACAGTAGCTGCTGGCACTAGCTGCCTGGCGTGCTACCTTTGACTGGTGTCAGAGCCTGAACACACTGCACTGGTGGCTTGATGCTCTGCCTTCCCCTCGCCCAGCTGAGAGCATCCCCACTTCATTACGCCAATTTGCATACAGCTCTATATGAAGTCATTAAGAAGAGCCAGACACAAGAGCAAAACTGGACGAAAGCTTCACCAGTGGGAACAATCTGAGGAAATCCCAGTGCTCGAGCTCCAGTTTGTCTCAGCAGAAGGGGATTCAATTAAAGGTTGATTTGATTTGTTTATCTCAGAGAAAAGCCAGCTGACTGGATGTTGGACATACTTTTGGCTTCGAATCAGCCATAAATACCAAGGATTGTATCAAGTAGACTGGAACAAACATGCTGGACCAAGCCCATCTCCAGCTGCCAGCTGGGGGGTCAGAGTGGGCAGCAGAATTGCCCCTCACTGATGTGTAACTACTCACAGGAGTTGCTTTCTCCACACACCTCTCTCTAGGGGCAGACCCTGCAGGTTTTGGCTGTGTGACATCTACCACCCCCTCCCATGTGGCTTGCTCAGGCCCTCCAGCCGCCGCACACTGCTACGCTGTGAGGCTTCAGAGACCTGCCCGGTTCCTTGCACTAGACATGCACCTTCTCACTTCAAGAGCTTTTGATCTCGCAGTTGACTCCCTGGGGACGCTGAGATAAGTTATCATCAAGCTTTGCAGAAGTGATTAGGCATCCTGTGTTACTCATTATCTTCCTGTTATCATTTTCTTTTCTTCCTTTGAAAAAACACTGTTTGTAAAATCAACTGATTCATCCTTTGCCAAGGCACCAGAGAAGCAGAGCCCAGTTTGGTTTTCCTTCTCGCAGGTCTCTGGCTGGGGGGACTCAAGATAGTGGTTTCTAAGTGAGCTCCCACATTTGAGCCCACCTCTGGTGTGTACCTGGTAAATCCTATTAACTGGTGGCTACCCTAAAGCCCAGGGGAACTCATTCTCCCTGAGTGCACAGGGAATTTTAGCTCTTGCCTGCAAAAAGCTGCTGCACTAATAAAATTAATGAGAACCTCGCTCCCTAAACACAAAGGGCCATGTGCAGCTGTGCTGCTGTATTTTGTATGACGCTGTATAAACACGGGTCAGCTTGCGTGACTCCTACGAGGACCTTGTCTGTCCCTGGGGTCCCTCTGTGCCCAAAGGTGCTCATGGACTTGCAGAGCACCAGGCAAGCTCCAGTTCCTGCTCACTGTGGGGCCAGAAAAGCTGCACTGACCCAGCCACAGCTCCCTAAGAGCTATGGCCATGAAGCAGGATGAGGCCCAGCCGGAGCTGCTGCTTGATGGCTGGAAAAAGCATGGGGCAAATGGAGCAGCTCTGGGAAACAGGGAACAAGCACCGCTCGAAGACTAGCATGAACGAGATGTTCGTTAAGTCCCTTAATACTTCTCATGTGCACAGGGATTTAGAGAGTCCTTGAAGGGAAATTCATTTGCAGTACAAAGCAGTCCTTTGGACAACACAGAGTGTTTTTTTCATTTGCTCGGGGAGCAAAATGGAATTGCATAGTTCCAAAGGGGAGCAGTGAACTGATTTAAAAGGATTTGTCCTTTACAAATGAAGAAAGTCATTGCTGCTGTGCCTGAGGTCACATGAGAAATGTCTGTGCAAAACTCTTGCTTGTCTGCATAAACCAGGGAATTCTTGGTAGGACTGCACAAAATTAATTTCTAAATAAAATATTTAACTGAGGAAGATACAAATTTGCTGCTGAAACTGCTTAAACAGGAAAATTCCTACGGGTGAGTTCACTTGGCTTTTTTTTCTCTCCTCTATATGATATATGAAGGCTTGAACAGAGCTGATCATCTCTTCCCCTCATGCTCTTAGCTGTGTCCACTCCTTGTCCCTTGCCTCGTGACACCACAAGTGCTCAGCCAGTTCCTCCATCAGCTGCTTTGCTTCGTACCACTATGCTGGCCGCAAACCAGCCCAGTAAATGTTCATGAGGTTTCCCACTGGCTCAGTGAACTGAGTCAGGGCATCTGCCAAGAGTGAAGGAAGGGGAGGAGGCAGGCAGCGAGCACAGCCGTGCTCACTTGCAGCAGGGGCAAACTGCTAGGGCAGCTTGGCTGCAGCATGCCATGGAGTCCTGCTGGAGCTTTGTGCCAGCAAAAAGTTTATCTTAAGCTTGGGAAGGGGATCCGGGAAGAACTGGGCAGTGATTCTGCTGTTTGGAAGAGCTGTGTCCCTCAAAGACTTTGCGTATTGCTGATAGCTTAGCGCTCTGTGTCTTCGTTTCCCCAATTAGAAAGGAGTCCAAAGGCTGACTGGAGTTGCCTGGGCAAATTTTGAGTCTGGTACAAAACTCTCAGGGTTTCTGTAGGAATTCTAACGTAAAAGTGGACAGACAAGCCATCACTAGCCAACTACAGCAAAAGCTAAACCTATCTTTTTCAATACTTGGCAAGGACTGCGTTTAGCACTAGGTAAATATTGCATTCTCAGAAGCATTTCCCTTTAAAATGAGCAGGCTGGATGAAAGGCTTCCCTGGCTCTTCCAGCCACATAAAAAGACAAGATGTATTTTCTCACCCAGCTAAGCAATGCTGGTGGACAACCATGCCTCAGTTCTCCTTCCTGCCTCTATCATGCCTGCTTATCAGAAAGGATCACCTGTTTACCTAAGATAAGACAGTCAGCATTTGCTCATCTGAGGCCTTTTAGGGACATCCTAGGAGCATCCTTTGTAGTCTGAACTGGACAATCTGCAACCTACAGCCCCATGAGCACACAGCTCCGGCTGGTCAGATTTGCTGGTGTTTTAAGCGAGATTGTGTGTTTCTAAGCAGAACCGGTGTGAAAGCTGGGCCGTGCTCCACAGGGAGCATCTGACCAACTTCAAAGCTTTGAAACAGAAGAAGGCAAAAGCTACTCTTCCCAGAAAGCAGCGGAGACTGGTGCTTGTCCCATCTGACATTGCTTTTTGGCCATGGGAATGGACATTGTGGCCATGTGTACACAGACCAGTGTTGTCCCATGGCCCCTTGCAGTTGGATGTGAATAAATGTGTGAGCGTGGGCTGGTAGCAGTGTGCACTCCTTGGCAGGACTAAAACCTGCCAGCAGCGAGCAGCTCTTGTCTGTGCTGGCTAGTGGGAGGGGGAGTGATGCTTTACTTTTGGGACACATCCTACAACAGGCAGCATCAGTGGAGAGAGGTCCCACAGTGACCACAGCCCACCCATCTATGCCAGGCGCACAAGCCCCATGCAATTAGCAGGGCCAGAGGGATGTGTTTAATGAAGTCCATGCTCGAGGTGCTTGCCCACGCAGCTCCCAAGGTTGTGCCTACACACCAGCAGCCCATTACGTGTATCGGCAGCGCCATGTCATATTGTCCTCTGCCTCACAGTGCTGGGAGCATGAGCATGGTGGATCTGGATGAGCCAGCAGCATGCTGAGCCAGCTACTGCACAAGGGATCTGGGGAAAGGAGAGAGAACAAGGGATGATGCCACGTCCGTTCAACAAAGTCCCTCTACGCTGCATCTCTTTCACCTGCTGCCAGCAGCACTGTCTCACCCCCTGGGAGACCCCTCCAAGGTGTGTTGGGTGACAGCACGTGTCCTTCTGCATTCCTTGCTGGGGTTAGGATAGGGCCAGTGCTTTCAAGTGTAGACTAGTCTCAAAAAAATTTATCTTGCCAGCTTCCCTTTCATAACAGGAAGGATAGCAGGCAAACAATAATTGCAGGAAATGTACAACTGACCCAGGCAAAGGTAGAAGGTTTGCTCTGGATCAGCTTGTGTGCGGATGGGACCAAGGAGAAAAGCCAGTGCTGAAAGCTTGTGGGTTGTCTTGGTTTTTTTGGGTTTTTGTTTTAACTGAGAAATGCTATTTTGTCGCAAATGAAGTCTTGTGGAAATGAGTCTGACTCCTCAAAACTGTGGATGAAACACTGACAGGGGTATGTGTTGTAGAAGCCAACCTGCTTTCTCACCACTGGTGAGCCCTAGCCACCGTCAGTGATACCTCCAGGGAAAACTCTGCCCAGCAGAGCTCTCCCATGCTGAGGGTCCTAGGGTGTCTCAGACCCCTGCTAGGGAGCCAAGGCATCTTAGACACCTGGGAACCACATCTTGCACACCTGGGATACTCAACAAGCAACAAGAACTATTCTGCACCTGGTGGAAGGCTCTCAGCACCTTGGCCCAGGACCATTTTCTCCCAGTGTTCAAGTGCCCATGGATAAGCCTCTCTTTCAATCCCAGTATCATTTATCAGAAAATTAAAAGAAAGTATTTCGTTTCTTTCAAAATACTTTTCCCTATATTTCCTTCTCTTAGAGACCCTATTAAAGCTTCTTGTTTAAGGTCCCAGAGCAGGATATATGTTTTACAGTATGTGATTTCATCTGGAGGGAAATTCCAGCTTTCAACTACCTCTGGTCTCAGCTATCTTCATCCTCCATTCCCCAGCCCCTCAGGCAGGTTGGGCGCTCCAAGAAATGGACCGGGGAGAGCCTGTGATGGATCAACCCTTCCATAAGGAGCAGCACGTTCAGTGATCTGGGACTTGAGGAGGAAGAGACCCAGAGAAGGGGTTCCACCTGCCAGTCCACAGGTCTGGTCCTCCTCTCCCTTGCAAATGGATGATTTACACTAGTGCTAGTGAAATATTGGTACAAAACTGGTGTGAGAGGAAATTCAAGCTGAGTGTTTGCTGTCCTTTCTGTTTGGCTGGGACTAGTGAGAAGGTCAAACCTGTGCCCCACATCAGCTGAGCTTGCTGAATGCACACCCTAACCTAAGACCAGGTTTATTTTCATGTACACAGTCCACTGTTGATACTTCTCCATTTTTGTGCTAACCATGAAGAATGAACCGCCTTTGTGCTGCAGTAATAAAAGGGCCAGATGTGCTGGTTAATAAACAAACCAACCTTTTTAATCCATAAACAACATTTTCAGGATGCATTAACCTGATAGTTTGATATTGCCCTGTCCTACATTTCCCTTGCTCTCTTGAAGGGGTTTTGGGATGTGCAGCAAGAGTTTTTTCTCTGGTTCTGTTCTGCAGGTGATCGGAACTGGGCCACAGTCCCACAGGTTTTCCAGTCATTTCTAGAAGTGAGATCTGAAAGTCTATGGGGACAAAACAAGTCTGGAAGAAATCATAAAATGCACACACAGCCCAAGATCTTTGGCTTGGCTGGGGACAGCCTGTAATCCTCATAAATACCTTCCTGCGTGGATGATGTCTGGACCTGGCCCAGGCTGAGCTCCTTGGGAAAGGACTCTCACAAGCCTGCAAAGCTGAACGTGGATCTACCCAAGTATGTACTGAGCAGACAGAGGTATCGATAGGCCTAGGCAGTGGCTTATTGGGACTTGCAGAGCATTTAAGAGGGATATTGATAAGAGACACAGAACTTGGCACCTGATGTGGCAGTTAAGTACTCACACCCTTACAGGTGCCCAATTTTGGCTAGGGAGTTGTCTACTTTGAGAAACACAGGGGCTTTCCAACAAAAACTGTTAGTAGACACAGCACCTTACACCCACACCTGATTTACCTCAGCAATACCAATACGATACAGCCGCAGCGTGTCCAAGAGAGGTGGGCGAGGCCGTGCCACCACACTTACCTCACCCAGACCCCTTTCAGGTTCAGTTTGCAGTTGCTCAGCAACACCTGGATCAGCTCTGCATGGGTGGCAAGCTCAGCCTAAGGGATCAGACCAGTAGGACTGCATACCACAGAAGCATTTTTGGCACTAGCAAACGAGAGTAGCTCAGGGGCCAAACAAAACTCACGCTTCGGTCTCATATCTGAGGAGCTGAGTTGCACATCAAGGTTGTGTCTGGCATTTGACCCCTTTGGTATCTACCACTTTGGCCTCTAACACTGAGAAGTTTTTCCTTGTGAAGAAATTATTTGTTTTGGCTACTCAGATCTGTCTTTCTCTAGCAGCCTTTCTCCTTTTTTTTCTTTCTTTTTCAACACAGTAAGCAAGCTGAAGCCATTACTGCAACCGAGACCCCCAACCCAAGGAAAAGCCTCTGAGGATGCCCAGAGAAGAATCCCATATCTAGCAAGGCATAAGACATTTGGTACTCCACCTGTTCTACAGCATTTCACTCTTGCTTCAGCTGGATCTGAGCCCCAAGGCAAGAGGTCCTCCCTATGTGTGATGGCAAGCCTGGACACTGAACTGAGGGAAAGTATTATGGTAGGAGCAGATGCTCAGAAGTGAGGTGTTGCCTCTTTCTTCGCATTTGCTTCAGGCATCTTTGAGTTTTGTGGTACAATTGCATCTTTACACATTGACATGCTCCCAGTAGTAATTCCCTATGGATTCAGATGTCTAAGGGCAAGCGTCATGACCCTGAGAGCACCAACAGGCTTTGCAGGCTCTTTCCTCTTCTCTTTGAGGTTTGCTTGCATCTAGCCAAGGTCAGCTCTGCAAGGGTGCATCTGCGTAACCAGGGGTCAGACTGCTGGGAAGATGGCTAAGTTGTGAGAACAGGCTGGGGGTCATTTCACAGGGAACCCTGCCTTCACTCAGGAGCCACATTTAAGTTTTGCCCTTGGTCCTTGGCCAAGCCACGTTGTGCATCTCTGTGTGCCCAGCCTTGTGCCTTGCTATTCCCAACACTGACTTTCTGATGTGACCTCCTGGATTCACCTTGGACCTGCGTCTTTGCTAAGAGCTCATTTGGGAATGGGACTGTGGCTGAACCCAGTCACTGTCACCAGACCTTCTCTGCTTTCCTTGTTCAGGTGCCATGGGACCATGCCCATCAGTGAGGGCACTGCTCTGCTAGCTCCCAGCTCCTGCCATGCAGAGCAGCCAGCTGCTTCTGCTCCCTGACACCAGGTCTCTCCTTGCTCTGTGGGTTAAGCATCCACTCAGGCAGTTGTGAGCCAGGTCCTAGGTCCCTCAGCAATTGCCTTTCCATTTGTTTTCCTGGGAATTTGTCAGTCCTTGGAAACATGCTATTGAAAGTCATCCGGGAGCTGTGCTGGAGGATTCCATGCCAACAGAAAGCACTTGAAGGTTCATGGTAACATGTTATCCAGGATTTGGGATATTTTCTGGTGATCTCAACTTACAAGACAATTTGGTTCCTTATGGCCCATCTGCCTTGAGTAAAAAGCAACTAATGGGCTGGTGGATCAGGCACAAAGCAAAGAACGTTTGGGGAAAGTTTAACCAACCACCACAAGAATGTGGTAGTGCAAAAACTCTACCAGGTGGTGAATAAGAGGGCAATGCTCTTCAGGGGGGTGGTGGGGTGGTGGCATTTGTCAGCATTCCCCTCATAAGTAACTAAATTGTGCCAGATTCCTTCCACTCTACCCAGAAAACAAACTGCAGCCTTAACGCTGTCACAGGGCAGTTTCCCCATTTCACAAGGCTGTAAGCAAACAAGGAAGTCTCTGTTAGGCAGGAATTCAGGCAAACTGCCTCTCCCCTTCCAGTAACTCTGACAAAAGCCTGCTTAAATGCCCCTCCACTGGACCCAGGGTGCCTTTTCCCACTGCTCTGGCTCAAGGCTCATGGCTGTGTCTCACACCCAGCACACTGGCCTAGGCTGCTTTCTTCAGAGTCCTCAGAGTGCAGGAACATTCGGGACTCTTCAGCAACCTCCACCATAAAGTTGTGTTATGAACCACAGAAGTAATAAATTCTTTCCCCATCTTCGTATCCAACACCTACTGCAACATTGTGTAGTTCCACCGTACTCCCTATAATACTCACCGTAACAATATTCAACCCACCACACCTGCCCTAGACCTTACTGGCGTTCTGTGTCCTCTCTGTGCCTCTGTTCCCAGCTCTCTCCTATATTTCCAAAAGACCTCTCCATAGTGCCCCTCAACTCATTTCTGTACTCTGCCTCCCTTCCTAATACCATCAGTCAACTCACACATCTCCTGTCTGGCTCAGCCGGGTTGTTGGTCTGACAAAAAAAAACCAGATTACAAGAAATGACAGTATCTCTGCCCTTCAGAGAAACTGTGTGGTCAATCTAAAAATTGTCAGGGAAGGAATTAACACAGGCAAAGTGCCTTTCACCAGGACTTTTGTCAAATACAAAGGTTTTTGTATAGCCAGAAGTTTCTGTTTTGCCTAGTTATTTTCTATGCAAAAGAGGAAATGGCTTGCTGAATGAATGGGCTGTATATAAGTATATGGACTCTCTGCAAGCTGGAATTCATAAATCCTTTTTGTATTTGCCTTTCTTTTGGCTCAATTACCTCTAGTCATCCATGTGGTGGCTCCACAGCTCTCATGGAGGGATCAGACCTCTGCTGTCTCACGCCTGCTTTGGATTTGTGGTGAGCTGATGGACACCTAGGGCAGAACGGTGACTGGGAAGCAGTTGTATGACTAGAATACTCTTTACCAGTAACCACCATGGTGCATAAATATGTTCTGACCGGGTCAAAAGGTCTCTTTTCACCAGAAAGGATATACAAATCCATGAACTAAATATATATGCAACACACTGACATGTACTTCAGCCAGCACATGTTAAATGTGCATTAGTAGTGGTTGCACAGCCCACATTCTTTCATCTTGGATCCTCTCACATATAGCAGATCCCTTCGTCTTTACCTTCATAAGCATGGTAAAGACTTTTGAGGACCTGCTCAAGGTATTGTAGTGTGGTATCATAGATGATGTTTGCTGTCAGAGCAAGGATTTTAAATCCACATCTTCCTGGGCAAGTTTATTATCCTAATGTCTACATAAAGCTTCCTCTCTCTCATAAATTGAGTACTGAGTAACTAGGGTATTAAGTGAAAGGAGCATGAGAACATGAGAAAAGGCAGTATACCTACAGTCGACCTCCCCACTTTTGTGCCTGTCATGAGGACAAGATGAGACGGAAAGCTCCTGGAGCTCTTTCCATACCCCCTCCCTTTTTGCCTTAGAGGAATACCGTTTTTTTGACCATAAACTAACACATCAACTTCCCCACCATACTAGACTATGTGCCACATTGACCAGACCTGGAAAGAAAGGTCTTGGCCCTGAAAGCAATCCCAGCGGGATTCTTCGCGTGCATGAGGTCACTCCCATGCTGAAGTCTGTGCAGTATTGGAGCTTTAACTCTTCAAAAGCTCCCATTCACGCCCTGCCTAAATTCTGCAGGTTCTGCTTGATTCCAGCTCCAGGAGATATCCTCTTCCCCCCAACCCCACCTGGGTCCAGGCCATCTTACTGCTGATGGCACCACCTGGATGACAACAATGTTCTACCATCTCCTTCTGCTGCTGTCTGCTCTTGCACATGTCTAGCCTAAGCATTGTCCTAGCTTTTCCCTTTGGAATGCCAGAACTATGTGGCCATTCCTATGTCCCTGTCCTGTGCCATTTGTATATCTTTATGTAATCTTAGAATTTTTTAGGTTGGGAAAGGCATTTAAGATCATCAAGTCCAACTGTTAACCCAACATTGCCAAGTCCATCACTAAACCATGTCCCTAAGTGTCACAGCTACATGGTTTTTAGCTGTTATTCGTCCTGCTCTTGGGAGCAGGACCTCTGGGTCTGTACACCTTCCACATAAAGGTATCTTCCTGACTGCTGGGCTCCTCTGTGTTGTTAGTATTCTTCTATTAACAACTTTTATAATTACAATAATGAGTGGGAAATCCACAGCTCACTGCGTTGTACGGAATCCTCAAGCCCATAAAAAATGTCATGTAAGCTGCAGCTCTGCAGAGCTCTCCACACCCAAACCCCTCAGGTGATCACTTCTGTTGGGTAATGCACCATCAGAAAGCATTTCCTTCATTGTCCATTGTCAGAAGAAAGGACGGGAAAACGGGACATTGTCTGGAGCCGTCCATTTTCAACAAGGCCCAGCTAAACCAAAGGAAGCTGCCTGAAGTTTCAGAAAGGGATGGGTGGGTTGCCCTTTGTGAGCAGGGACTCCGAAGTCCCTGGAGGAATTACTACATGTTTTCTGTTAGGGGAAATCCAACAATCGAATGAACACAAAGGCTACTCGTTACAGGCGTTTTCCACTTCCTTTATTGGTTTTCACAAGAGCTCAACGAGTTCTCCATCATTCTGCAGAAGGCCCTACCTTGGCCTGCGTTTCTGCACTGGGATTTCCTACCAGCTATGAAGGCCCTTGGTTGCCTATCATCAATACTGCTTTTAGCACGTGAAGCTTTATATAACCCCAGACAAAACGTGTTGTTAAAACCACAGCCCGCTAGAGCACCCGGATCCCTAACTTAATAATAACAGAGCTCCAGCAAGCCTAAAGACTGGAAGAGCAGGTCCTGTATTTAGGGACATCAGATAGCTGTGTCTCTATCTAAGCCAATAAACCCAATAACAAAGAAAAATGGAAGAACTCATATAGGAAAGCAGCCAGCTGTGATATGAAGGTGTCAAGTATTAGTGAATTTCATGGAAGTTTGCATATATGGTTGATTGCTGAGATTTTTAATGATATAGACCTTCACTTTTAATTCAGATTTTTCCAGCTTCAGTTTCCCACATTTGCTTTGTTCTGTGCTTTTCTCTGGAAGATTAAAAAGCCATTTAGCATTTTGTGCTTTTTTTATATGTTATATGTATATGGAATTATAAGGTAAATAATATATAATTATAATTACACATTATTGTAGTCATCATTCTCCTATGACAAAATTCATACAAGTGTGTTAATTAACCTAACCCCCCACGCATTAGAAGTCACTTAAATGTAAAAGAAACCCATACAGCTGGGCAACGGCAGTGTTACTCAAAATACCCAGATGAATCGTTCTATCACTGCAATGAATTCCTGGCACTTCAGGAAAAATGTAATCTTCAGGGACCTTATTCATACGGATAGTTTCTGTTGACCACTGGCTGCATGCTCAGAGCATGTTGCTTCTTTTGGTACAAAACCTTGCAGCCTTCAGCCCCACTATCAGTTCTAAATATATTCCGCAAGTCAGATGTATAACGAGACATTTCATTACTTCCTTCCTTCTCAGCCCATTAGAGCGAAGCGACACAGGATTTGCTGTCCCCGGTATGAGCAAAGGTTAATTCTTTGCTCTCTGCCAGGATCACCAGGACAACCAAAATATCCCTTTACTGTCCCTGTGCACATTAAAGAATTGTGGCCCGCTTGGTCATGACGTTCCTTGATGACAGTACAGCTTGTGAGATACTTGTTATATCACCCTTCTAGTGACCTGTGGCATTTAATGGTCTATATTGGATATAGTTGTACGGAGATGCCCCAGCCAACTTCAGAGCCTCACAGTGCTCAGTGCTGTAAGAATGGATTAAGCTTTACTATGCAAAGACAGAGCACAGGATATAAGAAAAATGATTCTAGGGCTCTTTAGAGGTGCTGGGAGTGTTTTCTAACCTCAAAAACAGATTAATCCATACCTAGGCATAGCTTACATTTACTCATGCCTGCTCAAACACCAAAAGTTCAGGCATAGCTTACATTTACTCATGCCTGCTCAAACACCAAAAGTTCAGGCTTTCCTCGTTCCCTTCAAAATTTGTATGTCCAGCCTAAGCACCAGCCTACACTCTGGCAGATCAAATTGTTGGGTGGTGCTGTTGCTGACCCATGCCTGTCAGCTCTTATCTTGGAGTGCCCAAAAGAGCCATTCCATTTTGCATAACATAATCACATGTTGATTGCAGCAAGGTCTTTTCACAAAGAGTTGTGTTCATCTCACTTCCCTGGAAATGCCAGCAGTGTAAACACCTGCTCCTGAGCCACTTCTAGGCTCCCGTGAGTCACTGGAGAGAATAAGCATCTCTAGTCTGAGCCAGTTTAGATTCTTCCTTCTGAACTGTTTTAGATATTTATCTAACTGTTCTCTAGAGTAACTATTTGTCTCCAGTTCCCAGAAGCGACAGCAAGATCTGCCCCAGGCTTTCTTGAAGATGCTCTCAAAGAACTTATCTTGAACAAGAACATTTCTGAAACCTTGGAAACTACCGTGGGGGTGGAAACCATCCTCCACCCACCACCAAACCCACCAGCAAACTGCAATATAGATGGGAAGAAAAATCAGGCAAACAAGACTGAGCAATAAACATACTATGAGCACTTCCTATGTAATTAAAAAGATAATCACTTGGATGATCTACTTTAAAGAAATAATAATTCTGTCACTCTAATCGAAGTACCACAGTAGGATTTTCTTTCCTAGATGTCCCAGCCTTCATACTTTACTCATCCCAGCCAGCAGAAGGAGTTTAATAGGTATAAAACTTCCAGTGCTAGCCACACAAAAGGAATTGAAACTAAAAAACCCACTGAAATGAAGTGACTGCTCTAGGTGTAGAGGCTGCTGTTAAATATAAGGAAATATGAGGAAATAACTGAAAGCATGTAAAGATGGGGTACACAGCCCAGGGGCTCCCTCTCTGTCTCATTCTTTCTCTCTTTTTATGTCAGTGAGCATGTGGGTGAGGTGTATTCAGCAGGGAAATGTCCAAATGTCCCTTCTTGCTTTTATAGCGTGAACCAGATCAACTAAAAAGATCCTGCGTGAAGACACTAGCTTACTAAAATAAATTTGTCTTGTGTCCAGAAAAAAGGATGTTATTAGCTCTAGAGTCTGGAGTCCTGTATACAATCTTTCATCTTAAGACATCCTTAGAAAGATGGTTCAGATACACCCCACATAGACCCTGAAGCAGAGGGAGACCAGTTGCTCTCAGCTACTTCTACAGTCAAGAAGCTGATACCTCCAGAACGCAATACTCATCACAGATGGCACATGCCCTGTGCCATCTGGTGGCTTGATGTTGAGCCATGGTGCTGTAGTGTGTTATCTTGCAAGAACATCAGAGATGGTATAAAGCCAGGAGAGACAAAAGCAAGAAGGACATTACAGTGTCCTTCATTTTATCAGGATAACCAGGACTGAGCCTTGGGGAACCATCCCCACCTTCCTGGGATGCAGTCTTTTGGCTAGTGCATGAAAATCCCGCTACGGAGGCCCCAGTATGAGGCAGAAGAACCTGCACAGCACAGCTGGGGGGCAATTCCACAGGTAGCCATCCATCTGGATGCAGGAACCCGATTTCTTCTGCACCTTGACAAGGAGCCCTTGTGCCACTGGGGTGCCACTGAACATGAGCTCGGTGTGGAAAGGCTCTCCTATGGTCATTTGCAGGGTATCCCAGCACCTGTTACCATGACAGGCACCACAGCTGAAAGTCTGAGAAGCACTTGCACAACTTACACTGCAGGTCACTGTGTATAGTGCCAACTGAGGCTCCTACAACAGTGTACCCTAACACAAAAAAAAAAAAAAAGCCATTTCTTTTACTTCCACAGCCCTGATGGCCAAAAAAGTGTTTCCATCATCTTGAAATTACACTCCCCAGCAGCTGTTAGCACCCCCACCCATGTGTCTCTCGCATCCACTTTCCCCCCCACAGCAGGAAATCACTTAGAAAATATTTCCTAGGTTCCTTCCTGGCCAGAGGTCATCTCCGTGTTTTGGACCAGCAGGAATCACCGTGTTCTTTGACACAACAAACGGAGAAGGAAGATCTGCCCTGCCCATCCAGCACGGTGCTTTCAGGCTTGTGTTTTTTAGCTGCAACCCCACCCCATGCTGGTGGAGAAGGGATCGGTTCCCACTGATCGCAGGAAAGGGAGGTCACGGGCTTTGCTTGATTAAATCACCACAAGCCAAAAGGTTTTCTCTCTTGCTGACTGAGAATCGCTAGCAGGCTGTTTAATTGGTTCCAAAAAGAAATGCAAAACAAAAAACAAACACCGAGCCCAACAACCAACAGCCCGCACGAAAAAGCAGGTGTGTCTCCAGCTCTTGGGAAAACAAAGGGCAGAGACTAAGGCAGAAGTTGACACTTGGATGGGAATTTGCCTTCCCAGCACGGGAGGACAAGTTTGGAAGAAACTCGGTCACGACCAGCACTTGTTGTCTTACAGGTATGGAAGACGTTTGTGAAATGTAACATCGGTCTCCTTGTGTGGTTGGACAATTTGGGGAAGGTGAAGTTGACTTAAAGGAATTTGCAGGGCCAGATTCTGACATTGCAGTGCACGTTTTGCACGACTGGCAAACCTGCTGCAGGTTTCTACTGGGAAAAGTGCAATCAGCGCGTGTTTTGCGGTGATTAGTTGACAGTTTTCTGCAGGGCGCTTTTGGCTTTTCAGGGTATGAATTAAACCGTTCGAGCTTCTGACAAAGTGCTGTCTGTTAACTTGGCTGGTGCGTTTTAATAGAGGCTATGAGCAATCGAGTGGAAGTGCAGGGTGAAGAGGGACGTGCAGAGAAATACTGTGCTAGTCTGGACTGCATTTATCACCTCCTGAGGCGTGCTGCAGAGTTTCAGAAAAAAATCAGATCCACTGCAGTAGCATTTGGCTTCTTTTCACTTTGTTTTATGCTCACACTGGCTGGGATTTGCAATATAGATAACAGGGACTGTAATGTTGCCAGCTGCATGAAATGGTGCGTTGGTTTCTTTTAAGAGCAATCTGTTGCATCTCCCTTCAGTTTCATATTAGGTGGTGCTTGCTGACAGGGGAGGGGGACTTGGGGCACCCATGGCCACAGGCTGAGACACTGCTGTGCACTTACTGTCTTTGAGTGTCACATTTATCTTCTTCCCATTATTTTCTACCTGTGTTTTGAGCTGCTTAAATAAAAGACAGTTTTATGATGCTATGAGTGCTGGCGTGCTGTTGGCAGTGCTCAGTGTCAGGGGGGGATGCACAGGTGCTTTCTGATGCTTTCAACTCCATTAATGCCTATAACCCCAAAAGTCCTGCTCCATCCAAACACCTCTGGTGCACCAGTATTGACTGGTTGCTTAAATGATCGTGATTCAGAAAAAACACAGCTGTGTAGTGACCTTGTACAACCTTGCTGCTCGCTCCCTATCAGTGGGGAAGTGATAACGCACCTACCTCCATAAGGAGCTTCCAGCTTTGGGGGAGAAAGATGTCATCGTTTGAATGCTGTGACTCTCGCTTTCAGTGACAGTTTTATGGGAGTCAATGAGCTTGTAACAGGCAAGGGAATAGCAAGGGAAAGGGTGCTGGGAATTTGGAAGCCTGAGGTTCCATTTCTCCTCACCCCATCACTTGCTGTTGCACAGTAAAAATGGTATTTCTCAACCCATACACCTTCCTCTCACCCAGAAAATTCCTCATCTATTTCTGTCACTTCATCTGTCTTGTAATGTCTAGCAACACTGCAGAACGAAGTGGTGCATAAGGAAATTTAGGGGCACGTCTTAAGCATCTGTGTAATGGTGATACCTGACTGAACTCAGTAACGGCTCAGCTCAGCAGGGACCCAGTGTGAGTATTTTACATTTGTCATTATTTAACTTCCCTAGATTCCTCTGAATTTTCCTCCGGTGATGCAGGTTTAAAAAACACACAGACAGAACATATGTAGGCTCTGGGAAGATATCTTTGTCCTAATCTCCTTGATTATTTTTATTTTTTTAACACCTCTCAGACAGGCTTAATAAAGCAGTTTTCCAAAGTCTGAATTGGAGACGTGGGAAATTCCTCAAACTAGGCAGAGCTTCCTCTCATTGTTAAAACACAAAGGACCAGTGGAGCCTTTACTAGAGTTCCTTTTTTAACCCATTCATTCTGATCAAGAAAACCTCCCTGCTGCTGCCACCGTTCATGGCTGCAATTCAGTTTGCCAGAAGAAACAAGGGTTTACAGCGGGCAAGCATAGGTGTGAACTGTATCGTCCATGAGGACATCATTCGTTTTGGGGCCACATTTGCACCTGGTAAATGAAAGGTGCTTGCACTTGAAACTGAAATGATTTGCTGCTGGAATTAATCTCAACCTTGAGTAAGAATCATGACTTTCTAAGAACAAATGGGATGAATCTACAGTTAAACCGAACTCCTTTCAGAAGATCATTCCTAGTTTTCCACAGAACAGTTTCTTAGGACCATGATCTCAAAGGAGGCTCCAATTGCCATTTGTGAGCTGATCCACTGTAATCGCGTGATGATGCAGAGTTTATTTCACAGATGATCTCACTTGTTGCTCTACCTGCCTATGGGCAGTTACCACCCATCAGCTAATCTGATCCAGCAGCAGCTTGTCCCCCTTATCTGTGCCTAGCAGCATCCTGCGTGAGGACTGAGCCAGCGCTGGGTGAGGGCAGACACTGGGGGGCTCTGATGGTGGCCCTACAGTGGGCTGGAGGGGTTGTATTAGGAATGCGGGGGAGATGGAAGGCACTAGGTGGATGTGCAGGAACAGGGAGCATGGGAAAGAGCTTGCAAAAGGTGATTTGCAATGGCTTGTTTCTCTCTGACAGAGGAATGATCCATTCCATGTTTTTTTTGCAGGAAAGAGCAGCTCCTGCAGAGCAGCTAAGTCACTGTAGCAGGTTGTCTGGTAATTACAGTGCCATATTTGCATGTTATAATGCTGCACTGTGGACTGTTAAGGAATTTTATACTGTATTTGCGGTCTGTTCTGAAGGCTTGTCTGCTTACATTGGTGGCCTGTAAGAGAGGTTTCACTCTGACAACCATCCCATCACTCGACACGGATGTTGTAACCTTAATCTACCGTCTCTGTACCCAGCCCGTTTCTTTTCTCCAAACTTCAGTTTATCCCTGTGGAAGCCTGTAATGAATTCAGCCCCACAGCCCTCCTCTCTCCATCATAACTCCCATCTGAGCAAGCCAAACAAGATGGGCGTACTGGGTCTGGCTGGGATGGAGTTAACCATCTTCATAACAGCCCATAAGCTCCTGCATTTTGGATTTGTGGCTAAAACAGCATTGCTGATAGCACATCGATGTTTTGGCTATTGCTCAGCAGTGCTTGCCACAGCATCAAGGCTTTCTCTTTTTCCCACCCTGCCTCTGTAGGGTGTGAGCTGGAGGCTGGGAGGGATTACAGCTGGGAAAGTTGATTCAAGTTCACAAGAAGGATATTTCAAACCATATAACCAAGTTCAGCAAATAAAAACCTGGGGCAGGATTGTCTTCCAAGGTGGCTGTTGCTTAGAGACTTTCTGGGCACCCATCTGCTTGTGGGAGGTGGTGAGTGATCGCCTTCACATTGCTTGTTTGTTGTTTCCTCTTTCTTCCACTTACTAATCTGTATTTATTTAAACTTACTAATTTTCTCACTTTTTCTCTTCTAATTCTCTACCCCATCCTGCTGTCAGGTGGGGAGTGAGCAGCTGTGCAGGTACTCAGCTGAGGACCAGGGTCGACCCAACACAGCAAGATACCTAGCCCACCTTTTAGACATCTTCTAATGGACCACTTTTGAATAAACAGAAGGTTTTTTCCCAGCCCAGAAAAACCCCTTTCACTCCCTTGATCATCCCAATCAGCTGATTTACACAAAGTAATATTTGTTTTAGGAAGAACTCAAAGGTCACCTAAAATTGACCGCTCCTGGCACTGAAAACCTTCCTTCTGGTTGGGAGGGCAGCTGTGTTTCATTTGCCTTCTAGGTATTTCTACAGATGTCTCCTTACCAGGCTTACCAGCACTGATGAGTTATTCCTGCCCAAGTTGCCTCTGAACACCCCGTGAAGTAGGGACAGCTAATGCCATCCTTGTGGGGCAGCAGGAACCGAAGCACAGGGGTCACGAGGGTCTGCTTACACAGCTGGCTGATGTCAACCCAGGCTCTGCTTAAACCTGCCTCAGCGGAAGAGAAAATGCCATGGCAGGCCAGGTTTGAGGATGCCTGCGATTAGCAGAGCTCTGTATATTCCCCTTTTATTTCTTAATATGAAACATCCATTTCCAAATGCCTTCCCCAAAACCATAATAGAGCTGTGATGTAGTATGTAATTTACTGTCCTCGGAAATTCCTCAAAACAGCAGAGCTTCCCCCAATTGTTCGTGCACAGAGGAAAAGCTCTACTAGAGTTCCTGCTTGGGCTCGCTCCTGTGTCCACAGGCTTGGCCCTCGACAACCATCAGGCTGAGTGTGTAAAACCCATCTTCATTCCAAAGCTGTCCCTACGTGCCTTACGACAGGCTGTTCACAGCATGCCCCTTACTCCTGAAATTGTTTTACTGTTCCTTTATGAGGGAGAAAACCTTTACATTCCTGCATGGGGTCCCTAAAGCCTGGCTCCACCGATCCTATGGCTGAGATCCCAGATGAGCAAGTGCATGCCTCAGGTCTCTCCGGCTGTGAAACAGGACTGATGGCACTTCCTTCCTTTGTCTCCCATCCAGCCTGTTTCAAGCCCATGGCTTAAAAAGTCCAGTTGCTGCTCATAACCACTGGCCCTTATCTCAGTAAGGACACGCAAGATATTAGAATCACAGAATCACAGAATTATTTGGGCTGGAAGGGGCCTTAAAGATCATCTAATCCCACCCCCCTGCCACAGGCAGGGACACCTTCCACCAGCCCAGGCTGCTCCCAGCCCCGTCCAGCCTGGCCTTGAGCACTGCCAGGGATGGGGCACCCACAGCTGCTCTGGGCAGCCTGGGCCAGCACCTCGCCACCCTCACAGTAAAGAATTTCTTCCTAATATCTAATATAAATCTACCCTATTTTAGTTTAGAACCATGCCCTCTTGTCCTATCACTGCCTGCCCTTGTTAAAAGTCCCTCTGCAACTTTCTTGTTGGCCCCCTCTAGGTACTGAAGGGTGCAACAAGGTCTCCCCGGACCCTTCCCTTCTCCAGGCTGAACAACCCCAGCTCTCTCAGCCTGTCCTCATAGGGGAAGTGTTTCTGTGCTATTAATACAAATCTTCTCAAAATTTGCTTGCTCTTTTCCTAAGTGTCTTATTTCTGGACAGCCTTGCAATGGTGGCTCCAGCACTGTTTCAGCATCATAGCAGTGATGTGATCACTCAGTGAATGCCCAATCTGTCTGGCAGCTTGTCCCTAAAGTGCAGGTGCTTTTGAGGGTGTTGAAGCAGAGGAGATTCCTACTGAAATGAGTCTCAGATTGCCTGTTACAGTCAGTAGAGACAAACACAAGTAGCTCTGAAGATTTGCCATGGGAGATGCCACCAAAGTTAGGCACCAACCTCATCGCATTGAGGGCAGAGGACCTGAAAAATATTCCTGATCTTAAAATGTGCATCTTACCTTAGGCTGTGCTCAGATTAGGAGAAACACATGCAACAGCAACAGTGCAGCATCAGAGGCTGGAGTTGTTTCCCAGCCCTGAGGCCATCTGTCAGGCCACAGCTCACCTCCATATGCCTGAACTCTCCTTTTCCCTTTAAAACAAGGCAGCTTAGGCTGTGATGCTCACTGTGAACAGCCCCTGGCCCAAACTGTTCTTTGACTCATTTCTGTGAATCTTGGCGCTGGCTGAGACAGGGAACAGGATAACTATTGACTAGGTCTCTAAGAAAAACTGTGTAGAAATAGACTTCAGCAGGTCATCTACTGCAGCCCTACATCTCATGGCAGGTGCTTGTTTAAGCTCTCTGAAGGCACCCTGGGGCCTTCCTCAGCTCATCTTGGTGATGGATCTCATGAGCAAACCTCCCTCAGGAGCAAGCTGTGTTTGCATTGCCATGGTTTTTACACCATGCGAGCCCAACATGCACCACAGGGGTTCATAAGGCTGGATCATCCCTGGCCTAAATCTGGAGTGTAGTGTTATTTTGAACAAGGCCAAGCATCTCTCTGAAGTCTAATATTCCTTGAAGACTTCTGAACATTAGTAAAACAAACTAGTCCCTTCTGTGTTGATGATACTGTTTTGATATCACATCTAATGTCAATGATGAAGATGAAAGAGCTCTGATGATTTTGGAAACATTATAGACAAGTGTAGTCTTCAAAGAGGTTAAACACTAGGACTATTTAGCACTTCTGAGTTATCCATGCTCTGGAAGACAGACCGGTACGAAAGTAGTAAGGCTGAAAGTGAGATCAGTGGAACAAACAGAAACAATTATTTTTTTTCTCAGGCTTGGCCATTGCAGAAGGGAATGATGAGATATGGACAACAGAGTCCTGCCTTCACCGATCTAGGGGATTCCCCTCCATTTATATGATTCTTTGTGCAAAAAATGGATGCTATTTTATACTTCTACGTTTTTGTTGCTAGGTGTGACAGGCCAGGCCCTCAGACAGGAAACTCCTGCTGTCCAGAGCAGGATTATACAAACTCCAAATGGCTGACACCTACACAACTTGCCGTAGCTTCCTATACAGCCAGCTGTGCCTGCAGCAATAACAGGAAAAAAATCAAGAGGTTAATAAAATGAAATGAGCAGGAAGCATGCAGTCATCAGACTTTCTAGTACTTCAGTCTATAGAAGTAACCCGTGGCTGGCCTGACTTAGGGACCTAATCCAAAAGTCATTGAAGCCCATGGAAATTCCACTTCAACGGATGTTATTAGACCTCACTCTTCACTATAATGATATGGGAGTACATGGAGAGTTCCACCTTCCCTGTACTCACACAGTGCTGAGCTGCAAATCTCTTGTTCATTACTGCTAGCTGTGAGACAGGCCTGCCACTAATACCTGCAGATGTTCCAGAAAGGATGAGGAGAAGAAGGGAAAGTTCATGGCTGCATCCCTTCTCCCATCCCAGCCAAATGAGGTGAGCAAAAGTATGCTTGGTGTGTGCTTTTCCACAGCCTTTCAAAACACATAGTACTCAGCTACCTACAAAGAGCTGGAATAGCAGAGTGGAACCCATTGCTTAGCAGTTTGGGTTTGGTTTTTTTAAATTATTTTCTTTGTTCCTTCTACAAAACTCCAACACAAAGGTCAAGCAGGAGCCCTTAGCTGGAGTTGAGAAAAACTACCTGAGCATGCCAGGAAGAAGGCAAGAATTGGGCAGGGCTTGCTTTTTCCAGTAAAGTGCTAATTTAAATGTCTTTTTCACTTTGGTTTCAGCTACCACTATTTTCAGCCTGGCATAGTAATGTGCCATGTGGCATGGGGAGCATTCAGCCCTTCACTTGTGAGTGCCATGACATCTGTTTGCACACAATTAACTCACAAAAGATAAAAATTGCCTCCACGCTGCCCCTGAAAATGAAACCTTCGCTCAAGTCGTACAGACCCTTTAGCATACCAGGCAGCTCAGCCCCCTGCACCATGCTAGGCACAAAGCTGGAATAACACCGTTCCTCAAACATCACAGAGAAAGTCTCTCACAGACTGTTTATTGCCATTTGAATCCTTATCATGAAGCGGTTCAACTTGGAGTCCTTGATTAATTTGTGTTTATTTTATTTTTGTTCTCGTTCAGATGTGTTATCTAAGGTCAGTGCAACTTCCCCTGTCCCCCCTTTCCCTTTTAGCCAACTCTCCCATGAAATATTGTTGTGCCTGGGTGTGTGTTTCTTGAGGTCATTGTGTGTTTTATGTCTGAAACAAACATTGTCTGATCATCCAACTTATTACGCACTACCCAAAGGTCATGGTTTATGCACAGAAAGGAAAGCTCTTCTGTTGTGGCTGAGGAAGAACAAACTGGACAGTCACTGAAAACAAGAGTTTTTAGCCCTAGAGATTGAGTCTTTGAAAAAAAAAAAGCTCAGTGGCTGTTTAAAAAGGGTGAGCCAGGGCTCAGCTGCTATAAGCTACTGGTTCCTCCCTCTACGTGTCCTTCACCTCCACAGACCTCATGACACCATAGACCTTTCATCCAAAATACCTAAAGGCAGGCAGAGCTATTTAA
>JAVJGJ010000059.1:77599947-77610094 GCA_035590215.1 Microhierax caerulescens | reverse complement strand
GCAGGGTTGGTTTTCTGGGCTGTCAGCACACACTGCTGGGTCATGTTGAATTTCTCACCCACCAACACCCCCAAGTCCTTCCCCTCAGGGTTGCTCTTAATCCATTCTCCGCCCAGCCTGTATTTGTGCTTGGGATTGCCTTGACCCATGTGCAGGACCTTGCACTTGGCCTTGTTGGTCCTCATGAAGTTTCCATGGGCTCACCTCTCGAATCTGTCAAGGTCCCTCTGGATAGCAATCCCTTTTGAATCACCTGAGAAGGTAAACTATATTATACCTCTGGGTATCTTGTTTATTTTTGGGAACATACATGATGGCAGCTATTGTGCTGGGTGGATTTGCAAGAAAAGGTGTAATTATTTTGCAACATTCATGAACAAGAGAAACTTACAGAAAAATTGGAAAGACAGTCATGTAAGTTACCAATGTCCTGGGTTTAAGTGAGACCTTGCTATCTACCTCTAGGAATCTTCTGCAATTTAGTTACCTTTAAACAACATTTTTCAGCCTGAATGCTCTGGAGAAAAAGATTTGGTACCAAGCTTGGGTTTCTTTAGCTCTCTGAGGCTTTACAAGTCAAAGATACTTATTGCCTCCCAGGAGACAGTTTGTATGAAAAATGGTGAATGTGTCCACATAGCCACATATCTTCTGTTTTCCCAACTGGAAGTAGATAGATACTTGATAAATTGCTCGCTGAAAAATGTACAGTAATTCTTTTCTCACTGAGGAATTAAATGAACAAGGGGAACAGCCACATTATGTGAGAAGAACATCAATTTTTTTTTCCCCATTTGCAGGTTGATATTTGTTTGATAGTTTTCTGGCTTTCTAGGTACTGGTTTGGGATCTGTGGACTTTTAATTAGCTGTCAAAGCCTGAGTAGCAGTATGGTTCTCATTTACGTGGGTGGTCCTCTAGATGGTTTCTTATGTATACAATTAATAGGGTATGTGGTCTCAGCTACACGCTTGCACAAAGGGTGCATTTGAAAATGGAGGCTGACCCACAACATTTGAATATGAATGCAAGTTTCTGAACAGTGCAAAAGATGCATGCAAAACTGTAGCAGATGCTGTTTAACTTCATCATAAATTTTGTTTAATGACCTTTTTTTCCTTTCTGTTATCTGTTTCATCAACCCATTACCAACGCAACACAATTTCTTTGTACAGATTAGGCTATGGTACCATATGCTGTGAGCATATGCTGCATACACAGTGCTATCAGAAACACTTGTTTTGTTAGTGTTTGTATTATTGTCATGTCACTCTCTCAAGGACTTGTGTCACAGCTTGCAACTTGTCAGTGTTTTCCTCTTGACCCATTTTGATCTGTCTTGGTCTTGGGATCAGGCAGATCCATGGAATTCTTGAGGTTGTCACAAATGGATGATGTCTTCAAAATAGCAAGATAGTCTGTTTTGTAGAATGCTGGATATACTGATGGACATGCCCAGGAAACCAAAGAAATTTTTCCCTATCTTCACCCTGCTCCCTCCACCCCCACCCCCAATTCTGCTAGCCATTCTTCTGTTGGATTAAAAAGGCCTGTAACAGTCTTTTTTTTTAGTGGATTTTGGGGTGGAGTGGGACGATGTTCTGAATCAGTGAGATGTCTTGCTTTCTGGTTATTCCCATATAGGAGCATAAGAGTAGCCACAGTGGTTCAGCTCAGATGCCTAGATAGCACTATCTTCTGGTTTGGTTTGTTTTTTTCCCCTTTGTTGCCACCCTAGAATATCTTAAAATTAATTTCCCTTCTTTAATTTCACCTCAGAATTTAGCTGATTTTTCTTCGGACACCATTCCTGGGTGGTGACAGTCGGTTCAGAGTCCATCACGGAATACGTGATGTCAGGATCATTTCTTTTTACCTTACACTTAGCAGTGCTGAATTTCATGACCCAGTCACTCAATATCTTATGTTCGCTATACAGATCTTCACAGGCAGACTTTGCTTTTGTTGATCTCAATCATTTAAAGTTTTCCACAGTGTCATATCCCTAATCACTGCCTTTTCCACATCATGTGAGAACAGAGGGTAAGACACAGGCTTACATGCATGCTCCTGCAGAGCTCTGGTGATGACATCTCTCTGTTGGTTTTCCAATTATTTTACTTCTAATTATTTGCTTTTGCAAATAATTTCTTCCTACTTTTGTCTCTTGTCTTTTAAGCAGGTCGGTATCCAGATGAAGTCTCACTGCAGATGAACCTCTCGAAGAACCACCTTTGAGGAGAAACCCTGACAAATCCCTGCTGGACACCTGTGTTGGTCACATCAAGTGTATTACTTGGCTGTTAGCTCATTGCTGTCCTCTGTACATTCACAAGGTGAGAGCCCAGATCATGTTCATATTATAATTTTCTGTCACGAGCTTTTCTGAGCAGGAAAGTCAGAGTGAAGCGCAATGCCTACTCAGGAGCACCAGCTCTGATATGCAATGTCATTGTCAATGTTCATCATCATCTCAGGAGGTGCAGCTTTTTCTGCTTTCACCTAGAGATTCACACTCTCAAAGCCTGTTTGTATGAACAGCCTTTTCAATCCAGAAATATAGTAATTTTGCAAAAGCTGATTAGTTTATTCAAGGTGATGTTGCTCACCCAGGTACTGTTCAGTATTATTCTCAAGAATTTTTTCTCAGTGCTTTCCTTCCTTAAAATGATTTTCACAATCTGCTTGGGTTCTGCCTTTTCCTGTAGCTCTCTACTAGCTTTTCATTCTGGAGCTTGGGAAGTGCTTTGTTAGGAATACTCAGAAAGTACATATTCCTAGCAAAATGCATATTTTTATGTATTCTTCAGCTTCCTTTCTCTATTCCCTCTGGCTGCATAAATATGTCAGCACTTGTTATAAGGGTCCATGCGTGTTTTGCCTCTGTCTTTATGTTTCATCGTCTGATCTATTGCATGAGTAAGATAGTTTTGATATTAATGAGCTGGAGAAGGTTGTTTTTTTCTGAGTTTTGATTTCAGGCACTACATTGTATTCTGGTGTGTCAGTATTCTTGCGTTCTATGTTATTTACTTGTTAACTTCAGTGCAATTAATGGAGATGTATAGTAAAAACTCAAAATGATAGTTTTTTTCCAGGAGATATCACTCCTGATGATTTCTTTTGTTAGCCAAGGGGTAATGAACATACAGAAATCTCTAGCTGAGCCCACTATGTTACTACATCCCTCTCCAGAGTGGGACATGGCCAGCAGCAGAGCTCTCCCTGCTGCAACAGGACAGGCATGCACTTACAGCAACATTTCTAACTATTCCCTCATGTTCTGGCTCTGTGTTTGCCAAATACCACTATGGGGAATATTTGAAGATCCAAAGTCGACTTTTCTTACGGCAGATTAATTTCTAGCACCTCATTTGCCCCTGTTAGGGGGGCCTAACTTAGTTAGCCCTGCTTAGGACTCTGCTTTCTCCAAGCAATTTCTTTCTCCCTCCATTTTGAGCAGGTACAGACAACGTGGAAAAAAAAGGAGAGATAAGGGAAACAGTGTGGTGATAGACGCAGAGGAATAATTACAGACCCTGTTCTGTGTTCAGTCTGGGATGGAGTAAACAGGCAGAGTGTGCTGAAAAAGTCTGAACGTACTGTTTGTGCAGAGTGTGCTGGTATTTCCCACTGTGAGTCATCTGAAAATTCCCTGGTGCTTTTTCTTCATTTTCTTTTCAGGCTGTACAGAAAGTCACTGGGCAAAATGCTGTCCCTGCTTACTGCAGGTCTGCACTGCCTGTTTCTACTGGGCACAGCGTGGTGTCGGGCATCGCAGGACTCAAACTTTGAGCCATTCGTCCAACACGTAGTGAGTATCCTCTCCCAGCCCCAGCGGTTTTCGCTTGGTCTGTGCCCGTAGCACCCAGCTGCGATAGCTCTCCTCTACACCCACAAAACCCGAAAGGGAGTCAGTAACGATCAGGTGGGGAAACTGAACCCAGAGTCTCCCCACCAGCGCGTAAAAGAGATGGAGAAATCCAGGAGCTGGGCTCTTCCTGCTTCCCAGTCTCAAAGCCTCTCCAGAGAAAAACTCGTGGTTTCTCACTGGTGTTAATCTGCAAGAGGTTTAAATTGCTGCTGCTGGAGCTAAGCCCAGGTAACAGTGATGTGGGCATGGTTCCTGGATGGGATTCACCCATCCACTGACAGAAAGAAACCAAATAAATCTTGCCTAGAAGTGGCATGTCAACCAAATTAGCTCAGACACAGAGGTGCCTACAGGTAGGTGACAGGAGTATTACCACTGTCTTGACAGCAGGACAAGTACACGTGACCAAAATGCCACTTCTGAGTCACTTGTGTTTTGAAGTTGTGCTTGGACTCAGGCTTCACTTCAGTTTCCTACTTTTTCAATAACCCTCACGTACCTTTTTTGCTCCATCAATAGTGCGAGTTCTGGAAAGCCATTTTGTGCTTTGTCCTGTATGTGGGTTTGTTTAACAGTTTCTACACACATAGTCCCTAACTAGAAAGGCAAAAGGGGAACAGAGAAACAAAGGGGCCGACCAAATGGAAGTTAAGATAGACTGGTAAAGAAAACTAGTCTACAAATCTACCAGCTCTTGGTTCGTCACAGTGATTATTAAACCAGAAAACACTTATTTTGTCTTCCACATTATGAACCCTATCAAAGCCAAACGGATTCTAACATCGATGTTCAGCCCCCGGCACCACAGGGACCTTAGTCCTGATGGACAGAGTAGAACACAATGTGCTTTTTTGAGCAGGTTGACAAAAGGAAAGGGAACATGAAGAGGAAGGTGGAACTCCTTAAGCTGTTCCTGTCACCATCTCCTGTCTTGGCAAACTGAGATGCAGCTGGTTCCAGCAGCTTCATCTGCCCTTTGGCAGATGTCTAGTAGTGACCAAGTATCTTGTTTGCTCTGTTTTTTTCAAACTGCCCCCATCTCAGCACTTGGATATTTTCATGAAAAGAGCAACACCTTATTTTTTAGCACATGGTACACCCTGCCATTGAGTCATTATTTAATGGTGCGAAATATGTGAACTATTTAACAACGTAACAATACCCTGAAGTTGTTTGGGAGAATTACAAAAAAACCAAACACCTCTGAGTCCAAACTGGGAGGAAGACATGGGTCACCATGTGCTTTCTGTAACTCTCACAGCTAACACCAAAGGTGAAAGGTGGTATCTCTAGCAGTGCTAAGCTGCCAGTGTACCTTGGGATCTTTGCTGCCAGCACAGCTGCGATACGAAGCCCAGCTCTAATCACACACCAGATGGTTCCTTTATATAAAGGGATGACTTAAGAGTTGCCAAGCTATTCACCCTTTCTGTAAATAAAGATTCCAGTAGGAATCAAGAAACTGGCAAAGCTGCAAATTTCCTGCTTGTGTCTTTGCTTGTTCTTTAGCCTTTCTTGCTAACTGTAGTGCCAGTGTATTTTTAGGGCACGATTAAAAAAAAAAAAAAAGGATGGTCTGCATCTCACTTGGCTGCACCCTGCATGAACCCAGTCATACTGAAATTGTGCTACCACTGCCCTGGTCAACTGTATGCTACTGATGGCCCACAAAATAGCTGACCTGGAGCCAAGACATTTCAATCCCCTTTCTACTCCCGCTCAGGCTGGCTTTGTTGCTGCAGAGCTGGAAGCTCAGAGAAAAGAGGAAAGCAAAGGCTAATATGAGTCCCTTTTCTGGATTCAGAGGCTGAGTGGCCAGTTTTCCCAAGCCGTTTGGAAGGCTGCCCCAGGACTAAGTGCATTGCATCAGCCCCATAGCGGGTTTGCAGCTCAGACGCAGGATTCTTGCTAAGCTGAGGCAATTGCCTTGCAGAGAGATGCAAGGAGGCACCTGTAAACTCAGTACATCCCCTAGCTGGTGTTTAATATTTTTGTGTTTGGAATATATATATCTATATATTTTAGATATATATATCTATATTATATATAGATATAAATATTCTGCTTAAAAAGAAAGCTTGGGGTGGGGTGTGTGTGTGTGTGTCAGGGGTTGGATGCCGAGTTTGGTGTAGGGAAAAATATTATCCATGCCAGCTTTTTCTTCACTAATTCTTTCATGCCAACAACTGCAGCTAAAGCTTCACTTCGCTTTTTCACAGAGCTTTGCTCTCTTTTTTTCCACAGTTTGACAGTGCACTAGGAGAGGAAAGCTTCCACTCAGAGATGCAAAGGCAGAAGCGAAACAGTACGTACACAAATGTATGGTAACAACAGGTTTTTAGTGAGCCAAGGGTGAAACTGCTACTGGGGACAGCATCTCTTGAGGTACTGAGCTGACATCATCAGTGGGGAGGGAGCTGTTGTGGTTCAACCCCAGCCTGCAGCTAAGCACCATGAAGCCATTCACTCACTCTCCCCCAGTGGGATAGGGGACAGAATCAGAAAGGTAAAAGTGAGAAATCTCATGAGTTGAGATAAAGACAATTTAATCAGGAAAGGAAAATAAGGAATTCACTCACTACTTCCCAGAGGCAGGCAGGTGTTCATCCATTTCTAGGAGAGCAGGGCTCTGTCACGTGTAACAGTTACTGGGGAAGATAAATGCCATCACTCTGACTGTCCTCTCCTTCCTTCTTCTTCCCCCAGTGTTGGGGGAAGGAGGCGTGACATGGGCCCACTTCTCGAGCTTGTCCAGGTCCCTCTGGATGGCATCCATATGATGACAGACATAAGCAGTTTCTATGCAAGTAGAAATACATGGTGTAGGAAAAAGCCCTGAGCCTCTTAGCAGAACAGGGGTCACAAGATAATCCTGTATGGCTTCAGACTGTGGGTGATAACCCATCCATTTTCTGAGTTAAAGGAGAGAAGGGATGCGACAGCTTTTCTCTGTATACATCATGTCATTTATATCAGCTTTCTATTGCTCTGTGACCAAAGAAATCTGCCTTTTGTCAGAGAAGCAGCAGATAAAACACATGCAGAGTATCTGCTGAGTAGGAAGCAATAAGATTTCTTAGGCAGAACGCCTCACTAAGCTACCATTGAATAGCAACAGAGAGCCCAAATGTTGAACTGGAAGCCATCAAGTTGTGATTTACCCTCACACACAACTTTGCAGTCTCATGCTATTTCTCTTTCAGTGCTTATTTTTGACCTTCCCCCTGTGGAGTACACTGTTGACATTCAAGTAAGCCTTATGGATTCTTCTTTTCTGGAGCAGATCAAAGAGTATTTAAATAACCTTCATCTTCTAGTTCCAACAAATATTTCAAATGTTGAAATGACAGTTTCAAACATCAACGTTACAACAGGTGTGTTGGTTATTTATTTTTATATTCTGGGTGACATGCTTTTTTGCCAGTATTTGATCTCACTCAGTTTTACCATCCAACATGCTTAGAAATCAGCAAAACTGAACCATGCCTGCTGCCTACTGAAAGATCCAAGTAGATGAAGCTCTAGCAGCCAGCAGCACGTTTTGTTACCTGCATCCCACCACTCCTCTTTATGTAATGTTGGCATTAGGAATAGCCCTGAATGCTTTTCTTTTCCTAAGGAAGAGACAAAGCCAGAGGAAGCCTGAACCCAAGGGTTTTACTCCAGTTTGACTAACAAGCAGCCTGAGTTACTTTCAAGTTTCAGGAAGCTGTGACGGGAGTTATCAGACTGTTTACTTCCCTCAGCTCTCATCCAGAATGTAAATTGCTGTAAGAGGCCGTACTCTGACCCTGAAAGAGACAGGCTGCGTGAGATGCGGTCTTTTCCCAATATAACTCACTAAACGTATCCTTACAGGGAAAGATACCAGTCCGGGTTTTATTACCTGACCTGTGGTTGTACAACACCACATGCACGTAACTACTACAGCGAAGGATATACAAACACACCAAGCATTTATAACAGTAGAGGAGGAGATCGGGTACCTTCTTATCGCTGGTCCATAAAGCAGGGAAAGTAAGCATTCATCGGTTCTCAAAAACAACATGCAAATGGATCTTTCAAAGGCCTTCAGGGTCACATGCAATGTGTGAAACCCACTTTGTTAATATCTTACTCTGCCAGTGGCACATTAAGAGCAGAAAAACTTACAGAGAAGTGTTTTGTTGTTTGTTGGTTTTGGTTTGTTTGTTTTGTTGTTTGGTTGGTTTTTTTTTTTTAAATTAGAAAGTATGTATGTCTCTAAAGCACTTTGATAATGTTACCTTCCCTCATCCCTCATGCAGTGTCTGTCAGGCTACAGTTAGAATGGCACAGCCCTTTACTAGCCACTGGGACATTGAATCACCATTACATGCTCTTACAATCTTTAAAAGCCTGTACATTTGCTTTCAGCCCAGGCAATATAGAAATATCCAATCTGAAAATTATCATAGGACCCTGGCCAATATGCCAGGTCAATTTTTAGGCTTCACATATCCATTCAATTACTTGAAAGTAACTGATCAGACTTATTCTTCTACCAGTCTGGTTCCCATTTCTGGTTAGGCATCTACAATTAGTGTAGCAAGATTTGCAAGGCATCAGATCATCATGCTTGCGTCATCATTCCAGTGAACTCACAAGAAGGGCACCATTTAGTTGAGATCACTGACGTAAAGATACAGCAGGGTAAATATATATCATGCAATACGTTATGCCCCATTTACCATTCTTACAGTATTTCTCTGTCTGTCTGACACTAGTCTGTCTGCCCAGTGGTGAGAACAGTAGCTGTTGTTCTTGTGAAAATGGATATGCCTGGCCAAGTGGGATGTGCAGTGACTTGATAACCTGTCCTCCTGTCAGCCCAGCACCTGACCTGCTCTGTGGCTACATGAAGGAAATGCCTTTCTACGGGCCTTACTGTGAGCCTGAGGCAGAAGGTAAGGAGAAACAGCTGAATTTCATCACTGTACACCTCATATACTGGTTAGAAGACAGAAGAGAATTAAAGGTGTGCTAAAGGAACATGTGAGGGCTGAGCTGGCTACCACATTATCTATGAATGTGGAAAGACTGTAGAGATGGTTTAGGGCTCTTTTCTTTGTGATGTGGGTCCACCTTGACCCAAGAACTTGCAGATATTTAGTGCCATACCAGAGCCCCAGCTCTTGGAATCACTCACATGCCTCTTGGGGACTTTCAGCTTCCACTAAGCAAAGACGGTTTCATCTCATCAGGTTTTCAACAGTGAAACTTTGATCCAAGTATGCCATAGTGCTCAAGAGAAGAGAAGAAGCAAAAAACCCCAGCATGTATCTTTTGTTTGGTTTTAATTCATAACTCTTGTGACGAGGCGCCCATGAGCTTTTAGGAACCTAAGTGATGACTGGACACGCCGGCTTGGCGGCACCGAGGTGGAGCACTACCTGTTGTCCCTGCAATCCAAGACAAACCCCCATGAGGCTCTGCCTCTGACCTGTGGTGGAGCAGCATGAGAGATAGGCAGAGGCAGCCCTAGAGCTGGAAGCAGCCCAGTGCTGTCAGCACACCTGTTCTAATCAACTGCTCAGAGGCAAAGCTAGATGACAAATCACAGAGCAGCTCCATATCGATACTGCTATACTATTTCCAGGACTAGAGTTAGTATCACCTCCACGTTGAATTTGCACACCCCTTAGAAGGCCAGGGCCCTGGGTGCAATGTTTCTCCACTGCATGGTATGGACATGTCCTTAAATGGACTCAGCTTAGAAAATTCCAGTATCTTTCTAAGCATTTTATATTCTCTTGTGCCCATTGATGGGTCTTCATCCAAGATATTACCCTCCCAAAGTCACTGAGGATTTTTCCATTCATTTCACTGAAACATGGGTGGAGATTCATCCTGTGTGAATGTCACTAGGCAAAAGTTAAGTATCTGATCAAAGTTATTCTACTGAACTCTCTATAACTGGAGCAATGTAGCAATTCAACCATTGCAGGAAAGCTGTCTATCACCTTCTGAATGTATCACCTTTTGAAGGGGTCTACAGCTTTGCATCAGCTGGAGGAGGAGTCTAGATATCTAATGGAAGCAGGCATCTAAAATAGATACAGAACACTGGGAGAATCCCAACTTTCCTATGATACAGATTAATCTTGGCAAGTTATAAGATTTTGATTAAGGATTGGGATGGCTTCACCAAGGGCAAATTGTGCCTGAATAATCTAGTGGGTTTATAGGATGGAGTGACTGCATCAGTGGACAAAGGAAGAGCTACAGATGTCATCTGTTTGTATTTCTATAAGG
>JAVJGJ010000059.1:77587831-77598842 GCA_035590215.1 Microhierax caerulescens | reverse complement strand
CCCATCCCTGGCAGTGCTCAAGGCCAGATTGGAAGTCCATATCCATAGCAGGGGCTTTGGACCAGATGATCTTTAAAGGTCACTTCCAACACAAGTCATGCTATGATTCTTAGATTCTGTGATTAAGTTAGAGGAAAAAACTAACAAATCATTTTGTAAGCATTGTTTTTTACTGGTTTTATCCTTATTTTTATGTTTTTCCTTACAGGCTCATGTGGTATGGGAGAACCCATCATAATGAATATGTCCGTCAGACTCGACAGAGACTTTTGTGATGATCTCAGGGACTCTTCTTCCATACTATACAAAAACTACAAAGATGACCTTGAAAAAGCGGTAATGACTTTAGTTTTCCATCTCTGAAGGTAGAAAGCCCTGTAAGAAATATGGTGTTTATCTTAAGTGTCTGGGAAGTAGGGTGCACTGTCACTGTCTCTGTGGGGAGCTGTGAAGTATGCAGCAGTGGTAGCTACGAAGTGGGCCAAAGCTGATTTCCATTGAAAGCCAATGACCATATTTCCATTCATTTTGATATGCTGGATGGCAGGGAAGTATTTAGGAATCTATTGCATCAAAAACATGGGAAAAAAATCTCATTATTGGTCTCAGCTTAAATCCACATGAACGCTCATAGAATGAAATCATCAACACAAATTTATCCCATGACAGTGGAGAGAGCAGCAGGCTTGTTCCATCATATACGCTACATACCCTTACATCAACGTTGAACAGTGTTTCCTGGTTTAAGCAGGCTAGAGTAATACATAGAGAACTCACATCATGTACTATGTCTTTGTTTACAGTTTAATGCTAGCTACAGATGTTTACCAGGCTTTGTATCAGCAACAGTAACTGGTTTCAGGTAAGTAAACAATTTCATTTTTTTCCTGGGAGACACAAATATTTCTGTCTGGTCTCAAGGAGACCCCTGTCAGCAAAGACTGTACTCACTCTGGCTAGAACCCACACCCAGTGTGTACATATTGAGTAACAGTATAATAGCTGTAAAGAAAAGCCCAGCTATTAGCATGGAAATAGGACTGTGGGTAAAACTCACTGTTGTGCAGAAGTCCAAGAAACATAATAGTTCTCTGTTTGGTTTCCCTTTGGGAACCACGCAAAAGGGGAAAAGAATGTGAGTAAACCTAACGCCATTTCCTAGGTCATCAGGAAGATGAATTAGTACATTGACTCTGGATATAACAGTGGATCTCGCTAAAAGACGCATCACTTAAGTCCATATATATTTAAATGCAGCTGTATTTTAGGTTTTCTAAGGGAAGTTTACTAGAAATAGACAGCAGATGAAGGAGATGTCACATAAAGGTGTCCTTACTTTGGGAAAAGCTGTAGCACAACCTTCTTGTATACCAGAGCAAGTCTTGAGTCACAGCAGGAGCTTTCACAGGTGAGCCCTGTGAAGCCTTCCTAGCCTTGCAAGGTGGGTCACCACGACGCAGAAAACCACTAATACACAAGGATATTAAATTCTGGTGCTTCTCTTATTCTTGTATCTGTTTAGGCCTGGAAGCATTTTGGTGAACTACGAAGTAAAAGCAGGAGCAGCAAGCTTCGATCAGATAGCAAATTCAAACAAAATTGTACCACAGTTTCTAGATACGAGGTACCACCTAGACGAAGCTACCTTCACAACAGAAATAATTAGTAAGTTTAAAGACTCTCAGTACTTTTCCTTCATCCCTTAGTATTCCTCGCCTGAACCATGTAGCTGCCTTATACTGTTGATTATTTGGTATGGTACCTTCAAAACCCATTTATTTCTCTGGCTTTTCATTTCATCCTGTGCCACCAAAGCTTAGGACTTACATGAGATGAGCATGCATGCAGTACCTCCCACAGAAAACAAAATCCTTCCAAGCTACTCCACTGAACCCTGGTGCAGAGTCTCCATGGGAGCAAGTTCGAATACCCTGACGTTCACCTCCAGAACTGAGATAGCTCTTACCATATCAGGCTGCCAGCACTTCCCACTTCTTAAAACAAAAACCTCTTGCAGTTTACATGAGAACCAGTTCCCCCTGGCTTCCTTGGCACATTTTCCATGCTGCTGCAGGATAATGTGTTACAATGCAGTTGCCTGATCCAGTGCCCCAGAGAAGCTGTACTCTCCGTGCGCTGAGCACTGGACTCTTTGTCTCAGAGGATTACTTTGACCTGGTTGCTTCTCCTCCCATTTTATCTACTTAGAAAGTAATGGTGAGGATAATATTTCTGCCTTTCTGCATAAAACCTTCTGGGATCTTTGGCTGACAAAGACAGTAGAAGAATATGCTGAGGGAAAATTGCATAGCTTGAATCAGAGGTAGTGCCCTGCAACTGATACTGAGTGCGTATTAGTTGTGAAGCACCTAGGCTTCCCGGGAGGTGAAAGACACCGTACAGGCGTGAGCTGAAATGAGAATAATGCAGAGCGTCTCTCTTTGTCTTCCCAGATCAGACAATCTTCACTGTGACCCCTGCAGACATTTTTGAAGGAGATACAGTAATACTAATTTGTGAGGCAAATTCAGCATCTGAGAACGTGACCTGGTATCACTTTGATCAGATCATCTCAACCAGCTCCCGGTATTCAACGGAGAGAAAAGTTTCAAGAAACTCAAAATCGATTCTTAAAATTAGCAATATTACAAGGGAGGATTCTGGTATGATTTTCTATCATTAAAACAGTAGGAGTAAATCTTTAGTGTGGCTAAGTCAATTAAAAGACAGAGAGGAATGCTGTGACTGCATTTTTCTAGAGTAAATGTGAAAAATACACTGTCCCTCATAATTTTCCAGTGGGATTGTTTTTTTCTTTAATGAACTATGTACTGATGGCCATCGCCAGTAAGATGTGAACTGACTGAAGTGACTACGCAGCCCTGGGTATTCTCAGTGCCAGGCTTCACCACCACGTCACAGGAGACTGGTGACTGCACGGCTGTGAAGCCTTCCCACACTTTTGGTGTGGTAACTCGAGGTTGTGGTTGAATTCATCCTTGATGGCCCTTGCCCTCTTTGCAAAAATAACCCAATTAATCAGAGGTCGGAGCTACAGTTTTTCATGTGTTCATGTTTAGGGCTTTTTGAAAATCAGAAACGGGTAAATTGGTGGCATTTTGCTAGGAGGAGCTATCAGGGTAATTATCGTGTATTATCAGAGCTTTGACTCAAGCTCCCCCTCAGTTTTTCTCTTTGGATCATGAATTTTATATTCAACTTCAAAAAGGGTAACCTGTGACCAGGTATTTGGGCACACATATGCGAGGTAGGAGTTGTGTGTCCAAACTTCTTTGGGCTAAGGATGCCCTGACCCTCCCATATAAGCGTTTACTCACTTGGCTATCCCCATGGGGAAGGGGAACCCACATACCTGAAGTACGAAGGAAGTTTGGAGCTCTGCTTGCCTTTTCTTAAAGGAAGCCTGGCTCCAAGGACCAAGTGCCTGAGAAAGTGGCTGACTACTGCTCTGCTGTCTCTGGCAACACCTTCTGAGCAGCATCTGTGCCTACAGAGTGCCAGCCTTTGGGGAGCCCACCCTGGGTACCCCTCTCTCACCATTTTGCACTGCCATTCTACATTCTCACTACGACATACTGATGTCAGATGGACTATAGGCAATATACAGATCCCCAAAACACCAACGCAGCCAAACTTTAAGCATTTCAGTCCCAGAGACCTGGTCTCTGCTCAAGTACCCATCAACACTGAAGCTGCCTAACCTGTATACATTTGGCACCAGGAGTCTGCAGAAAGCATACTGCAGGTGACCTCAGGGTACATTTTGATCAGCAAGTAGCAGAGCCGCTGTAGAGCAGGGAGATGTGAAAACTAGGTGTGGAAGTAGCTCCCAGCTCCTGACTCCAAATGTAGAGGTAAGAACAGCAAAGTATGTTCTCAATGCTGATATTGCCTATGCTTTACAGGTTCCTATAGGTGCACTTTCAGAAACAGCGATCCATTTTACACGCTGATATACAAGGCCACAAAACCAATATCAGTCTCTCTGCTAAATGTCACTTCAAACTTTAATGACATCACTGTTATATGCAACAGTCCTGAAATGCAGACGAACAGTCCTCTGCTGTCCTGTTGTATTGACAGACACTTACCATCACTTACCGGTGACTGGAAAGTAAATGGAGCAATCAACATTACAGGTAAGATTAACAAAAGATTCTTTCACTTGTGCAGGTGCCAGTGGGATTCTGGGTGTCTCCATGCAATGTGCAGACACTGATGCTTAAAACTGTGCCATCCTGGATGGAAACAGCCACCTGGACCAGCAACACACCAACTTTTCCAAAAAAGGATTTCTATTTTTTCTATTTCTGCATTGTCTAGTTTTGAGAGTAGGGATGAGTGCATCAGTCTCTCCTACTACCTCTAGAATAACCCTTGGGGTATGAAAGGCTTCTGTGTACCACATACCAAGACTTGGCAAGCAAGGGACATAGGTGCTACACTTTGAAACATCTGCAGCACAGCTAAATAGTGAGCACACAGTTTCCCTCTGCTCCTGTAGCTGTGATGCATCACACACCAGTTGAGTCAGTGGCATCCCTTGAGGCTTTACTTATAAGATGAGCATAAAGAGTTAATAAAGCATCAAATAGACATGTTACAAGGAGTAACAAAATAGCATCAATAGAAAGGCTCACAAATGTCTATGTGCCATAGTCATAAACAGCCTATTTCCCTCAATATTATATATATATAATATAATAATTACATATATATTATATATAAATATTATATTAATAAATATAAATGTATATAAATATAAAAATATATAATATTTATATATATTATATATAAAATATACAATAATATAATAATACCCTCAATATGGGTATGGATTAACCATTTGTTAATAACATTTATAACCGTTTCTTATAAATGAAATTTAGCAGAAAGCAGGACAGCAGGATGAGAGAAAACCTTCAGAGCTCCTGTGCACAGCCATTTCCACAGAGAACAGGTACTGTGTACAGCAGTGCTTGCAGAGAGAGGGGTGGTCCTGGCCTCCTGTAACGAGCTGGTTTGTCCTTCGCTCCCTGCGGCCAGGCTTTTCCCCAGGAGCTCTGCTCTCATGCCAGATGCACCTTCAGCTGCAGCATGGGACAGCTTTCATGGGGTTTAGAGCTAAACCAGTTAAAGTTGAGTGTCTGTCAAGTACCTCCAAATGTTTATTTCAAAATACGATATTAAAATCTGCAGTACTTACTCCTGGTTTACTTATCTTACTCATCCTAAATGAGGTTAGGCTGAACCAGAATAGTCTTCATTTTGGCTTATCCTGAGGTATCCAAGCAATGTTGTTGCTCTCAGAGTGGTTTTGGTGGTAGGTGCCCAGCACCGTGCTGAAAACCATCTTCAGACTTTGGAAAACCACTGTGGGTGTTGCCAGAGCAAAAGGTGTGAATGAACTTCAGCCATGATGAGTTAACAGTGCCGTGTTGTCAAAGGTTACATACAAACCCACAAGGTTTTCCTTAGCTCGAGTGATTGCTTATGATTTCCAGAGCCCAGGTATTTTTGGACATCCGTAGCCCTACAAGAAATATTTATTTCTCTCTAGGAGTCTCCAGTTTCAGTGACAACTGCACCGAATACAAGCTCAACGTCCACGAATCGCTATGCCCGCCCGAGCAGTCGGGTACGGTGATGACATATACGTGTGAGCTGCACACTGGACACGGTGCCTGGCATAGCCAAAACATCAGAGTGACGTACCTCTGGGCAGGTAAGAGTCAGGTGGCATGTAACAGACCATCAGCAATTTTAGCGCGTCAGTGGCCTCTGCAGCACATGCTATTCACAAGCAAATTGTTATAACAAGTGACTCTCCGTAATGTGACATTTATCTTGTGTTGTCTCAGCCCATGTAACGATATCTTCAAGCACAAACTCATCAGTTTCTGAGGGATATAAATTCAATCTGACGTGTGAAAGTGATGTGAGCAATTATGACAGTATCAGTTGGAAAATCTGGTCTGGAAACAAGATGAAAACAGTAGACTGTGATACGTGCATCAAAAATAGAAAATTTCCAGCAACATCTGTGCTCGAAGTGAAGACAGCCACACAGGACTGGAGCGGTGAGTGAACATGGTTTGCATTGGCTACAAAGGCAATGAAATCTTTGTACCAAATCATTTACAGCATCCCTAGCCCTGCAAATCACTGTGAAGCCCAGCCACGGTAAATAAAAAAGAGAGTTAAAATTATAACTGCTGGAGGACATCAAGACATGATGCTGCCAACAGCACTGTACTTGTTCAGAATGAGGACTCCTGACCATGCAAAAGCTGAGGAGCACTTCTGTTGACTGAGACATGTTTTTTCTGTCTCTTCTTTCAGGCACCTACATCTGCACATTCTCCCAGAAGTACTTGGAGAGTTCTGCCAATGTGACAATCAAGGTTATTCCCTTGCCTCTGAAGCAGAACATCCTGATAGACCCCATTGAAGCACCTATACAGTGCAAAGTACAACAAGATCTCCAGTGTTGCATAAGTGCTAACACCATGGAAGATTACACTGTTTCATTTGTGGTTCAACAAAATGAATTTCAAGTTGGTAAGAAACAATGAACTTGCAGAATCATTAGCTGCGCTATGTGCCGCAACCCAGTCCCTGGCTTTTTTTGTTTTCAGTTAGGTCTGTGTAAGTAATTCATACTTACTGCTATTACGGTAGCCCAGAAGGACTCCTGAGAGTGGGGAAAAAAAAAAGAAGAAAAAAAGGAAGTTAACTTTTTTCAACATGGTTGCCATTCTTGGGAAACCTGGCAGAGGTTAATAGAAGAGCAAGTAAAGTCACTGCTGTAGCAATAAATACGTAACAGCTAAATTAGATGTTTGGTTTGCCTTGCCAGGCAGTGAGAAATGAGCATCCTCACTATTGTTCAGACTAAAAATTGCTGAACTCCAGTTATTTGCCTTTAAATTCCACTCTGTGACTTTTTTGAACAGAGTAGCAAGGAAACATTACTTAAGAAGACCTACTACTTCATGAAAAATGTAGAATAACAGATTATGAATGCAATTAGATAAAAAACTATTCTATTTTATTCAAGGATATAGGTAACACATCTTTAACAGCACAAAAGCCTAAACTTGTGTGTCTTCAAATTCAGGGCAATTCTGCAGCTTCCCTGATGTGTTTTTATAAACTGGAAGTTTTCAAGTGGCTTACAACAGAACAGTTAATTAAAAAAAAAAAAAAAAAAAAAAAAAAAGCAAACAACATCCACCTAAAATAACTTAGAAAACCTGTAGGAATGCAAAACCCAACAGGCTGAAATGTAAAGCAGGTGGAGACCGAGGGATCCTTCAGTTGCTAAGAAAAATGCCAAGGTCTTTTTGGAAGAGATTGCAGTCAGGGACCCTCTGGCATGGGCATACTGAAAAGCAATGGCAGTGCTGTACAAATCCTGAGTTCAAAAGAACGCTATAAAAACGGAAAAAACTCATCCTGGACTAAATGAAACGCCTATGGTAGAAGCAGAAACAGGAAGAGTATTCTCCAAACTGGTTTCTAAAGTTAATTTTGGTTCCTACACAGGAAGAGAAGGTTTGGGCAGGTTTTGCTCATATATTAGTAATTGAAAAAGTACTGATCATGCAGCAGCTGCCAGAAGATTCATTAAGGGGTGTGTGGGTGTGTGGTGCTGGTGCTGAGATAGGGATCAGCTTACAGAAATGAAGTTTTTCTGCAATGTAAGCTGTTGTTTTTTTTTCCTCTAGGATTCACAGAAATCAAAGTTTTGCAGAAGCTTTCTGCTGTCTGCTAGCTGATTGACCCTAAATCTGTGTTTAACCTATCTTAATCCTTCCACGCAGGGAAAAAGAGAAAAGGAAATTTGTTTTGCTACATGTACAGTTACACAGAAACAGAATGCAGCAAGGAGAAAGAGCTCACGGTGTATTGCAAGTTTACTAACAGCATTGGACAGGCAGTCAACAGTGAAAATATGAGACTGCAGCTGATACCTGGTAAGAAAAAAGTTACTATTTAAAGCTGTTAAATAGGAAATCCCACTGTCTTTGTTAAATCAAATGCCACAAATGTATCATTGGTGACACCTAACAGGAGCAGGTTTTGTAAGCAAGAATTTTTGTCTCCTTTTTCACGGGAAACTTTGAAATACAGAGGAAAATATCTATTTTGCTGTAATTTTAAAAAAAAAAAGTATACACAAGGTGTTTTGTCTTCACTGTATTTGACAGTGGCCCCAATATGTTCCCAAGCAGTTATAGTTCAGTCATCTTCTGCCCTTACTTCCTTCTGGTGCAGCCTGCGCCACCGAGCTTCATCTCCCGTGTTGAAATGCAGTCGTGTGGCTCCCAGCATGCACCAACAGTTTAGCAAACACAGGTTATGGTGCCTCAGGAAGAAATCGCCTAGCTCAGGAGGTCAGCCTGTGGGAGAGCATATCCACTTTAAACACAAGAATGGCGACCTCCATGAGGTGTTGCAGAGACCTGGGCAAGCCCAGCTACCTGTCAACGCTGCACGTAGTAATTAGAGTTAGAATTCAGCATTGCTACATCCAATTTTGATGTTTAGTTCTGACCAGAGTTTGTGTCTTCCTGCTTCTTATTCTAAATTGGAAAGAAATAAGCCCCATAATGCAGAAATTTTGTTTTTTCCATAGTAGTGACACCTGTCAAACCAGTGTATCTGGCCAGATTTCACCATCTTGGGCAACAAATATGCAGACACTTTATTTACTTTAATCAATAGATACTTACTGATACGGCTAACCCAATTAAAGCCAGTTAGCAAGACCCACTGTTCATCAAAAAGGTGTTGAGGCCTCACTATCCAGGTCTCAATGAATTTCCTATAGGTGCTCCAGCAGCACTGAGTCCCTTAGCAGAACCAACTTTGTATGAATTACTGTTCACATAGCGGTCAATATAATCCCACTCCACCACTGTCTCACCCTGTAATCTAACAGATAATTCCTAAAACTTTGGGTATTGGTTTGTTGATTTGATTCGGTACACAAACCCAAGGGGCTTTATTAAATTTCCTTTATAATTTCATGCTTCCAAAAAACTGGGAATGCAAGACATATACACCCTGAAAGGTCAGAATTAATGAAGAGAGTAAACTGAAATCCTAACTGATTTAAAGTCCTCTGAACTTCAGGAAGTCACAGGTTTGATAGGGGTAAATTATCTCCCTGCTTCTTAGTTTTCTGCCTCTGTGTCTTTTTCTCAATACAGACAAGGAAGTTTCCTGCTCAGACAGCTTGGGCATTGGAAAAGAAGGGACCATGTTAAAAAAGCCATGCCGTGATGTAGGTAATCCAGATATTTTTACCAGAGGCAATCAAGTTTACAAGTGCATCAACAAAGTCTGGAAGTTTGAAAGGAATAACTGCCTGTCTGAAGCAATAAACAACCTTCTAACTAGTGCTGAGGTAGTATTTCTGACTTTTCTAGAGGCTGGGGAAGGGGGGGCAGGTAGGAGAGAGCAAAAATTTTTGCTGGGTGGTTCTTTGCTTAACTTAATTTAAAATGTATGCAGCATTAAAAATCAAATATTTAATTAGAACTATGTTTTAAAAGAAGTGAAGAATGTTTGACTATATCTATGCTAGTAAGTGAAAGAGATGAGGTCCCCTCCTCTGGCCCAGAGAGCATGTGGCACTGCATGGCCGATATCCATCCGCATGAACGTTCTCTCCCAGACAAGGTGACCTTCTTTACAGCATCCAGTGGGAGAAGTGGCTAGCCTGGAGTGTTCCCTGATCCTTGATCACGAGGCATTGCCTCAGTGAACAGCAGTTGGCATAAGCCCAGAGTATGCCGCAGGGCACTTAACAGCGATGCAGTAGGGACAGCTGTGGGGCACTGCCCAACCTTAGACCCAGGCCCTGTTTAGGATGCCCCCTCAGCCGCTACACCTCACAGATAGGTGCTGAGCCTCAGTTTTCAGCTTAGGTATCCTGACATAGTACTCTTCACTTCTACAAACCGTCCAGAACCACCCTTCTCTCAGTGAGGTTAGATGAGAACAATTATCTTTCTTTCATCAAATACTTACTATGTTTATTTTAGTAAATTAGGCACAGCAAAGTCCCATGCAGAGGAACAACTACTCAATTATGTATTTCTTTAACTTGCTAGATTGTTCCCCTATATGTTTGGGCCCAGGCCAACTATTTATTCCCCAGAAATTTCCAGGAACAGTCTGCAAGTTAGCACGGATGAGAGACCACTCCCAACAGGCAGTTAGGATACCCTGTAGTGGAGGATCAGAGGGCTGAACACTACCGGCATGTCTAGAATTACCCTGACTCTGTTTACTTTACTGGTGTGGGGTAGCTATGAAGATGGAGGACCAAACTCCAGGCAAATTGCACACATAATGTACTGTTATCTTCTGTTGCAGGCCTTGATCAACAGTCCTGAGGCAAAAGCAAACCTACCTAACTACCTTGCAGAGCTTAATAAAAAGACAAGAGAGCAGCAAAACACAACAAAAAGTTCTCCTGCAGACCTAGGTGCAATCATTACCATTCTGGATATAGTCTCCTCCATCCCAGCAGATGCAGAGAGGGTCACTATTCACGTAAGGTTTTCTTTTAAGTCTTACCTACACTTATCAAGGCCCTTTTGTCATAGGGGATGACATTCTCCCTGAAGAAGCTTCACAGTTAGTTAGGGTCAGGAACAGGAAAGTGTTAAGGGAATGACATGAAATGACAGCAAAGATGAAATTACAGGAAAGATATAGTAGAGTTTATGAAAAATCAAAATGATGAAGGTGAGCAGCCTATGCAGGAAAGAGAGGCTGCTGTCTGCTTAGCAACTAGAAGTGTTCTAGGGACCCATAAATGTCTCTAGCATTCTAAGGAGGAAAGGACAAGGAATGATAGATGAAAAATTGGACGTGAGCCAGCAAAGTGTGCTTCCAGCTCAGGCTCAGAAAACAAATCATCTCCTGGGCTGCATAACAAGAAGCGAGGCCAGCAGGTCAAGGGAGGTGATTC
>JAVJGJ010000059.1:77555538-77566560 GCA_035590215.1 Microhierax caerulescens | reverse complement strand
TGGCCACCTTGGCCACCTGGGCACACAGCTGGCTCATGCCCAGCCGGCTGCTGACCAGCCCCCCCAGGCCCTTTCCCCCCAGGCAGCTTCCCAGCGCCCTGCCCCCAGCCTGTAGCGCTGCCTGGGGCTGCTGTGACCCAGGGGCAGGAGCTGAGGCTCATACTGCATTCTTGTACCTGATCGACAAGTACCAGCCTAGTAAGAGGTTGAAGGAGGGTCACGTAAGGGTAATAATTTGCTCCCAAGTGCAGCAAAAAGTTTTCCTTTATCAAAGAGTAACAAAGCACAAGTGAACGTGCTTTAGGCCAGGATCCCTTCACTCTGTACTTAGGCAAAACTTACCACAAAAGTAACTTTTTTTTTTGGAAGTCTGTAGTAGTTTACCATGTCTAAATAATGACAAACCAGGGCCTTGCTGTTCAGAGCTGCCTGTTGGGACTGAATCTTTATCCTCACCTGTAAGCCAGCACCGTGCAACTGCAACCGGGGTTGACTCCACCTTTTTTTGATATTTTTTTCCTTTGAAAAAATGGTGAAATTACCATGCAAAAAAGAAAATTATCCCTAAACTATCATAACATACTTTGCAATTTTCTTCTACGTCCAGAACCAGCACTCCTCAAGCTTACCTTTCGCTTTGCAAACACAATGTTTATGAGTGGCTGTGAGTGCTGCTTCATTCTTATCATGGAGTAACAAAACACTTACTCAGACTTTGGAAGTTGCCATAAATCTTTTCCCAGGTTGTATTTAAAAGGCCTTTAGCTGAAAACTGTTCTTTGTCCCTTTTTATCTTGCTGCTGTGGACAACATTCCACTATGTTGAAAAAAAGTTAATGAAAGCACAAGTGCAACCATAAACTCACACTCGCAGGGTCAAGACACATAAAATGAAAAAGAACTTTTTGCTTAACTAGAAACACTACAAGTCGGATGTTTGCTGGGTAGTGTCTTAAATTACAGTAATTTAATTCTGTGTTTTCAGAGTAGCCAGGGATGAGTTTTCTTGAGGGTTGACTACAATGACAGGTTCAGAGAAGGTTTTAAAGACACTGTATTTAAAACACACAGACCTGTACAGATGTGCACAAGGGACCATTACTCCGGCTAACCTCTTTCCCATAGGAAAGTGTTCTGTGACTTTGTTATTACCTCTACAGCGCCCAGCAAGTGTGTGGTCATTCTGCCCTGTAGCACTGCTTCGTTGATGGATCCAGTCTAGATCATCTCTGGCTCCCTGAATCATGCCGCAGATATTGTCAAACTCAAAAGAACATTGGTCCAAAAAAGTGTGAGTTGAAGCTGGAAAAAAATGCACACATGGTTACCACCAGTATAGTATTCATTAAAATTTCTGCTCTGATTTTTTTCGGGGGGGTGTTCTTTACATTAGTATAGACATCGTGTAGAGAAGACAACCCACAGAAGATGTGAGCCCAAAGACTCAAAAGAGGACTTTTGATTTTGATCAAAAAGAGGACAAATATTTTGATTAAAAAATATTTGATTCCTGGAGGGATTCCCTGCATAAAGACAACATTTGCAGAAGGTTGACAAACTCCGATGCAGCAGCTGAACCACAGGGACTGATGGTGGCCCTTTGTGACTGCTCATAAGCCTTGGAGAGACAAGTTACTTTGTGAACAGTGGTGGTGGTGTATTTAACCGCTCCTCAGCTGGAGGTTATTGTTCCTTATGGCTCATCTGCTTGATGAGCATGAGCATTGCCCTTCCACTTCAAGCAAAGTCCACTCAAGTTACCTTAGGCTGGTTTAGCTGTGTTTATCTACAAGTTGATGCTTCTGTTGACAGATACAAGGGGACAATATCTTGCTAAGAGTCATATGTGGTGATAACTTCTTCAATCAGCTTAACAACCAAGTAGATAGTGTCAAATTCTAGACTTAGCCAATCTCAGGTGCAAAATAATCTAATTCAGACCAAATGTCAGACAAAGAGGACAAAGTACAGTTGTATTCACCTCACAAAAGCACGCACACCAGCAGAACACAACCACAGGTCTGAGCCCCTAGGAGCAACATGGAAGAAAATATATGAATGGATTGACTTTCATTGACTAACTGAACTTTTACAAAAGTAATGACAGTAAGCAGGGCCAGAGAGGGAAATCCGGGTCTCTTCACCACATGTCCTCTCCCATACATCCTCAGGAGCACCTGAGAAGAGTTTTTGTGGGTTTAGAGCCATAAGAGAGGTGAACCAGCCAGGCTCAAGTATAAACAAAGAAACAGTTTGCCATGGTTAAGTTATGACTTACTGCAGTTATACATGCGGTTCAGTCTTTCCAGGTCAATGGCGCTCAAGTCCAGACGTTGTCCAATGATATCATCAAATTCTGGTATCTTTGCTGTGATTGTGGGGATGCTTTCATTTTTGTTAAATGAAAAAGGTTCATAGTGCATCAGTGACTCATAATCATAGGGGGTGTTCAGATCAGTGATGTAGTTGTCATCATACTTCAGAAAATTGTGCTCTTTGCCTGGTGAAAGAACAGAAAAGTTCATTTTCAGAGAAAATGGAAAAGAGATGCCTTTGTCATGGTCACTTGGATGCAGTTTTCCAAGGCGGAATTGAAACACATGAAAAAAATTTACAATAAAATATTCAAATGTAGCAATATTTTTTAATGAAGTAATTTGGACAACAAAGCAGTGTCTTTAGATTGCAGCATGTGCCTTCGGTAAGTTCAAAATCAAATATCAATGAGATGTAAAGAATGGGATATATAGAGGGTCAGATCAGATGGTCTAATAGTAAGCATCCTGAGGGATTAAATTTAAGGATTAATGTTCTCCATTCCAAAGCCTGTGAATACTGATGCAAACATTTCCCAGGAAATTAGATCATATATGGACAAGGAGAAGCCCTAGAGCCCTCCACTTACTAAGGGGACAGGTATGACAGTCCTGGAGTGCCTCCAGGTTCTGTTCTTTGAAGCAAAGAATACGTTAGCAATCTGGGGGGCGGGAAAAGAAACCAAAGATCTTTTACCCTAGATTGACAATACAACTATGAAGTTTCTGTTGAAATGTCTTTTGGAAACATGTTTCTTATGGTTTCTTGGTGAAATAATTTGTCCTTAGAGTAAGTTTTTCATTATGAAGGTGTCTGCTAGGGCAAAGAGAAGGAGCCATTCCATGTACTTTATAATGGAAGTAAAGAGAGATTGCCAGCATTTCCAACTGCAAATAATATTTTCAGAATATTTAGCATTCTTTCTCCAAGAAGAAACAGCACATGACTGCACTGGTGGATCATTACAGCTTCTCTGTGTAAAGGCTGCCCTTCCCTTCTGCAGGTTCACTCTGGGCACAAAGGTCTTCAGTCCAAGGCTTGAGATTGTATAAGAACTTGGCATTGATTTTTTACAGATAATTGAATTGCACCTTTTATCAAAAAGGGTGAGAATCTTGCTAACCAAGTGCTATCGCTTTTTATAGCTGGGGAAAAAATCTTGGCAGGACACAGGTATGTGTAATGGTGCTGGCTTTTAAGATTGTGACCAGGTAAAGGGTAACTTCTTGGTATTTTTAGAAGAAACAAACCATACAGAAAAGTGGCAATTGCATTAGGCTGTCCTGTGTGTTTTCTCTAAAGTCTGGTAAGATTATTAGCTTTTCTGTCAATAACAATGTGAATAGGGGATCTCTTCTTTTACCAGCCAGCTATCTGCATTGCAGTTTATCAAAATGCGTTATGTCAAAAGCTGCTACCATGCTATTAAATTTGGGGTCACAGATCACTAATGCGGGAACAGATGCTCACAAACATACACACAGAGCACTGTCATATCAGCTTTATTTCCCTTTAGAGGAGCAAGCATCTTTCAAATGGCTTCAGCTGAAGTTTTCTACCTAATGAATTTGCCTAACTGGAAAATGAGATTTTATAATATGGATAGAAACCTACAGGATATAGGAACTGACTGCAGTGACATCAGGCCAGCACCAGGACTCATTCAGAACAGTGTCACACTGAAGTCCATCATCTGTATCACCTCTCTGGAGCTACAGATTTGTGGCTACTGAATACATCACAGATAAGTTGAGAGGATTAATTGATAATTTTGGAGGGGGAAAAAACCCAAGAAAGAATGCATGGAGAACTGGCACTGTTTTGTTGGGCTTTTCCATACCTCTGTATATCATGGAGCTCACAGTAGTGCTTTATAATATATTGTAAGACTTGCTTTGGACTTGGTTAGTGACAGTGCACAGAAAAAAGTGGCCCAAAAGTCAGAGTCTAGATATTACTATCATCACCATCTTCATCACCATGATTCAAGCTAAGATCAAATTAGTAATAAGGTGAATTGGGTTTAGTGCTGCTCCTAGCAATAAAAACAATGGTTTTCAAAATCAAAATCCTCATCCCATGTGCTGTTCAGCCACCCCAAAAGATACTGCAAATTACAGGGTAGAGGCAAGCGGCAATGCACAAAGCCATTCAACTCGGAACAATTCAAAGTACCAGATACTGCTTTTAGAGGTCAGCAGAAATTGCTTGTACCAGCAGTTCTTATCTATCCAAAAGAGAACACAGCATTCCCTAAATCTTGTTGCCTTCTGATGACTATTCGTCATGCATTTATTTTTCACGTATTTTTCACTTCTTTGCAAAGATGGTGTGTGCATAACCCTGAAGACTGAACTTGCTTTGTCCACACAGAGCATAAGCAACTTCTCTGCGTTGGCACCATCACTGCAAAGCTCCACCGCTGGCAACAGGAGCTTATGGCTGGTGTCTTTGCTAGCATGCCTTCCAGAACTTGTTATAGACTCCCGTTCATTCTTTTTCAAATAAGCAATCATTAAGAAGTAAAGAACCAGACCTCAGAGGAGACAGCAAGAGAAACTGCCTAGGGACCACAGGGACTGCTGACTTTGGTGAAACTCATAAAGCCACTGAATCTGATGATATTAAACCTGAAGACAAGAACCTGCAGAGAGAGGCTCCTTCATGCACGAAGTAAATCTTTCTGGTTTCAGGAAAACCTGAATCTCTGTGTATAAAAACCTTTCAGATTTTGAGAAGACCTTTGATGAAAGAAGAGCCACCTCAAAGGTCACCATCCCAGTAAGTTTACAATTTGCATTATTGCAACAAGAGAAAACAGACTTAAAGAGAGGGGAACCGATTGGTTCAAAATGGGAGAGCAGACCAGTCCTGGAGCCAAGGGGAGATAAAGTCCTCTGACTTCCAAGCAGGGCTTCTCTCTTCTGGCCTTAGACAGTGTCTGGTCTTTGACCAGAGAAGATGTATCACAATCCTGCTACATCTATGGATTGATTTACAGTGGTCTCAGGTGTGGTGCAGTGTGCAGTGTTTCTAAAACCGTATCTTTAAGAAAATCTTAAAATCTAGATGGGAAAATAATTTTTGATGAATTTGCACTATACAAAATCTGACTTGAAGGTCAAACGTACCTGTAATAATTTCATCCCACCAGATTGTGACATAGTCATCCCGGTCCATCCTCGACTGCTCATGGTAAAACCCCAGAGCATGCAGGAGCTCATGTTCCACAATTGCTCTGTAGTCACACCGTGCCCCAATAGAGAGGTTCTGCCCAGTCTGCAGGTCCCCCACCTGGGACCAACACCTGAGAGAGAGATTTTACTGTCCATTAAGTAGTTTTCTTCTCTGCATTTAAGTTTTCAGTCTGCTCTCTGAATTTTTAGTAATATAAAAAATGGTTTAAATTTAAAAGAGGTCACATAAATCATTACTTGGATGCTGACCAGATGCCTTGATACTCTACAGATAGTCTGCTCTGAAAGCAGACTAAGCCCCAACGACGTATTCACTATCACTTGCATGAGGCCAGCGTTTTACCTGCTTCCATTAGACAAGCTCTCCCCTGATTTTTGAGATCCACTGAAGTTTAGCCTTATATCAGCTGCCATTTTGCCAAGAAACATGCCAAGAAACATAACACATACATTAAAACAGAAGAGTCATCAAGACAGGATGAGCTTTTTTGCAGACAGTTGGGCTAGAGAAAACATTTAGGAGGATTTAGAATAGCAGCATTTCGTCCTTTTTAACAGCAACTAGGCAAGGCATTGGCCATAGATGTGAATCATGATTGAGGAGGGAAGGAGCTTCTCAGCCAATTCAACTTTTAAGGCAGCGCAAGGGTGATGTGAAAAGCAACTGCTAAAGAGAGTCTGCTGGGACGTATATTCATTTGCACATCACAAAGGAGCGTCCAGTTGAGTTTGCTGAAGGAGCTCAAAACACACTAATGTGGGTGCTGAAAACAAAGAGCTTGAGCATATGGTCTTTTGAATAGCTGCTGCCAGGGAGTTTCCAGTTCCAGGCTCTTTTAGCAGCAACTTGTCAAAAAGCATCGTGCTTGCAGTCTTGTAAGAGCAGTGTCACAGGACATATTACCCAAGGAAGAGCTGAGGGCAGAAATATCAGTGCCTATAGGCATTTAAGCAGTTCTGGGAGAATAAGAAATATCCACAGCTGATATAGTGAGAATATTTTTGTGCTTTTCTTTATGTTCTTTCAAAACACATTTAGATGTTGGAAATAAAATAAATCTTCCCAGTTCCCCAAAACCTGAATCTCTGAGTATATAACACTTTCAGATTTTAGGAAAACCTTTCATTGAAGAAGAGCCAAATCAAAACAGCAAAACTACAATAAACTGGGTTTCCACAGCTTCTTTTGACCTGTCTTCCAAAGATTTCAAAGCCTAAATTCTGACTATTCATATCCTTGATAACTTAAGAGGATGCACATAGAGGTCATTTCACCCAGCAGTGACATGGAAAACAACCCTAGGTAGGAAAGGGAAAGCAGCTGATGAAAACCCAGTGATGCTGAAATTCACCTCAATGCAGGGTAACCACCTAAACCTCAGATGACCATTCCAAATTCGTCGTCTAAATATCCCCTGCAGTCAGCAGAGGGAGGCAGCTTGCAAGCTTTGCGTTTACAAAGGTAAAATGGGTTGCTTTCTCAGTGGCCTCTTTTTCTCTGCTGACAACAAACATAGACTAAACTTTTACGCCGCTGAAGTCAAATGGAATGAGTTCTTAGCTGCTTCTACACAGCGAAACAGAAGTTGATATAACCCTTACCCATCTCCTTTTGTAAAGAATATGTAGGTTCTCTCTCCTTCGTAGGGCTTGAAATCAATGCAAGACTTAAGACGGAACATTTCAAACGCTTGGAGAATTACTCCTTTGGCATTCAGATCTGGAAAACATACATCGGGAAAGCACCTTTAACACACTGCAGATCATTCACCCTGGATAGGTAAGGTATGCACACAGATATATACGCATGGGACTTCATGGGAGAAATGATTGAATTTGATTAAGTTCTGTTTTGTCTTATGATAGTTGTAGGGGGGGAGGGGGCAAGGTTTTGATATAAAGGAGCCATCTAGTTATTAGTGAATTTTAATGTGAGAGAAACAGTTCTGGAAAAGGCAAATTTTTTCATCACAGTGACTCCAGGACAAATAAGGATTGAAGCTAAAATTTGAATAAAGTATCTGCATTACCTAGGTTATCACCCAGAATATAGGGAATGGGGAACTTCCATCTGTAAATCTCATTTCTTAGGGCATTTCGCTGATTTTCCTGAAAAGGGAATGAACAGCTGGTGATGCATCTGCTGTAGGAGATGGGCTGATTTGTACCAAAACCACAATTAGAACAAGTGATAGGTATAAAGTTTTTAATTACTTACAGAGAGCAAGATATCACCCTGAAAGAGGTCCAGTCCAGCAGCTGAAAAGCAATTTAATGAAAGATAATGTAAATGAAATACCAAATAGCAAATGTATTTCACCTCAAAAACCATATGGAGCCTACTTATACAACATTAATGTCCTTGGGCATTTACAGAAAATAAGGAAGGACCAGCCTTTTTACACCGAAATATAGGGACAGGCCTAAAAGGAACAGTTTCTACTCAATATTTGCCGCTCAGCAATGTCTGCATTTTTGGTGGCAGAAATCTGGTGGCCACCATTATCCCTGTGTAGTTTGATAACCTCTTGCTTGCAGTCAGGCAGTGGCAACAGTCAGGCAGTGAGACAGTGCTCTAGAGAATATGGTTATATTGAGTAATGCATCATGAAGAATCTTGTACAGTGCATCATCAAAGGATACATGGAAATCTACATTACAGAAAATAATAATAATATAAAAAATATAGGAAGGCAGTACATGTGCTGTGTCTTTTCCATTTAATTTCCTTGCCATTTATACAGAAGCTCAATAAACATCTAAGCTATTTTCCACATTGTAAAACTTTATAAAAATCATAGAGAGATGGGAGGAAATGATGGTGGGACTCCAGAGCCTTTCCAAGTGATACAATGTGTTACTGCCTTAACACCGTGGTTTGCCCAAACTTCAGAAATGAAAGGCATCTGCATCCCGTGTTTACATAGGGTTACAGCTCTCTGATGGATTCATGTGTGATAGCCAGAGGAAGCAAATTCTGAGCTCAGTCATATTTTTCTTGCACCAGGAACTACCTAACCATTAGCCACCCACATCTTTACGATACTGAAAATCCAGCATTTTGCTCAGTTTTTCAGGCCTTATGAGAATTTGGATGTGAACTCACCTAAGTTTATGTGTGGAATATCTCTGATTATTTCACCAGCATCAGCATCTGCTGCTGCAAGACAGACAAAACGTTATGTGTGGCACATAGTAAGAAGAAGAAAATGCTTCAAAACTCAAAGCAGGTTGCAGAGCACTTACCAGCTTCACTGGAGAGGTGCGCGACCTGAAAGAGAATAAAATACAACCAGTATAAGGTATGAGATGTCTCTGGAATGAAAGAGGCCTGTGGAAATCAGTTTTCTACTTACAGAGACTGGAGTGCCATAAACAAGATGTAATAGAAGTGCTAAGCAGAGTGGGAAAATGCTGGAGCCCATTTTTGCAATGGAAAAAGAAGCTGGTCCCTCTCATCTCTTGCAATATATGAGGCATGTCTCTGACCTTTCCACAGAAGATCAGCCAACCAGCTTCAAATTTTCCACCTGTGTAACATTATTATTACAGCAAGATTTTCCTCCTAAATGGCACGTGATGACATTGTTGTTATCAATTACCTAAGTCCACTTTGGAGAAATGTTGCAGAGAGGAATGCGATAACTTTATGTCCCCAGTGCAGCTGGTGAAAGACCCACCCAGAATTTGTGCCAGAAGATCTCAACCCAGCCCAAAGTTGCTGACTCCTTCCACTGTGCTGGTTATCTGTCAGCGTTGTGATTTCCACTGCACAGGAGGAAAGCCACACGCTTAAGCAGAATTATTCTGGGTTTATAGCACTGCAGGGACATTAGAATTTGGCCCAACACTGTTTTCAATTAATAATTAACATCACATTGTAAAGATTAGAGATAAAAGAGGTATGATTATGAATGCCCTGACAGTGTTGTCCCACAACTGAGCCCATCCCAGGACTGATGCCCCAGTGCACAGCATGCCACTTTGCCTCCAGAGGCAGTCATGTGTATCAGTAGAGCCTTGACCTTCCAGCTTGATGCCCCTTTCTGTGCTGGTGGGTTTCAGAGATGTCAAAGTCTAGCCCTGCACTTTGCTGTCTTCTTCCTCAGGGGACATGGGTCAATGAGGACACATGGGCTAACTGAGCCAGAAAGCACTAGAACTCCCACAGGCCCTGCATCATACCTGTTATCTTCTTGCAAATGTCCTGGAGCTTCTCAGTGCTTTAAACTTACTCAACTGAATCCTGCTCCCTTACTTTACATCTCAAATTACGAGTGCTGAAGGTGAGAGTCCACCTCTTGGTTCAGTAATCAGGTAGGAAGAGGCTTGTGCCACAGACACCATCACCCACAGCACAGTGCAGGGGGTCTGGAGTAGGAAGAGAAGAAGAAGTGCTGCGGAGCTGCCTCACTGCTTCCCAGTGGTGGTGGGACATACTGGACTTCAGTGTGAAGAAGCCTCAAATGAAAGTAGGTTTTGAGTAGGAAATTTGCCTGTGCCCAGTGACTACCCTGCCCTGGAAAGCAGTCAGTCCTCCAGCCTAGGGAACAGATCCTCCAAACAGATATAAGTAGGACACTATTTGTATGAGATCACATTGCAGAGGAATAAGTACAGAGATCTTTTCTTTTTTTGAGTAAGGGCCCCAGACGACTGATCTTCTGCCTAGCATATGTGGATCTTCTTCAGCACTCACTTTTATGGACTATTATTTTGAAAGACAGTGATACCTAAGCAGAACAGGACACACTACTAGTAGAAGAGAAGCATGTCTCAAGGCACATCATGTAAAGGCGGTTTTCACAGGTGAGCAAAGGGAATCACAACGCAGCACAAAGGCCATTATTTGCAGTGGGTGTGAGAAAGGAACAAAAAACTGAAGCAGAATCTAAGCAGTTTGAAAAACGCTTGGGGTTTTTTGGTGCCTTTAACTTAAAAATTATCCAAGAAACTAAAGAGGATACCTAAAAGTAAGTAATTCTGTAGGCATATATCTGAGTTTGCAGAGGACAATGGTCACGCAGCCATCTCATGTTACACTAATGCGATTTAATATATTCATTTAGCACCTCACACTATATATGCATCCCCAAATGCGTCCTATATTCAGTTCACGTGGCAAGGTTTTGGTAGCAGGAGGGCTACAGGGGTGGCTTCCGTGAGAAGACACCAGAAGTTGCCCCCATGTCAGACAGGGCCTGTTTCAGGTGGTTCTAAGATGGACCCACCACTGGCCAAAGCTGAGCCTTATCAGCAACATTAGCAGCACCTCTGTGATAGTATTTAAGAAAGTGGGGAAATTGCTGCACAAACAGCAGCTGGAGAGGGGAGTGAGAACATGCGGGAGCCGCAGCCCTGCAGCCCCCCGGGCCAGGGCCGGAGGAGGCCGGGAGGCTGCAGGCGCCGCAGCAGAGGCTCCCCCCGGCCCACGGGGCAGCCCCCGGCGGGGCAGGCTGTGCCCCCAGCCCACGGAGCCCCCGGGGGGCAGCTCCCCCCCCGCAGCCCG
>JAVJGJ010000059.1:77535911-77547259 GCA_035590215.1 Microhierax caerulescens | reverse complement strand
ATATCTTACCCTTCCCCTATTCTTGGCTGAATACTTCCTTGTGGGAATCAGCATTGCCCCTGCAGGCTAGTATTCCCTTCCAGACTTCCATAATTTTCTCTAAGCCTGCCTGGGATAGGCCCTGTGGCCCATTTCACTCTTCAGGGAGTAAATCAGAAGTAGTTCTGCTGAAGCTAGGGGAAATATTCAAGTGTGTATTAACACAGTATGCCAGTACTGTACAGCGTGTTGAGCATTTACCTTCATAGCTCTGCCAGTGGAGCTGGAAAGCACAATTATCCCCATTTGTGCTCCTGACTCCAATTGTCTTACCTAACTCACATAGGCAGAACAAAGAATTTAGGATACTATGATCTGAGAGATGCCAATTCCTAACCACTGTCACTTGAAGGTTTTATCAGCAGCAGCAGCATGATGATCATCATCCATGAAGGAAATGGTAACTATTACAAGTAATGTCATGAAAGTCCATATGAATTAAAGGTGTCAGACCTGTGATTCACTTCAAAGGTATTCTGTAAAAAAGAAATGGGGATCTGGCCACCATGGAGCTTGCTTCTGTGTAAAAACTATAGTTTCTCTTAGCACTGCAAGGGGAACCCAAGGGTGAAGGGATCCTGTTCCTCTCATGTGACTCCATCCACGTTATAGTGAAGCTTCAGCAAGTATTTTCAAATACATGTGTGAGAAGAAGAACTTACTGCAGTTGTACATGCGATTCAGTCTCAGTAAGTCAATCCTGCTTAAATCCAACCTCTGCCCAATGATCTCATTAAATTTAGGAATTTTTGTTGTAATAGAAGGAACGCTGCTATTGATGTTGAAAGAATATGGTCCATAGTGCAGGACTGACTCATAATCATATGGGGTATTGAGGTCATCAAGGAAACTATCATTGTATTTGTCAAAGGCATATGCAAAACCTAGACAAAAACATACAAAACTGATTAGGTAAGACCAGAAATAAAGCTGCGCACATAGCATCTTTTAAAAATGTTTTACCTGTTACTAAATGATGGTCCACTTGTTAATATGTAAGCAGCCATTCTCGACCAAAGACATTTTAGCATTGTAAAAAAGAGACATGCATCTACTTCTCAATCATTTTACACCTGCATCATACCTTCAATAATTTCATCCCACCATATCTGAACATAGTCATCACGATCTGTCCTGGACTGCTCATGGTAAAATCCCAGGGCATGCAGGACCTCATGTTCCACTATGGCTTTGTAGTCACATCTCTCTCCTATAGACACCGTCTGGCCACTCTGTAGGTCCCCCACATGAGACCAGCACCTGTAAGGCAAAGACTCAGATATTGCACCTATTTGGCTTTATATCACCCATGATTTGTACCTACATGTTAACTCAACTGCCTGATTGAGGTGAAAGTACAAAAAAATAACTATTTTTTCGAATTTCTCATCTGAGTTTGACAGTCTTGCCGCGACTAGGTTTGCAGTGCCAGGATACAGAGCAATGTGTACCTTCAGCATCCTGCCACAGTCTGGCAATGAGCCCCTGCCCAAGATGTGACTGACCTCGTCTCATTTCACCCTCCCTGCAGAGCAGCGCACGCATGTTCTTCAGCTGGCTGCAGTTCTTGTGAAGGGGGTGGCGATGGCAAGTGCTATTGCTCTTCAACGCTGGGCAGCCCCAGCTCAAACAGTATAGCAAGGGCGGTAGCAGAGTGTGAGCAGCACAGGAAAGTAGAGCAGGTACCCTATAACCTCATACACTGCATTGGTTGTTGTTTATTTGTATGTTTACCGAAGTATCTAAAGAAGTTGGCCCCATTTTCAAAGGTACTGAGCAGCCTCCAGTGAACTCAGGCTGTATCAGCTTCCCTGGTTTGAATCCTGAACACTGATTTAAATCCTAACTTTTCATGTCTATTCAGAAACAACTCATCACTGTGTGCTTAAAAAAAATATATATATATATATGCAAAAAGCTACCCGAAATTGCTGTGCACCTGTCTTCCCACACCCCAGGGCAGATCTACACTGGATTCCTAGATGCAGACACTAACTAGCTGGTCACCAGCTTCCTGATGGTACTTCCCAGCAAGCGGGGAAATCCCGTGACCTAACTTTATCAGCCAGTGTTGGCACCTGCCACTGAGTTATTTTCCCTGGCACCTTCATGGTGCCTGGACAGTAACAGGCATCTGGCATGTGAGTCACCAGACCTATTTTAGGTTTCTGTTTTAGATGATATGGTTTGTGGCTTGGAAGAGTCACCTCTTTCCCAGCTGAGGGAAGGAACCTGTGGTGACCTGCACGACAGTAGAGGTTGTTGGCTTCAACATTTGGTCAGGCAAAGCCAACCCTGTATCTGAAAGCAAGGACGAAGCTCCACGCTAATGCCAATGTGCCAGTGACATACCCTGCCCAAACCAATGCCAGGAGGAAGCTGTTTTCCCTGAAAGAGCACCAAGAAGGGGATTCACTTCAATAACCAGGATGCAAATGGGAATAAAATAGTCTTTTCTTACATTAAGAGCACACCACAAACAAATAACAGCATTGGTTAGCCTGTTTGTGTCGGTTCTAACTCCAGTGTAACACAAACAAGCTGTGGGACAGAAATGTGGCTCAGGACTTTATGTCCTTTGTACGAGCAAGAAAGAAAATGAATGTCTCCTCAGCTGGAAAGACTATCGTATCAAGCAAGGTGGTACAAACTGGATTGTTAATACAAAATTACCCATCCAGCTTCTCAAATTTCAGGTAAGTCTGTTCTCCTTCATAGGGCTTGAAATCAACACAAGACTTCAGCCTGAACATGTCAAACACCTGCAGGATAACACCTTTAGCATTCAGATCTGAAACACAGAGCAGAGGATGACAATTGCAGTTGTTCTGCTTTTATAATGTTATAAATATCTATAATTCTAGATAGAAAGTACGAACAAGCATGCCTTAAAAATAAGAATACGTATTAAAAGTATCTGCCTGGATGAAAGAGCTGGAGGCTCTGTTAGCAGAATTCCCTGACTGGAGTAACTTTGGCAGAGGCCATACATAGGGAGAGATAATATCTTTCATTAAATAAGCTGATTGTACTGAAAAAAAAACCCACAAAAAAACAAGAAGGCTTTTGGGCATCCAGGACACTGCTCAGTTTTTGTTGAGCAATTTTATTGCATGTTATCATATAAGTTCAAGTATTGCAAACTTTGAGCTCAGGACTAGTAAACACAGGAGAGATCCATAGGATTTTAACAGTGGTTTGCTATTAGCTTTTTCTCCTAACTTGTTTGCAATTTAAAATAGTGCCTGAAATTAAATGAAAACAAGAAGGGAGAATGCTCTGAACTATTTTTCTTATAACATATCTGCATTTCCTTTCTGCCTGTACTGAGCTGGGACTGTTAAGAAGAGATAAGGCACAAAGGGTGCAGTAGATCAGCATGCATGTTCTTGAGATTAGCATTTCCTGACTTCATTATCTAAAGATCTCAGCCAGATACACTGATACCAGTTAAACTGGCTGCTCATCAGCGTCTGGTCAGTCACTGGAGCTGTTGTATTGCAAACAAAGTGCTGGCCAGCAGTCACAAAGACTTAAATGCAGCACAACTCAAGAGCAAATGAAACAAAAGCAGCCCAGAGAGCTGGGCAAAACCAGGCTATATCTAATGCAATAATACAGTGCTACCATAATAAAAAGTCTTATTACCCAGGCTGTCAGCTAGGATATAGGGGATGGGGAACTTCCATCTGTAGGAGTTGTTTCTCAGAGCATTCCTCTCCAGCTGTTAATGAGATCAACATGCTTGTGTTAACATTTTAAGCCCAATCTATGCTCTTGCTAATGTTGGTTTAGATCAGCAGCACATACCGGTAAGATAATATCGCCTTCAAAAAGCTTCATTCCTGTTTCTGAAAAGAGATAAACAACCATTTAGGCCAGAGTAACATATCAAGCGCTACAATATGTGTTTTTTCAAAGATCTTACAATCTATCAGGCTGTCTCATCAACCAACCCATCTCCCTTTAAACAGCAACTGCCCAGAAACAAGCAAACAAATAACCATTGCCGCACTATAACATGCCAGTCCTCCATCTGCAGCTAAGGGGGATTTGGGGATGAATTATGATTTCCATAACAATTTCATAACACCTGCCAAGAGGAGATTTTATTCTTTTTCTCAGGCTTGTATCCTGAAACAACTCTGGACTTGTGAACATTCAAGTTGATGTACGGGTGGAATGGATTTGTCCAGAAGTTAGGCATCTAAATAGCCTAACTAGTTAGCTAACCTAGGCTAATCATCTGGGATTCCCCATGTCATCAAAGGAGAAAGACCAGGATTCTGGAGAAGGAAGAGGTTCAGCCTGCATCAAGCTCAGGCTGAAGGAATTAAAACTGTGTGCTATGTGTCTCCGATCCCCTCAGAGGGATAGCTGTGTGTCCATCCAGTTGCCTAAACGTAAAGTGTCTGGTACCATTTGAGATGCACAAGGATGTCCAAACGAACCACATGGGCTGCTAGACACAAAGTTTGGGAGACTCCTTCCCCTTCTATAGAGGTGCTAGAGGGGATGGATTTGAGCTGGCACGAGACACCTGTGTTTTAAGCAACTGGAGCAAACATTCCATGCTTTAAAAACACAGCATTTGAGACTCTCATTTTATCCCCTTATTTTTTTAAGGTGCCAGATTCCCCACGCAGAGCTGAGCCCAAACCCCAGCCACCATATTGTCCTCTACTGTAACATTTTCATTTAATGCCCTTTCATTTAAGCACAATCCTGGCATAGACAGCTCATCTTCAGACCTTTTTTTTGTAGAAATAACTTACATTCTCCTCATGTACATATGGATATAAAAAAAAAAAAAAACAAAAAAAAAACCCAAACCCAAATGAAAACACCAAAATACCTCAAGGCTACACCATATTTTCTGTTCTGTCAGAAAAACCACAGGAAACTTACATTAGAACATAAAGCAGATAACAATGTCAGGAAACGGAAACTCTCTCATGGCAATGCTCTGAAACTCTGGGGCAGGGCTGAAGGTACTTAAGTTTCATATCTTGGTCATCAGTCATGTGAAACCAACTAACTCACTTAAGATAAATGCACAGTAATGAAGCAGAAGTTGAATTAGAGCCACTGCCAAGGTTCCTCTGGGGCATGTGTTGCAGAAGAGCGCTGTGGGGAGGGATGCAGGTACAGTCCAGGGGTTGCTGAGCCTTCCCCAGCAGCAGTTGAGTGTGTTTCCAAGATTAAGATTAAGATCTTGGATTTCCTACAAAACTATTCTTGTGGAAATTTCCTGGCCTTTCCATTTTCCCTTTCCAACATCAACCTTTCAGGAATCTTCCTGTCTTCTACCCTGTGCCCTACTCTTGCCTTCCTGTCCTCTCTCACTACTACCAGACTGCAAAGTGAAGGTCTTCTCCCCTCTCTCCAAAAGCAGCTGGGGTTCGCCTCACATATTTTTAAGTGCCTTGCCATACTCACTGTATCCAGGATGCATTTGGGATTTTTTTCACATAGGAGGGAGCTTTCAGTTCCCTCTGGTGCCATCTTGTCTGCCAGGCTTGTGGTCCTCAAAGGCTAGCTCACATCTCTGTAATAATCAAACAGTCTGCTTATTTAGTGTCCTGACTTACCTGAGTTTATTTCTGGAATGTCCTTTCTAAGCTGTCCTCCATCAACATCATGAACTATCAAAAGAAGTAATACACCTAAGTTAGTGGCTCAGTGACACGAGGTGATATAATTCTCCACTTGATGACTGATAGGCTTCCGTTAACACAAAAATATCGCATCCTTACCTCTGTCTTCAACAGAGTTTTGGATCTGAAACATAGAAAGTACAATTTCAAAATCACAGACAAGTGAAGTGAAATCTCATCCTGATCCCAAGCAAGAAAATAGAGAGCAAGTGGGAATACCGTAAAGGCAGAGGAGCAGGTAACCAGTGCTGTGAAACACCATATCCTCCAGGAATTCATTTCAGAAGATCATCTGCTGCTACCTGCCAGTCTAGATACAGTGTCCTGCAGGTAAATAGCCTTCAGAAGCACTGATAAGCATAAGCCATCAAAAAAGTTGAACTTTAAAAGGAAGAGCAGACTTTAGTCTTATTAGATATAGCCATAAGCCAACCCAATAAGCAATCTGCCTCCCCTTTTATAACTATTCTTAGCATATTAACCCTTGTAGCAATCAGGAGCTACCAAACTATTTAAAATCTCTGTGACTTCTTCAGAGAAAATCTCACTCTTCTGCTTCAGGTCATCCTGACCTCATCCTGACATGAGACTACCAAAGATGATGAGTAGGGAAGTAACAACCTCTTTGGAAAAAGAAGCTTGTGGTTTGCAAGCTGAATAAATCACTTTAAGAGAAGGCTTGCTTGGTGGTGGGTTTTTTTAATTCCTGAAAACATCTTGGTAGATGCAAACAAACTTTTGTTTTCCTCTGATTCTATGGGTAAAGCATTATCTTTAATTTTAAAATAGCGTTATTTTTGTAATCAACAGAAAGCCAGCCATCAAGTTCCAGCAGAACGTGTAGGTTTGGGTTTCTTCAGGAGATCTCAAAGACTCTGTATCTCAGAGCAGGAGTACAGTGAGAGGTCATTGGGTCCCACTCATGTGCCCATGAAGCCATGTGCTCCCCATGTTTTGCATGGGAATCCCACCCCAGTCTTTCCCTTTGAACGCAGGTCATGTGGGCCAGGGTGAAGCAGGGCAGGAGAAAGACCCCCCGGTGAGAAGGCAAGAGCAGGGCTGAGCTTTGCCTCTGACTGTTCAGCAGGATTTTCCTCCTGGCAGCCACATGAAAGAGTTTTGCATGCTTCTGCAGCAGTCTTGCTCCCACACACTTCCTGCACCTCCTCCTCCTCCCACCTTCCCACCACTGCTGCTACCTTTGCCTCCCTTTTGCTCACTTGCCCAGCTCATGTTGCACCCCCATCCTTGGGGGAAGGACTGTCCCTGCCTGGCTGCAGAATGGGAAAGAGGAGATATTCAGTAGGCAGCTCCCTGGCCACGCTTTGCAACCTGCTGGCAGTCTGTCCTCCCTGGTGAGACCCCAGGTGTCGGGCACTGCAAGAAATGAGACTTGTTATGGGACAGCAAGGGGGCAGTTGCACCAGTCTGCAGTGGTGGGGGCCAGGGTCTCTACAGGTTGCACACTCAGTACTGCTACCTGCATGGGGCATCTACAGGGATGGGAGAGCGGAGTGAAGTACCAGTGAATGCAAAGAAGTTAGTCCACGTGCCTCATCAGCATCTTTCCCCTAGAGGCATGTTCACAAACCATCCCATAAAACCACCCCATGAAATCAAGGCCAGAATAGAGGACACAAACTGAATTCACCAAGAAGCATCGGTCAGTTCCCAGCCTGCATGTCACAGGAGCATCAGAACGGGGGTTAGAGGGAGAGAAATTCCCAGATCAGCCTCCAGAAACACAACTTGCAGGGGAAGAAAAGCCACTAATGGCCAGCTGGCACGTCAGCCCGGACTTCTGGACCCAAGGGCATAGACCAAACCAAAACAAATGTCCTTTGCGGACAGCAAATAAGATACAGAGAAATGGGTATGCATTAAACGCTGCTTCTTACTGACACCCACTGCAGGCCAGCAGCGATGTGTCCAGCGCCCATAAGGTTCCCCTTCACACACACACACGAGGAGTCTGATCCCCACTGCAGTTTGACAGCTTCCTTCCTGACTTTTTGCAGGTCTACAGGACCTGGAGACCATCTGACTTCACATTAATTCTTGAGTTGTTAGCCCCCGAGAATGAGTTGTTTTCCTTAAGCAATTCTCTTTTGAGCTTCCAGACAACATCCATAGACAAGATCGATCCGTAAGTGCAGTGACTGTCTCTAACATCATCTCAGTCAAGCATGACTGGTTTTAACTGATCTGTAATATTTTTGAATGACTGCATCCAAACCAAGCTATGACATTGATGTTTTCTAGGCAATATGAAAAATAAAGGGTGGTGAAGATCTCACTAGAGCTTTTATTAACAGCCACTGGGCTATCTGAATGGATTGCATGGCACCATGTGGTAGGCATCATGTTTTGCTGTTGAGATGAACTCCAGGCCTTCTTTGAACACATTTCAATGTGTTAATGCTATAGCAAGGTCCTTAGCAAAGAAAATGCAAAAAGGAACGTGCGATAATAATGTTCAGAGTAGTGCTTGCATTTATATCCCCCAGAAAACAAGTGCATCACTCTGAAGAGGGAAAATGCTGCTGGTTTATTTCTTGTAGGTAGACAGCTATTTGCTGTGGTTTAAATTTTTGCTGATTACATCACAACACCGTCCAAGATCTAGTCAGTAACTGGGGTTTTGATGTGCAAGGTCCGATGTGCAAGGTCCTGTACAAACCCAAAGTCTATAGGCAGTCCACATCCTACAGAGCTTAACACACTCCTTGTTAAAAACCCACAGTTTTCAGGATTTGAAGCCATTTGGAGGCTCGAGGGTATGTCAGTGTGTCAGGAGCCCAGCATGGTCCCACCCCTAAAACTCTTCATGTTGCTAGCAGATGAGTTTTGAGCCTTGGCATGGAGGCTCATGCTTATTTTTGCCTTTTTCCTCTATATGCTTCAACTTAAACCTTTTAAAAGAAAGTCCTGCTTTTCCTTCAGTGCCCTCCCTCCACCATGTGGCTCTTCACGTACGATTAAGGCATTACTGATGGGAAAACTAACATGGACTTCAGTGCCCATGGAGGGTCCAAATGAACTCCAGTTTCCAGCATCTTGGTTGAATTTTGCAGCTCCTGGGCTCTCAGATGATAGAGCACAGGGACTCCCCTGACTGTGCTTTGCTGAGCGCACCCCTCCGTGTGAGCATCATAGGCAACAAAGGGACAGGAGAACCCAGACCATGAATCCTGGCAGTGATCAAACATGGGACAGTCACTAAATCTCAACACTGTCCACTGCAGAAAACATCTGCATTGTTTGTGTCACCCAGCACAGCTCTTCTGAACTGAAATTCAAATATTGAAGAGCAACACTGATACCTGGTAAGGGAATACCCAGCACATTTACATTCCTGCACCTGCCCTGCTCTGCATAGGAGCAGCACCAAAATCCCCACCACCAGCAGCTCTATAAAGCTCCTGTTTCCATACGTGACACTCGGGGAACAGCAGCTGCTAACCTGCGTTAAGCATTGGTGCAACAACCTACTTTTCCAGCACAGCACTGTTACCCACCTTGGGAGGATGGAAGCTTGCTACTCTCAAGATAAATTTAATGTCACTTCACACGATGCCGTGGTTCTGGCCATCATCACACTTCAGACATTTGCTGGAATATGGATAAATGTTTTCATTGTTTTTGTGCTTTGTATTGCTTGGGCCAAAAAGAAAATCTTCAACTCTAATGAGAAAATCATGATGTTTCTGGGATGCTCCAGGTTTTGGCATTTGTGCATCACATGGCTGTATTTCTTTCTTTCAATCATTTACCCCTGGTCATTTTATGTTCACCCCATACCCGAACTACTTTCAGCTATTCAGAGCTTTTTCCATTCTTCCAACATGTGGGTTTCTGCCTGGCTTTGTGGGTTTTATTGCATAAAAATCGCCAATTTCAGGCACATCTTCTTCATCTACCTGAAAGCAAAAATTGACAGGATTGTGCCATGGCTGTTGTGGAGTACGATGCTTTTATCCCTGTTCCTCTGCACCCTCGTCTACAACAGCACTTACGAAGCACCCTGTAAAAACCTCACTAATTCTGCCATCCTAACAAATACGTGGAAACTGAAAGTCAAAATGAATGAAAATTATTTCCCTGTTTTTATTGTTGGTGGCTTCGGACTTGTCAGTGCATTCATGGTTGTAATCTTTTCTGCCCTTCTCCTCCTCTTTTCTCTCTGGAAACATCAACGCAAGATGCAGACAAACTCAGTGAAGAATCTCAGCATGGATGCCCATATCAGAGCCATGAAAGCTGTTATGTCTTTCTTCTTCCTTTACAGTATTAACTTTACGAGTTTCATCTTGGTACTGATTTACACCACCAAGGAGCAAGGTCTCGTGACATATGTCATTTTAACATTTCACTATGCTCTTCCAGCGGTTCATTCCCTTGTTCTGATTTTCAGCAATCCCAAAATGGAAAAGACACTGCTAAGGACTCTGTCCTGTGTGAAGTGCAAGGTTTGCATGACGTAGAAACTGTAATAAAAGCTGGAGCCCATTAAAAATGTTGATATTTTGTTATAAAAATCACATAATTTAATCTCTAATGCAACTCTCCAGACAGTGTAGATGATACAGATGTTCTATCTTCACCAAGTTAAGAAAACTTCACTATAATGCTTTGAACTACATTATTATGCATTAAATAAATAATTATTATCACCAGATTTAGATAATTTTCTGCATTAAATTATTGTCAATAACAAAGTAATTTAGACCTGGTACATGGGCTAGCTGCAAAAGGGGAATAACAATACTGCAAACCTTCTAAAAATGCTTTGGTATTTGCTGATTGAAGCTACTTACCTAAAGAACCTGTTTATATCTATTTTGGTTTACGTTTGTTTCTGCCGTGGCTGTGTACTTTGCAATATTATGAGTTGTACCACTAACTTGTAGTCATTTATAACTTATGCATGAATATGTTGATCACTGTTATTCACCACGGGTGGTGACTGACTTAAAAACAGCAATGCAGAAATGGCCTCGGGGCGGGCAGGCGGGGTGGGGAGTCCACGTCCCACGCCGGAATTATGTGTCCTCCCTCTGCCCCACTTCATGTAAAACCATGACTTACCCTGCTTTGTGTGACTGCTCTCCTGGGCTGCTTTTCTTTTTGTACGAGATCTGCTTTTACCAATAGATGCTGGCTTAGTAAACACTGAGGAAGGTGAGTTTTGTACAAAAGTTTTGCAGTGGGGGATAAAGTCACGCTTTCAACTTGCAGTGACCCATGGGTGGATGCACCGGGTGTTCGTGCCAGGCGCTGGCAACTGGGGACCCATGGGACTCTCTGTGAAGCAACATCAAGGTTGCCCCGTGCCAGGGAAAGTCAGTTCCAGCTGCCTCCAGTGGACCCACTGCAGGGCACAGCCCAGCCCATCAGCAATGCAGATGGCTCCTCTGGGAAAATATATTTAGGAAAGGAAAAAAAACACTCCCCAGCAGTGAGGAGTGAGGGAAATCGTGAGGAACAGCCCTGCAGCAAACAGGGTCAGAGAAGGAAGTGGAGGAGGTGCTCTAAGTACTCAGCAGGGATTCATCTGCAGCCTGCGGAGAATACTGTGGTGATGCAGGTTGTCCCCCCACAGCCCACAGAGGTCCACGGTGGAGCTGGTAACCCCCCTGCAGCCTGTGCAGG
>JAVJGJ010000059.1:77515389-77529221 GCA_035590215.1 Microhierax caerulescens | reverse complement strand
TGATCATTGCATCTTCCAACTGAACTAATCTATTCTATTAAGTATCGGCTACCAAAGGCAAGAAACCTCTTTCTGTACAATTTATATATATATATATATATATATATATACACATGCACATATATATATATATAAGCCCTGGGCTTAGACAGCAGGAGCCTTTGGTGCAGTTTCAACCCTTGGCTCTTTGCAGAGATGCTGGTGGCAGGCAGGGGCCGTGGGTCTCTGTGCCTGCTTGGCACCATCCTTGGCAGCTCTTACAGTGCCCAGGGTAAAGCCCTTCTCATGCAAAACAAATCTGATGCAAATGATGTGTTTGTTATTCAGAAGCAGCTGTGTTTTGAAAGCTGTTCCCTATCCTTTGCATGTCCATGCAAACTTCAGTCAGTGGTACAGATACTCTGAAGCAGAACATTCCTACTATTTACATATTAATATTTCCATGCCGATACATGTAATATTTCCATGTTGATGCAAACAGCCCTCAGGACAGAGCAGTGGCTCAGCCTACCAGGGTAGGTAGCTGGGGTCAGGCACAGAGCACGCAAGGATCATAGTGGTGCTAGAGGGGACTGAAATGGGATTTAGGAAGGATTTGGATGCTCGTAGCCCTTTTTAGATATGCACGTCAGCCCTGCATTTGGCACAGCCCCGCAGGCTGTTATTTTAAAAATTGCCTTTTCTCTCTTTCTGCATGACAGGCAAATACCCAAAACTGATGGTGATGCTCTGTAACAGAATATCCCTCATATTTACATACCGATACCACGGACACCGTGAGTGCAGGGCAGACCTGCTCTGTGCTGCACAGCATTAATGTGCAGACACACACTTCATTTTGTCTGCAGCACACATGGATACTGCCCAGCTCCCATCGGAGCTACGGAGCCCTGCCTGACCACGGACATCACCTCTGGGACCTTCTGCACACCTGAAGGAGCAGAAGGTAATCGCGATTATACTAGAAATGCCAGTAATTCCTCCTAGTTAACTCCAAGTTTGCTGACATGAGGAGGTGAAACTGTTGCATGAGGGTAAACGTGTCCACTGTGGTTGCAAATATAGTGATTGGGCTTAAAGAAAGGGTTCCTGAGCCTCGGTGATAAACTCCTGGCTGCCACAGGCTGTGTTATGGCTGTGAGGCGATCATACAGGCTTTGCGTGTCTTGTAATATGTCCCAGGCAGGAGCATTCAAAGCATCTTCCCAGTTATTAAGTTGTCCTGGCAACGCTCCTAGCTGAGTCATGAAGCCACGGGGTAAGTCAGGCCAGCACGTGGCTCTGAAAGACAAGTTTTCCACCTTAAATTAGTCATTCACCTCAGAAAACCCCCCATCAGCCACATGAGCTGCCCTAGGCTGTTGCTGAGGTGGTTCAGACCAGGATGTCAATCATCCTGTCAATCATCCTCCCAGCCGCTTCCACCAACACAGGCGCCTCTGCCCACCGCAGGCATCACCCGTTGGCACCATCCGGGCCATTGCTCCACTCTTGCTGTCACCTCAGTGCCATGGCTCTGGTGCACAGCCAAGTGCATGGCAAATGCTACAGACCTGGCAGGGCTTAACGGTGAGAGCAGGGCAAAAGTGACAGCACTGACTAGGTCAGCAATTGCTATAAATGATTAATCAAGGGGAACGAGCCTGCAGGACTTTCACCCTCTAGGTCAGACAATATTTACCTGTTGTGATACAGAACCTCAGCAAGCCAAGCACTGAGAACAGTATAGAGAGAGCCTCTCCCCTGGAAGAAAGTGCCCCATTCTCCAGGAGCCGGCAAACCCAAGCTTATCCCAGCCAGGGTCTAGGTCGTAAAAAAATATATAGCTTACTAAAGCTTAGGTATCAACTGTTGGTTGTTTGAATTCCTTTAAACTGAAGGTCTAAGGGTAATAAGAGCTGATTCTTCTGCGTGGAAGGAAGGTGGTGAATAGTGAGGGTCTGCAGCATGTCAGCTCCCTAAACGGCGAGGCTTTAGCTGTAAGGTGTCCTGGACACTCGGTGGGCAGGTGAAATGCAAATGTCCCAGCAGGCTCCACAACAGCCACAGCTTAGAAACAGGGACCTGTGGCTGTCCTAGAAAGCATTTTGGGCTCTATACAGGGGGATTTTGCACAGTTCATCTGTCTCTTCCTATGGAAGGACACCGATGCTCTGTCAAGACAAAAATTGGGCACGGAGCATTTCAGCAGGAACCAACAAGCTGTAGAAGTACAGTGAAAGCGCAGCAGTACCTACAGAAATGTTTACATGGATTAATGAAAGGTGGCATTTGGTAGGCACTGGCCACCTCAAATATTTACCTAGCCATCATGAAATTGTTTCTGAACACCATGAAAATTATTTTGAAATTGGTAGCTATTGTGCTGAACTGGCAAGCTGGAAATTTTGAGTTGGATACACATCTATAAAAAAAAGCCACAGTTTACATGGTGCCAAAAGCAGTCTTAAGAATGTGGCAGCAGTAAAAGAGATGCTAGTTAAGAACTATGGTGGGACTGTAAATTCACAGAAAAACTAAGGAGAGGAAAAGCCTTTGTGTGCTCTCAGCATCTCCGCGTCTGGCATGTGCCAGTTTCACAAGCAGCATTATTTAAATGCCAGGTAACGTGTGGGAGTATGATTTGCACTGAACAAGCTGGTTAACCTCTGCTGGTCTGTACCACTGCTCTAGGGAGATGTAGGTATGGGACACAGCTCAGAGATCTGGAGGACAGCATCCTGATCCAGGGAAACTGCTTTGCAAGGATGCAAGAAAACCACCTGTGAGCCAAATTAGTGGCTGAAAAACAGGAATGGGAACGGGCAACCTTTTAACAGTGTATTGCCCGTTGCATATGGTGCCACAGTGATAATTGTAAACAGTTAAAACAACAAGGAGTTTTCCAAAATTTGGAAGTAATTAATGCGTGGTCATCCTCTTAAGAGATCAAATTTTCAATAATTACATTAAAAAAAAAAAAAAGGATGGCTCTGTTCTTCACTACAGGAAAAGCCAAGCTATATACATACACCAACATCAACTGCTAAAGGAATGTTTGTAAACAATCCAACCTGTGTATTCAGCATTCACCAGTCTAAGGGGTTAATACTTGTTAGTTCTTGCTTTCATTTCCATTGCTTAATAATCACTCTGTAATATCTTTATAAAAACAATGATGTCATGATGTGATAAAGATTTTGAAAACACCCAGGGCAAAACTTAGAAGGTAGTGGAATAAATTAACACCTTCCCAATGGTGTTCCCACGACAAAGACCCGTATTTGCTTACCTACTACTCGTGCTTGATGGCTTTAATAAGCTTTAGGTGGAAAGATAAGTAGCATGCTCATATTCGATTTGGTCCTCTATATAGCATTCAATTTAATTTTCATTGCTGGAGCCCTGCCAGCTGCCACGGTGGGACTGGCCATCACTACTCACTTTTCCAAGAACCTGGAGCAGTCTTGGTGACCGTAGATTTCCGCGAGCCGTTTGGGAGTGTCACCGAAGAGGTCAGCCGCATCCATGGCAGCGTGCAGGGAATGAAGGGTGCGAAGCACTCCCAGTCTCCCCGACTTGGCAGCAAAGTGAGCCGGTGTCCAGCCCACGTCGCTCCGCAGGCAATGCCGGGCACCGTGATTCACGAGGAGCTTGACCAGCTCTGATTGCCCTTGGGCAGAAAAACAGGGAGAGAAGATGCACCTGCATTAGACTGTACCTTCAGGATGCAGAAGGTGGTCACACACAGTTGATCATAATTATCTCAGTCATGTAACAATGAATTTTACCCACAACCTGGCCATTTGATTTATCAAATAAATGATACTCATTAGAAAATGCTTTTTTTTAAAAAAAAACCCCAAACATTAGAAATGCTTTTTTTCAAACTAGACTGCTTCCAGAAGCATTTTACTACAAAAACAACAAAAAAGCAAAAAGCCTTGTATGAAATTCTTAACAGCACATCTCAATTAGTCATTGACCAACTGGCTATTGACTATTTTATTGTTTTATTTTGCTTTTTAGTTCAATGCAAAATAAAATCTAAATATTAAAAAACTGGAAAACCTGTGAACAGCTTTACTAAAACACAGGTCTGCTTGATAGGAGATAGAGAAATCACTTGTTTTCATTTACCTTCATATTTTTCTAACTTGTGGAATTGCCAAAAGAAGAAAAAAAAAAAAAAAAAAAAAAGGCTTTCTACCCCACTTCATACTGCCTTGACTGAGCCAGATCATTCCCCGTGCCACCCAGGCCACGCCAGTCTCTCATCATTATTTTCTCAGATAGCTCAGTTCCCTTTGCTGATGCTCAAATGAGTAATAATCCATCCTGGCAAAAGTAAAAAGTGGTGTCAAGTGTAAACCAGAAAATCACACACTTGATTTCTGAGCAAAGGCAGACGGTGTGATGTGAGATCTCAATGTGTAACAAACACCCTAGCATGGAGGAGGAGTCCAGGTCCGGTTTCCCATTTTATGCTGTGCACAATTATACATTATATATTGTTGCCTTCAACTCTTTTTGGGGCTGCAAAAGGATTTTTGGCTTTCACTGACACTTCTGAGGGTGAAGAAACAAACAGGAACTGCAAATAACTCTGGCCCTGTGTTGTTCATTCGACCAGGTGGGATAAAGGGAGAGCAAAGTAAAACACACTGTAATTGTTTTGTTCTTTTGGGTTTGATAAATACTTGGTGTAAATACAGTGTGCTTGGCTTTCTGCTCGTTTGTGTAGATAAGAAGTAACTCCTCTGCACTGTATGAGGTCACCTCTTAGGAAAGTAATGTGGGGAACAAGCAGACATGCTATATGGACACATCATGTAAACCGTAAGTTTTCACATAACAGGAAAAAAAGCCAAAAAAAAATCACTTTGATGGCAACTCCACAAATTACTTTGGAGGCAGAGCTCCCATTTAAATTGGTATTTTTCTCTATTTTGCTTGTTAAGGACAAAATGAACAGATAGAAGCTGCGACTATCACCAGCACTGATTGCCATCACAGCAAGACGTAATTACGCTCAGCATCACCCGTTACGCTGCCGGTTCGCAGAGGTAACAGAGCAGGGGTACCCTCACCTTTGGCAGCAGCCCAGTGCAGCGGGGTCCTGTCGTGCCAGTCAGCATCTTTGTGATTTGGATCGCAGCGCCCTGTCCTCAAAATCTCATCCACCAGGTCGTAGTCCCCCAAAGCCACAGCTTCGTGGAGCTCTGTCATGCTGTGCACTTCAGAGAGGTGCCTGGTAACAAGAGTGGTGGTCATGCAGCGGGTGTTCGCTGATGCATCAGCTCCTCTCAAGGGCAATGTTAGCAGATCACGGAGATTAAAAATGAGACATGTACTATGAGAAATCAGAATTTATCCAAAAATAAGGAAAAAGGAATGAGAGGGGGAATTTTTTTTTTTCACTTATCTTCAAACCAGTGATCACAGACTGATGGTGACGTTTGGTTCGCAGTCATGGAAATCTTGAGCAAAGTGCAGCCCTTTATATAAAGGACCCAGAGACAAAACCACACGGCATTTCTCAAGGATGTTGCTAACAAACAGCCAGCTCAGGCCAAACATTTGCCACGGGTCTGTTGGTACTCACTATGGAAACTGGCTCCTCCCTTGCCAATGCCACAGATCCATTATTGGTAGCATATTACTGCAATGAAAGAAATGCCTGTGCATGCATCTCTGATAGGATTTTTTGGTGCAAATAATCAAGCTATGACATGCTGCTTAAAAATCTTATCTCCATTGCTGTGCTTTGCACTTTCCAGTCCGATACAACAGACCCTCATCAAGAAACACAAGCGTATCTTCTGGCCCTGCAAGGCTGTGGATTTCAGAGATTATACCTGTGCTAGGGGGTGTTTGCTGGCTGCTTTGCTGGAAGGGAACTTAAGCAGCTTGCAAGGATTGCTATGCTGCCCCATCATCCTGAGGATGGAAACACTGCAATATTTTCTCCAGTCTGGCCAGACCAATGGGGAGAAAACTTTTGTATTCCCATATTGAAGCTAGCCTTGACCTAATTAACCCAGTTCCCCTCATAAGCCAGAAGAGTTTCACGATTTGCTCCAGCTTTTGCATTACATTTAATTCATGGAGTAATTTTCACAGATTGAAAAGAGTCTGATTGCCATGTTCAGCATGTTGGAAAGGATCAACATGGGAGCTTGCAGAGGCTGATGTGAGGGAAGGTTTGCAACCATAAGGGCTGCATCCTGGGAGGCAAAGGTGGATGGGGCCATTTCCTTGCTCCCAACTCCCATAAACACCCCAACCACATCTCAGACCCAGGCTGGAAGGACACACCACCATCTCTACCTTGCTTTCTTATAAGAAAAAGTTGAGATACAAAGGTCAGAGGGAATCACTGCCTGCTTCAGCAGGTCCCCTGGCTTAGGTGGTTGGACTGTGTAGACCAGATGCAAGAGAAAGACCCACACATGACTTCTACTGAGTTTGACTCCTGCACATCTGGGAATATCAGAATACATTAAAAAAATATAATAAATTTTGGAGCTCCTCAGAGGGCCACAAAAGTATCGTGGGCTTTGGCATGTCTCTGTTATTTAAGCCATTCATGCACCACCTCCTCCTCATTGCCTCTCACTAACCTTGAAGAACCTGTTCCTTTAGATTATACAGAGATCTTCAGAGTTAACCTCTAAGACACTTCATCAGCATTAAATCTATCCTCAAAATGTTACACTTTAACGCATCCAGTCTGTCACCAAAATGAGTGCTGGACAAAAGTACAGAAAAGAAATAGATCTGGGACCTTTTCATGCAACTTTCTTATTCTTTTCCAAGGAAATGCCCACAAAATTCAAAGTTTAAAAACATCCATTTCAAGCACCTTTGTGTTCTGCTAGCTTCGCGTCATACCCACGCACAGACATGCAAAGGGAGAGGAAGGGAAAGCAGTGATCCCACCCCAGGAGTTCACCAGCTCACCGAGGGGACGGCAGTCCATGGGTGCAGCATCACAAGCAATTTAAGCCAAGCCAAATTTCACCTTCCCTCCCTCCCCTGCTGCCCCCCTTTGCTGGCCTTGGAGCTCATACAGCTGTTTCATCAGCTGGATCAACCTGTTGATCTCTCAGAAAACTCATCTTTTGCTGTTGGTTCTGGTTTTAGGGTGAATTCCCTAAACTTGGCATTACTGAGGGGGCTGTGCAAAGGGGGTGTGCAGATCTGCCCCGTCAGGGGGGACCATGCTTGGCCCACCTTAAGCTGCTCCAGAAGCTGCACCCAAAAGCGGGATCAGCTTCCTTGCGTGTTTGTTATCCCTTTCTCATAAGGCCAGAGGAAAAGATTTGGATTTTTATGGAGGGACCTTGATCAAAGCGCAGTGCTCTCATGCGGCCAGTCTCCCCGCCTCGCCTAGCCCTAAGTGTGGCAGCTCCTCTGCAGGATGTTGCAACCCGGCCAGGGAATTTCTAACTGGGATCCGGTGCCTGACCCAGCCCCACGCCACCACGCTCAGCAGCCGCTGCGAGAAAAGCCAGAAATTCACAGCCACATGCAAACAAGCCCGTGTATAAATCCCCCCCTGCCATACAAAGGCGCAGCCCAGCATCTAGGCAGCCGTGGGGTCCTCCGGGGCGTGCAGTGTTTTTTTTTGGGATGGCTCCATGTCGGAAACTTGTTTTGCAGGCCCAGGGAAGATCTCTCCCAGAAAGATTGTCTCATTTGAAAACTACGGCAAAGTTTGGTCCCTCCCCTTCGGGAAGAACCCGGCAGTCGGTCTGCCCGCGAGAGAAACGTCCTCCTGCGGGAGCAGCTGCCTCTCGCCTGGCTCCCGAGGGCCGAGGGTGGCCGAAGGCTCCATCCAGCTCCTCTGGCCAGTGGGACTGGAGCGGAGGGCGACGGGGACACCGCACACCAGGTACGTGGAGCGTTGGGTGCTGCTAAAAGGGGGAAAAGGGTCTGAGGAGAGAGCACGGGGAGGAGCAAGGGGGACTGTAAGGAGCTGGATAGTTTCTGCGCAGCCCCTCGCACAGCTTGGCATCGCTCCCGCTCCCTGGCTTCAGCCTGCTCTTCCCGGAGCCTGTCTCCAACTCCCAAGGGCTCATGCTCCTCCGCCTCCTCCCTTCCAGCCCCTTATCCCTGCCTGTCCCTGCGGAGCGGTGGGATTCGCGCCAGCTAAGCTGCAGGGCAGGATACAGCAGACGTGCCCCTTCCCCTCCGTGTGTACCGCCAGCGTCCAGGGAAAAAGTGAACTGAGTTTTCCCGTGAGGAAAAGCAACCCACCTCCCGATCCGGGTGTGCTCAGTGTGGGCATGGGAAAAAACAGTCCCAGGCTGTGGCAGGGGAAACCCAGGCTGGATGGAAGACGAAAAAAAAAACCCAAAACATTCACAGTGAGGGTGATTAAACTCTGCTTCAGGCATCCAGCACTGAGACATGCAAACCCCGAGGCAGCCCCAGGCTTTTGCCCTGCTTTGAGCAGGCTTGGACTAGGTGACCTCCAGCGGTCCTTCCTGATGTAAATTCTTCTGGGAGGCTGAGGGACACAGAGCAGGAGGTTTTGGGTGCTCTGCCAGCACAGCATTCATGTCCCCCAAACCCAGCATCTGCAAGGTGAATGCCCGCATGGGACCTTACACCCTGGCTGCTGTTAAGAGGGGGTGGGGAGAGAGACGGTGGGTTTAGGATGAGGTTCCCCCCGATGTGTTTTGAGCCCCATGAACTCAGAGAGAGGTGACAACGTGGTATACTGCAATGTTAAGTCAGATGAACCGGCCGGGAGAGCCTGACTGTACTTCACAACCATCCGAGCCTCTCCAGGAGCAGTAGCCGGTGGCTCTTCAAGGCAGGAGCGAGGGCGGCAGTGCTGCCTGGACTTGCACTTACCAAACCCCGCTGACACGATTTACAGCAGCTGAGAGGCTGTTGTGACAACCTTCTAACGGGCAACTCCAGGAGGAAAGTGGAGATGTTCAAATCTCCGTCTCTGGCTGTCATTAGCGATTGGCCTCCCCTTCTTTTCTGCCAGCTGGAAGTAAACCACTATCTGCTCAAAATCAGCTAGTATTAGAGGGGAAGGGACCCTTCTGCAGTGGAGTCGTGCTTGTACAGAAGTGAGAGGGGACATTCCTGCTGGAAGAGATAAACTTGGATTTAGCCCTTGGATCCAGAACCTCCACAGGAAGACTGAACCCAAGTGCCTCTCCAGCTGACTCCAGTGCTGCTGCCTGCTGCTTCTATCTGATGTCCCCATGTCCTGACCACACATCAGACAAGTTCTCCACCACCAGGTCCTGCTTAAGGCCCAAACCAGCAAGCAAAGGGTGAGAAGAATTGCTTCAATGCCTAAAACAGAGCATTTAAGCGCAGGGACCAGAACTGGGGCTCTCAGGTAAATGCTGTCATAACATTTAGGAGTGCTCTTTCCACCAGACCCGGTAGATGTTGAAAAGTATCTGGGGTAGGGACTACGGCGATCCCATGGCCCAGTGATGAGAAATGGATCTATGGCTCAATCTCCAGTGCCAAATCAGGCAGGGAATATACTTAAAACAGATGACTCAGAGCTCAGTAAGGGGACAGTGACACCTCCTGCTGGGGAACATCTCCCTGGGGACTGCTACCGAGATGAGCATGTGGAAGTCCTCCCAGATATTGTTGAGAGGCCCTGGATCCAGAGGCATCATCAAAAGGGCTGGGAATCACACAGGTCCACCTTCACTTCTCAGTTTCCATTTCCTATCTCGAGCAGAAGGACATACCATCCTTTCCCAGCCTCGTGTGCCCTCTGTGCTCTGGTGATGTGCTGTCACCAAAAGACTGAGGTCAGCATCACCTTTGCACTAAGCCACACCAAGATGTCGGATGGAAGCAGCGTTTAAAACGTGCAGTATGCTTGTTTACTGGGAAAAAAACACAAACTGGCTCAGATCACTGGAAGAAAACCACATTTGCATCTTGGTGACAGCGTCAGGCATTTACACCCTGCCACACAAAAGGCACCAGTGTGAAGGCCTCTTTTCTTCAGCTCCCCCACATTCCCCAGCCTCAGCTTCCCTGCTTTGGCAGCTTTCAAATAAAGGACAAGCCAAGGTTGGGGGTGGGGGGTGGGGTGTGAAGAGGGGAAAAAAACCAAACCAAAGGAAAAACCCCCCCGAAACTAAAACTGCAGACTCTGGTGGAACAGCCCTTGCCACTGCCCACTATCCAAGTGAGAGCTCGTGTGTGGAAACCACTCACCTTTTGCTCTGACAGCTCTGGCACTGCCCAGAGCACACTGCAGTCCCTTCCTCCCCTGCTGGAGAAGATGGCAGCTCTCCAGCCCCCAACCACTGGGATAGGTGCTGGTGGAGGTGCCAGAGATCAGGTTGTTCAGGCACAGGGACAGCTTGCCCTGACAGCAGCACCACCATTCGCTGTCCTTTTCCATCAGTAACTTCCCACTAGCTTCACAGAGATGCTGAGCCTCCTGAGGAACAGCAAACCCACTTCAGAAGGTGCTGGGAAGAAGCACAGTGACACCCATGACCCCCTCTTGCTGCTCTCATGTGCGTAAGCTCTCCTGCTGCAAGCCCCTAGAGCACTGGAGGGGTTAGCAGGATCCGGCCCAAAAAAGTGCAAGGCCAGATTGCCTCCTTGTGCCAGCTTGCACGCACCAACAGAAGCCAGTGCCCATTTATACTGATATTGGATCCAGCTTTGGAATTTAACAAAAGCCTACATATTTATCCAAGTGCTGGGAGAGGCTGCTGGAGCTGCTTCCTGTGCCCTTTTCATCCCCAGCTCCGGAGCTGCTGCAGGAACCACCCAGCGGCAGCCACAGCACGTCAGCTCTGGTAAACAAACTCAAACCCACGAACTAAAGGCAAAAAACCTATTAAACACAAGGAAGTCATCATCTGCCTGACTGCATTCGCAAGCAAGAACATGGGCGTACTGCTGTCAGATATAACTTCCATTTTCAGACTGAGATGACACCCTGTTGTTTACCACACTTGAAGCGGACTCAGCTCTTACCCAAGGCACAAAATTTTAGGAGCAGGACACGTTTCAGGTCTCAGCTACCATAGAGCCAGCAGGGCTGAAGAATTCCAGACTTAGACACCCACAGGCATATAAACACATGGCCTGATGCATTTCTTGAAAATAACGTAATATTTTGATTTCCATTACTGCAGGAGGAGAGCAGGGGTGACGGATGCTGTTATCCCACAGTATTTGTAGAGAAATCAATCCTCACCGCTTAATTTAACAGCCTTAAGGGGTCTGGGTCATTTCTCTTCTGCTACAGATGCTGGAGGCTCACAGATAAATGCTGAAAAGTGAATTTAAGACAAAAAGAACAGGCTGATGATGTAAACTACGGAGACTGACAGGCTGGGGGATTAAAGATTTCCTTTTCTGCTGTTCCTTCGAGGGCTGGACAAACTGGGCAAAGCAGCAGTTTAGCATCTGAGTAGTAAAATGCCCTGCCACTGTGTTGTTACCTAAATTCCCCCAAAAGAGTAAAGCAGAGCAAATGCACCATTTTTACCTGCACCTGAGTTAGGCACTTTCAAAATTTCCAAGGAAACAATGACATTGTTCTAGATGAAAGCTGCAAAGGTGTTGAAGAAAAGTCACACTTCAGGTGTGAAATGTCTTCTCAGTTTGTATTTTTAGCATAGTCAAGGTGCATGCCCTGAGAAAAAGGCTGCTAACGGGTTACCGGTGATGTTTTCCTGAATGAAGGTCAAGTATAAAGAGAAATAGTTCACAGGATAAGCCAAGGGGTTGCCACACCTCTTCCATATCCTTTTCTTAATATCTACTTTTGCTTTAAAAGTTAACACTCTGCTCAGTGTGTTTGGCTTGTAAGATCAGTAGGCATTTTAACATTTTGTTTGCATTTTAAAAAACATCATAATCATAATCTTTTGATGACCATTTCTGGTCATTCAATACTGCCAAAACACCCCTCAGCTAAACACCTTTCCTGCTCAGAAAAGCCATGCCGAAGCATCCAGGCGCAGAGTAGTGGCTGCAGCTGAACTCCAGCCCTCTGGATTTGGGACGGGCAGTCACAGCTCCGCTCCTAAACCTATGGCCAAATCCTTTTGTAGCCCTGGGTAAGGGAAAGAAAGCATTTTTAGGAAAAAACACTCTGTAAGTCAGTAATAGCCTTGCAGGTATCAAACAGGAAAAAAAGCCAAGGTTACATAAAAGAAATTACATTTAAAAAAATGTTCTGCAAGATGACAAACAGAGCTTACTAAAATATTTAAAAATCAGAAGAAACTCTGAGCACATATGTTTCTTCAGCAACACAAACCCAGTTTTATTTCTGCTTTTCTGCTCTTAATTTCAAAGGGGAATAAAGTTCCCAACAGCCCCAGAAGGCCTGAGGTTCCCCTCGGGTACGGATTTTTGTTTGTCTTATGTGCAAAAATGCAAAGGTCCCCCCAGATTTGCAGTTATGGTTAGGAGAGCTTTTGCTCCAGCACCTCCCCAGTTAGATCCTGCACCCCCAACGATGCCCAACTGCCAGCTGCAACCCCATACAGCAAAGATAAGAGTATCAATGACTTCACATGAAAATAAAAGTAGGCTTTATTATTATTTTTTTTTTGGCCTTGTTTAGCCAAAGCTTTTACAGTTCCAGAAATGTAGTATTTGCCCTTCTTGTTTACTGCTGACCCCAAACAGTCCCTGCATTTCCCCCCATACACACGTTCCTTGCTATCATGAGAAAACCCTTCCAGAAACATCTCCTCCGGTTACAGCGTGCCCAGGGAGTTGGCAGGGCAACCTCTTGGAAAAGCAGCCTCCAAGCTGCCAAACTCAATCCGAAAACAGCCGCGCGGCCAGGCTTAAAACCCCTTCCCCGAGCACTTAAACCCGGCCACGTCCTCTCCCGTGATCGGGCAGAGACTTTGCCAAGCACTTTTGCTTTTTAGGGACGCAAGTACAATGGAGCCAGGCCACGGGGCGTTTTTCTGGAGTGATGGATGCGGGAGGGAAGTTTCTGTGTGGATGAGCGTGGCTGTCGGCCGGAGCAGCCGGAACCCCGGGAGTGCACAGGGGGTCACCCCCCCCAGGGAGCACATACACCTGTCCTGGCTGCCCTTGTGGGTGCGTTTGGGGGGGTGGGCGAGCGGCGGCGGGGTCAGGGCCGTGGTTCCTCCTGGCCAGCGTTATTCCCAGGCGTGTCCCGCGGGGCTGGGCTGGGCAGGGCAGGGCAGGCGGCGCGTCCTCAGGCGGCCAGGTCGAAGTCGTCGCGCTCCTGGTTGTAGTCGAGCACCTTCTGGCGCAGGCGAGAGGCGTCCACCCAGGTGATGAAGTCCTCCACGGCGCGGGGGACGAGGAGCGCGGGGTCGGTGACCACCTCGGGCCCCACGCGGACGTGGCCCTGCTCCACGAAGGTGACGGCGTGGCGCAGGCTCTGCGCCATCCGCAGCTTGACCAGCAGGCAGGGCAGGCGCCGGCGGCAGAAGGCGGCGGCCGAGAGGCTCTCGCAGACGGCCAGCGACCGCCGGCTGCCCACCAGCCCCAGCCCGTAGAGCTTCTCCAGCAGCGCGGAGGCGCAGCGGGCGCGGAAGGTGGCGCTGGCCGGGCCCAGGTCGCGGAGGCGGCGGGCCAAGGCGCGCACGCTGCGGGCCAGCGCTTTATAGTGCACGTAATCCTCCCGCCGGCCCAGCCGGTAGCGCCGCAGCGCCTTCACCTCGGCCAGGCTCCCCGCCGCCGCCTCCCAGCTCACCAGCTCCAGCCGCCGCAGCAGCTTCTGCTCGTGGTACTTCAGCTTCCGCACCATCTTGCCGCCCGCCGCCGCCGCCGGCCCTTTCCGGGGAGGGGCGGCCGCGCTCCACCCCCGCCGCTGCCCCGCCCGGGGAGTCCAG
>JAVJGJ010000059.1:77472579-77506669 GCA_035590215.1 Microhierax caerulescens | reverse complement strand
GCCTCATGTGTCATCTGTGTTTGAACACTTTACATAGGCTTCTGGGTGCGTTTATGCACTCACCTAGTGAAACCACCGTGTACAGGGGAGCCGATGGCTCTGTAATCCACCTCAGAGCAGAGAGAGAACGTTTTACTAAGCCTTCTCTTTATTCCCATTGCAGTTATATGACTTACATTAAGCATGCACAAAATTGCTCTTTAGGACAGAATTTACTGTTAATTATGCATGTTCATGAGAGTAACCCGTTTTATCTTCTTCTGCTAAAGAAGATGGCATGAGGCTCATGACTGTCTTTGAATAAGTCTGTGCAACCTGTGGCATCTTTTAACCAGACAACTGCATTTTTATAACCCTGATGATCATTTTTCTATTTGCAGGGGATCAGTACATCAGAGCTTTCCTGACTTTACCTTTGTGAGCGGAGAAATAATTGGAAGATTTTTCAAATTAAAAGGAGAAATAGATCCAAATGAAGCTATTGATATAAGCAATCACGCTTCATTAGCTTTCCTGCAGAAACATTTAGGTAAGTATCTGTTTACCTCAAAGTATGAAGTTAATGAATACTTAATTCCTATGAAGCTTTTTATATAACCATTTGGTTTAGAACAAGATCAAAAGTAAGTGTCAGAAAAATGTGAGTGGAAAAAACAAGTCAGGCTTTTTCTAGAGGTTTGTTAGTTACTTTTGTAATCCAAGCAACTTGGAGGAACTTAATGGGAGTTTTGTTCTGATAGGTAAAAACCTGGAGTGTCCTTTTTCTCCTCCTTAAAACATGCTGCCCCTACTTTGCCAAGTTGATTTAATTTTTCAGTGTAGCTGATTACTTAACTTACTAACACTTGGATTTTCTTTCCCACATTTTTTAGGTCTTAAGAAAGATTTTGATAAGTGGGATTCTCTTGTGGATGGCATAGGACCCAATGTTATTCCTGGTACCAATATTGACTTATCTCCAGCTGAACTTGAGTAAGGACTACAAAGCAGTACTGAAAACATCACAGACTTCAGGACACTAATGCTGGCCAGACATGGCTTAGACATGTGATAGCATTGGCCACCTACACAGCTTTTGGGGTGTGGAACAAAGAAAAGGCATTAGGTTATGTTATCATGAAAATGTAAAGAGGTTTTTTTTCAAATGAGTTCATGGGATTATCTGAAATACTGCAACAGGGTAATTTCTGCTTTATAGGCAGCTGGGGAGAAGTCACTTTGTGGCAACTGAAATGTGGTTTCTGGTTTTGACTTAAAATCAAGTTAAAAGAGAAAGAGATTAAGCTTCAAGGAATTCAACTAAAGTTCTACTTACCAAGCTTTAAGTCAGTTTGTGTGCAGCAAGCCTATTTTTGTAGCGTAAGAAAAAAATAATCTCTTTGTTATTGAACTGTTTAGTATTTCAGCTATGCTCTGATGACATTTGAGAGGGGGAGGTGGCTTTTGCTTCTTCTAGTCAGAGAGGTGCCAGTGGAAGAAAGCCTTAAAAACTGTCCTTAAAATAAGAGTGACAGTAAGAGCTAAAGGTGTTTGTTCAGACACAGGACTTCTCATATGAACTTAATCCACTTACATTTCAGATCCGTGTTTACTGCCATAGTCAGAGGGCATTTCCATTCCAAAAGCTGCTGAAACAGTCACCCTTGTAGCAACTGTAATTCCCTTTAGGTGAAGCTCTAAGCAGCGCCTCTCTTGTTAATCTGTCATACTGTTGTAGGTGAAAGTATAAAAGAGAGGCATAGGTAAGCACTGCCTGATCATCTTGCTGTCTCTCATAGTTGTAACACTCTCCAGGCACTTGTCTTTGTCCAGGTACTAGCATTGCTGTCTGTATCTGTCAGTAGAAACAGTTGACTGTGGTTGGCTAAAGGCAGCTCTGATTTTTAGAGCAGAACTTGAAGCTGCCACATGGAAGAGTGACTTATAAATGACTAAACCTTGCAAAAGGGGGATTGTTTCTAACTGTAGCCTGGTGGTTGCAAAATCAGGTTACAAACAACTGAAGCAAGCACAAGCAAAGCTGTTAACAGTGCAATTAACTATTTATATAATCTGAGATTGCAACATCATCTAAGACATGTTTTCAGAATTTCATTAAATTCTCTCCAGCCTACCACCATGTGTTGTCTCTATTAAGGGAATAAACACATAAGTGTTCCTCTTATGTAAGTGAGTAAGCACTAACACTTCAGATACTGTGATACTCACCCAGACTTCTACCTTGTCAGAGATCTTGGGTTCCTAAGTCATTATGGTAGTATGAAAAATCCATAGCCCCCCAAAGAGGAGGAAGCAGCTATGGTACACAGGAGCATGGAATGGGACTACAAAAATAGAAACCCCTTTTCAAGAGATGAGGAGGAGAACAGAAGGTAAGTTGGAGCTGTTTTAAGGAAGTCCTTGCCCCACTGTACACATGCATCAGCAAAACCATTCTACTAGGCCTGCTTCATAATTATAGGAAATGCTCGGTATCTCATTAGTGCAGTTAAGGCCATGTCAGAAATGAGAGTTCTATTTTGTACACAACTGTGGGATGTTTCAAAGCATTCACTGTAACTCACGGTGCTCTAGAGAGCTGTTAGGGTTAAAACAGAGCCAGTAACTGCAGAATGTGCATAGCTACATCAAAGTGCAGTAGTACAGCTGAAGAAAGATTCTTAGTATGCACCCAGCATTTGGGCTTACATATAGGGAAAGAACACAAGTCATATACAGAACACTGATCAGTAAATGCCAGCCCAAGCTTTATTCCAGCTGCTTCTTCCATTGATTTTAACACCACCAAATACAAGACTTCAAGCCAAATGGTGCTTGGTTGGCTTCATGTGTTGAACATGTAACTTGTTTTCAGAAACGCTGTCAGACATGAGGATCTTCAGCCAATTCTGAACTGCAGCTGCTCTGCTTTTCTACAGGGAATAAAAATAGATCAGACCCATCAAGATGTTTCTTTAAACATGTATAAATGTATTAACAGCTAAAGTCAGCTCTACAAGGCTTCAGACTAAATGACATCTAACATATTGGACCATATGAAAAGACTACACTTAGGCAAAGTTATCATATAAAGACAAGGCAGCTGAAACAAGAGGACTGCCCAGGAAGGTGAAGCAAGAAGCACTCCCAGATTTCAGTTCGGAGTTCAAGCCACCCCATCCCTCAGCAGGCTTAGCATAAGCCACTGCAGAAGGTTTTGCATCCTGTAGATCAGGTACTTTCTACTCAAAATGCCTTTCCAGTCAGTGGCCCACGTGTGCAGCAAGATCCAGTTTTGTGCCACATGGCTGCGTGCTGTTAGCTCACCTTTTCTGCACTGTTGCTGAGAGGGTGCATAAACTAATACCATGCAAAGTATTTAAGAAACAGAGTGGACAAATCTGTACAATAAGAATTAGCAACCAAAGAGGAGAAAAAAAACACACACCCTATAATGATGTGGTAAAAACTGTGAAAGTATCATCAAAACCAGAAACAGCAAGAATAATCCTGCATTTGAATGATGCAATTGAGGAAGCATTTGTAGATTCACCAGTTTAACATTTTGAACACGTTCTTTTAAGTACTTCTTTGCCCAACAGGTAACTAGATCAGTGTGACAGACTTTATTATTTGTTACCCATAAACCAGTCAGCTTCCCGTACAGTTGTGCCAAAACACAATTACCAATTAAATCAGTGAAAACACAAATGCTATCTCTACTTAAGCATATTTCAGTCTCTATCAGGCAACTACTGGTCAAACACTGCAACAAGTTGCCCAGAGAGGTTCTGGCATCTCTGTCTTTGGATAGATTCCAGACCTGGGAGGAAGGCCCTAAGCAACCTCATCTCGTTAACCCTGCTCTGAGCACCTCCAAAAGGTCCCTTTCAACCAGAACTGCTCTACAATTCCATAGGTTATGGAAATAGTATAATCACAAAGAACCTGTGTACTATTTTCTTTGGTACACCAAACAGGAGCTCACCAGCAACACTTGAAAAATTTCAAGTAACAATACAGATGTACATGTGCTGTTCACTAACTAGCCTTACAACTCAGGTGGTATTAGTAGGCATTTACACTCATGGAGCAAGATCCATCTAAGGCATCGAGGCATTCAAATTCAAAATGGCAATGCTTAGTAGAGTCTGCCTAGTAGTTGCTTACCTTGCCTCAGAAATGCGAGCAAGAGTTGCATGTTGGTGGCCAATGCTCAAAGCCCTACCAAAACCCGTAACTTAGGTGTACTGCCCCAATTTGTCCAAGAGGCTCAATCCACTAGGTTGAATAAATACTAAACTGATTCCTAATCAAGACAGGGTAGCAGCTTTCATTTCATGTATTCACCATTAAACTGACAGTACTTATAATGTTACTATGAAAAAAAAACCAGTATTAAATACATAAGCTCAAAAGGAAAGAGGTGTTTCAACTTATTCTCTAAAATAAATTATTTTCTAGAAAATTCAGAAAGCATCCAAACACTAAGTATACAATCTTCTTTGGGAGGTTTAAGGTGATCTTACCTTTAAGTAAGGACTCCTCTGGTAAGGACTGCAAGTTTTCTGTTGCAGGGGTTACTGCCTAAACAAAAGGGGATTCTGTTAGGAAGCTGGCACTACTGCCAAGATAATGTTCCACTGAGGGGCTCCCTCTAAGACTAGACTGTTTACATCAGCACTACTCGACTCTTATTTACCACTGTTTTCCCCTCTCTTCTAACTCGCTACAGAAGTCTTCTGCCCACTTTTCACTTTGATATCAAAACTGCCTTGAAGAATGATCTTGAAATTCATTCTGTTATCATTGTCAGTAGCATGGCTGGCAACCGGAGTTTTAGGTTCCAGACTGAGTTTTTCATTTGTTGGTACTTCATGAAGAACACTGGTAAAAACATTCCTATCATTTCCTAATGACTTTGTAATAGAAGTATTTTTTATCATTTACCAATGTTACATGCTCTATTGGCATGATCTGTCAAAAGCTGCATACTGCATTGTTCTACGGTTCCCAATTAATAGTAGTCTTGCAATAACATCTCTTCCTTCAAGCTGTTTTCGTTGATCTGTTCCCAAACAGAATTCACAGTTCTCAGGCCAAATGGCTGGCAGTTTATATAAATCTATACAAATAGTTACTATAACTAGTTTACATATCAGCTATTATATAGATTAACACAAATTTCTATAGTCTCCATAAAGACCCATTACAGAAGGAAGGACAAGATGATGTCTTAAAGACTGTGCTTCTAGCAGTTGGCATGGATGCACAGATTAATGCTACTCTGCCTTCCTAATCTCTTGGTGACACAGGAAGAATCACAACCAAACAGAGCACCCTTTCTGAAAATAAAAAGAAACACAGTACTGTCCTGCCCAGTGCACCACCACACTGCCGTACCTCTGATGATCCGCAAGCCCAGTCAGGAATACTACTCCAGACATTCTCAGGATCCACCATCTCCTCATCACCACTGGAGAGATTCAAGACCTGTACAGACAGAACCAAATCCCATCTAGTATGGCAGCAGATCCTGAGAACACACTCAGCAAGTTAGACACAGTAGTAGGAAAAGCCAGCTGATGACTCTGTACTTTGAGAAAGCTTTCAGTCTAGGTCCTGCAAGGAAGAGCAAGTTAACCTCTAATAAGGCTGAATATCACTACCAAATCTGCTCAAGGCTCTCCTGGGCTTCTAATCTAATTATTATGAGAGAGGAAGGTTGAAAACACCTACTATATCAGAACCGGTAGGAAACCGATGAATAGGGGTATCACTACATATCATCTAAATACAGCTGAGGTTAGCTTTAGATACCCAAGGAATCTAGTAAAAGAGCTGGCTTCCATGATCTCAGCCATTCAATCTCCCAAAAAGTTACTTACATTAAATGATTTTGGACTTGCAACCTTAAATTACAACTTAAAGTACAAAGCCTGTGCATATGTGTACACACACACGCTCCCCCCAGACTGGAGGAAGTCTTCTCATTTATCCCATAGCTTAACAGTAGAACAAGGCAGCCCATTAGATTATAATCTACTGTTAAAGTTAACTCCCACCAACTGCTAATTCAATGCACGTTTCACTGAAGTAGGAATAGCTGTGTATTGTTACTAATTACAGTGTAATTTAAGTGTCTTCTCAAGTTTCTACTGTTCTAGCACCAGTTCCTCAAAACATCAGTAAAATAACAGCCAGTCTCATGATCATTTAACGGTAACACAGCTCCATAGCAGAGCACTAACTTGCAGGCCAGATAGAACCACACACGTGAGCGCCTATCTCAAACGGGAGCCAGATCCTTCAGCCTTCCCCGTGGAGGCAGGGGGAATAAGATGCGAAGGGAAGATCAAGTGTCAACATACAGCATCCGCTCAGTTTGAGGCACTGCTGTCTCTTTGCAAGTACTACAGAACTGGCCTTTGCAATACTAAATCTTAAATTCCGTAACGACTTCTGTACAACATTCAAAGTATGGAGGAAGCCCAAAGAAGGGCCACACTGAAAGAATGCAGAAAGGGTATTCAAACCATGCTTACCTTGGTACCTTTTTCAGACACCTCCAAAATGACAGCCTTGAACCATTTCGGAGAGCTCCACACCACACATTTGGAACCAACAGTGAAGCCCTTCAGATGACGAGTGTACTCATTGTGTCCTACAAAAATAATGATGTACCAATGAAAGGGGGGGGGGGTGACCCACACACAAAAAATTCCCACAAAACACAAACCCCACCCCTCCAAAAAGCTCACATCCCTCATAACCCTGCTCCCATACTCTCCTGCCCTCTCTACAAATTACTTTTATTAAATAAATCTTTGAAATTTTAAGATCTGTCATCCTGAACAGTCTTGAAAATGCATTTCATGTTCAGAAATAATTTCCAATCATAGAATCAACAAAATCTCAAAGTAAGATTAGTTTCTGTTAGACTGTCACATTATCCTCGAGATACTACACTTAGTGTGACATCCTTAACTCATCACAGCATACTGATATTAACATTAATGTAGTAACTTAATAGGGAATAAAAGTTAAGTTTCTTTCTACAAGAAAGCTATTCTCATGTTTGAATGTGCACAACATGTTGATTATTTAACTTCTTAAAATCAGACACTCTACCTGCACTGCACTCAGCAGAGATCTCATTTTGCTTGTCTTCTACTTCTTCATCCCCAGGCTTACAGTCTGAAGACTGCACATGTGCACTTCCACATTCTTTAATTAAGTCAGTCAAGCCTTGTTTCAGCCATTCTTCCACAGAACAGTCATCTTTCTTCTTCTGCCATTCCTTGTGTTTTTCAACTTTGCAGTCACAGGACCTTACGGTGCAAACAGGCTGCTGACGCACTATGGTTTTTTGAAGAAATGAAGACTGACTTCCACTATTCGTAGAACTTTGCAGTGCAGTGTGTTCCAGCAACCCTAACCATGATGACTCCGCATCCTCCTGAGATGACCTCTCATCAGGCTGCACCAGTTCCAGCAGCCACTCAGTTGCAGCACCTAGCATCGACAGTATGTCACCAAGCTTCTGGTGCAGTTGTTTCTCGTATCTACCACCAGATGAAGACAACCTTAGGGGAGGAGACTCTACTTCCATCCAGTCTTCTTGTACAGCTTCTGCTTTATAAATTCCAGACAAATTCAATTCCAGTTTCTTCACCTTCTCCCCCAAAGAAAGCTGAACATCAGATGGAATCAAGTCTACTGTCTTCTCTCCACTGCTAACTGAAGGCGCTGAGTTCTCTCTCTCATTAAGTGATGGTAAGACTCCAGGAAATTTTAGAGCTGACAACTCCTCAGTCTCCTCACTCACAACTGGAAGCTCAAACGATGCCTGTTCTAACACCTTCTCTCTTGCTTTGCTGCCTGAAGCTGTCTGCATTTCAAGGGATTCTGCTTCCAGAGCTTCCTTTCTTTCTACACCAGAGGACGACTGCACTGGAAGCATCTCTAGCTCCTGTATGAACTCTCTCAGATCATCATACAAAGAGCACATTTGTAATTGATCCTGTTCTACTAACGTCCCTGTTTCATCACTTGAAGACCACTGTACCTGCAGCACTGGCAATTTTTCCGGTTCTTCTTGTTTGCTTCCTAGGGAAAGACTGGCTGCTGAAGCACCGCCTGTCAGTTCTGCTTTCAGCTCAGCATCCTCTCGAAACAGTACTTCAGGTAATTCTTGTTCCGCAGCTTTCACTTCACTCCCCAAAACGTGAAGACTGCAGCTTCTCACTGGTTCTAGTAACACATTGTCATCACTCTCTCCTTCAGACGGACATCCCTCTCTATCAAAGTTGCTTTGATGCTCAGCTGTTTCCCACCCATCACCAGCCTTCCCAGACAGACACTCAACAGCTCCCACTGACCCATTTGCTTCTACAGTATTTAAACACCCAGAAGTTACACCCAGGCAAGGTTCAGAACACAGTAAAGCACTTTCACTTTCTCCTTGAGCTGATCCACAAACAGCAGTAGCTTCTCTTTCAAGAGAAAGACCCATATCACTCTTTGGACATCTGTTTTCTTTTAAGGGGTTCTCAAGGTTTGAGAAAGCATTGTCACCTGTTCCTTTATTAGCCTTCCAAAAAGGCTTCATCTCCTCATTAATACTCTTACCAGAAGCTTCCAGCTTGACAACACACAGAGGGATTTCAGAAGCTTTATCTTCCCGAGTTTCTATTACTTCAGCTCCTAATAAGAGGTCTTTGGTCATATCATAAAACTTCTCTTCTGCTTCACTAAGCCATGAACCCTCTGAGGAACTGAAACCTGACAGGCAGCAAGCAAATGCTTGATTAGGGACTTTGAGCAATTCACATGGAATCTGTCTGACCATCTCCATGCTAACAGCTTCCTCACTTCCATAATCTACGCGTCTAACAACTATGTTGTCACATTTTACACTACTGACTTCAGCTCTGTAGAATCGTCCATCTTGACTACATTTTGCTAGACAAATATCACCACTTTTAAGACAAGATCTACAGTCATTCAAAGAGTTTAGTCCTAGGTTTTCAGCTTCCTCTATTTTCTGCTCTATGTAGCACATGTCTTCTGTATCAGCACTCTGACTCCAAAAGTATTCTGGACCACTTACCACTGTGACATAGACTTTTACGGTCTGACCTGCCTCTGGAAACTTCCAGGTAAATGATTTACAATCACTTACACAGGAAATTTCATTTTGTGCTTGAGGAGGCAAAGGTTCACACAGGGTTATCACATCACTGTTCTCTCTTCTTTCAAGTATTTCTGTTGAACAAGATCTTTCCCTATGTGCAAGATTTTCCTCAGCTAAATCCACTGTTATTAGACCTTTACGATCACTGAGAATAACTTCCCACTTATCCTCAACCTTCTCTACAAATTCACAGGTTAGCAGAACTTCACTTGTTCTCTTGGTGAAGTAAAGCACTGCTTTCTCTGTCCAGTCAGTGTTTTTAAGTCCACCTAGGAAGCAATGAATACTTATTGCTGGAATAGCTGACAGGTCTTCGGGGAGTCTGTGTACTTCATCAACATTAATTACCGAAGTATTACCATAATCAATATATTGTATACTTATCAAATTGTCAGAAGTCTTCTCTTTTACTACAGCTCGATACCACAGGCTGTCTTCTGAATAAACAGCACTGATTAAGTCTCCTGCTTGGAAAAGTTGTCCACAAGCGTTCTTTGCTTGTGTGCTCCTGTTTAAGCTTTCTGAAATGCTATTAAGCTGAGCCTCGTCACTTTTTAGTTGAACATAAAAATCCAGCGGATCATTTACATGAGATACATACACTAACACTTTAAGAGCTGGCACTATCTTCTGTTGCAGTAGGTCAGATGCATTTTTCAGTGTTATACACCCGCCTTCAGCATCAGATTTAATACTTGACTGTGTATCCATCTGGGCAGAGAGCAAAGACTCCTCCCCCGCTTTACTTAAAGAAGCATCCTTCTGACTGCTAAGCATTTCATCAGATTCTAGTAATCCAGCCGCCAAATCTCCCTTCTTAGCAGGCTGGAAAAGGTTTCCATCCTCTTTGAAGAGCCTTTTGCTACTCTTCCCTCCTCCCTGGGCTTCAGATCTCCATTTGTTTCCTTCAAGAGGCCTACCATTTAAAGGGGATTCTGCAGTCTCATTCCTCTCATTCACATCTGTATTTCTAAAGCACGATGTTTCATTTTCTACCTGCTTACCCAGTCCTGTATCATTTATTAAGCCAAACTCCTCCTTCAGCTTTGCATTAATGAGAGTATCACCATCAAACAGTTCAATCAACAGTTTACCATCAGGTTCCTTTGCTATTACCATCGCTTTTAATTGCCTTTCTAGGACAGCTTGCTTAAACCATGTTGTAGCTTCTTTGGGAACACAAGGTATATCGGATAAGGAACACTTTATGGCCTGCACTGGCAACAGCACAATATCACAAGCATCACTGGGTAAAGGAAGCAGATCATCTTTCTCTATTGTTTCTGCATTTCCAAAATCCACAAAGAAAACTTCTGCATTAGGTTTGGTTTTCATAATTACTCCCCTGTACCAGTGATTGTCAGTATACTTTGCTAGACACAAGCTCCCAGACTTTTGCAAGGTTTCTGAGCTGGTCAGTGTTTCACTTAGGCAACTGATGTTATCAGCAAGCTGTGCTAAGACACCTGCACACCTTTCAAGTTGGCAGTAAAATGTCCACGGATCCTCAACGTGCGTAATATAAACATCTTCCTCACTCCCAACTTTTATATCATGCCCAGAATAATAGTAAGAGTGAAGCTGAACTGAGGATACTAGAGGCTTTTGAGGGGATAAACCTCTGGCCACACCTCTCTCAGTCAGAAACTGGCAAGCACTCTGAAAAGGTGTCCTTAGATCTACAATGTTAAACAGCTCCATATTGTTTACGGAAGCCAAGGCAAATATTGTACACTTCAGTTCAGAGTATGATGACGAAGCATCAACAAACTCCTCAAAAGCCTGAATCGCTTCTTCATCCCAAGCAAAAGGATCCTGACCATTTGGCTGGATTAAGTTGTAAAGGCTGCACCTGAAAGCCTGAGCCTCTAACCTAAGAAAGCGTTCATCAGCTGAGCGGAGATTTGTTAGAGGGACCAGCTCTCTGTTGCCATAGTCAACATACAGAACTTCAACTTTTTCTGCAGAAGGAACTTCACTAATAACTGAAGCCCTGTACCACTTCTTATCCCTTGAGTACTGGGCTAAACATACGGAATTTGGCCAAGCACATGGGTGGGACTGATTTTTACAATACTCCTGAATTTCAGCCATTAATACCTGAAGGTCATGGCAATTTCTAAACTGACACCAAAAACAACTAGGATTTTCAACATAAGACACAACAACATTAACCGTACTGCCCACTTCCAAATGACACCCATAAGGGGAACCTGCCTTCATTTCTACATTGCTGTGTCTCCAAGAAATGGGCATGTTTTCCTCGCCCTCATACTCAGGAGCAGGAAGATATTCACTACTTTCAGAACTGTGAACAGCTGCAACAGGGCGCTCCCTGACCATGGGAGCCACGGAAAGATTAAGTGCTCTATTGCTTCTCTTTAGGCCAGACTCTTCTCTCAGCCTCTTTTCTGCATTTCTTTGGTTTTCCTCCCCAGTAGATGCTAGGGAAGAGGCCTGGCTCACAGACTTATCAGATGGCTTCTGGCAAGTCTCGGGTATTTCACACCTCTGGTGTTCAGCATACCCTCCCTGGGCCAGGAGTTTACTTACGCTTTTCTCTCCTAACTGGGACTGGTCAAAAATTTCAACCATGTATTTGTCACCTTGCACACTCAAAAAACGAACCTTTAGTACTTTGTTCATTACAGTCTCTCTGAATGCAGACACAGCTGCTTTACTCCAGCTCCCTCTCAGAGGGGAGACACCTGCCAAGCAACACCTGAGAGCTAAAGCAGGTAGTTCCCTGAACTGAGGAAGCAGCTCCTTTACCACACACCAATCTACAGTTTCCGTATTGCCCCTGTCCACCAGGTGTACTTCTACCCCACTGTGCAGCACCCTGGTGATCACTGCTCGATAGAAGACACCTTCTTTCCCACTAGCACAACAAAAGGATCCAGGCTGTAGGTCCCACCCAGCACCACCCCCCTTGCTGGCATGGAAGTAAAAGTTCCACATGTGCTGCCTCAGCTGCCTGAGGAGCTCACGATGCTCATGGAGCTGCAGCCAGAACTCAGAGGGGTCTCGGAGGTGGGAGACCTGCACATCATGGAATACACCCAAATTCAGAAGCAAACTGCTTACAGGAACAGAGGCCAAATCCCTGTGCATTAAAGCAACAGGAGGTGTTCCTGGCGACAATTTTGGTTCTTCTACTTCCAGCTGCTCTTGAGCCTCAGTCTGGCTGACCTGCACGTAGCTGCTGACCAGGCAGTGAGCCTGCACCCCAAAGAAATCGTTCAAGTTGACACCATTTTCTCCATACAGATTCACATAATAGAGATGCTTAAAGGAGTTAAAGGCTTTGATGTGAGCACTCACTCCTTTGCCTAGCACCAATGCTTTCAGCTCATCGATCTGTGATGGGGACCAGCCACAACCCCCATCTGAGATACCCTGAAGAGCACACGCATAGGTCACCACAGGCATGCGAAAACACTCAACAGGCAAATGGCGCAGGTTAGCTCTGGTCACAGTCTCCTTCCTGCCACAGTCCACAAAGATTACCAGAGCCACTTGCTGGTCCTGCTCCCCAGCCATAAGCTCCAGCAGGAGCGCACGGTACCACTGGCCATCTATGCCCCGGGCAGCACACGGTGAGCCCACTTTTGGTAATAAATCCTGCCCCCACCGGTCATAAATGTGGCGCATGGTATCAGAAAGGCAACAGATTTCCTGGGACAGGCTCTGCAACTGGCAGTAGATGTGATGGGGGTCAGCGACATGAGTCACTAGGACAGGCTCTGTCACACCCAACTGAAGCTGCGGGTAAAAGTAATCCAAGGCGGGTGACACAGGCCGATACACACGCAAAACATTGAGAAGTTGTGGCACCACTGAAGAGACATAGGAACACGCTGGAGGCTGCAGCCTGAGCTGGCTCCTTAAGTTGCCATAAGACAGACAGTGCCTGAGCACCTGGCAGAACCAGCTGGGAGCGACCTGCCTGGCCAGGCCCAGGCGCTGCATCTGGCTCACCAGCTGGGGCAGCTCCAGCACTATGAGCTGCGGCATCACCACCTGCTGCACCAGGCCAGCCACCTCCTTGCCATGCAGGTGGCTGAGGAACTCCATCGCTTCCACTGGCCAGCTGGAGACAGGCACGTCCCCGCAGGCCGCCCCCCTGGAGCCTCCTGAGGGCACCACGTTGGCCACAACACAGCCCAGCACTGCGGGCCTTAGCTGGAACAACTCCCGGCCACCCCTCGCCAGGTAATCGGCAGATGTGGGTATCGTGCAGCCCTCATCGAGCAGGAACACGCGGTAGCCCCGGCCGCAGCGACTCATCACAGAGCAGCGGTACCAGACCCCCACCACCTCCACCAGGCCCAGGTCACCAACACGCAGCTCGACCCCGCCAGCCGCCTGCCGCGGCCCCGCCGCCTGCAGCTCACGATGGAGGCGGCCATACTCGGCGCTGCGCTCAGCCGGCAGCCCCCACAGACACACGACAGGCACCTCTGGGCGCAGACCCACGGCGCAGACCCGCAAGGACACGGTGGAGCCCGGCCCGGGCATCCCCGGCCCGGAGCTCATGGCGGCCGCTCCGCCCACCCTCACGAAGCCCCCTCACCACCCGCACGATGCGCAGCAACTGCGCGCCACCTCCCCCCTCTCGGCCTCATATAGCACGCGCCGCTCACGTGACCCGCGGGGGTACAGTTACGCGGCCGCCCAAGTGGGCGAGTCCACTTTTTTATCCCCGCAGGGGGTGGGAAAGGGGAACAGGAGGGCGCGGAGCGGGCTAAATCACTGGGCTACTCCTGCTAAAGGCAGACTGCTCGGACGGCGCTACAAAGAGGGCAGTTATCATCGCCGGGGCACGCTGGGGCCGCAGGGCTCAGTCCAGAGGCTTCGGGAGCTGCCCCCGCCCAGGGTGGAGCGCTCCGCGGCCGCGGCTGGTGAGGCGGGGTCAGGTGCGAGCCCGCCGAGCCCGCTTAGCTCCCATTGGTCAGAGGGGGAGGCCGAGGCGGGGCGTGCACGCAGGGCTTGGCGACTATTGGCCAGCCGCGTGGCGGCAGTGTGAGGGTGGGGTGTGGTGGTGCCTGAGGAGACTCGCAGCCCGCCGAGAGGGGGAGGGCGCGGAGCGCGGGAACCCCGGCAGCTCCGGCCGCGCTCTGGGAGCCAACCTGCCGCAAGCCTGCCTGAGGTGGAGGCCGCTCTTTCCCTGTGTGGCACTGGACATCTGCCTCCGCCAGGCGGGGGCTGGCTCAGCCGCCTGCGGCACGGGGTGGGGGGACACCGGCCTGAGGGACAGCGGCGGTGGGGCTGGCCTGGCTATGGATGGGGCTGCCGCAGGCAAGCAAAGCGTCCCCGAGCCTTGAGCAGCGGCCACCGAGGGTGCCCTGTTTGGTGGTCACCTCCAGACAGCCCTGGCAGGCACATGGATCCTTTTTCGTCTGTTGGGCTCTGCAAGGGTGCGATTTCTTCCAGGGTTTGCTCCGCTTTTCCCAGACAGACCTTTGAGGTTTGGATGGGGCTGCCTCCCAGCCTTTTGGGACAATGGTCAGAAGTGGAGGGGTGAGGATGGGGGGGGGCTGGGTTGCAGCTGGTGAGGTCCCTACTCTGCTGGCCATGGGACCCCCTCAGCTTCCAGGTCACCATCTCTTAGGCTCAGGCACAAACTTATTTTTAAAGAAACTTGATTTCCACGGGACCCAAAACACAGGTGCACAAGGCAGAAGTCACCTGCAGTGCACTCCAAACAGGTCCTCAGTGTAGATAATCAAGACACTTAATACCAGGGGAGCAGGTGAACTCTTCTTAAAGCTTAGATGCAGCCTTAAGTACTGCAGATCAAGTTCTTACAGGTACCTCCCATGTTCACCAGAACAGCTCTTTAAGACATTGGGCACCCATCCAGCCCAAAGTCCCCGTATTCCTCCTTCAGACAGGATCTTCATAAATGCGTGGTGCACTCCTCAAAACCTAAAATCAACATGCAACTGGTAGGTAGACAGCCCAGCTATGGAGAAATCTTTGCATATTCCAGCACTTTGCTGCACCAGGTCCTCACACAGGAATGGCAATTTATACCTGTGAGGATCTGGCCCTCTGGATCCATTGTTGGATCCATTTTTGGATCCATCTTTGACTTCCATGCTGTGATATTTTACCAAACATACCAGTTGCCCTGCTAAGCAGCAATCTGGTCCCTAACAGACAACCCTTTGATCCCACAGCTGGGTTGCAATACTAAATGTATGAGACACAAAACAATGCCAGCAGTTTTGGATGCAAAGAGCAGCGTGTCCTGGTATCTCCAGAAAGGTTCTCAAGGCCTGCTGTCTGCAGGTGACCCAGCCCTTCCCTGCACCTGTGTCCTGCACAAACCGTTTTCCCCATCCTTTCTTGCAGCTTCCCTTCAGAAAGCATCCTTCCCTTCCTTTGGCAGAGTGCTACCGTGGACATGTTGCACATGTAGGATGGGTGAGGGCTCTTTGTTTCTGGGACCAATATATCAGAATAAGGAAGGCGAGTATAAATGGAATAAGGAGGTAGTCTTGAATTGTCCACCCTCTCCAGTGCCCAGTGCCATTGCATGCCTCCCGGGTACTGCTTTTCCCCCAAAAGGGCACAGAGCAGCTGGGGACAGGAGGTGGCAGAGACAACCACATCCTGGACAAAAGAGTAATCTTTAACAGGGAAAAAATGTCAGCTTCAAGAGGAACCAACCGTAACTGCTTTCTTTCCAACTTCCTTTTCCCCTCCATCTGCATCTGCACCTTCACCAGATCAGTTGGGCTGGCGAAAAACTATCCGATGGCACCTGCAGACATGCCTCCAACTACAGCTTTCCTGCCAAACAGGGAAAAAAGACAATGCTACAGAAAACACTGAAAGTCGTCAGAAATTCCAGTGCTCGAGCTGAAGGGTTCAGCAGCACAACATAGGTGAAACAAGTGTAAATAGTTATTCCTTAAACTGAATGGCCAGTGTTAAGGTAATAATTGTGGCAACTGCAGGTAGTTAAGAGAGTCAGTAATACTTCTGTCAATTTTAAGAATGGGTTAAAACTTATCGGGGTGAGAAAAACCATATTATAGGTCACCAAGATGCTCTGCTTCCTCTTCAGGTTACATTATACTCTTTGCTTAAGGTTTGAAGGCAGGATGGCAACATATACAAGTAAGAGATGGTGCTTCATATATTGTAATAACTGAATGCCAATCTGAAATTCTAAACTGCTTGCTGATATATAAAACTTTTCTTTATCTCCCGTTGCTACTAGTTAAGTTGTGTTAATTTTCTGCTTCTACCTATTTTAGTAGAACTAGAAATTTCAGTATTATCCACAGTTCCCCTTCCCATAGCACCAGGCATGACAAGTATTTTGTATTAGATTTTATAAAACCTAGCCTAAGAATGGTTACATGTTGAACCCAAGATCTGACTTTGGAGTAAGATACTTGATTGTATATGATAATGTGTGTGATTATAAAAGTACATGACGAGCATTATAACAATAAGGATTTGACAACTAGAAATTACATTTTTTTGCAAAACTTCTATAAAAATCTGCTCATTCCCCACAGGTGAAGGGGTAATTCTGTGACTGTATGTCATTTGAATCGTCAAAAAAAGGACTGAGTGAGATTTAACTGTTGCTGAATTACACTTGCAAAACAAAGACTTTGGTTTTGCTTTTTATAGGGATCACTTGTCTCCTCAGGAAGGAAGTACTGATTTAACTTAGGCTGACCTCTGTCATGCACACATGAATAAAAGAGTGTTTTTTTCCTTCATGATCTGCCTCTTCAGTAGCCAGGAACTTCGCATCTCTTGGGCTAAGATACACCACCAGAATTGGCAAACCTTCCTGTTGCCCTTTCCGGTAATCCAGTGGCATAGTAATTTCTTACCCAGGCAGTACAACAAGCAGCAAAACAGCAGAGCATCACCATACTGCTGCTGCACAACACCTACCAGGTTCCATCCCTCCAGCAGCTGAAAATCGGAGATTTCAGATTTCAGATCCCCTCACTTCTTTTCTGCACAGCTCCAGGTGATATGTGAGATGTCCTCCAAACCTTTGGGAATGTATCTTCACCCCGTGTGAAGCTAAACAAGCTCTTGGGTGACCTGGGAGCTGAGCAGGGTGCAAGCTGCAAGTCCAGCTTGGCTCACCTGAACCTCTGGTTTGCATTACCCAGGCAGCTGTAGGATTGGTCACAGTTACTCACACTGGTGTCAGGTTTGTGCAGTCGCTCACGGCTTCTCCAGCAGCCGTCACACGCAGCTGTACAGTGAGCCACAACTCACCTACACTTCCCAGCATCTCCTGGCCCACACGGAAATAAAAGAGCTGCCACTACAGCACAGACCTTGAGTCACAGTAAAGCTGCCCTGCCTCCACTCTGATCCAGGCCAGTTCCTGCCAGCTCAGGACAGCTGCTACTGTCAATGTGGTTTATCATGTTTCTCCATCTCTTTAGCAGTGTATCCTTAGTAATCATGGTCCTAGTTAAGCCTCTGAGAAACTTATTTCAATATTTTTTAGTCCTGCTCCCAGCTGAATGAAAAGACACTGCCCTGAAACTAAAACCAGAAAGTCTGTATCAGCGCTTGAACCTCTACTTTATATTTAACCTCTTTAGGATAGGTGAGCCATGAAGAAAAGGCAACTTTTAGGGCTGCAGGATTCCTACGGTAAGGACAATCTCCAAACAAGCAAAAGCATAAATACTCAACATTACCAGAAAGGAAAGCTTTCATCCTCAGCCCTGCCGAGCACGGAGTCACGGAGATGTTCATACGCAACCATCCGAACACCAGAGTACACTGCGGAAAACAAAAGCAGGAGACTGTTCTTGCGTCTGCCATTTCTGGAGGACACACTGTGATAGAAAGACCAAGAGATTGGTTGTAAATCTCTCCAGAGCTCGCCTGGGTCAGCTGGTCACTGCTCTCACATCCGTGATCAAAGTAGGGAAAGCAAGGGGGCTGCCTGGTAGTAATGCTAGAGCCAGAACTTTTTAGCATGAAAGCATCTCTCTGGATGAGCCACACATCTGCCAGGAGGCAGGATGGCTTGTGCCAGCACACTAAGGAGATGTGACTGCATTGCTTCCCTCCAGCTGATGCCAAGCACAAAACCTCCCACAAGTGCTTTTGAGGTTTGTTGCTGTCACCCTATTTCCAAATAAAACACAGAAAGCTGTTACTTGTGGACAAACCACTAATGCATTTCCTCATCCTGGCGCTTGCAACCTTATCTTTTTTTCCCAGCCTATCCCTACTTCCCTCAGATAAAATATATTTATTGTTCTGAAGACTGAGCGCTTGCTTGCACTGAAGACGTTCCTGCAAAGACGACAGGGAAAATATATTTTGTTTTCCCAGAAGCCAGAATAAGTCTGTGAAGGAACAGGCAAGAGAGGGGAGAGATGATACTGAGCCAGAATCCCATATATTTCGAAGCGGAATTGCAGGGTAGACTGAAGAAGTCCTTACAGATGTATTTAAAGTACAAGAAGATACGGCAAGCTCACTCCAAAAGGCTGTTGGCCACAGAAGGCCAGACCCAAACTTGTCCCATCATGAGCAGGTAATCACCTATGTGGCAGTAGATGGCTGGTGTGGCTCCTTGCCAGAGCTTTTGTAAGCCCTCTTCTTGCACAATGCCAGCTGCAGTGCGCAGCATGCCACGGTAAGGGACTGCCTGGCTGGTGGCAGCTCCATTGTGATGAAGAGCAGCTTCACCTTGGACCTGCAGTCAACTTTATGTGAGATCCAGGGGAAATGTCACTGAAGAGAAAGAGAAGGGGGAAAATAAGAATACGAGTGCAGCGGTGGGGAGCCCTACTGTGCTGGTAACATCTGCACCACAGTCCCCCCTGCCAGGCAGCCAAGGGGGCTGTGCAGGTGCCAGCAGGCAGCAGGGGTCATACCCAACTGCGGGTGCAGGTGATTCATGAATAGGAGATTCATGTTCAGATCTGTAAAAAGTGGCTCTGGACATGAGTAACCAATACATTCCTGTCAAACACCGGGTCTTTCTTTCTTATTTCTTCTTGCAGATTTGTCATGTAATACACGTACTTTCCAAGAGACTCAGGATTAAAAATCCTGTTCCAATTCTCCTCCTGAATAAAAATCAGTCAAATCTCTTACTGAGCATGTGGCCTCTCCAATTCTGCCAAGCATAGTGGCAGCACACTTTACAGTCAGAAACAACCCCACAGCAGCCATCATAATGCAGACACACATGCAGGTGAGCATCTGTCCTACGAACCACCCTAAAACACGCTGCTCTTCTGATGCAGGCACTAAAATCATGTTTAGCCTGTTATTTCTTTCACTGAAATAACTGGTGGCCAGGGAAGGTGATCCAGCTAGATCTCGGCTTCCCAGGGCTGCTTTTGAAACAGTACGAGTATGTATTTGCTGCCCCTAATTTCCATTCCAGGCCAGGAGCGTCTCACTGGGTCATGGACCTTCCCAGCCTGTCTCAAGCAGTGAGTGCCCAGGAGCCTTGGTTGTCTTTGGTTCAATACCTCTGCAACACAAAGTGCTACAGGGTCCTTCCAGAGCACGACTGAGAGGTGCTAGGGGAACGCAGACACTGCTCAAAGCCTCAGCAGACCTACAGTCTATTTGTACATGTAGTTTGGTGTTCATGTTTAAAGATCAGCAAAGCTTGAGAAGTTACAAATCGTTAGAGCAGGGCAACCGATCTGCCTGCAAGAGCTTGTAGAAGTTATATAGAATGTGCTGAAAAATATTCCAAATAAGTATATAATAAAAATTAATATTTTTACAGATGTCTCCACTGTAACCAGAAATATCAGCTTCTATTTTTCTTTGATTAGCCTGCATTAACTATGAAAAGCAAATTCCTGAAGAAGTCAGCCCCTTGCTACTAACTTAGGCAACAGATCATCCTGCCTCTTTACTCTTCTTCCAGACACCCAGCAAGCACAAATCTTCAATAGTTACAACTGCTCTGTGTTAATGACTGCAGCCTTTTGGTCTCGGAGGCAAAGATTTTGAGCTGAAAAAGGCCTACCTCCAGCCACAGTCTGGTGGCACAACATACTCGCGAGGCTTCAATTACTGACAAGTCATGAGGAGCGGAGTGGAACCAATTTGCTGGAGCAAAGAAGCCAGAGTGAACACTGAGGAATGAGGCATCCAGGGCCTGAAGTTCCCCCTGCCCCCCACAAGTCAGTTTGGACCCCCTTCCCTCTCAGAAAATCACGGTGAGTTGTACCTAGTTCGGCCACAGCCGCTGCACAGGCTGACGGAGCCCATTTGCTGGCTAGGGGCCATCTCTCTGCAAGAGGTAAGCTCTTCTCCTCTGCAGGTGACATCTAGCCTCTAACCTGAAACATGTCTAACCAGCCACCCTGCGAGGCTCTGGAGAAAAAGCAGCCCCCAACTCAGTTCTGTGCTGGGTCCTTTAGGAGCCAGATTGCTGAATCACGTTTCTCCAGCGCCAGCACCACGACCTGTAGCAGCCCGAGTGGCCCCTGCAGAGCTGCAAGGTCCTTGTGCAGTGACACAAGAGGCTCCTGGGAAATGTAGTCTGTCCTCAGCGCTACCCTCTGCCAGGTAGCCAGCAGTGCGGATACAGCCACACGCACAATTTTTCCCATTATCTACATTTAAAAAAAAAAATCATTAATAAGACCTCAAGAATATGAGAAGGCGTGTGGGGTGCTGTCATTGAGAGCAGTGCCTCGGGAGCCCCAGCCTGCATCCCCACGTCAAACAGCTGCACACATATCCCATACCAATGGGTTGATACAGGTCTGGCTTAAGGAAAGCTGTGTTTGTTAGAAACACCTACAAGCGCAGCTGGAGTGTGAGTGCTGGAGTGCTTGTAGCAATCCCTGTCTCCTGGGGATTAGGTACAGCGGTGCAGTTTGAGCAAGGGACATGCAAACCTGGGAAGACAGAAGCCAATCTCTGCCCAAAGCTCTGTGTGTGAAAAGTTTAAAGCTTTTCCTGGCTGAACGCTGAAGCCCTGTTAATTGTGTGCCAGTCCTAATTTCTCTTAATGTAGGCATATTTAGTTTCTCGTTATGAAGAAAAGGGTAAAGCATGTGCTGTTCAGGAGAAGCTTTTTATTTGTTATTAAGGCTCAGCTGAATCACTAAGTTAATCATTAGCCAATTTATCACTAATCCTCATGCTGTGGATCTGAGGGTTTTTTAGGTCACAGACACATATCCTAGAACACCTCCCCACACCCCTGTCTGACTGCCTAACATGTTGGTGTGCAATCTGGGTCACAACGATTCACACAAAGGTAGCATTGCAAGTGAAATACCCAGCTAAAGGCAGATGAATTTATCTTGTCGGTCACCAGTAATCGATACTAAATTTGATCCTTCTTTGCGTTAGAATTCATGCAGGATAAAGCAAATTACCGACAAAATCCCGATTAAAGTGGGAAGAAGTCATAGTGCAATGTAATGCAAACATGCCTGGCTGCACTGAGGGTACAAGTGGCTCAGAACTCTATGCAATATGCTGTTGGCACTTTTGTGCCTCCCTCCATGACTGTTCTCTAGGCTTTGGTCAGCTTGTGCCACTTGGTATCAACATGTATATCATCAATTTGTAATTTAGGTTGGAGAGGACCTCTAGAGGTCATCTGCTACTATCCTCTTGTCAGAGCAGGGATTGCTTCAGAGCTATCTCAGGTTGCCCAGGGTCTTCTTAGGTCACCTGAAAACCTCCAAGGATGGTGATTTCATGACCACAGCCTGCTCCAGTTCTCAACCACTTTTTGAGTATTTTTTCCTTCTTTTCAGTCAGAATTTCCCACATTGCATGTTATGTCTGTTGCCTCTCATCCCTTAGATGTACACCTCTGGGGGACACTGTCTTTTCTATAACCATGCTTTAGGGGGTGGAAAACAAGAACTAGATCACTCCTTAAAATAAACCCCATAACACTGTGGCTTCCTAAGGAGAGAGCAGCTCTCTCTGGTCATTTTTAGTCTGGAGAAATAAGTTCTTTTTTAAACCAGCTTGATTTGGTGATGGCCATGAGGAAGAATTTTCTCTTCCTACAGGATCTTTGAAATGAGCCTGACCTGGAGATGGACGTTTGTGCGTACATCTCTGCAATTTGTGGAGCAGGGAAGTGCCAGTGCCCATGGAGCTCCACCAAACAGCTGGAGTTTATATATCCCCAAATCCTGAGGGAGACAGCTCCAACAGAGAGGGCGCTTCCTATTTATTTATTTCAGTTTTCAGTGAGACAGCACTTTCTGGTTTCTGTCCAAAGCCAGTTTGATCAAAGGCTGCATGTGCAGGGAGGGAGCATGGACCTCAGATGCGATGGAAACACAGCAGCAGGGTCTGGGAGAGCTGTGTGCTGCTGGAAGAAGGCAGCCAGACTGCTCCCATCCTCTCACCTGCTTCCATTGGTGGTGACTGTGTTAGTTTACATCGGAAAAAACATTAACTATTACCTGTCCAGGACTAGGATCTAGTCTGAGAAAAGGTTGTTGGTGACTACTGCGTCATTGTATGGATCATATCCTCCTCACACTAGTGCCTTTCAGCAGTGTCTCTTGTCCTTCATCAAATCATGCCCCAGAAGCAGAAACTAAAATAAAAAAAAAAAATGTTCAAAACAAATACAAAAGCCTTTAATGAATGTCTTCACAAAGGGTTGAGGGCTTGTCTTGCCTGTATACATAGATACTTTAAACTCACTACTCAGGCTGTGCATATAATGAAAATATACTCCAATATTACAAGGCCTTTAGCTCTTTTATCACTTTACAACTTTGTAGGAAAAGAAAGAATTTAATGGATAAAATAAAACCAGGAAATGAACATATTAAATATTAAAATATTATAAAAATATACAGGAGGACAAGTTCAAGCACAGTTGAGGTCTATCTCTTACTCAGACACCAGTGTGGTGTTATTCTGGTGAGATTTAGGAGTACAGACATGAAGAGAACGGGACAGAACTAAGTAGGGTTTGGGAGGAATGACATGGGGATACAGTTTTGGGGGCAGAGCCAGAAAGGCTGAGACTGATTAAAAGGGAAATGCATACATGAAGGTAGTATTTGAGTAAAGGAGAAATGTAAGATGTGATATACAGCTGGATGCTTGTCTGTGGAACAAACAGAAGAAGAGCCGGAAAGGCTGAGCAGGGCTTGTTCAACCAAGGAGTCTGGGTCTGAGGATCAGGTCCTAGAAGTGAGCAGAAGAGAAGATTTGGACAAAGAGCCAGAGCAAAAGGACACAAAATCATATACACACACACACCCACACACCCCACAACAGCTGAGGCTGGGAGGGACCAGAGACTGGCTAGTCTAACACCCTGCTCAAAGCAGCGTCGCCTAGAACAGGCTCTCAGGCTTGTGTCCCACTGGGTTTTGGATGTCTCCCAGGACTCCTCAGCCTTCCTGGGCAACTTGTTCCAGTGTCTGACCACCATCACGGTAAGGTAAAAAAAAAAAAAAAAAAAAAAATTAAGTGGAATTTTCTGTATTTGTTTGTGCCCACTGCCTCTTGCCCTTTCACTGGGCACCACTGAGAAGAGCCTGCCTCCATCCTCTTTGTGCCCTGCCTTCAGGTGTTCATACACGCTGATAAGATCCCCCGGAGCCTTCTCTTCTCTAGGATGAATTTTCCCAGCTCTCTCAGCCTCTTCCCAAATGACAGATGCTCCAGGCCCTTTATGAACTTCTTGGCACTTTACTGGGCTTGCTCCAGTCTGTCCATGTCTCTCTTGCACTGGGGAGCCTAGAACTGGACCCAGCACTCTGGATGAATCTCTCCAGCACTGAGCAGAGGGGCAGGATCACCTCCCCCAACCTGCTACCAACCCTCTTCCTAACACAGCCCAGTGGCTGTTGAATGCAAAGGGACATTTCTGATGCATATTCAACATGGTGTCCACCAGGACCCCAGATCTACAAAGCTGCTTTCCACCCAGGTGGCCCCCAGCCTGTGCTGGTGCATGGGGCTGGTCCTACCCAGGGGCAGAACCTGGCATTTCCCTTTGGTGTACTTCATGAAGCCACTTTTTTTCCAAGAAATGCTGGACCAAATGATCCTTGAGGTCCCTTCCAACCTGGTATTCTGTGATTCTATAAGTCCCTGTTTGCCCATTTCTCTGGCTATTGAGGTTCCTCTGACCGGCAGCACACTCACCTGATCAATCAACTCCTCCTCCTGGTCTTGTATTGTCTTCAAACTGGCTGAGGGTGGATGGGGCAAGCTGTGATAGTATTTCCTAGTGTTTTTTTTATACTCGATAAATTCTATATGTAATTTTGGTGTACCACTTCCACACATATAAAGAAACCAATCTAACCTCTCTGAAATCTTGTCTCCTGGCATTGCAGTGACATTATTGGGGCCACCAACAGGTTTTGAATTGTAGGTTCAGCCCCTGAAGCCTTTCTCTGCTCTTTAGACACTGAACACATCTAGCCTTCAATGAGATGATCTCAGACAGGGGAGAGATACCTTTCAACAGACTTACTGCTTCAGGTGATGCCTGCAGAAGTTTGTTGCCATCTGCTTTTGCTGAAAGCTAAATACCTCCAAATCACAGCCTCTCTGCTTTGATATTAGCAAAAAACCAACCAACCAAACAAAAACAACAACAAAACTCAAACAAACCCAAAGAAAGCAGCAGTGCTTTGTCAGTGTCCCTGGCTGTGTCCCTGGCTGCTAGGATAGCCTTCCAGTGACTGGTACAAAGTTCAAGGATTTGTCACAGCAACATCTAAGTTTTGCAAGCAGTGGAGTTGGCCCTCACCCCAGTATAGAGCAGAATTGGCTCTGCCTTTCCCAAAACACAAAACAAGGGCTTGTCCCCTGGGCTGCTTGGTGCTTTGACATCTTGTCTCCATGGCAGTGCTCAGCTGGCAAGAGTGACAAAAGAGGCCCTAATCATTGACTCGGGTCGCCCTGGCCAGCGCAGCCATGCTGGGTGATGCAGCAGGCACAGCAGCTGCTGCGGCAGGCAGTGAAGAGGCAAAATGGCTCTGGCTCTCCTCTTGGCAGCAATCCTGGGACTTCTTATTGTCAAGGCTGTTCTGTTTCAGCCGAGAAAGCCGGACTCCCCTCCTTGCATCAGGAGCTGGATCCCTTGGTTTGGAGCTGCATTTCAGTTTGGGAAAGCTCCTCTGGAGTTTATAGAGCAAGCTAGAAGCAAGGTAATGGCTGTGGTGGCGTGCCTGCTCGTGGGTGTGTGCTCAGGGTGGCTGCCTGTGAGGGGAAAAGCGAGGAGAAACTTCTGCGTTGTTTGCCCCTTTCCTGTCACATTTTGTAATGTCAGAAGTGTTTAGCTGGTGAAAGACCGGCTTTGCACCAGCAGCGTTGTGAAGCCGTGGATCTGATCCAGGCATGATCTCTGTGCTGTGATCATCCTGTTTGGACCCAGCACCTCTGCTCTTTTGCTTTTGCAGTCGGGCTATATGTTAATCTCGGTTTCAGATAACGTGGAAAGCCCTGTGCCAGGCCCTGGGTCCAGAAAGCTAATCATTTGCATGCCTCAAGTTAGGTGGGATTTTTTAGTACCAGCTGTTGTCCCTCAACATTCAAGAGAGACACTGGCATGCTTGGCAGGCAACTTTTTCCATCCTAAAAAAGTTATCAAAGGTGGCTGTGAAGATTTACCCCTGGACGTGCCTTCCTTTCTCTATGTCTGTGTGATAGAGAGCACCTAAATGCGTAATTTAGCTTAGGTGCTCAGTTTCTAGGCAGCTAATACTGACACAAAAGCCAGTTTCCCATTGTCATTCAGTGATGATACCACCTGCTATCATCAATATTGTCAGGCAATAGCTTCAGGTGTTGGATACTGAAGGACTGCACAGCCCGCTACTTGCAAACACTAACTAAAAATGAAAACACTGTAACATCCTGAAATAAAAAAAAAAACACCTAGATGTTTAAAACTTGCTTTCTGGTTTTGAACTATTAGATTCCGTATTTGTAAGTACTTCTTTGCAGGCATGGTTTTTATAAACTTGTGGTGTTAAATAAAAGCAGAGGGTCAAGTATAATCAGCTGAAGTACGAGGTGTAAGAACCTAAAGAGCTGCCAGTCTTGTATTAAAGCACATTGGGTGCACCACAGAGTGCTGTGTGTAAGCTCACATGTATGATCTGGAGTTCCTTGGCTTGTTTGAGCTGAACAGGCCAGTTTTAACCTTATATTACTGTGTCTTTCCTGTATCTTTCATCAGTGCGTGTCATGATCAGTTATTTGTACGTTTGTCTTAGGGCAGAAATGTAGGACTGGAAGAAAACTCATTCCAGTCCATTCTCCTCCTATTACAGGAACAACGCCATATAATCCTTTAAATAAACTGATCAAGCCTCATATAAGAAAAACAATCATAATTATTTCATTCTCATACAAAGCTGTTAGAGAAGCTCCTTGTTCTGTTGGAAACACATCCTTGCAGCGACCTGCAGATTAAAGCAGCCTGCCAAACTGTTCTTTCCAGTGCAATCCCTTTTGGGGACAGATGTTGCACCATGACTTAAGCTTACTTTAGTTGCCTTTTTCCCCAGGAAGCTTTTAGCAAGATCTCTTAGACAAAATTTTAAAACAAACTGGACAGAAGAGTTCTTTATGGGGGTTTGTTCACAGATCGAATGAGCGAAACTTTTACATATTAAAGAATGTATTGAAGTAGAAATGCAAACTCAGTGGCTCTCAGTCCATTAATTTGGATGTTCATTTCCCTGGAGACCCTTTAGGCTGCTGGTGGTGCTATGGCAGATGCTGACACATCTGAACATACCAGAAGCACCTGAAGGACTTTATAAACCCCAGGTTTTGTTGGGACAAAAACCAGAACAAGAAATATTTTCAATGGGAGAAAACCCAAAATAATGCAAAGCAGAAAAAGAAGGCTTTCTTAAATATCTCCCCTTTACTGTGTGTTTGCAGATAGGACCTTTCCTTTAACTTTTTTCTTAGTCCAGCAACTCAGCATCCTTGTAATTTGTGGCCTCCCTAGGTCCCTCCTGGGACAAAAGGGACTTCTCCATCGGGCTGGCTGCCTGCAGCACAGTCATCCAGCAGTCTCCCTGTCCCTGGGCAGGGCTATTCTCTTGTTCTCCCATTCCTGTCCTTGAACACCCCAGGCACATCCCTCTCCTTTGCCACCTCCCACACTGGCATGATGTGCTGAGACCAGGAGAGAGAAGCCTTTTCCTGCCTGCTCCCTTTTGAAGGAGTAGGCACTGTAGCATAGTGCAGCCAAATAAAGCAGGTGCTGCTGCCAAAGGGGTCATTAACAGGCATTACAAGTGTTGCAAAATACTTCTGCAATAATGCCAAGCTCCTTAATATTGCCAGAGAACAGGGGTAAGTGTCCTTAGTATGAGCAAGCTCTCCTCGTAAAAGTTGGTGTAGAAACAGGCTCTAGGCAGTGTGAAACCTCTCCAGCTCCATAGGGTCATTACCTTCAGGGAGGACTTTTGCAGTTAGAAAATTCCTCCCCTGGATTAATTCTTCAGCCTGGCAAAGTGACACTCATTTATTTTTCTTTCTTAAAGAGTTAGCTTTCTTATTATTATCCCTTTTGTGTATATCCCTCACTGCTTTTTCTCTCAACCCCTGGAGTAACACACCCGACTTGCATTGCTTCCAACCCGCACTTTGCTTGAAGTTTGCTGCTTCTGTTTTCCACCTACAGAAGATGATGTGGGCGGGAAGAATTGTCTGGTTTTCCCCTTGTATCATTAGTGTGTCTAAGAAAAGAAAGATCCCCTGCCCTAATGAAATATTTAATCTCTGGTCTAAAAAAAGATGCCACCTCTTCCTCCAAAACCTGCCTGGTCAGTTACAGCAGTTTTGCAGGTGGTCTGGGATGAGCAGGGTGGGTAACCAGAGCCACCATGCAACGTCAAATACCGGATTCAGAGGATGTTGCTCCTCACTTTGCCTGGCAAGCATGGTAAGAGTTAATAAGGAATTCCAAATGCTTCTTACCAGTTTGCTAGTTAAGCTCACAAGAAAAGTTCAGTTAAACCCATGAGATTGTTCTGCACTCTCATACAGACCTGTGGATCCATACATGGCTCTCAGTATGTCAATTGCGTTCAGGACATGGTGCCGTGTCTCAGGACTCAGCTAGATGCCTCTCAGTCTTATTCTCTGTGTGTGGTTGCGTGAGGGATGGCTCGCTGGGTTACATGCCAAGGGACACGCATCCTGCATGAGGTTTGGTAGAAGGGAAATGGAATGGAGAAGAGGACAAGGCTTCTGGTGGAGAGTTTCCAAAGACAGCGTCCACAGTCGAGTCGCTAATGGTCTGCAACCCTGGTCTCACACACAGAAGACCAAAATTCTAAAGTCCCTGAGATAAAGAACATGGCATTTAACCCATGTGCAAGTGCATGCCAAGGGAGAGGGCCAGCCCAGCTCACCTAGCTCCCAGCGTGAGTCGTGACACAACTGCAGCTGTCTCAGCCAAGAGTTGTTGCTCCCTGCCTGGCAGTGCCCCTGGGAAAAAATAGCTGTTTCCCTGATTTCCTTCCTTTGGGATTTTGGAGAACATCCTTCTGAAGTTTTTATTTCTCTGCAGTGTTGCTTTCACGTAGGCTCAGCTCTGCCTCTCATCATGGCGTTGCTGTTTTGTGCAGTGTTTCCCAGTCTGTGGAAAAAACAGAGCTTTCATGAGTGAAAGCAGCTTCATAGGCCCTAAATCCTAAGAGGATTTTTGTTTTGCTTTCTGTATCTCTATATGTCATCAGGTGTCCTTAAACACTTTAGACAGCAGTAAACTGGAACACAGCGTTGGCAGGTGATGCCTATGCTGCGTTGGTACTCACCCGTAACACAACATGGTAAATGCAGAACTGCTCGACAGCTTATTCCAGCAGCTGATTTTACTGCATTAGAACATCAGCTTAATTATGCTGGGACAAATGAAAAGTCTGTCTATTCAGGTGTCTGTCTCAAACAGCAGCAATTAGCGGATGCTCAGCACCAGGGTGTGAGGAGCACACCCAGATGAGAGTATGCTGCCTTCTGCTTTTTCTTCCCAGCTTCTGGTCATGAATAGTACAGAGACCTGCTGGGCTGAAATTTGCATCCAGATGATCTGACTATGATAACCCGATCTCTTTTGTTACTCTGTGTATAATTTTGGCTTCACAGCATCCCACGACAATGAATGCATAATTTAACCATGAGCCATATGAAGTATTCTGTCTGGTTTTAAACCAGATGCCTTTTAATAGGTGCCCATGACCTTTGACATTATGAGAAACTGGGAATAATGATTCTCTTTTCACCTTTCCTGGGATCTAAGTCCACTCAGTCTCCTTTCATTGAAACTGTCGTTCATGCTTGCTGTGCATCCCTTTGCCTTTCCTAGCTCAGTATACCCCGCTGAGGTGGAAGTAAATCGAAGATGTGGACACAGGATGGGTTTAGATGTTTGCTGTCCTTTCTCTTCTCCTTTCCTAGCAAGATGAGAGCTCTAAATTAATGATTAGAACTCGCATAATAGATCTTGGAGTAATTTCAGAATATGATTCTTTTAGGTCTTCTTCTTCTGTGATGTTTCTAGGTTTCCTCATAGTTTAGACTCCTAAATGAATCCAGATCATGAGTAAACTTTTAATTCCTTCTTCTAAGGAATAAATTAGGAATATGTTTAAAGCCACACACCCTTACATCTTCCTAAAAGCTATATTGGGCTCTTCTTAAGCCTGGAGCTTCCCAGGTCCTTCTTCAGGAGCCCTTTAGAAAGGCACCATGTGTTTGCCTGCCCATCCTTCTGTTGCTGGTGGTGATTTCACAGATCATGATAGGTAGTTCTGCAGCTTCATATTTTAATCCCTCTGGGGTTTTGAAATATTTATCATCAATTTACCTACCACATGTTGAACTCTATTCTACTGAATGCTTCCTCTAAAACAAGGTCTTGGTCCATTATTCGCAGTGAAAGGCTCCAGGGTGGGATTTGTCTTAAAATGATGTAATCGCTAACTTAGATTGCTTCCCCACTTGGTTTCTTTACACTTTGAGCATTTATCAGGCCCAGCAACAGCACTGGGAGACTTCCTGCATCTGGTGTGTTTGGAAAAGTCTTTATTATTTGGAACAGGGATTGCCATTAGTAGCTTAATCCTCAAACCTTTTTTAGTATTTTGATTTTACATTTAATTTAACCAATATCACATTTATTTCTAATTTCCTGTTTGGACACAGAATTCTGCTTTCTGAAAGATGTGTCTTTGAATATCCACCATCACTGCTGTTCAATGAATCTGGCTTGTTCTGGAGGTCCTTTATGGAGCTTTATTTTATTTCCTTTTTTTTTTTTTTTAATATTGGTTTACTTTTAATTATTGTCAATAGATCGCAGGGGTTTGGTGAGATTCCAAGCCAAACTGTCTGTGTAGGTGTTTACAGGTGAACAAGATGTCCAAGCTTTCCTGACGGCCAGTGGACACGTAGCCAGCCCTGTCAGCAGAGTGAGGGCAGTGCAGCTTACCTTACGCAGAGGTGTGCAGTGGCTGGTCAGATGAATCAGTTTTTAGGGTCCCCTGACTGCACAGACTCAATCTCTGTTGTCTATCAGGGCAGCTTAGGCATCTTGCTCACATGTAATCATCTGAAATAAAGCGTTCCAATCTTTAATTAAGTGCGACCTTAATTGAATAATTAAGTGTTATTGCAGTTGCTGTTAGTTCAGATTTAATTTTATTTTGAACTTAGTTTAAGTACATGTTAATGTTAATTCAAATTTTTTAAAAAATCTAATTTAAAAACAAACTTGGTAAAATTCACTGATTTTTATCCAGCCTGATGATGAGGACCTGCTGTTATCCATAAAAAAGCAACCTTAGCAATTTAATTATTATTAAAACAATATTTAATATCACCCAGAGAGTTTAAACAGTCATTCTTTCTTTAATAATTTACACCTGAAGGACACAATCAAAATTCAATTGATGTCATGAAGAATCTTTTCCTTGGCTTCAAAGAGCTTTTGATGAAGCAGGCTTTACAATGCAGTCACAGGCAACAAAATAAATGGTTAAAGTCAGTGGTATAAACCACGTGCACAAGGTGGGTTTGAGCCTTTTCAGTACCCCAAACAGACCAACAGGAAACTTCTCATCCTTGTCAGCAGCGTAACCTGGAAAAGAAAGTCAAGTTCTGTGATGCGTGTAGAGACTTTACGAAAGCCCTGAACATTTCCATATGGTCAGTAACTTTGCCAAAAGAAAGTGGTGCTCCTATAAATGTAAATTCTGGGCTTCTGATATCCAAGGCTTTTGCAGAAATTGCCTTGACTAAGCCAAAGATGCTAAAGATGCTTCATTTCCTAATTTTCATTTTTTTTAAGCCTAAATCTGACAACCAGTAGATAGTGCATATGTGTTTGCTACTTTACCTACAAATATCAGTGATCTTTTTCATACAGAAGTGAAGCCCTATTGCTGAAAGTTTGGAGAGGGCTCTAGGATAATAGATTAAGGGAAAATGAAAGAATGATTTATGGCATCAAAACCTTTCCCTGAATATAAGTCTCAACAAACTCCATCTCTTCTGCTCAAAGCTTGTTAGCTATTTTGATATTAATCATTAAACACCCATGCAAGAAAGAAATCATTGGTATCAGCAGAACCTATAAACTGAGGGGGGTGGGGGGTGGAGGGTGGAAGAGCACAAAAAAAACCCCACCTGAAAAAGATGCAGGAGGGGGGAGGTTTTGTTAAAAAAATGTTAATTGGAGTAAGTAGGGTTATGAATTTTTACAGTGCAGGTACTTTGCTATGGCGGTGGGTAATCCATCACTTGGGTTCTTTAAATCCAGGTAGGTTGTATTGTTTGAACTGTAATGTCATTCAAATATAAAATTTTACTATCAGAAAAGGAATCTCTTTTACTCAGGCAGGCACATATGGTGTTCTCTTCTGGTCTGTAAGTCTACAGATTTTGGTCTGATTTATGCTCGTGTTTGTGTACCTCTGAACCAAGGTGTACAGAGAGCAGGAAGGACTAAGTCCTCCCTCCTGACCCCTCAGCAGCACTGATGTCCTCTTGGGGCTTCTGTCAAACATGTTAACAATGCAGTAATGTGAAATCTTTGTTTGTTCCAGCATGGTCCTGTATTCACCATATTTGCTCTGGGAAAACGGTTTACTTTTGTGACTGAGGAAGAAGGCACTGAAGCATTTTTTAAATCAAAAGACTTAAATTTTGAACAGGCAGTACAACAAACTGTCGAGAACGCAGGTAAAGACCTAGCTCCTTTTTAATGGGAATAAAATCTAGTTACCCAGGAACATTAAACCCCAATCCAAAGCTCATTGCCTTTTTGAACATGCCTTAAATGCTTATCTTAACCCATGACCATGCTATAAAATGAGGGTGAAATTAAATTCCTTCATGGGGATCCAGCACTGTAAGCCTGCAAGGTGATTTGGATTCAGTCTCAAGGGATCAAAAGTTTCTCATCCAGAGACTGTTACTACTTTTATCACCAAGCAATCCCAGTTTGAGATCAGGTCTTTTTCTGTGGCTAGACACTACGCCTCTGTGTACCAGGTTTGGAGCAATAGTATGTTGTCCTATCACTTAATTAGAAAACCATCTTGTAGCAATAATTAGTTGTAACCCTGCAGTACAACAGTCATTAGAAAGGGATGAGGTATATGTGCCATCCACAATGGTGTGCTCCATCAGCTCGTGTTTATATCTATGTGAATTTATGCAGATAGGAATTCTTTGAGTAGCTTGGCAATTTTGGACTGTGGAATGGGAGAAAAGCAACTTGCCAGAGAGATGAAATCACAGAATCCCTGTGGCCAGAAGGCACTGATGGAGTTCACCTAGTCCACGCCCCAGCTTGGAGCAATGTCAGTGACAGCAGGTTGCTCAGGGCTGTGCCCAGTTGGATCTTGAGTATCTCCAAGGATGGAGACTCCTCAACCTCTCTGGGCAAACTGCTCCTGTATTGGACTATCCTCACAATAAAAACATTCCTATGGCTCAATGGAATCTCCGGCATTGCCATTTGTGCCTTTTGCCTCCTGCCCTAAGAAGAGCCTGGCCTCATCTTCTTTATCACCAGACATTTATCCACACTGATAAGTTTTCCCCGAGCATTCTCTTCTCCAGGCAGAACAGTCCCAGCTCTCTCAGCCTCTCACAGTATGACTGAGAGGATGTACTCCTGTAGCATGAAGACCCAAACTGGTTTTTCTTGAATTAATGTATTTTTCTTTTTAGTCAGTTCTGTGGAGCACATGCACATGTCTGTACATCCATACTGGTCCTGGGTGGAAATCTCCGGACTGTTGATTCTGGCACTGAAGCTGCTTGAGGCAGGAAGATGTTACACAGACTGGTAGAAGCAGAGGGCTCACCAAAATCTTTACAGGATTAGAAAGAAGCTTTCTGGGAATTTCACTCTAGGAAAATGAGGGTTAAAGCATTTAAGTTAGAGTTATAAGTTATGCGTAAAAAAGATTCACTCTTTCAGTGAAAATCTATTTTGTCTACTTTCCAAAATGTTTTTGTTTCTTTTCGTATGTAGTTTCTGTCCCGGCAGAAGCATTTTATCAGAACCACAGTAATCTCTACAGCATGATGAAAGGAAAAATGGGTCCCTCCAATCTGCACATGTTCACAGGCACTTTGTGTAAGGAACTACATGAGCACATGGCACATCTGGGCACAGGGGGCACAGGCGACCTCAATGAGCTGGTAAGGTAAGGGATCTTTGCAAGCACCTCTCTAACGCATGACTATCCTATATGGAAGCAGAGATGTTTCTGTAAATCAGGTGGAGCTTGATTGTGGAGGAATTATAGAGGAATGAAGCTGGGTTAATTAACACTGATAATATCCAGCTGTGGGCTGGCTTCAGGGGCGGGGGGTTGGCTGATGTGGATAATGTGCAGCTGTGGCTGGTTCCTGCTAAGTAGTTAAATAGCT
>JAVJGJ010000059.1:77446104-77462433 GCA_035590215.1 Microhierax caerulescens | reverse complement strand
GCTGGGGCAGGGGCTGGGGCACAGGGCTGATGAGGGGCAGCTGAGGGAACTGGGGGAGTACAGCCTGGGGAAGAGGAGGCTCAGGGGGGACCTTATTGCTCTCTACAGCTGCCTGAGTGGGGATTGTAGGCAGGTGGGGGTCGGTCTCTTCTCCCAGATAACAAGTGGCAGGACAAGAGGAAAGGTCCCCAAGTTGTGCCAGGGGAGGTTTAGACTGGAAATTAGGAAAAATGTTTTCACTGAAAGGGTTGTCAAGCACTGGAACAGGCTGCCTATGGAAGTGGTTGAGTCACCATCCCTGGAGGTGTTTAAGACATGTAGATGTGCTACTTGGGGACACAGTTTAGTGGTGGACTCAGCTGTGTTAGGTTAACGGTTGGACTCCATGATCTTACAGGTCTTTTCCAACCTAAACAATTCTATGATGCCATCATTCCAAGTACTTTCCTCTTTCTCTCATTTGTTTGTATAGCTCAACTCCATATATTTACCTATGTTCGTTGGTCTTTCCAGTCAGATGATTTCTTGTAGGTATTAACTCTGCTAATTCAGTAGTCCATCTAGAGTTTCTTGATTATTATTACACTCCAGGTGGCCGCGTGGGCAGGCTTGTAAACTGCTCTTTTTAGCACCAGCTGATATGGAACAGTTTGTCTTTTTTATAGAAATGCATTAAGGAGTAATTTAAACAAAATTTCCCTTCTAGCAAACTCTTCACCAATTTAAAATCCCTTATAACAATTCCTGCCTGTCTGAAATCCAAAGCAGAAACCCTGATGCATTACCCTCTAGTTACATAATTCTTAAAAACCAAGCTAGTTTGTTTTTTTAGAAATTCACATTTCTTCCATGAGGAATAGGGGATTGCCATTTCAAATGTATCACCCTGCTTCATTACTGCTGAGATTTTTTTTCTTGCTTTTATTGGATTTTGATGTTAATAGGTTTCCTTTTCAGAAAACAGTCATAGCTGACCCCCCCCCCCCAAAAAAAAAAAGAATAACAAAACCCCAAAACCAACCAAACAAAAAAAAAACACCAAAAAACCCCAACCCACAAGATTACATCTTCTGTAAGACAGCTTCATCAGAGTAGGTAGCCACCATAAACTTGACAGGGTGTTACTTGAAGGCCTTGGTAGAGTTGCACTGAGTTTCTGGAGGCTGGTATTTGTTCACCCAGCATTCAAGAGATTTACTTCTGTCAGTGTCACCCACACAAACTTTAGCCCATATTGCTTTATTCCTTGTGTTGTTCCCTTTCTCTTAAAGCAGCTCAGGATGGAGCGAGGAGCCCTCAGGGTACAGACAGGCTGGTTTTTGTTGGGAAATTGTTCTTTTTCTCACACACTGACTTGCATCTGAGAATGGGACTGTGCAGTCCTTGCCTCTCACCTGTGTTACGGCTCATACTCCTTGCATTTATCAGTGCACAGCATCTTAGAAATGGCCGCTGTGCAAGATCTGCATGAGCCATCTGTGCGCTCTGATACAATTTTGTGGCTGAGGGAAGGTACTGGTTGAACATTTGCTTTGTGCATCTATTTAAAAGGAGAAGGTCACATTTATAGGCATTTCAATAGCTCAAGATCCAGGATTTAGAAAAAAGTGTGTGTGTGTGTACAGGAAGAATGCTTTCAGGGTGATTTTTAAAACCTCTGTAGCACTTCGAGGCACCAAGTATGTTTCTAATGTGACCCTCGTTTCTTTCCCTGAGTAGGTGCTGCCTTTTGAATTCAGACTCTTACCACTAACAGGTTGAATGCACAAAAATGTCATTAGTGCAACTTTGTATTGAGGATTAACTGTCCAAGGTCATTTTTAGCCTGTAGAAATAAAGTTAAGCTTTATTTATATAAGGCTGATTTGGAAAAAAAAGTTTCTTCCCACAGGCTCGTTGGAAAGAGGCAAATTTAGAGAAGAATGCTTTCTTGGACAGCTTTGTGGCGTTTGGAGGAGGGAAGCATCAGTGTCCAGGAAGGTCAGTGAAACAGCTGGGGTTTATTTATTCCCAAACCCTGCAGAGAACAACTCTCTTGAACTGGGCTCCTCTTACACTTGGAGGTAAAGTGTTTTCACTGCTTTGCTCTTTGTCGGTCTCCTAATGTTCAGTATTATCTGGACCTTCTTTAACTGATTTGGAAGTGGTTTAATTCCTGGAAAAGACAGGTAAAGTCACAATGTAAAAGCAGAATCTGACTCTATTATATGAAAGGATATCTCCCAGGGAGGAAAGTCAGCCTCACTCTGCTGCTGCTGAGGCATCTTTTCATCTGGGGAGGGTTGTTGCACTTATAAACATGCCAGTTTACAGAGGCCTGGAGGTTGCCATAAACTGGTTATAAACTAACCTGAAGAACATTTCGCTTGGTCTGAGACACTTTTTCCATCCTCTATGATGCCATTGACATCTTTGCTAATCTTCAAATGTCTTAGCTGGCTCCTCTCTGTTTGACTCTTGTCTTTGCATTAAGGCCCACACAATTGCACAATGGCTTAAATTGCAGATCCTGCCTCTCTTCACTCCTCCAGCAATGCCAGTCTCGATGCTTCCTGCATTCCTTCTGCTGTTTGTTTTCTCTGCTGTCCCTCTTCCTGGAACAGGTCCCAGGGAGCCAGCTGCTCCTCATTTCTGTGTTCAAACATCTCTATGCTCAATCCTCTGCCTTCAAAACCTGGTCTCCTCTAAGCAGCAAGTAACCAAGAATCCATAAAACTAGTCAATTTAACTCAAGAGTCCCAAGTGGAACAAGGAATCTAGAGGGTGTCACAGAGGATCTGCATTCTTGAATCTGCACCCTATAGCAGGCTGGACACAAGTGTCAGATAAAACTTTGTGAAGGCATTAAAGACATAAACAACATGAATATAAATGCATTCACCATTTAGGCTTGCCAGAGCAAAGCGCTCGCTCACTGCTGTACCTCCATGGCTTGTGCCATATTCCTGAGCTAAATATGAGCACAGCTCATTCCTAGCAAGGGCGACAGCAGAACTCACAAGAGGCATCTGCAGGTACAGCACAAGCTGCAAAACAATGTTTCTGAAAGCTGATTGTTTATGTATACTGACCTATTTCTTTGTTCAGGCTGTTCTCTGGACTCTGATAGTATCTTTAAAATAAGTTTGTGGTTAGAAAGAATATGATAACATTTCTACGTAGTCAATGGATGAAGAATCTTTTTCTTGCTAACAGGAGAAAAGTCCTTTCAAACCCTTTGGCAGTCCACATGGTAACACACACCTTCACGCTTTTCAGCAATAATTCTAAAAGAATAATGTGGTGGTTTTGGAAGAAGGGAAATTTAATCAAGGGATGTATCTAGATCCCAGGTTGCAGATTTCCTTGGTATGACTGAATGAAACAATGACATTTTAAGTTTAAGATGCATTTTCATTTGATTCAGTACTGGGATTTATAAGTGAAATGTCTGAAACATTTAATTTCTCCATTGCTAACAATCATTGTGAAATTATAAGCCAATTTAATCAAACAGAAGGCTAGAAAATAACTTATTCGTCAAATATTCCTGCAAACTGACATGGGAAGAGCTCCCAAAAGTCATTTCTGTGCAATCTTTTTTACCTAAGGAAAAAATCTGATGGTAGTGAAGCTACTTTTGTCTAACCAGGTGACTGCTGCCTGTGCTACTGTGCTTATCTTGCATGGCTCTGTCTGTTGTCTCCTATCTTTTGCTGGCATTGTAAAACCCTTCAGCACAACGGCTGTGACTTCTTTCTCAAACTCCATTTACTGCAGGACCTCAATCCACAGCTGGGCTCCTGAGTTGCAGCACAACTCCAATATGCAGCAGTGCACTGGGGGCAAGATTTCAGGAAGGACGCCTTTGTCCAATCCCCTTGTTACTAAATAAAATGGAAAGGCATTAATGACTCAGAGTTTTTACACGAAAAACTGCTCTAGGACTCAGTCATGAATATGAAAGACAGGTGGGAACTAAGCTGCAAGAAAGCTCGTGGCTTCTGCTCATTACAGTGTGCTGTGGGCGAGAAGGACACACCAGGGCTCTGCAGTCCTGCCTTTCACTCCTGGGCTGTCCCTCTGGTCACCCTTGGACATGTGTGTATCACCCCTGTGTCTCAGCACCTCTGTTTGCAGAGCAGAATCACGGCAGCAGCCTGTTGGGAAAAGCACTCTGAGATGTCATGGTGGGAAGTGCTGTGTTCAGTTGCTGGTTATATCCATTGCTGCTCAGACAGGTGGCAGATGAACACGGCTGCGGGTACGGAGGTGTCAGTGGGCCAGCCTGCATCCCGCTCTGCGTGTGTTTGGAGGACAGCCCTCTGTAAATGCAGCATTTCCACCGTCAGGGCAACCTAGAGGCATTTTGGTGTTTGGTTGCATCGTGGTACATCCGTGCCAAACCGGTGAGGATGGCTCAGAGGCAGGACCTCATGCAGCAGGGCCCAGGGCTGCACTGTGCAAACAGCGCAGTGGCTGCAAGGAGCCCACCTTTGTCCCGTGCTGCCAGCATGGTGTTTGGGCTAGTAAATCCTGCCTGACCTGAGATGATTTCCACTGAAATATCTCTGCACTGCATTCCCCTGAGCCCAAGGTCACCAAAAGCCCCCTATCTCAAGGTAATTCCAATGGGAAATCACAGAGGTAAGTTGGGTCTGATGCTATGCCAAAACAAACAGGCATCCTCCCATTCTGGAGCGCAGGGCGGCTCAGTGCGCAGGTCTGGATGGCTCTGCAGGAGTCAGCGGGGGGCTTGGGGGGCTTATTAACTTCTTCTTTACACCTGCCAGGCCAAACCCAGGCTGATGCCACATGCAGTCACGTGGCCGCCTTCCCAGTGAATTCCCCAACAGCTGCTTTGGCCGACTTTTACAGCTTCTTTCAGATAATGGAAAATAACTTGTGTAGAAGAGCAAGGTAGTAATCACGGTTTTAACTAGGTATTTAAACCATGTCTAAACTCTGCAAGTGAGTAATCCTATGACCTGGTGTAGGTGCATGCCAGTCCCTAAATGCAGAAGGCTCTTGTACGTATCAACATTAAAAAATAATAGCCTAGAGGAGTTCACCTGCAGTTATTTGAAATCTTCTCCAGACTGAATAAGAAAGACCTTTCTGAGTGTTACAGAAAAAAAAAAAAATCACACCCTTGGGTCTCATACTGCATTCTAATGCTGACGCATTAAATAATAGCCCCCGCTGTCACAGCTACTCTGATGTCGTCAGACTCTCAGCTGTATTATATAACTTTATATAGCACAATTAGTCATATAGCCTTTTCTATATTTGACTGTCTTCTCACTCCTATGAAGTTACTTCAAGTCAGCAAGAGTTAGAAGAATGTAAATGTTTATACAGTGGAAAAACCCGTAATGATAAGGAGCTGGTTTAAAATAGGGTGTCAGAGGGATACTGTCGGTCTAACATTTCACCGGAAAGAAGGGACAGCCGCTGCGTTCGTGTTCTTTGCTGAGTAATGAAGAAGCTGAACAAAGCTACGGCATATTTTCCTTCTGAAAATAAACTTTCAGGCAGAACTAAAACATGGAATGTAAAATCTGTCAAAGACACCCCGTTTCTTATCTGATGATAAACCAGGTGTGATTGTTAGGCTGGGCAGCCGATGTTTTCCTCCCTTTTCTTGCAGGTGGTTTGCTATCATGGAAATCCAGTTGTTTGTTGTGCTATTCCTATACAAATATGAATTTGTGCTTTTGGATGCAGTACCGAAGGAGGTAAAAGATCTGTGCATTTATATAGCGTTCCACATCTTTATGTCCTTCATTCACCACGCTCAGATGAACAACCGTGCTCAACTGTGGTTATGTATAATAAAGCAAAATTTTGAGAGGAGTGTTGATAAAACATGTAATGAATAATTCCATTTTTGTTTTAACTCAGAAAAGCCAGAGTAACTCCAGCAATATTTGTGGTACCGCACTGTCTATACAAGAAGGCACCTAAAAAGTATTTTGTCTTATCATTGCATAAATATTACACAAGATTTTATTACTGCTTTCTGCTGCTCATAAAAACAAAGAATAGGGAACTGGATTAATACTTCAAAGACAGGAAATCAAATGCAGCACTCACAGTGCTCTTCCACTACATATTCAGTGGTGGAAGATAAATGATTAGGGTAAGAATGAAAGAGCAATCATGAAACAGAAAGGTTTTACCATTAAGGGCGAGTGGTGCAGTCTCCACTCTAAGCAGTAACTTCCTCCTCCATATGCACTGTTTCCTTTCCACTTTCCAAAAATAATTTTTCCTCCCAAATGTACACTGCTGCTAAGTAAGTATATCTACCTGTCACTACTTAAACATGACACACATGCTCTATAGCTAAACTGCCAAGGAGAAGAGGGAGAAGTTTAGTGTGGCATGGGCTTTGTATGATTGCCCTTTAGGCTGGAAGTTGGAAGCTCAGAGAATTTAATTCCTCTCCTTGAAGAACACAAGAGTTGATCTCAAGTAGTGGTAGGAAGTCCACCCAGAATATGGAAGAAGGTTGTTTCTTCCTGACTGATGGTGTGTTGCTACACCAGCTCTCACTGGAGTTGATTGTAACTTGGCTCTGCACCCACAGGCTATTATGCTAGCGAAGATATTCAAAATCATTTGAGTTTCTAAGACCTCATGTGTCATCCGCTGTCAGAGTGGAATAAAAGTAATCCGTGAAGGCTCTACTCAATGGCTTCAGCAAAGCCAAGAAAAACTCTCGGTATTTGGCTTTGGTTCTCTTAAGGCTGAAGCTCCAAGAGTATGTTTGTATCTTAATATTAAAGCACGATGATAGTTCCATTAACTAACTTAAATGATTCTACTAATTTTCTTATTTTTGCAGAGCCCTTTACATTTGGTGGGGACACAGCAACCCATGGCACCATTCTGGGTCCAGTACAAATGCCGGGAATAAAAGTTGCCTGGCACTAACCTTCCTTTGCCAGCCACCCCTGGATGGATGGACCACTGAGCTGCTTCCCTATCCTACATCTTCAGATAGGTTCTCTGCCTTAACAGTGTTTAATTTTGACTGTAAATGCTATATACATCCCTGCATTGTGGTATGCCATACCAGTGTAGCTGTACCTGTGCTTCTTCACCTGTTTGCCTACCTCCTGGTATTTAAAAATCAAGCTCTCCTGCTGCATTCATAATTTGTGGGCCAATTATTCACAGACTTTGCAAATCTGATATCCTAAACTCACCAACCAGACATTCAGGACATAAAGCGGCTATGTTTGGAAATCCTGCATGGAAGTCGTGCTAGAACCAGTGGAAAAGCAGGTCCCTTGGGCCAGGTCGCTGCTTCCTGTGGGTCTCCTCAAATGAAGGCCAAAGCGGCGCCTCATGCTAAGAAATCAGATTGGTAACTCCATACAGCTCCCTGGTGCTGGTGTGCACAAATCACGGGACAGTGCTGAGCAGAGACCTCCGCACCAGATCCACAGCCACGATAAACTAGCGTGACTTACGTATCACTGCCTGTGAAGGTAGATGAACATCTGCCCTGCTCTGCCTACAATCGGTGCCAACTTTTTGCAAATAAAAATGCATTTGTAATGGAAAAATTGCAAGTATGGGAATCACTGAGCTCTTGTTCTGTTTTTGAAGCACCTAAAATTTCTACTGAGCTTTACTTGCTCCAGAGGATTCAGAATCAGTCCTTGCATGAATATGCAATGAAAGTTTGATCGTGATGTTTGGCTTCTAATGAAGTGACTGCAAGAAAAGCTACTGCTATTCATTAGATGGGTTGTCTAATACCTAGAACATTTTTGCTTTCCCTTTAACATGACTTACTTATAGAACAAATTGCACAAATCTCAAAATATTTAATCCTATAAGGAACACCTAGTAAAAGTTGTTCGAAGAAGCTGTCAGATAAGTTCAGATACCAACATTTTGACTGCTGCCAGATCTTATATATGATGATAGCTGGCATGTATTTTTAGTCTTTTAAGTAAAGATTATTCATCATTTTAGAAGTATTTCCAAAAAAAGAACCCACAAATGGACTTTCAACAACTGTAAAACCTATGGGAATGATATCCAGAGGAAAATAACACATTGTGTATTTCATTACATGGTTGGCTTACCTCAGTTAGGGATACAACAATGTAACAAACTTTAATGATTTATATGGCTGGAAAATTATTTGTTCAGCTTCTAATTTAGCTCACAATTGTTAATTCTGCAAGAGTGGCACTCAACTGCTGTTCCAATATCTCTTCCATAACTGAAAACTATTCTGTTGGTTTTCATGTGATTATTACCCAAAAGTGTATATTTTAATTTTAAAATTTGGAAATGTCCACAATATTTGTTCAGGTATCCTGTAGTTTTGCAAAGATAATTTTTTTTTTAATTGCACATTTTTCATTTTTCTGTTTAATTACTTTTGGGATTTTGTGTGTGTCTGTGTGGGTTGTTTTAGTTGTGATTTTTTTTTCCTGTCAAGAAAGGTAACTCAAAAAAGCAAAATTATGTAATGAAAAATGGCTTTAAAGTGAGATGTCCATAAAGGAAAGTATAACCTGAAGGTCAGCATCAATTTGGTTGGAATCAATAAAAGACATGTGAAGCCACCTGTGAAGACATCCAGACACACCACTGCACTGGGTTCTAACCTGTCCTAAGCACAGTCACAGTTCCGGTGCAGCTCTGCATATTGCTGAGTTTTTCAGACTTGGTGTGATCCTGTTTCTGCTGAGAGCTACATCGTTCATCCCACAAGAACAACCCGTGGGCAGCATTAGGGTATGTGATAAAAACTACATTCCTCCACACACTGAGAGGAGCACAGAAGCAAAAGCAGGTGAGGACCCAGAGCAATGCCCTGCCCAACACCTCCCAGGACTGGCCATGTCCTGGGCTGACACCCAGCAGCAACAATGGGGAAAGCTCCCACCTTTTGGGCTGAGGGGGGGACGCTGTCCAGGGGTATGGGACACCTTGTGGGATGCAGGAGAGGGGCAGCTTGTGGTCACGCAAGCCTTACAGGATGCTTAGGGGAAGAACTAAAGGTGGGGAATCGGAGGAATCAACGTGTGTTGGGCAGGACCAAACATGGAAAAACAGAGAACTACAGGGATAAAAGGTTAGTTGCACATACACAGTTTGCTGAGTGGCATGCTTGTCTGGCTATGCCATGTGCCTGATCAGTGCAGCTTGTCCTCTCTTCTCCTTGCACTCTGTAACTCTTCTCCTGGGTGAGGGACTGTGTGTGCACACACGGGTATGGGGGTGTGAGTGCAGCAACGGGAGTGGGACCATGGGGCGGAGGGACCATGGGTCCGTGGTGCCAGCAGCTGGAAGGAGTGTGGGTGCCTATACTGTGTGGGTACGTTATGTCGGCATGTGATCACTACCAGAAACCCAACCAGTCTAGCTGGTGAGTAGGTGAAGTGTGTGTCTCCTAAGGTGAGGTCTGTGGAGGAGCTGGCTGCTGGAGGGACAGGGGGATTCAGGCCAGCTGCCACAGAACCTGCGGGATCTGGGGATTGGCTGAGACCCATTTGTATGTGTGTGTGTTTCTGTGGGCAGGAGGCCGCCAGGGAGAGCAAGGATTCAGGACCAGCAGCCGCAATGTATATGTGTATTTTTTTATCTATTTTGCACTCTCAGACCTTTGCCCTGATCTACCAGAGAAGGGAGCAGGACAAAGCCATCGGTGCTGCTTGTGTGAGTGCTGAGTGTTTCTGTGTTGGCCGGTAGGGCCTTCAGAGCATGCACACGTTGCACATGTGAGTTTGTGCATGTGCCTGCTGGGAATCCATGTGCAGCTTCACTGCAGGCCGGACCCAGGGACATGGATCTGCGGCAGCCTTGTCTCTGTCAGGCTACTAGATTTAGCAACTCCCCAGTAGTCTAGAATCAGTCATGAAAATATTTGTCCTGAAAGGCAGGACATGTTTTTATTAAAGTGTAGGCTTTTGGCAGGGAAGAAGTACCTGTTCTTGACAGCAAGGGAGATACCAAACAAGCAGGTGAAGAAAAGGGGGCTTGACTCTGGGATCCCATCACTGTGCGACAGCCCTGTAGTGGATAACAGCTCCATGCACTTGCCATACTTCCCTAGGTAGAAAAAACCAGAGGTGGAGTAGTAAAGCAATGTGGTGGTCAAGTGATAAAGCTAAATGGGTTCTTCTTCCCGGAAATAATTTGGAAGCTTCTGGGGGAATGAAAGTCTTTCCCACTGGGACAGGGTTAAACAGATATTAGGTGGTCATTATGATACCCTCCTCAGGAGTGGGTTAACAATATCTAAATTATTCTTCAAGTGTTTGCCCAGTTTGCTTTTAAATACAGCAGTGCTGAGTTTCCACAGGGCATTTGATTTCTTACCTGACTCTCCCTACTGTTAGAAAGCTTTCCTGCATATCAGTAGCAGGAGTCAGAGTGAGGTTTTACTCACACCGTTACCTCAAGGGTGTATGAAGTAGGAGATTTTTAAGCCCATAGAGGAAAAAAATTAATGTATTTTGACCTATCTTTGTATTTCTACCTTCTATATGAAGTACAGATGTTAAAGGGAATGCAGTGGTCATCCCTCAAAAAACATCTTAGAAATGCAATTGTTCTTCCTCCAGACATAGGCCAGATCTATCTGAGCAAAACCCATGGTTTGGGCTGGCCGGGACTATATGTTGGTATTCATTTATATTGGGATAAGTAACTCCCAAGTCTAAGCCAGTGAAACAAATGGTAGGAGTCCTCTTAATGAGAGAGAGGAAACCTAGAGTTATGAGAAATGAGCAATAAAACTATTTTAAATCAAATTTCCTTTAATATTTTATTGTATACTGAAGAGGAGTTTCAGGTAAAAAACCCACAGAAACCAAACCTTTTTTGATACTTTCAAGGAAAGTATAAATATTTTCCCTGAAATCATAAATTCCCTGTGGAAATAAAATATTTGACAGAAAACTCATCTAAACATTTTGAATTAAAATCGTTGACCTACTGCAAGTGTATCTTCTCCAGTCAGCATGGTGAAAAGATTAGCCGTATATCAGCAGCCACCTCCCAGAATAATCACAACTTCTTTTATGTCTTCCCTTTAATGAGCGTCACTGAAGGCCCCTCTCATCTGTACTTAGCAGTCAAGTATCTCAAGTGGTCTCTTTCTTTACACTAGTAATGGTATTGGATATCTTTTCTGTGCCACTGATTGTCACAGAAACCAGAAGTTTAAGCTTAGCACATATACCTCCTGAAAATAGATATCTGGGGACTCAAAAGATATGGCTGTAGCCAGAGAGGTAAGCTAAAAATAATGACTTCCTTTTGAAAGGAAATTAACTCTAAGGCCCTCGAACTGTGCTGTGCCTAAGCACTGTGCCAAGCAAAACTCGACTTTAGCATGTGTTTTGCTTTAAGCAAACACTTAAAATGGATTTGCAGAATCAGAATGGATTCCAGTTTTAGCACACGCTGAAGTGCTTTGCTGAACGAGGGTCCAAATGCCTCGGTCACTAACCTGTTGTTACAGTCAGTCTTGGCATCTGTGTTGTAATTTTAAAGATATACAAGGATTAGTGGAAATACTGAGGGAGCTTTGCTCATTTTAGGTGAAACTGGCAAACATTAAGGGCTTTTAGGAAAAATATTTTTTTTTCAGTCACATTTATAGCATAAACCAGTAAGCTTTATTGGCAGCAAGCATCTTTCCCAGTTATTTGGTACATTCTAAATGTGTGGCTCATCACATGGCAAAAAATACTTCCTCTCCAGCGGTATGCAGTGGAAGGGGAATTAGACATGAGAAAGGCATTCAAAAGATAGCAAGCGTTTAATTGAAACAACCAAGGAGAAGCTTTCATCATATAACCATTCTGAATGACATTGGACATGCAACTGATTGGCACAGCATTATTTATTTTTTTTCACTTTGATCATAAAATTACTAGGAAGGGCTTAATGGAGTTATAAATATCTTGTTTCCATGAGAGTCCTGGGAAGATAATTATAGCACTAAAGTCTTCACAAAGATAAAGCATTCATAAAATGATATTATCCGAGGACTCCAATGGATAATGCAGGGAATTCTGCACTCTATTCCCAGCTCTCCTATTGACTCACTGTGCTCTTTGGGAAAATCACTTCATCCCTCGGTGACTCAGTTTCCTCTTCTATACGTTGGGGTAATAATGATAATTACCCACTGCTGCAAAGACTGTATGGATTAAAAGCTGTAAGTATTACTCATACCTGTCAGAGCACTCAAGCCTGCGTATTGATAGTAACGGATGTCTGTAAGACTTCGGATGAGCTGTGCGCTTTCCTGAATTGGAACTGTCATATCTGTGTAACTGGTAAATCACATTACTTGTATAGAGTTACAGTCAAAAAAATTCAGATTTTAAGCCTCTTAGTTCACACTTTTTAAGATCCTGAAGAAACAGCTGTATCTCAGATTCTTCAAAAATATTTTGTTTTTAACGTAAAGCTTGGAATTTAAAGACTACGGACAAGTTTCTTGTTAAGTAAAAATACAACATCCTTTCCTAAAGCCAAGGACTATGGTGAAGCATTACCTAGAAGGTTGTCTAGCAGCTACCAGTGAGATAGGAGCTACATCTACACTCTACTTTTCCTAAGCTGTATCAGGCTTCTTCATTTGTGGACTGCCTCCACTGCGTTAGACATTTGATGTATCATCTTTCCCAAGTACCAGCAGAGTATTGGAGCAACAAGCATCGAAAGAGTTTAACCTACAAGTACGGTGCAACTATTACTGTTAAATCTTTGCAGCTTTGAAAGGACAAGTGAGGAAGGAGTCATGGCAAATGAGCAAATAACTGGGCCTGAGCTCCAGTGGGATGCTGTGCCTGAAGGGGATAACATGGATTTTGGATATGAAAATGGGAACAACTTTGCTGGAGAGGAGATACTACATCTCCTACTGATAGCACTGTAACTGCCCTGGCTGTGACTCGAAAAGGCTGCTGATAAATTTGAGAGAGATCAGAGCTGAATCAGAAAGTTGATGAAAATGTTGCTAAGCCCGCCAAGCCTTGGAGTCAATCTGGTTAGCTTAAGAAAGGGAATGCAGAGCAGTGACATGAGCACAGGCTCAGGATACCGAAGTTCAATAACAGATGGGCCTTTGGAGTGCGCTGTACCTTTCTGCAGCTGACTGAAGTGAAAACGAGCAGATTCCCACCTGAAATGAGATAAAAATGCAGGTCAGGAAATGGAACTGTTTTACCAAGGACTGAAATTACATTTCTATATTAATAATCCTGAAAACCAAATTGCATTTTTGTGAAACAGAAGCTTTAGCTGTGGTGTGTGTGTATTCCTGGGGTGGAGAAAGGAGGGAAGGGCTACCTGATTTCTTTTCAGGAATCTGCAAAACATAAATCAGAGAAGTCTGAGGACCTAAATTCTCTATACAGGCACTCCACTTCCAGAAAGCAACTTTTAGGAAGTCTACAAAGACAGAAAACGTCTTTCCTGAGGGTATAATACCCTACACAAAGCAGACATCAGATTAGGTAATTACAGCTGGCCAGAGAAGCCTAAAGCCAAGGATTCTTTACAACATATAATTAGGGAATGGCAAGACTGGGCATTCACTTTTTCCTGGGTCCTTGCTCAGAAACAATTACCAGTGATTTCTGTGAACATCTGACTCAAGTAAGAGCCAAGTGAGGCTCTATGGATGTAGTCCATCAGTACTCCATTTCCAGACTCCTCTAGCTGTGAGGTCTTGCACCGGTAAAGTACACTTCAAGCTGAAGATAGGGTTCTGTCACTCTTTCTCATGTTAAAGGTCTCAATTGTTACTAGACTTGACTCTTTCAAATTTAGCACAAATATTTCAGTGGGTTCATAGTGTTGGTCTTTGTTACTGCTGACACAGATCCAGAAGCAATTTCAAGGCATTGGCCTTTTATCTGGCCTTTATTCTGAAAACTGTCATTGCTCAAAAAAACACTGTGTGTCCTTCTGTCTACTTGATACCAAAAGAAAATCAAATGCTTTCCAGTATTGTGACATGGCTGCCAGAGTGTGATTCCCATGTTAAAATGAATAGATAAGCAGTGTAAGATACTTCAGAAGTTCTAGTCTTTACATAATTAATTACAGCTCAAGATACTGCCTTTGACTCTCCTGTCCAAATCTTGGTATTATCATTTACTATTTTAAGCTTGTTTATAGAACTAGAATAATACGCAGATAAAAAAAAGGATGATTACAAGGGCGTTTTCAGGCATTAAATCTGAGGTTTGAAGTCCCTTTTTCTGAAAAAAAAAACCCAAAGTGGAGAATGTTTTACTATCTGAAAACCTGGCAACATGAACTGAAATCAAGCATCACTTTGTTAGAAGCCAGTCTCATCACAATGATCTGGTTGTTCCTTAAAATAATGGAAAGGCCTGAATGAGCAGGAGATGGTTACGCTCTGTCCATTGGTTATTAATCAACATATTCAGAGCTGCTAAATTTTTCTTACAGACTCTGGCCTTGCATTCTGGTTCAGAGGCTTTGTGGGCAGGCACAGTTTGCATGTGTGGGCATATGGGTCTGTAGGAACAAATTGGGTAATGAGTTCTGTACGTACCCACAAGCCAGGACAAATCCAAGTCACAGAACATAGCAAAAGCTGCAATCGCTAAGGCATCTGCCCTGAGCTACCACACCTGCCAGCGCTGAGCTGCACAAGACACATTTATCCCTCCACACAGAGACGCACCAGTGTCAGCATCTTTGTACAGGGATCGAAGGTGGAGGCTGGGCAAAGGATGGGAGCTGGAGTCCTACCTTCTGGATTCTGAGCATCTCACAACCTAGGAGCATGCTGTGCCACTGGATGGCTTGATGTACTAGTTGTCTGTAGGGGACATCTCTAGCACAGGCTCTTTCTGCAGATTTACATAATGAATTCACAGCACAGCAGGCTTCTTCCAGAGGTTGCATTGGAGCAGCCCGAGGACAGAATCTAGACCAGAGGCCCTGTTTCTTCTCTTCTTCCCCTTTTAACTTCCCTTTACTGTTCCCATCCTCCTTGGGAACATCACTAGTGTCCTTTTTTCCCCTTCCCAGCTCAGCTGTAAACCCAGCTTACCCTTTCCTTCAGGATTTTCAGATACCCAGGCTGCCAAACATTTGAACATCTTAAAGGTGGAGTGCAACACTGCAAGGGGTAAGACTGGCGGATCAGTACCAATAGCACATAATGCCTGGATGGACTGGCTATGTCTTTTGGAGCTCTGTCACGCTGCTGGGAGAGCAAGAGGAAGGGGTAGAGCCTTCCCTCTGGCAGGTGTATAAGCACACTCTTCAGAGGTTGCTCTGCCACAATGACCCTGTGTTGTGGAAGCTATGACTGCCCAAGAATATCTGTATCACGAAGACCATTTCCATTTTGCGATCTCCAGTGCTCACCTCACACAAGTGCTGGCAGTTTGTAGGCACTGGCACCATCTAGGGGCCAAGTGTCAATCATTGATATATTTCTAGAAAAGCAGTGCCATAATATATACAAATAACACTAATACATATAAGCATACACTAACATAATGTGTCTAAACAAAACAGGTCTTAGTATTAGTGTTGAAAAAGGCCACGTGCGTATGTTTTTACTTCTAGGCACAGTTCAGGCACAAAAATACAATCTCAGTTGTTACTTACCTGCTTGAGCTGCTTATTTTCTATGAACTGAATGCGTATGTGGCATCACGTGCTGACTAATAACTCATCATTCACAATCCTCTGCTTCCAATGATATTCCAATTATGCCTTCAAAGTCACCTGAAAGTGTCAGAATAATGAATGAAGGTTTCAGAAGGAAAAGAAAAACAAAAAGCCTTAAAACTATGGATCACACTTTAAGAGAATGAAACAAATTATTTTTTATGATCTCCCAATATAAACAAAAATCCTTAATTGACATTTTTAAAAGCCTTTCTGTGTCAATCTCTATTACGGATAAAGATAAATAAAAGGCAAAGAAATCTAGTACAATGGACTTCTCCATCAAACCTGTCTAGCACTGCTTCAGAACTAGGGCTCCTAAATTCTATTTCTCAACAACTAATAAACAGTAATTATACAAAGTCCATAGTGACAAAGAGTCACTTTCAAAAATCAGTTTTGGTATCAAGGGTTTTTTTTCAGTTAGTTGATCGTAATTCAAATGTGTTACAAAGTATTTATGTTGCTTCAATTTTGTTTATACCAACCAGGACTGGTGAAAGACTCAGAAACAATTGGGGATTACACTGGGAGTTACTGTAAGTAACTTACTTACTGGGAAGTAGCTACTTCAGTGCTATGGAGTTCAGTCTTGCACTTCATTACCTACCTGAATTTTTCCCAGGATTTTTTTGAAAC
>JAVJGJ010000059.1:77391126-77446004 GCA_035590215.1 Microhierax caerulescens | reverse complement strand
GTAGCTACTTCAGTGCTATGGAGTTCAGTCTTGCACTTCATTACCTACCTGAATTTTTCCCAGGATTTTTTTGAAACTCAGAAGGAGACTCATTTAGTTGTAGCAACTATTTTCAGGATATATTCTAATTGGCTAATGTGTTTAAACTAGAAGATTGCTTAAACAAGTAACAACCTCCAAGAAATCAACACAGGCAGTTCCTTATAAATCCTTATTACTTAAAGAGGAAAGACTATTTGCTATATAGTAGTAAATTGTGTCTTGCAGTTAATTACTCTCTGTGGCCCTTCTTATTAGCACTTCTTATATAAAAAAAATAGTATTTGCAATATCTTTGTTTTCTTAGTTGTTTACATTCTGAAGCAGATCAAATAATGTGTCCATCTCACTCTGTATTTAGATACTTAAATAAGCACCTTGATTTTTCAGAGCACCTACAAGTTGCACAGTGCTTCTGAAAATCAGGCCATTTATTTAGGTGTCTATATTTAGGTACATGAGTTTGAAGCATTTGGCTTGAGGTTACATAGCTATGGCTCATTGCATTATTTTTTTTTTATTTCCATTTGGGTCACAATGGGCAAGTCACTTCTAATAATTCTCATCACAAATCTAAGAAATAGCAGCAGAGGTGGTAAGAATTACTTACTAAATACCATCACGATGGTTAGCACTTCCTCAAATACTGAAGTTTCCTTCCCAGAGAATTTCAGTCTAAAAAAGGAAAGAATTCAGTTAACCAGAAAGGTAAGGCAGTATGTCCAGAGACTGAACTTATATTCTGGTTAAACTGTGCTCATTTCCTGGATTTTATTTGTCTGGCTTCTTTGTCATTCCCTCTATAACCTTGTGATCATTTTGACAAGCCAGATGTTTTAGCTTCCTGTAATTTGATTGGATAAATCCTAGAAACCAAGCGCTTCTACTTGTTAACACATGGCAGCAAACCACAGTTCATTCTTGAGGAATTTCAGCTGCCATTATCAGTCATGCTGTTTAATTGTGACTATACCTCCAAGACTGCGTTGGAATTTGCACAGTAGCTTGCACAGGCCTTGACCTTAGCGAACCAGTCATGAAACAAACAGTCTAAAACTCTGCAGCAAGAAGATCGCTGGGGAAAGGACATTAAGAGGAAAAGACAATCTTTTAAAGAAACAAGGAAATCAGTTTCCTTGACATCTTACGCCTGCAGTTTGTCGTCCCTCTACTTCACAACAAGATGCTTGTAGCTTTGGTAGCAGGAATATTCACAATCAGGGATTCACACAGTGCTGCCTTCATTTTGCATCAGGATGATAGCTGAGAAGAAATAGGCAGCCCATAGGTGCAAACAATAATCTTAAATACCTCACACATTTCAACAAAATGAAAACCTCCTTGCCTTTCAGGATCCTCATTCAAATAGAAGAATTTAAATCTGGCCATAATATTTCAGATTTGAGAGAACTGTACTTGTATTTTAAGGATGTTATTTGTTACAGTACAAAATACTTTATGTTCTTTCTTGAAAAGGAGATTGTTTTAAAAATCAACAAAACCCATTTCCCCCCTTAATCTACCACGCATTTAGGCTAAGAAAACACCTCTTGGTTAAAAATATTCCTTAACCAAAAATTGGGACATAGCATTTTTGTTGTCTTCAAAAATGAGGGTTAGCTGTAAGGTAATAAAGCACTGTTTTGTGGGATTTTATGTTAGATATGGAATTTTTGCAATGTCAAATCAAAAAAGACTTTTTTTTTCAGACAACTTTCACTCTTAGAAGTGGATGGAAAATGTGAAGACACTTTGTTCCTGTTCTCGTTGCCTTAAAAGACACAAGACTCCTGTCTGTCACCCTGAAGATGCTCAGAAACAAAAGAGATATACCAGAGAGCAACAGAGCCAAACACAGGGGCTGTCCCACTGCAAAAATGGGAGCTGAAGGGTTCCCAGAGAGGTGCAACAGGTTCTCCCCACTTGCCTGACTCCCACATACCAGATTTGGAGAGAAACAGTATCCCTTTGTACAGCTGAAGCATGTGCCTCTCTGCATCTCCAAGCCCCCAAAGAAGGAAATAGCCCTGCTCCATGATCAGCCTGCTCATGGAGTTATCATGTCCAAGGGCATTACAGGCACTGAAATTCTACAGCAAGCAAAGGACAAGCTCCTTTTCCACAGCAATTTTTCACCTGTGCAATTATTATTCTTGTACCCAGAACTGTGCAAAGTGCTCTGTAGATTAAAAAAAAAAAAAAAAAAAAAAAAAAAGGCCTTTGCACATTTTTATTTAAACATCTGCAATACATGGTATCTAAGCTGCTTTGCAGTTGCTGCACACATACAGGATGGAAGTGTCTTAAGAGGTGTCGAGGCAATGTTGTCTCACTGTACTGAGTGACTGGGTGATAAAATAACAGATGAAATTCAGGACTGATAAGTGCAAAGTAATGTACGTGGGAAAAAATAACCCTAACTATGCATACATAGACACGGGTTCTAGTACCACTTTTGCTGCAGGAGATCTGGAGGTAGTGTGGGGATAGGAAGCGATCACAAAGGGGAACAATGTTAAGAATTAGTAGTTCCCCCCTTAGCTGATGAGGGGACCCCCAAAGTCATAGGATTTTATCACCCATATTCTCAGAGTTCTTCTGAGTCCCTCTGCCATACAGCTCTTGCCTATTGGAGATCCAGCAAAATTCAATAGTAATTTTAGTAGAGATAATGTTATAAAGAAAGCAGTGCTTTCTAGCAAAATTAGAAAGCATAGAGAAGATGGAGATAAAGTTTTGCACTGGAAATAGAGAAAACCACATCAGCGTGAAAGAGGGATAGCTGAAGGGAAATCCAATTAAAGCCTGGAAAATAATGGTCGTGAGAAGATCAAAAAAAGAAATTTCATATACTGCCTCTATAACAAAGGAACCCTTAATAAAACAAGTGAGGAAGACTCGGAATTGTTTTTACACAGTGAAGAATTATGGCATGGCACACTCTGGAAAGCAAAACCACAAATGGGTTCAAAAAGAGTTAAGACAAACTCCTAGAGTTTGTCTTAACAGGAGCATGGTAGCTGCTAAGCATAGTAGCTTGGATACTGAGTTCCAGAAATCCCTACCTCATTAGTTGGTGGAAAATTATAAGGTAAATAGAGGAAGAATACCTGTCTATTTTTATGCTGTTTTACTAAGCATCCGGTCTTGGCTGCTGGCAACAAGATACAGCACTGGATGGTTCTAACTGTGGTTTTATATTCTAAAAAAGTAACAGAAACAATCAAGGGTATGGTAACACTGAGGTAGTCAACATTAATTTTACTTGCTTTATCCACTCTAATCTCCAGGCTCAGCCATTTACAAGAAATCATAATCCATATCTGGCCAAAGAATTTGGGATTATCCCAGTGAACAGGAATGTAAAAGAAGCGGTGTCCACTTCTTGAGAATCTATAGATTTTGAGACATTACTCATTTCTTCTGAAAAGAGAAAACTTTGTCACCAAAGCTCCTGCAAAGGGTGCAGGACTGAGTCAGTGTTTGCATTCTGATGATCAGAAATCAGTGTAATATAGGGGGCCAGAGTCTTTTAGTTAGAGTACTTCAGTTGCATTGAAATTCACCGTGGTTGCTTCAGCACATTTGAGAGGCCGCTTTTGCTTACAGATTAAATCTGTAGATAAGAAGCAGGTGCAGACTGAAGATAATGAGCAGCTCAGGATTTGGATCAGATGGGTTAAGCCTGTGCTCTGAGATATCAGTAACAAAACTCCCCCTCAGTTCTGTGGGAGCAGGACTACAGCACTGCTTGCAAATCTTGCAAGTGGCAGCTGTTTTATCATCTCCTTTGGTATCCTTTCCAGAATTTCAGCTTCCTACAGATTTTGGCACTCTACTACTACTTGGGTTGTGGGAAGATGCCCACAGCATTTAGGAAGCACAGGGTGCCTACTCAGGCTGCGCTGCCCGAATAGCACTGGAGCCTAGGTGGGTGAATGCTGCCACTCCAAGAAGGACATACTCTCAGTTGCTCTCACTCTCTTATTTTTGCAGCACCACTTTTCCATGTCTAAATAAATATATTCTTTTGTGACCTTTACTAATATAAATCTTCAATGCTTACAACAGGGGATATTAAAAACCCTGCAAGTGTGCTGTTCTCATTATTGTCTAATTTGAAGGACATTTTTACTGCAAATGGTGGGATTTGATTACTTTTCCACCTTCATCTTAGCAATAATGTCTGGATGCATATAAAAGTCAAAGTACTGACTTAGGCATTCCTGATCTTTCCTGAACAAGGGTTAGCTTGCTTTCATAACTGTAGAGGCTCCCATTTTACTACAATGAATGCATATGCTAGGGCAACTTAATCACAATGAAAATATTCTTCCCAATATGAAAAAGAATAAAATTTGAGACTAGCTACCATGAATGAGACACAGTTCGGAGATATGGGGATGAGAAGACCACAAGAAAATTGTATAACATGTAGGACAGAAAAAGCATGGTGGGTGCTCTTCCTACTCAGAATATTAAAATACAACATCATGCAAAGGGAATGCATGTAAATGGAGACAAAGGAAGATAGCCAACCAGGTTTAACACTTAAAACAAAGATCAAAACAACAAGCATATAGTTTGATTTAAAACCTAATAAGCTTATATTGACACAACTTTGGTTCCATAGCTTGCCTTCTCTTCTGCACAGTAGTATGATCATGGTCAGGGATTTGTATTTCAGACACAAGGATAAACCAACAAGAAATAATAGTTACTAATATCCATTACCTACGATGTATTAAAAAGTAAAAGCACAACCAAAGAAGAAAGCCTGGAAGGTGTCTATACCAGATATGCATCAAGGCATAAGTCAGTCCTTAGTTAATGGGACCAGGAAGAAACTGCTGTTGCAAGTACAACAACAATCTAAAATGCATTGCACTTTGGTATTTGCAGAGATGAGGTGGGATACAGTATTGATCTAATTATAACAGTTTTTTCTGCTGCTATTGGAAAGTGCAGCTATAAATAGCATACTTTTTAATATATATTTTTAACTAATGGAGAATTATTCCTTCCATGGATTTTTTAATAGGGTATTTAATAATTATATGGGAGTCTTTTAGCTCTCCATTATATTCTATAGATTTTCAAAGCCATCTTTATAGAAACCTATTTACATTTCTGTATCACCTTATTGATTAAATCCCTCCATATTAAATTCCAAAGCGAAGAGACTTTGGAAAATCAGCATTAGCCTCTGATGTTTAGCAGTCTTGGATGTACAGCTGGAAGAGAGAAAATAGTCCTTCCTTTAATAAAGCATGCCTTGGAGGTATCTGAATGCTTTCTCTTCTTTTGAAAATTATGACCACGATCAGCCTTTTGCCACGGTAACCGTGACATCCCTTCAGAGTCCCACAAATGCACATTCTGGCCTCGTCCGTAACAGGGCGATACACCGTATTCACCTGTTAGTCAGCAGATGGAGAACAGGATCCGTTCCAGAGGGAGCTCTCGCTTGTCGCTGGTCAGAGGTGGGAACGGCTCTCGGGAGCTCCATCCCCCAGGGGCAGTTCGGCCCTTACAAAATTCCCGGGGGGGAGGTGGGGTGTGGGGGGGTGCGAATTCGGTGGTTTGCCACTAAAACTCTGGCGAGGTGTGCTGGCACTGTGTGGGTGTCCACACCACCTCTCTCCATCTCATCCCATCCCACCCGACTTCACCCATCCCATATCTCCCTACCCCATCCCACCTCACCCCATCCCTCCTCACCCCATCCCTCCTCACCCCATCCCTCCTCACCTCAGGGTAGGGGGGCCAACACCCCGAGGGAGGGAAGATTTGCCACGCACTAGTAGCGAGGACACAAACCGCTACCTGGTTCCTCCCGCTCCCCGGGTACCGGGGGCGACATGAGACCCTCGCCCGCCCAGCCGTCCCCACAGGAGCCGGTAAGGCCACCAACCCCCGCCGCCCACGCTGGTAACCGAGACCCGGCGCGAAGCGGTGGGAGGCGAGAGGCAGGGCCAGCGCTGGAGGAGGCGGGGCCAGTTTGATCCACGCATTTTTATTGGTGGCTCCCGCCTGCTTGTTTGGGTGGAGAGGTTTGCTGATTGGGTTGCGGTGTCCCTCACCCCTCCCGCCTCGTCCTCCACCTTTGCCTCAGCGGCGCGGGCAGGCGAGAGGTGCGCGGTGCTCGCTGAGGAGCTGGCGGCGCGGTCCTCGGGGCTCGGCGGCGATAGGTGAGAAGGGCGGGGAGGCGAAGACGAGTCAGACACAGGAGGTAAGGGCGGGGCCGCTGCCGTGAGGGGCTTCGTTCCCGGCGGGGCCGCCCGGTTGCAGTCCTGCCCTGCCGACCTGGCGCCGTGCGCCCGCCGTGGCGGGGTTATGTAACCGCCCCGCCGGCTCTTCCCACGGCGCCCGCGGTCCTGCCCCCTCCCCGGGCCAGTTTTTACCTCGGCGGCTCCGTTCACCGGTGCCTTTTCGGGCGCGGGGGGTTGCGGGGCGAGCCCGGGGCTTCCCAGCGTTCGGCCGACCTGCGGTGGGGGTCGGTACCCGCCGCGCGGCCCCGCGCGAGGGTCTCGAAATGGCCGGTGGGCGGAGGGGGGGAGGCGCGCGCGGAGGGAGGGCGCCGCGGAGGCTCGTCCTCTGGGGCTGGGGGCTCGTCTGCTGGGGGGGGGGGAGGGAGCGTCTCCGGGCCGGGGGGAGGTGGTGGTGGTGAGCTGGGGGGAGTTACAGCCCCGCCGGGGGTCGGCTCGGAGCAGGTGGGCGCTTGCAGCCGTGCAGCGCTGTCCCGGCTCCTCGCTACAACCGCAGGCTGGTGTGCAGGAGTCGGAGCGAAGCCCGTATCCCTGAGGGACACTCTGCTTGGGCCGCTCTAAAGTTAGCTGCAGCGTCCCACGCCGCTGTTATGTGATGCTGGTATAACAGGTAGCTCTACAAAATTGTTGGTTTGGGTTTTTTCCCCGCCTCTCCTAGATTCTCTTGTGTCACCTTAAAATATTCAGGTCTCTTTACTACTTCAGTTTGGAGTATAATCTAGTTTTCTAAGAGGAAAATGTATGGTAGGTTTATACAGCTGAAAGAAATAACAGAAATGAGAGTTTATGTAGTTTATGATGAGAGAAGTGAGAGTAAATGTAGTTTAATCAGGAGTTAAGCTTTTCGTGAGCTTCTGCATTAGGCTTTGAAGTTCTGAACTTAAAAACTAGTTTGCTTGTTTATCTAGTTAGAATGGCTGCTCTGTTGAAAAGGAAAACTATGAAAATACACAGTCACTGTAAAGAAACTGCTGCATTTATTCTTGCAGTAAAACTAAATTATACAGTTGCACATCATTCTTGAACAGGTGGAAGTCTGAATACTGTGAGAGTACAAAACAATCTGAAAAACTACAAATACATCACAGTAAACAAGGATAGAGGAAGTTTTTCTTCACCTTTTGTTAACTGGTACCTTTCTTTAACAGTAGGTAGTGTCCCATTCTCCTTTAACTGCTGAGAAGGAGTTGTCATCTATGTGATCTAGTTTGGCTGTCTTCTTCCAAATTCTGTAGTGTGTATTCAGATTCAGTGACTTGGTTTGTTACTGTTTGTATTGAAAATGTTTGTCATTGCTTTGGTGTCTTTTTTTTTAGTTATAAATGACTTCTGTGTAGCAGCAGGAAATCCTTTTCAAGGGAAGTTTGAAATCTTATTCCAAGTCATAATGGTGTCTTGAGTATCTTCTGGGAGTTAAACGCGTGAACAGCTCCTGTTGCATGTAGCTCTGAAATACAGGGTTTCTTTTTTTTTTTTTTTTTTCCTCCTCTGAATAGGGAAATGGAAAGTAGGTCTTGGTAAGAATTGGGGTATAGTTATGAATTTTATGTTACAGGCTCGAAGGCTATTAAACAAGTGTTCCACTGACCCCTGTGTGAGGTGACAGGATCTGGCTGAAGGCCAGTGCCATTGTAATACTTTGTGCCCCTTATAAAACTGGCTCGCTTTAAATAGAGTAGCATGGAGGCCAAGTGAAGGTAATCAGAAATCTTGTTCTGGTTTCTTTGGGGATGTTTTTTTGTTCTTTGAATACTTTAATCAACCACTGTGGTTACCATAGTAACCTTAATCATCATCCAGCTCCTTGACTTTAAGAACGGCATACAAAATGTTCACACCTGGCATTGGTTGCTCAAAGTGTCATCTTCCTTCCTATTGTGGAATGGGACTGGAGTTTTGGCTTAGTAGGGTTGAGCACCAGCATCTGCTGACTTATTTTCTCTAGGACTGGAGATACAGATTGCTTAGCAAGGCAGTACCAGCTGAGTTCTTTACTAGTCATAGGATATATCCCTGGTATGGGAGCCACAGCTGAGCCTTCTGAGCAACATGCAGGTCTTTAACTGCTTGAACTGGCCAACCCTGCTTTAGATGAATAAAAATGAATAGTCCCTTTGATGTTAAAAGCTTCCAAAAATAGTTACAAAGTCTCAGCTAAATTTAATATGGCTAGAATGTCAATGAAAAGGATTAGCACATTTGGGATTTGCAACAATTAGCATTAAAAAAAATAAATCATCCTATCTCCCACTTCTGTGAGAGGAATAGTGGAGATTGATGATATTTTTGTGTGGTGCTAACCAAACTGCAGTTAAAATGTGAGTGGATTTCACGGTACCAGTAACTCTTATTACTGTAAAGGGAATAGTCATTGTCCAGGTAGAAGATGCAGAGGTGAAGGTTGAGAGAAGGGGTTACTATAGTCTGTATTGCTTTTGAGACTGCAATGGTTCATTAATCCTGTCACACGAGGTCCTGTTCTGCTCTTTCTAATAAAGTAAAGCTCCCTTTAAGTCCTTGGGAGCTTTCCATAGTGAAGAACTAACACCATATAGAAATAATACTAATCTCCAGTGTTCACTTTGCAGAATGGAATGCAATTTCAGTAGGTTACTACTATCTGAACTTCCCTGTTACAGTTGTGCCTTCTGCCAAAGTATTCAGTGTGGCTCCAGTTGACTTCAGCAGGAGTTGCATGCTTAGCCTTCTAGCTTGTAACATAAAATTCATAACTATAGAAACTGGTGACTGCTTTCATTAAGTCAGTGAATATTTTAAGTAAAACCTGATTCTTTCAGTAAATTCTTACTCAGTGGGTTTGATTCTTCCCCCCTGATGCCCTTGTCCTTTGAGTTATGGTAAAACTTGCTGTTTGGTGATGTTGTTTTGTTGGTTTTTTTTTTTGCCCATGGGAGCAGAGGTGGAATCCCTGCACTTTTTCTGGGCCCTTCTAGAAAAAAACAACTGCAAATTTTCTTGCTTTGTATTTTTTTTTCCCCAATTTTTCTTAATTTCTGTAGAGTATGGTTTCCAGGTTTGCACTCAGGACTCAATAATACTTTTAGTTTACAGTGACTATATTTAAATCTTCTATTTGTAACATTTTGTTTGTTTTATTCTAATTTTAGTCATGTTGTTTGTCATGGCAAGCAGTGTTTAATAAAAAAAAGTAAAGTTTCCTAGCGATTTCAAGAGATACGTGCCTGTTTCTTGATGTTGCTCAGGGAGTTCGTGGGTTTTTTATTTAAAAAAACCTCTTAGGATAGGAAAATAGTCACCGAGGAAATGCCTCGTTAGTTTCCATAAAAACAGTGGGTAAATCTCTGTGCTTGGTGATATAAGGCATTGGTCCATTCAAGCTCTTTGTGTGCTCAAGTTGTCTTAATTCAGCAAAATTTCACTAAAGTACTCTGCTCTGTAGAGGTGTAACTTCTTAACGAGATGCACATCTTTGCCCTTTCAGCTTTACAGTACAAAAGCAATACTTTTTGCTAACAATTTTTCAAATAGAAACTTCAGTAAGCTATTGCTATTTGCCAATGAATATAATTTTCTGATGGTCTCTGTTAATTTTAGAGGTGCACCATGTCTAAAACCAGTGTGGGAACAGAATGAATACTTAGCTCCCACCTGGAATTTCTACAGAGCTTTCAGTTAAACTGTCTACACAGTGGCTGCTAGAGTTTTCCAAGGGTTAATAGCATTGCACTCTTAAGGTACTCTATTCTTTGTAAAGTATTTTGTGACTTCAAAGTCTAGTGTCAGAAACCTACACCAAATTCAGAAATAACCTAAGAACCCAGGTTATGTCTGAGTGGGCTTTAAATAAAGGGGAAAGGGATAAGCAAATGCCCAATTTGGTTTTTACTAGTTACATTTTAAAAGAAAGATGAATACAGTTTAATTTTACATGGATGTCTGTCTTTCGTGATATAAAAGAGATGGGGGGTGGGGGACAAGTTGACTTTTGTCAAAAGCTGTGGAAAGGAGCTTTAATATAAATGGGAATGTGATCCAGTGATTGTATTGTAGTTACGTAAAAGATAAGTTTTAATTGGGTTTATTTTCCATGTCAATCCAGTTCATGGATTATACAGGATTTAGAATTAATTGTTTTAAGGGATTTGAAATGTAAATTCTTTTGTTTTAAATTAGTAGAATAATTGGGAAGAGAATATTTTTTGACAGACTACTGCCTGGAAGTGGCTAAGTAAACTCAGAAGAAGCCACAAAACACTACCACCAAGAAAACACCCGGGGCTTAGGTGCTTGACAGATTTAACAGAGGATACATATTTACGACTTGTTTTTTATTTGTGTATGTAACACTACAATGCAGGAAAAGGTAAGATTTCCAGCTCCTGACTGTCTGAAGATAATTTCAGATGTGGTGATTTATGAAGTTCATGCAGAGGTGTGAAAACTCAGATTATAATTGCAAGAATGCTTTAAGAAGGTTAGTTGCCAGGAAGTACAATCCTGACCTTTGCTGTTGTCTGTCCATTCACAAAGCTGTCCCTCTTTCATTTTTTCTTTCTTTTTTTTTTCTTTTTTTTCTTCTTGCTATAAATATTCATGCAGCAATGAAGTGAATCAGGTCAGTTATTTACCTAATGGAGTTAAACCCAAACTTTTTTCATTAGGCCTGGCCTTTTCTTTTAATTGAATCAGTTTGTGTGGTTGTGCTGTGAATTGGATCAGGAGGTGCTTTCTACACTACAAAAGGTAGGGTGGGGGCCTTTCTGATGTTGGAAGGAGAAGCCTGAGGCCCACAATGGACTGACTATGTTGCATCTTTTGGCAGAAGTGCAGGTTTGTCTGGTCAGTCTGAACTTACAGCACAAGGGTTTGAAGTGTGCTAACATTGTTGATTCAAGTACGTTTGTGCCCTCTGATTATCATTGAGCTCAGACTCGTGGACAGTTTATTTCTCTTGGGGAATATCTGTTTTATTAGTGAGATTTCTATTTTAATTGTGGTGCTGTGCTTAATATTGTGCAGTATGTGGCACTTGCATAGCAAAGTAAAATTTATGAAACAATAGTTATTCCATACAGGTTTTTTTAACTGTGCAGGTCCCATCTTAAATTGTGCAGAGGATTTAATAACCAGGATATTGTAAGTTTTCTTGCTAGTGGAGGGAATACTGATCAGAATTCTGGGTATATCTTAAGTGTAGACGAGGCATGTGCATGTATGCACATATGCACCTACTTACAAGTCTTTAAGAAGAGATGGTCAAAAAGCATACGAAACATTGGCTTGCTTAAGACGACTTGTCCAATACCCAAGTCCTACTGAGCAAATCTCCCTCAAGAACTGACTGAAAAAAGCAGCAAGCTTTTCTTGTTAAAGGGCTCTAGCAGAGCAAAACTACTGCTGCATAATGTTAAAGTATTTATTAATTTCTAATTTCAGATGGCACTTTGAAGCCTAGAGATTGTGGAATCGCTTGCTATAGTGCATGCTCGTTTCCTTATTGCCAACTAAGATGGTTAAAAACCTGAACTTGGCATGGTTGTAACTGAAAACCCTGTTCTGTTGCTTGTCGTAGTGCTTTTGTTTAATTCTTAATTTAAAAACTTCCTTTCCTGTCTAGTACCTTATAATATATCTCCCCCAGGAACGAAAAATAAATAGTTTAGTGAAGAAACCTGTAGACTTTTCTGACTTCTGTCAATGTATTGAGATCCTCTACTTCTCTGTACACCATAATAGCTTTGTTATGCATTGGGGAACAGGATGCATGAAGCTTGTTAGCTGCCACGAAGTTATCTTTAACATTACTGTCATACTTTACAGTGAAAGTGAAGCTTATGTATTGGTCTAAAAGGTAAAGTTTAAGAAATTGGCTAATATAGAAATGTGTATGGAAAACACATCAATATACTGTATTGCCTCTCTTGTGCTGCTTTCTAAGTTCTGTTCAGCCAGTGGGTGCCTGCTTTATTTATATCCTAGGATGTTCTGGTAGATCTAAAATTTCGCTGCTCCCAGTTCCATTTAACCTTCCCTCTTCTCACTAGAATGCTTATTGAGTGTTAATTCATAATCAAAATTCCTACAACTATGGAACATCAGTTTGTCATCTTTATCCTCTTTGGGTCTGTTGTGTAAAGCTGGTTTTGAAGCATCCCTCTTTGCTGAGTGGACTCTTCCAGCTTAATGCTTGGTGGGGAAAAAGGATTTTCCCCAGTGCGACTATAAAATAATCTTCACTGACTGCACGTAGTTTGCCTTTTGTGAATGAAATACTTCATACTCACTGGCAAAAGCATATTCTCCCATCTAATTTATATTTTGTATCGTACTGGGCTTGAGTTTTATTTCCATAAAACTAAAAAGCAATGAATCTCATCTTGACACAAGCTAGGCATGATGGCAAACACATTTGGAGTAGATGATCTTTTAATATTTTCTGCTAGAGTGCTGATACTTTCTGAATTTAAGTTTCTTCCCCAGTAGTGACTGCTGTGAGGACTTCTTTATAGTACTTACCTGGGTATGTTTACATTGAAATGTATGGTAATACTAGGCTTAAGTGAGTTGGTTCAAATACCAGAGGCAATCAATGTTGCTGTGATACTGAGTTCCTACTACAATGATGTATAAACTCATAAATTATTACATGCATAGACTACAGGACTAGGAAACTATTCTGTTTTTAGCTGTATAACACATTTTAGTACCTGGGAAAGGAGGACAGTTAAGATCTGTGACCTACCAGCTCTCTACAGATCGTTATATGTACTGTGAGTGATACTGCTGCGGAACATCTACCTCTGGACAAGGTTCTGAATAATTCTGCTCTGTGTAATTTGGACTAGGTGACCTCTGCAGGCCCCTTCCAATTTAGTTGTTCTAATACTGGCTAATAAATCTATCTCTGTCATGTGATTTGAAAGTGTGGTAAGCATGGACTCAGTCCTCCAAACTGATACTTTTGAGCATGACTTAAGCTTGTTTTCTTGTGGATTTCTGTTGTTAGCCCTGAGACTTCAGCAACGATAATTACTGACATTTCCATAACATGAGGTTATAGAATGATGTGCTCTGTCGTAGGCCAAATGTCATTTCAGAGCAGCAGCAGAAATGAGGCTATATGAAAGGCACAGGCATAGCAAGATACCTCTGTAATTTAGCTTTGCTTTACTGAGATTAAGTGTAATAAACCCATAGGGTTTAATTTTGGATACTAGTCTTAAATAGTGTATTTGAGCTAATATTTACAACTATTTATAGAGATTAGCAAGTATGCAACAGAGCAAGGGCAAATCTGAAACAGATGAGCACACTGTATTTGTGTAACTTCCTAACTCCTTATGTTATGAGAAGAAGCAGCCAATGATTACATATGTTACCAAAAGAAACAAAGCTATAAGGGAATTACTCATCTGTGTAGCTTCTAGTTAACTTACTGGAGCTCTACAGAGGTTATAGGTTGATGTCTAATGCACCAATACTAAGGACTGATAAATACCTGAATTTATACTAATTAGCATGCTGATGATTAGTTGGACCTTTACTTAATCCCCTTGGCTGGGATGAAGTTTACTGTTGTATCAACAGTAGGGATACTGTTTGATGTATGGGCTTGTTGCTTCTATGTGTCTTGAAATTCCTACCCTGATGGAGACTTTACTGCACATCCAAAGTCAGCAGGATTTTCTTAAAAGGTGGTGAGAATTATCTGGAGTCCACTCTTCCATTAGCTTTTATTTACTTCCTAATGTGATTAAGATGCAAACAAAGAAATTGCCAGTGGGCATGGAAAAACAGGGTATGTTCTGTCCTTAAACTGTAGGAAAAAAATGGCTTTTCTTTGTAATAGTGATGTGGTCTAGCTGTACTGTTTTTCAGTGATTCTGTGTTCATGTTACTTTCCAACAGGGTCTTTTTTTTTTTTTTTTCCCCTTGAGTTGATGCCTAGTAAAATTTTCAAAGTTATTTTCATTCTCTTCTTAGCCACTGCGTTACACTTTCTCTCTGAGCTGACTGCAAGCTCAGAAGCACCAGCCTGCCTTCCCAGTGACAAACATGACTCTCTTAAACCCAAATACAACATAGTATTTTCTTTCAGGGCAAGGAGTACTTAAGTAATGCCTTGCTTCTGGTTGTGTTATGCAGCTTGTGCTGAATTGGTTTTGTTTTTTCTGTGGTAATAAATGAAACTTAAAGCGTTAAGTCCCTCTTTGAACTATGGTGACACTAGTCTTAGTGCCTTGTTTCAGAGGTCAATTGTTGCCTTAGTGTGAAGTGTAATTTCTACAAACTAAGCCCCCAAACTGAAAATTTCTGGATTAACTTTTGTATGTGTCTTTCTATGCTGCCAGGGATGAGGGGAGACTCATACTTCTTTGGAATGCGAGGCCTCGGTCACTATGGCTGCATCTCAGAAGATGGACGACAGTTCTTACTCTACTCTATAAATGGAGACAACAATTTAAAGAGATGTTTTGCAGAGGAAGACTTTCATGAAATAATTGACTTCAACGATCTCCCGAATTCTCTCTTTGCTTGTAACGTTCACCAGTCTGTGTTTGAAGATGAGGACAGTAAGGTACAGTGTCAGTTTCCATATTTTCAATGTAAGAGAAATATATGCCTTATGTTTGTGTTTATTACTGTTTCAATGAAACAGATTAATCTGTCCTGTACAAAGAAACTGTATCACAAATATGACTTCTAAGGCGATAACAATGCTGCTATGATGTCTATTTCAAGAGCTCAAAAGCCTTTTTTGTCAACTACAGCAAACAATTTTTTTCTTCTGTTTAGATTTGCAGAATACTAAAATATTGGGTACATGTCTTCATAGCAACCATAGTTGCAGTCATGATGCAACTGGTGAAGTTAAACACGTGAAAATTTCTCCCACTTGCTGATCACATACCACTGTGGGAGGGTGCCTTTCATGTATTTTCTCGTAGAATCATTTGGTTTGGAAAAGACCTTTAAGATCATCGAGTCTAACTGTTAACTCAGCACAGCCAAGTCCACCACTAGACCGTGTCCCTAAGCACCACATCTTTTAAACACCTCCAGGGATGGTGACTCAGCCACCCTCCTGGGCAGCCTGTTCCAGTGCTTGACAAGCCTTGCTTGACAACCCTTTCGGTTAAGACTTTTTTTCTAATATCCAATCTAAACTTCCCCTAGTGCAACTTGAGGCCATTTCCTCTTGTCCTGTTGCTTATTCGGAGAAGAAACAGACCCCCCCACCTGCCTACAGCCTACTTTCAGGTAGTTGTAGGGAGCAATAAGGTCTCAAAATTAGTTATTTCAGATAACTTAAAACATTTATCTGGAAAAATCTAAAATGAAGGGTAGTGAGAACAAAGACGAGGAACAGCATTAGAATATTTTTAACTGTTATGTCTAAACCAAAATGTTTAAAACAATATCCTCTTAAAATTAAAAAAAAATAAAATAAAATTTGACTTTTGCTGGAAGTGTTCGGTTCTTGTTTCTTAGCCTAGTATTCTTCCTGATGGAGATGTCAGGGATATAAAACTGATAGCTTGGGGCTTTGTTTAATGAAATTAGTCTAGGCTAATTGTTACAGGAACATCTGAGGCTGCTTGAATGTCTTTCCTGAACTGAAAATTCTGGACAAGCTGGCAGTGATAAAGTGGGGTTTGGCTGGAACTGACTGATGAGCTTTCCAGATAAAACTAGTTTTGCTGGGACCAAAGCTGGCCAGGATGGTCAAAGAATCTTTAGTGGGGAACTTACTAGATGAAAAGGAAATAAAACAAGACTTCTCAGGATACAGGCTTCCTGTTAAACGTACTGGAAGTGGTATCTGTTGAGGTTGCACAAATGGAATTGTTTTGGTTTAATTTTTCAGGCATCTTCATCTTCTGTAATCTGTGAAATGTGTGTATGCTTGAGTAATACAGATTAAAAGAAAATAAAAGTTTATACCACAGCCCTAAACAAAGTGGTCCTATTGAAATTTAAAAAATCCAACACTAGGTTGCAATCTTGGAAAACTGCATCATTTTGTTTTATTTGTATATGGTTTTAAACTAAAAGAGGGTAAATTTAGATTAGATATTAGGAAGAAATTCTTTACTGTGAGGGTGGTGGGACACTGGCCCAGGCTGCCCAGAGCAGCTGTGGGTGCCCCATCCCTGGCAGTGCTCAAGGCCAGGTTGGACGGGGCTGGGAGCAGCCTGGTATAGGGGAAGGTGTCCCTGCCCGTGACGGGAGCTGGAAATAGATGATCTTTAAGGTCCCTTCCAACCCATTCTCTAATTTTCTAAGTCATTTTGCTGATTATCATGTTACATTTGTATTGTGCCATGTTGTCTGGTTAGAACTTCACTGATGTTGAAGAAGTCTGAAAGTCCAATTTTAATGGAAGAAAACAGAAGCTTGTCTAGAACTAGAGAATCCCTTTTTCATCCTGCAGAGATTCTGTCCCCACTTGCTCCTGAGCTTTCCCTTTAGAGAGCTGTATTCTGGTGTTTAGCTGATGGCTTAGTTAGAAAATGGAATGGATGATTATGTAAGTATGTGGGATAGCAATCCCTAAAGACTTGCAGGACTTAAGGATGTGTTTTAAGAACAGCAGCTGGGTTGTGGAGGTGGGTATTCTATTCTGTATGCGTGTCTGTAAACTCTTTGTCGATGACATGGATTGAACAGCCCTGTTTGCAGGTAAGTAGATACTCCTGTAAGTCTGTTTACCTAGATGACATTACCTTCAGATTTCTCATTACATCCAAAATCCTAGGGCGCTGATTAATATTTTTATTATTCATGTAGAACATATATTTGTGTTTCCAGTTGATTAATACCTGTAGTCCTTTCTATTATTAACTGTTGCTGCAGGATAAGAGCAGACATGAATTCAATAAAAAAATACTGCCAACTTATGAAGCTAAAGTTTTTTAAATCCCACACAATCACAATTAATAAATGCTGCTAACAGTCATCTCTTAAATTACACATTGATCCAAGGTATATGTAGCAGTAATTTAACAAACATACTACAGTAATGGTTATATCTACAGTAGTTGCATTGTGTTACCCATTCTGCAGAAAGTAAAGTTTTTGCAATGTATCTTTGACTTTTACTCCTACCTACGCTTTTAGGAGGAAACTGGAGGTATGATTAGTTTGGAACTTACAAGTTAGCTAGTAAAGAAAGCCAGGGAAACCTTTCATTGTAAATGGTTGTTTTGATTTGGTGTGTGAACTTGCTGCATAAATAATATTTATATATTTAAACTTCTGAGTGGCTCTGGCGTGCAACAGTTATTAATGTAAATAACTCATGCTGACAACTTTAAAGTTAGTTACCTGAAGCATCTAGGAGGCTGAATTGTCACATTCAAACTGCTAACACAAATTTCTAAGCAATATACTTGCTAAAGATAGCTTTAAAAAGCAAATGCCTTACATATTTTTGCTTTAATTTGAAGGCATTTAACTACTTTGTATCAGATATAGGATAAATTCCAGTTTGTGCTTGAGTACTTGATTGCAGCAACCCTGGGGGAACACTTAGCAGCACATACGCCTGCATTGTGGATAAAGCAATTTGCCTTTGTCAGTTCTTGCTGTGGCCTGTATCAGATACACCCTTTCACCAGTATCATCTGGCTGTACTGCATCTCTTAGAAAGGGCTCTGCGTTGCCTGTCAAGAGTGATGATGGCATCTGCAGGGAGCCTGAGTTTGGATCTTCATTTTCTGAAGATGAAAAATTCTTGCAGCTGAAGGCCCTGTCCCTTACTGACAAAGAAACTGTGTCAGGCCAGGCTTGAGTCTTCCCCTGGATGGCATCCCAAGATCTCAACCTGGGCAGCGAGTCTGAAGAGTTGTGGGCCCTGGGATCTTGAAGACAAGTGTTGCCATCTGGCTTCAAGAAAGCTGCTTGGGAGTGACTGTGCCTGATTTTAGGCAGTGGTAGAAGAAGGGAGGAATATAGATTAGTGCTAGCTATAGGTATCTGACTTTGCTACAGTAACAGAGTATCTAGTAAAAAAATATTTCCCTACATTTCAGACCTGTGTTTTTAGAAAGAAATTTCTACTTGGGAGAAGAGAGTGCCCCAGATAGCTGGGTCAATAATATAGGCATTTAAGAATTTGCACAGGATGGCTTAGCAGCTTCAGTGCACTAACAGCTTGCTACCACTGAAGGGAGGTGGCTTTGCTTATCTCTACTCCCATCCTGGACAGCCTCATTTGTACAGAAAATGAAATTGTACTGTCTTTATAATATGACTAGAAAATACTTAGCTTTTTAGTTTTTAAGGATAGCCTACTTCAACTCCTTTGTTTTTCCAACAGGTCTGTTGCAAAGCTGGGATCACATTCAGCTGTGTCCCCATCACTGGAGGGACTGATAATTTGTTTTGGCATATAACGTGTTAATGGTAGGGGCAGATACTTTTGTTTTTTGTATTGTACAGCACTGACTTGGACAGGTCATGGAAGTCATATTGTAAAGAAACTTAAAATGAAATTACCCCTAAACTCTGGCTTTTGCCACGTGTCTTTTGGAAAAACTGAATGCACTACTTAAGTGAGCAAGATATGGTGAAATTGAGAATGTTATTTTTGGCTGACTGTGTGACTGAATGGGAGGTGCTGCTCCTTCTATCTTTCTTGATAAAGCAGTTGTGGTGGACAGCCAAGGGGCATAACTAATTACTCCTAAGGATGGATGTGTGCTACACATAGCCCTTAGGCTTTCCAGATAGTAACCCTTTTGTTGTGCTTTTGTTACGTATATTTCACTGTTTTGTAAAATCATCCTTTTTGTAATGTGACTCTGTAACTTCCTTCAGGCTGAAATGGGTAAGCCCACTGTCAGAGTGAAGCATCTTTGTCTCTTAAGATGGTTTCTTTAAATGTTGTAATGCCTCGGGAGATGCTTACACGAAACTTCACTGTTAGAATATGCGTACGTGAGGGAATGATGTGTTTCCTCAAGCTGTTTAGAGGCTGTATGCTCGCTCTTCCACTATTTTGGTTCAAATTGAAAGGAGCACCTATTAAATGTGATAGTTGTATTTCAGATAGTGATTTACCGTTTTCTGAGCTTTTTAGTTATGGTGGACCATCTCTACTATGAAGAAAGGCTGAGAAAGCTGGGACAGTTCAGCCTGAAGAAGAGAAGGTTCAGGGGGATCTTAGCTGTGTGTTTGAACACCTGAAGGCAGGGTACAAAGATGACAGAGCTAGGCTCTTTTCAGTGGTGCCCAGTGCCGGGAACAGAGGCTGTGGGCACACTGAAACACAGGAGGTTTGCTCTGAACAACAGGAGACAGTTTTTTTTACTGTGAGAGTGACTGAGCACTGGCACAGGTTGCCTAGGGAGGTGGTGCAGTCTCCCTCCATGGAGGTATTCAAAAGTTGTGTGGATGTGGTCCTGTTTGAGCAGGCAGGTGGACAAGATGACCTCCAGAGGTCCCTTCCAACCTCCATGAGCCTGTAATTCTGTGAACATATGTTGAAGTGTATCCTAATTCTTCTGGTGAGGAGCGTCAGTGCCATGCATGCAAGATTAGGGAATGAAGGTGATTAAAAACGCATTTCCTGAACTGTGAGCTTAATGGAGGCAGGGTGGGGAAGGGAGGAGAAAAGAAGCTGAACTAACAAGTCAACGGAAAAGATAATTCTACTTTAATGGAAGGACTTTATATGAAAATAATATTTTCATGAGGGATTCTTTCACATTACAATTTTATTTGCGTATGTTGGATGACTACTTGCTTTTACTACAGCAGCCTAGTTAGACTTCCTTTGACTCCCCCCCACCCCCAAGATGTATTATTGAGCTTGGGCCTTGAAAAAAATTTAAGGATAGATATGTCAAGTGAGTGCTGGAATATTTGTCTAATGATGATGTTTTAAGAGAACTCTGTGGCCTGACTTGGAAAGGCTTTTTCCCTTTGTACTTGCATTCAGCTTTCTCAACAAAGCATATCTTCATGCTGCTGTTTTTATTTTGAAGGTGCAGTAAAAGGCACCAAACTGTTCAGTAGTCTGCTGTGTTGTCTTTTAACTTTTATATGTTGATGCTGGAACTGCAAATTTCTACTGATGCTTTGACTCTGAAGTATGTAATTGAAATATGTCTGTTCAGTGCTACTTCTAAACAAAGTGGAGCCGGTGTGTCTGCTGCCATGTGTGAAATGTTTCTTTGATTCCCTTTTCCTACAGACTAATTCAAGAAGATGCTCTAAGAGGCAGGCTTTGTTTCTGCAGGGGAAGATCTGTTCCTTTTGACTTCAGATTTTTAAAAATGTAGATTATGAAGTCAGAACCTCTTTGGTCATATTACATCACTGAAGCCTCTAGGTGTTGAGTCATCACTATATTTAGAGGGTGGCACGCTTCTTTTTAGTCTAATATTAGTATTCAAGCCTGGACTCAGTGGAAGGTCACCCTAGCAAAGATGAAGTCAGTGCTCTAAGGCTGGAAAGGAATGCAGGCATCATTCTGCCTTCCTGGTACACTTGCCGTTGCTTTGTTTTACTTTCAGTTTTTCTACCTTTTAAGGTTGTTGTCTGTTGATATGATAACAATATCAGAAACTGCTACTTGAAGCAGACTGTGCCTTGTGCTGTGGAATCTCAACCTACTTTGTTTTGTTCTGCTTTATAAATGGAGTGAATGCTATTCCCTGTCATTCTGTGAAATTTGAGCTTTTTCTTTATTATACACTGTACATGCAGCTAATAAAAAAGGCTGCAGGAGCAGTTTTCTTTAGCACTTCATGAATCATAGCTGCCCTCTGGGAATCCTATCTTGCACTCTTCCCTGGGTGGTGGTTTACAGACATCCAAGAATTTTTTGTATGATAATGGCAGCATTAAGGTAAAGCTATAGGAGAATGTTCTTGTTCTGAGAAGTATGCGTTCTGAAAAATACATTTTTCTATGGCACCTGTATTTTATTCTGTAACTCATTTCACATACTTCTGCTGTGAAGTCATCTCAACGTAATACAGTATTTCAGCTGAAAACATCTATGAACTTTCACTCTGCATCTGAGATCCTGTCTGACTGCTTTAGTGATAATCCCAAATTTTTCAGCCCTATTATGAGTCTTCTCTACAGCCTAAAAAAGCTGTGATGTTTGACATTCATAAACCTGCCTTAGTTTACTTCCTGTGAAAGAGCTGCTAGACCTTGTTAGTCAGCTATGTATTGGCACACAGGATGAGATGCTCTATAGCTGTAATTTCCGTGCTTTACTTACAGATCAGTTGTGAGTTGTATTGAGCTCTGATAACAAAAGCAGAAACTTCATGAAGTCAGACATACTGTATCATATCAGCTATCTAAACGTGTATAGCAGTGCGAGCCATAAAGCATTTCAGTGCCTGGAACTCCCTAGGACTAGAACCACAGTAACAGTAAGGTGCTGAGGCTTTACTGGAGAAAGGGCAGTAGCAAAGTTAATTTTCACTGGCTTTTGGGATCTGTTGGGTATTTATTTTGGTTTAGGAGGAAGAAAATTATTTAACCTTGGTGTGGTTTACATATTCAGAATTTTAATACATATTTATAAGGAGGTTATTTAAGATTGTTCTTGTTCCTGTTAACAAGACAGCTTGCATTTATTTAGATACATAGGGTCTGACACTTATTTTCTGAGGTGATTTGCAGAATTTCTAGTGGGACTGTAAGTTGTTAGTCTAGTCTGGTTTAGGCATTCCTTCTGCCTTCTCATGTATGTTGTTCTGGCTGTTACTGAAAGGATTCAGCATTTCTGCTGTCTTTTTGGAAAAATACATAAGCTTTATCCTTCTAAGAAACACAAAGGGCATACTGAGATTTTGCAGTTGTAACAGTGTGGTCAAGGTGAATCTGCATATGTCTGCTTCCTCCCATAAAAGTAGAAGGTATACCTTGGCCACGATTATCCTGTTGTTATTCAGAAATTGCCAACCTCCGAGTATTCCTCAATTCAATTGATGTTCAATTCCTGCTCTGAAAATGTGTGTGGGTTTTTTTTTTGTTGTTTTTTTTTTTTTTAAAAAACAAAACTCCCTCAACTAACCAACCAGAAAAACCTAACAAGTATTCCTGGGCCTGAAACAGCACTGTCTGTAATGTATGTGCTGTCTAATAATTTATGCAGGACTTGGGGTTATTTTCCCATCCATGCATAAGGTGCTTGGTAGTAGCACAAATACTCTTGTTTCGATGGGAGAACGTGCCTGGCAAAAGACCAACTGGGTTAAAGGTAGGCCTGTATTCATTGCAGCTGAAATTTGGAGGAGTGCTTCAAAGCATCTAACTATACTAGTTGTTTGTAATTTACAAAAATAAACTGATTAATGTTCTTTCCAGAACACACAAGACAGCAGTTACTGTCTGCTTTTTAAATTTGGAAATGTACTTTTCTCCTTAAGAGGAACTATGGAAAAATTCTTATAGTGTCGACCCTCTGGTCATGCTCTCCTCTGCAGTCTAGAGGGAACGCCTTATCTCAAGAAACCAGGGTGGGTGGGAAAACTTTCCTGGGAAAGGACCATTCAGGGTAAGTATTTCAATTTTTTTTTTTTGTAGAGAAATATTTTCTTATCAGTTCTGCTAAGATACACAATGTTAAATAATAAGACATTTTAACAAAGGTGTTGGTAAATCTATGCCAAGGTTTATGAGGACCTGCTGTTGTGGCATGAGAAAACAGAGGCTCTGGGGGCCAGAAGGAATTGCAAGGTCTTCTCTGTCAGTCAATAAAGAGTTGTTCTGTTAATTACTCAGTGTTCTAGCTGAATGGACATTGTAGGATAATCTGTGGGTAGGTCTGATTTAAATATCCCTAAACACTGTACAAATTTAAAATTAAGATTCTGCTTTGCAGTTGTCTGTCCTCTGTAATAGGTTGAACTAAATTCCTGGACTCAAATGCCTTCTGATCTTCGAGGAAGCTGGGATCTGACCTGCAGCACTGAGGCTAGTATACCTTTCCTCGGAGCTCCCTGCCAGTGTTAGCTGGGACGTGGAGTTCAACCAATGACTTCTGCTGGCGGAGAAGTTTTGTTGTTGGTTTTGGGTTTTTTTCCTTCTGATTATCCTGCTTTAAAATATTTGGGAGTTTGACTGTATGTACATGGAATACTGAGTCTTTTTTTCACAGGACAGCCCAGAAAGCGACAGATCCTACCACTAAGTGAGAAAACTCAGTAGCAATGTCTCCATGTAATTTTATGCTGTTACATAGGTACCAAGTTTGAGAGAGTTGGATTTACTGTAACTGGCAATACTTGCTATTGTTGATTAGTGTTCCCCCTTGGTTTTGTTTTTGTTTTTTCTCTTGTCTGGCAATCTAAGGTGTAGCAGGTTCTTGTAAAACAAATTAAAGCCAAGAAGATAGATGCCAGGTCACACTTGGAATAAACCACAGCAATGACTTCTACAGGAACTTCCTTGCATCTAATGGAAATTTATGTTGGCACAGTGCATATTAATGCAAGAAGTCAACCCTTCTGGTGTCTGCTGACACAAGCAAGAGATACATCTTTCTAAGGGAAAAACTGCCTTTATGCAGTTTATAGAAAAGCCTTTCATTTGTTCCACTAAGTAGTTTTTATCAGCTAATGTCTGCTAATAATCAAACACAGTTTTGCCCTTCTCCCTCCAGCAAACTGTCATTCTTGAAGTCAACAAAAATACTGTTTTTCTAGCTGATGGTAATCAAAAAGTGCAGTAAAGCCATTCTAATGTGGTTAGGGCAGCAGCTGTTCTTTATTTTAATACCATCAGAGGTCCTAATCCATCCACAAGTTCTGATATCAGCTTTCTGGCCCAAGGAAAAGGCTTCTAACTGAAGGTCAGCCTTCATTACCAATGCATAAAGATATTGCATTTACAGAAGCTCCATTCTGGCTTAATCACATTCAAAATGGTAAATTTACAACTCTTAATTACTGGTTATTTAAGGGAATTTCTCAAATGTTTCATACAACTTGTTAAGAACACTGCCCTAGAGTTTAATGTAGTTAATAAATCAATGCTTAATGGAAGTGGGTAAGAAATAATGCTTGAAAAAAAATTTAGTCTCGAAAATAAGGGATACTGGAAGGTGATTTGAGTTAATACAGAGTGGAAGGGAGAGACACAGCAGGTTTAAGATTGTGCCGTTGGTTAAGACAAATTCCCCAACAGATTTTAGCATAAAGTGGGAGATAATATTCAAGAGCTGAACCAAGGGGAGAAGAATTAGTGATAGCTTCTATACATTTGAAAACATGTTCTCTCTTTACCTGTGCCTGATAAATTCATGCTTCTTCACAGTTGATGGAAGTTTTAGCATTTGCTGCAGTAGTGCAAGGACTTCTCCGTGGCCGTGTTCTTGGATTCAATCCTCAGGCAGCAGATCTGCTGATAAACTGTACCATTTTGTCAGCTGGGAGTTTGTTCAAACTTTTGAGTTTCCTGTTGGTATGAGCGCGTGAATGTTTTAGAAATGTGTTTTGTATTCTTTCTATTGTCTTGCTTTAATGTGATTACTTTTAACTGCAGGTTCTTTTGCTCTAATTTGATGGAATTTTATGGACACTTTACCTTGCTTAGATTACATGACTTTTGTACTGAGCTTTGAAACTTAATATGGAAACAGAGGCATTGCAAATATAGTGTATGTCTCAGAGGGTTAGAGAAACCTTTTCCATGTGATAGAGACTAATGAACTGGAAGTTAAGATGAGAGTAGGGTGGGAAAAAGAAATTACAGTATCCCTGGCAGGAGAGTAATGAAGGCATCTATTACACTGCAGCAGGGTAGGTTCAGGTCAGTATGTGTTGTCTTTAATCGCTTTTGCAGTTAGTCTAAAAAGCATAAAGGCATTGTAAGGCTGCAGCATGCAACCACTGAGAAATTTTGCATTTAGTGCTACTGGAACTAGTACTGGGGAGAAATCTGGCAATTTCATCCCTGTTTTTCTCCAGTGTGTGGCAGGTTTACGAGGGAAGAACAAAACTGAAAACCAGAAGATGCTGAGGAAATGAGGTACCAACCCCTGACTGAGTGGGAGTTGGCCCCTGCTTTAAGGCCTCAATAACAGACTGGTGTGCACCATGGGGCTGACTTCTAAAAGCCATGAAAAAGTCATGCTGATTATTTATCTATCTCTCAAGATATTTCTTCTTAAAAGCTTTAGGGGTTTTGTTTTGTTTGTTTAACGGCTGGAGCCTGTGGCATCCCAGACTGAAAACAGTCAGTTCACTGAGGCTGAAATACCATCAGTGTTGAAGTGAAGGGAACGGGTGTTTCACATGGCTGAGATTGTGTTGCATCAAGCCACAGGGATATCTAGATCAGTCTTCTGCCAGTTTGGAAACTGGAGTTATTTTTATTTGCTTTTCTTTCAGTTCCGGGACAGGGCCACATACAGACTGACAGCATTGACACAGTAGAGTCTCACTACTATTCAATATAAAATGTTTTTTGTATATATTAGCCAGTCTACTTTCTTTTGATATTGGTTGCTTTCACTTCTTGCCTTTGCAAAGCTTTTGGGTGGCTTCTCCCAAGAATGTGTTTAAAAAGCAAAGAGAAAATTCATGTTATGTAATGGTAGATATTTAAATGAATAACCTCTAGACAAATTCTGTTCTTATCTGCTAGCGATCCTGTTCCTCTGAATAGATGTGTGTGGCTACTTCTCATAGTCTGACTTAAAGGTTTTCATAGAATTGTTTAGGTTGGAAAAGACATTTAAGATCATCAAGTCCAACGATTAACCCAGCACTGCCAAGTCCACCACTAAACCATGTTCAAGTACCACATCTACATGTCTCTTAAATCCCTCCAGGGGTGGTGACTCCGCCACCTCCCTGGGCAGCCTGTTTCAGTGCTTGATTATCTTTTCTGTGAAGAAATTTTTCCTGATAATCCAATATAAACCACCCCTTGTGCAATTTGAGGCCATTTCCTCTTGTCCTATTCCTTCTTTACTTGGGAGAAGAGATGTACCCCCACCTGCCTTTAGCCTCCTTTCAGGTAGTTGTAGAGAGCGATAATGTTTCTGCTGAGTGTCGTCTTCTCTAGGCTAAACAACCCCAGTTGCTTCTCATCAGACTTGTGCTCCAGACCCTTCACCAGCTCTGTTGCCTGTCTCTAGACACACTGCAGTACCTCTATGTCCCTCTTATAGTGAGTGGCCCAAAACTAAACAAAGTATTTGAGGTGCAGCCTCACCAGTGCCAGGATGCTGTTGGCCACCTGGGCACACAGCTGGCTCATGCCCAGTTGGCTGTTGACCAGCACCCCCAGGCCCTTTCCCACCAGGCAGCTTTTAACCCAGCATAGCGAGCCCATTCTAAGCCATAAACAGCCAGTCTCTCCAGGACAATACTGTGGGAATAGGGCTTTACTAAGGTCAGGTAGACAACAGCCACAGCCTTTCCCTCATCCACTAGGCAGGTCACCTTGTTGAAAGAGATTGGGTTCATCAAGTAGGATCTGCCTTTCATAAGCCTATGCTGGCTGGGGCTGATCCTGTTTCGGTCATGGACAGTTCCGAATTCCTTTGCTGCTGTCAACAGGAGCAGCAGAAATATATCACATAAGTGTTGTACTGATCTTTTAATAAGTCTTTCCCAAAGAGATTGTTTTATTCATTACTGATTGTCTTAAATCTATCACTCTTACACTTTTCCGACTACCTGGTGTTTAATGACCTACATATAGCAAATGCATCATGTCCTGTGTATGTGTTTAAATTCTGAGAAATTATTGTGGTGTTAACTGTCACTGAAGCATAGTTCAGATTATCTATTCAAAAGCTTATTGCACTATAGTCTTTCTGCTGATCTAAAATGTACAATCAGATTGACATTGTATAGTGACAGTGAAAACCACTTAAAATAGTTTATCCAAGCTGTGTATCTGCATTTCATGTATTTAATTTAGGGCTAAGAATTAAATCCTTATCTGATATTTGTCAGTCTTAAAGCAGAAAGAGATGGATGTATGTGTTATCAACTTACAATACTTTTATTGAATACATTGCAAAAGTTGATGAGATTTTTCTGAAACTCGTATCTTTTATTCCCAGTACAATCCTGTATTTTTCCAGCCCATTCTCTCTTGGTTTGGTGGTGGGTTTTTTTTGTTTTTTTTTTTTGTTTTTTTGGTTGGTTGGTTGGTTTGTTTTCCCCCTTGTTATTAGGTGATGCGCAGATCTGCACTTTGAATGAGAATTATTCCATGTGAAAAACAGACCACCAACTACTTTCTGGTAGTATATGTGAAGGGTGGGAGTAGACACTGGATTCTCAGAAAATTATTAAGCTGAAAGTCATTTGAGGACAGTGACTGTTTTAGGATTTTGTGATTTTTCTGTACCACAAATAAATGGTATACAGTTTCTGGATGCGCTGGTCTCCTTAAAATATTTGGTACCTACCTTGCTTTTTCTTCTACATCTGCATTAGCAGTTAATGCCCTCCTTAATGTCCTCCCTACTTACTTTGCTTTTGAAGGACCTTCATCTGTCCTTTATCCACCTCTTTGTAGCTTTGTATCCTGTGATACTGATTTTTTTTTTTATTTTTTTTTTTTTTTAGGAATACTTTAGATTCTTGTTAGTGCTGTCTGTGGTTTTGAGTTTTGTGGTACATCTGAGTTGCCATCTGTATGGTGGTTGTTTAGCTTGTTTTTCTTTTTTTCTTGATGTTGTATCTTAGCTATGTGTAGGGTGGGGTGAAAGAGTATTTGAAACTGGGATTCTCACTTCTGAAAACTGTAAAAACACTAGTGCTGTGGAAATTGAGATTAAAACTATGGAAGTGAAAAGAAACTGTTACACTTCATTCTGATCTCTCCTTGCACCTAATAATCATGCGGCATATCACCTTGATAATGAAGATAAACTTAATTTATACTTGCTTAGACTATTTACACTGTATAAGGGAAAGTCCTGGCTGATACAGAAGAAACCAATGCTGTCGGTGCTCTGGTTGTATCAAGTGCCATGGGTGCCATCTGCTGACTCCTTCATGTACCACATAGCTCTTCAGCTGTGGGAAGAAGGAAAAATAACATATGTTAAGGGAATGTAGCTATAAATATCCTGCCACTTGAATATTAAATACAAATTAAAATTTTTAATCCTTGCTGGGTTTGTGTGATATGAGCAACGATGTTCACCCTAAATATATTTGAGTTTTATTCCAGCCCTGCAAAATAGTTTTACAGAGTAATTATTACTGCCAGAGTTCTTTCGCAGTGTTTTAGTTTATGGCAAACCTAGATCTTAATTTTTGCAGTGTATTGTGGCTCATTGTCTGAACTCAGCTTCTAGCCATGTACTTCTTATATTTTCAATTTTTTTTACACTTCTAAAGTTTCCTCATTCCACTTGTTGTATTCTGTCTATGGCATCCTGTGTATAGCTAGTAAGTGAGACTGAAATAATGTCTTTATTTTGCTTGCTTGCAAGCCTGGTAAAAAGATTGTTTTCCTCAGCAAACATATCGACAGTGCTACCAGGTAAAGTGGTATAATTAATTGGCCGTACCTGATTTAGTAACAGAGCTGAAAGAAAGCCCAGACTGAAGGAGTACAGTGTAGCTAAATCCTAGAGTAGTTTATAGCCAATTTATTAAATTGGTTTTAAGGGGAAGCTTCTGTTTTGTCTTGCTTGTCATAGTTTTTTTTAAAACCTAAATTGATGCATTGCTTTGGGTCACTCAACTGAATGTCAGTGAGTATCTACTGAGAAGAAATTCAGTCCTAATAATCATGGAAGTCTAATATCTGATGCTATAGTCTTAAGCAGTGTTGCTGCTATAAATCAAATAATGTTCTGGCAAGAGTTCCAGCACTATAATGATGTTTTCAACTGAATTGTTAAAATGGTCCATGACACTCTTTTGGCTGAGGACAAATAATACATTCCCTCACAACTTCCAGGCATGGCTTGGGAGTTGGCATGGTCCCAGCAATCATTCCCAATAGCTATTTCGGAAGCCAAGAGTGAAGCTAAGAGTTTCCTTGAAATAACCTAGTTATCACTTAATAGCGCAGATGTGGCCAGAATGTGGGGGTTTGTCAGGGCCCCAACTGCACCAACAGACTTTGATTACTGTGACCAGTCTCACCTTCTTACTGGTCCAGGAACTCCATTTAAGCTCAGGATGGGGCCTTCATTCCTGGCCTGAACAATTACGTAGTTCTACCTGTCTCAAGTCCTGTCCTTGGACACATACTGTAGCCTTGGACTTACATTGCAACCTTTCTAGTTTCGGCTCTTGGTCCATCTCTTTCTTCCCCTGACTCCCTAGACAGACCCAGACCTGTTCCCATCACCTTCTGTGGCTAGGGTTGTCGATGGTTGCTACGACCAGCACGTTGTTCAGCCCACCCTGTTCAGATGCTGCCCTGGACTGTGAGGGCACTGCCTGTGCTGTGGTCACCCTCAGCTTCCAGTTAATCCTCATGCATGGAGCAGCTTTGCTCTCACTACTCCCTGACTGACAGTGGCCTCGGGACTTCAGAATGGGCCTTGACAGCACTGAACTTACATCATGTAGAAGCAGCTCCAGTGTCCTGATACCAGTTGAAGCCTGCTGGATTAAGTGGAGATTTCTCATGTGATATCTTGGGATCACATGATTGAACATATGTTCAGGGCTTAGGCTAGTTACTCGTGGAAGTATTGCATGTGAAATGGGGACAGTAGTCCTAGAAACACCTAGTGGGGGACAAAGAATGCTTTTAGAGTGGGTGCACCTTCTTCACGAGACCCTAGTGTAAATCAAGTGGTGCTCCAGAGAGACTTGGCGTAGCTGGAAGCAGAATGCAAAAGGCAGATCTGATGGAAAGTAGTGTGTCTTGGGTCTTGATGAACGTCAGTGTTAGAGATGATGTGCCTAAGTTGGTTTGCTAGTGTCTGAGTCCACATGTGCCTAGCAATAATGGATTGAACTTGAAAGTGCAGGCAAGTCAGAAATGGGTGTTTAGAGAAGTTTATAAACATTCTCTCTTCCTGTTACCTGATCTTTCAAAGTGCAGTAGAAAATACAGTATCTGCACAGGAGAATAATAATTGAAAATATTGGAGGGAGACCATCAAGAACCATCCAGACTGCTGTATTTCCTACCCAGCTTTATTTGTATCTAGCAAAACACTTAATCTTCCAGAGGGTTTTTTTCCTTCATTCAAAGGACAAAAGCAAAACATTTGGAAGCCTTTAACCCATAAATGGGGTCACTGAACCCCTAATGCAGAAGTACTGTGAAGGTATGTGCTTGGGATAAAAGCAGCAAGATTAATTTTTCAGCTTTTTTGATCCTTTCACAGAACTTGAGGCCAGTTTCCCTACTTTTGACTTCAGTTTGAAGGAGCATGCAGTCCTTTAAAATTCCATTTGAATCTTCTATGGCTGAATGGTAATGAAATTAGTACTTTTTTTCCACCAAGAATTTGATTCTTTTTTAATAAAGGTTTTCTACTGAAACCCATTTTGACTGAACAAAAAAAAAAAAACTTGTGAATTTTCATCATGACCTCCTTCTAAATACCTGAGATAGATGCCTACCTACTTTATCAGAAAGATTAGACAAAACACCTGAAATAGGAATTCATACAGTTCTTTTACCTTTGCTTTTTTCCTCTTGCTGTTTGCTTTCCTCTGGATCACAGCCTTGCTTCTTGCAGATTATAAGATCAGGGCTTGCTGCTGCGTGCATATTCTGTCTGTCATTTTATGATATAGGTTCCAATTTTCAAATTATTTTCTCTTTGACTAGAACGTACTTCTATAAGATGGTCTGTTTTTTTAAAAGCTTGTTTGTCTTACTGGTGTGCATTACTGTGATAGTTTGATAGATACATGAAACTTGAGTTATGTAAAATTTCACAGTTTATAAAGTCACTCAAACTCCAAATTAAAACACTGCCAACTTGTATGTTGCAGTTGAACTGAACCTGAGTGGGAATTATCTGCAAGGTAGGAATGAAACATTTTATGTAACTGATATTTAAGTGCTCTGCAGTGCTGAAGGCACTCTTCCAAAAAGCGAGTATTGATATAAGCACCACAGGAAACCAATTGCTTCTCAGTGCTTTGCATTAATAAATTGCTTTTAATACTTCTTAATTGTCTGCTGAGCTCAGAATCCTAATGTGTTTTTAAATATCCAGTGTTTCATCTCTTTGTGTGTGTGCACTTTCATATTTGTTCAAGATTTTATGGGTATCCTACTGGGCTAGCTAACTTTTGATGAAATAGCTTCACTTATGTACTGATAACAGTAAACTGAGTCTACGGATGTGAGAGTTCTTAGACAAGCCTTTAATACTGTGTTACGCTGTTGAACTTTGAAGTTAACAGTTTTTCAGTGCTTATAAAAGATCTTGTTCTAACTCGAGATGAATGGCTGGTATTTTGTAGCCAATTCCTGTTGAACAGGTGGGACCATACCTGGAAAGAGAGTTTTAGAATGTGTTGGAAGGGTTTAGAATCTGGCCTATGGGGAGTGGTGGTGGAAATCAGTGTGTGCAAACTTAAGTTACAAAAAAAACCACAAACCCAAACCCATAAAAACCCAACCACAAAAAAAAACCCAACAAACCAAACCAACCAACCAAAAAAACCCCAACAAACCCAAACCACCACTTGGAACAAAGTGCAAATCCTGTTCCTGGAGATACAGTTTTGTAGTCTTCCTGTACTCTGAAAAGTGTCACTGATGGGCATTTGTAAATTCATGTTTACAATGAAAAAAGTCAAACCTCCACCCCTCCTTGAAATTGGAAGCTTAAATTCACTTTGTTTTCTTGCCTTATGTACTACACTGACGTGTTTAAAGTGGTTTCAGTCTATTGCTTACTTTAGGTACTTATGTAAGCCGTAGGTTCTGTGCAGTCTACGAAAAAGTAGTAGCTTACTTTTGTGAGGGAAGCTATCTGCTTCTCGACTTTGATACTGTAAATGTGAGCTTTTATCTAACTTATAGGATGCTTTGCTTTTCATGGTTGGAATGTATCATCTGTCTCAATAGACTCACCAGAAGGTGGGGATAAGGACCTTTTTAAAAGCTTGGAAAGGAAACTGGGACCTTTTTCTTTACCCTTCTGCTTCTTGCTGGTAACTTAAGTTCTCCACTTGATATATGCTAGTAATTCCAATCATAATATTGGATTCAGATACTGTTCCTCTTGTGTCAATTAACCCCACCATGATTTGAAGAAAAAACAAGACTCTCTAGGTAAAATAGCCTTCATATATCCCTTTCTAGTTCTTGGTTGTTGTGGTGTTGTGGGTTTTTTTATTTTGTTTTTTCTCTCCCCCATCCATTCCCTGTCAGTGTTTGCCTCCTTCAGCCTGTTTAGCTGTGGATTGTACAAATTCTGTTCTTTGCACCAGGTGACACAAGGGTATTTATACCTCCACCTACAAAGGAAATGATGCAAGTTACATAGTAAGTGGCAAATCCTTAGTGGATAGTTTGGTATCCACACTGTGGAGAGAAAGCATATCTGAGTTATTGCAGACTTGTTTGGGATTTGAGGCCCAAATTGTATTCACAGGTTTATGTTTCTGTCCTGACTAGGACACTACAGATGCATATTGGAGTGCTCAGTTATTATCCCACCTTCTACAGCAGGGACATTTAGCCTAAAAATGTTTAGTCAGAATTAGTTAAGGCACTTATCGTGCCTTGCTATTACAGGTAGTCCCTGAGTTGTTTGTTGTTTTTTTTTTTTTTAAAAGAGGGGAGGGGAAATAACTATAGCATTAAGTGATTAAAATCTGATCCATGTTTATGCTTATTTGTTGTCTTATTTAGCAAAGCTCCACTGAGGAACATAGGATTACTTGGAAAGCAAGGTAATGCATAAGATGGATAAAGTTTCATCCTGGCTTAGATGAATGGGATCAGCTAAAATATGCAGTAGTACATCATTTAAATAAATATACAGCATGTTTTGAACAAAATGTGTAGGTTGAGTACTTGTGCTGTTCGATGCTCAGTCTTGGCAAGGAGCATTTTTTTGTTGTTAAAAATAACTGTATAAAATACTCTAGTTTTATCTTTTATCTTCTAATTTAAGAATACATGGCTTGTGTCATTGCCACTTGACTGCTTAAGGGTGTGGGTAGAAATCTTCCGTATTCTGATCTTTATGGGGGAGGGGGGATATTCTCCAGATATACACAGAAATACTTAGAAGAGCTAATTTGTAACTAATGGATATAGTTGCTATCTCATGCATAAAGGTAGTTAAATAGGTATTTAACTGAGGAGAATTCCTTCCTGAGATATTTGAATATGTCAGTAGTTTTTAATGCATAAAACATAAAAAAGTGTGGTTTTGTCAAGCACTGCAAACAGAAGGGCTGACTTTTTTGACCAATGATGTGATTACTGAATTTTACCTATATGTGTCAGAAGATGGTAAGTTCTGCTATTTTTGATTCCCTCCTTTCATTGCTCATTTAACTCGAGTGCTGAGTGACATAAGACCTCTAGATGAGCATGCAGTTTATACTCACTTTACAAATACTTCAGAGAAATTGTTTTCATAAATGTACTCCATTTTGTACGTGGGCCTTGGAAGAAAAAAATATTAATTTGGGGTTATCACTAATCCCTTGACACTGCACTACCTACTTGACTGCATTTTCTTAAAGAAGGATGCAAGTTCTTGATATCATTGTCTGTCTGTTGCAGTTCATTTGATATGAATTATAGTCACTTTGGGGAAAATTTTTTTTCTTTTCTTACTTTCTACTAGGAGTTAAATTTGACCCCCATATTCATACTAAATGTCAGTTTTCCTCCAGTAGCAGTAGTCTGCTGCATTTAGCTTTTAGGAGTTTATGCCCTCTTAGCACATTAAATAGAAGTTGTACTAACAGAAAAACTTCCTCATAACTTATTAGCTAGAAAATTACAAATCTAAACTAATGTCTTATGTTTATTTTCTAATTATTGCATTGTTTCATGTGATGATTTACTTATCTGTAACTTACATAGCATCTTAAATGCTCTTGTTAATACAGCGCCTAATACAATTTACTAGACTGTAGAAGAATAAATACAATCAAAAAGAATAACAAAGCCCTAACCTGGCCAGGAACCTGGTTTTTGGTTTGTGGGTTTTTTGGGTTTTTTCTTCGTAGACATGACTCGTCCCTCTGTAATACCTTAAGTGATGTTGGTGATATTTTTCATATTTATACAACATTGACTTCTCAATGATTCCAAGCCAGACCATTTAATTAGAAATTTTCTGCTCTAAGGTAGTATTTAAAAATGGGTTTACTCTGTGTAGAAGGAATTAGCTTAGTATGTTTACATAAATTGAATAAAAAGGTTGCTTTTTTCTATATTATGTGTACATAAGGGCAGACAATAAATCTTCCTACCAGTTTGATTTTTTTATTCTGCTTTTTTATGTTGTGTGTACATGTGCATGTAGCGTGTGTGTGCGTGCATACTGCAGAAAAATAATTCTAATATGGAAGCTAACTGATTTTCTCAGGCTACCAGAAAAGTCAGGTAATATTAAACAAGCCAGTAGAAAATCTGCTTGTCAGATTTCAAAGAAACAAGTTACTGGAGCAGTCAAGGCAACTAAAACTGAGTACAAGAAACTTGGACAAGTATAGAGCAGCACAGAGGAGTTGTCACTGAATAGTTTTTAGATGGAGAGATAACTCTACTGTGAAATTGTTTGCAAAACAATCTGCTTGAACTGGAATTCAGTCCTGTATGCATCTTATTTCTGTTGGCAATACTGGAAGAGCTTATAGGCCAACTAGGTAAAAAGAGGTAAAAGCTGCTGTGGTGAATTACATTGTAGTTCAGAGTTTGGGGAAATGTAGTAAAGTATTTAAATGCACTTGCAATGAAATTTAAGTGGCAGTCAAGGAGCCAGCTTGACAGAGAATTGTCAGACTGGATGAAGGAAGTATTTTCTAAGGTCTTGGCAATTCAAAGTATATTGTATTATTACCGTATTGAGAGTTTGACTTTTCTACTTGAGTTATTTCGGAGTCTACGAGCGCGCAGGCCTCCCTGCTTTTACCCATGCAAATAATAATCAAGACCCTGTAATGAGAAGGCCTGAAGCTAACAAACTCCTTTTTGAGTTTGAGAGTGGTTACAAGTATCTGTTTACCTGAGCAGAATGACAAACATTTTATTTGGTGCATCTGCTTAGTGGACAAATACGTGGTTTGTTTTCCCCAGGGTTGTTCCCCACATTATCATTGCTGCCCTGAGCAGCTCAGTTCCTGCGTTGTATCTTCACAGAATCAGAGACACTGGTTGGAACGGTTCTCTGGAGGCCATCTGGTCCTGCCTTTTGCTCAAGGTCGGGACTGTTGCCAGCACTAGATAAGATCAGCTCTGACTTTTTTTTTCATCAGCTTTTGAAAACTTCCATGAAACACCACAACTTCTTTGGGTAGATGGCATCTGGGCTTCATTACCCTTCAAGTGAAGAAATTTTTCTGTAATGTCCAATCAGGACCTCCCAAGCTGCAGCTTAAGGCTTTACCCCTTATTTTACTGTAATTTGCAAATTCCAGCAAACTTGCAATTTGTCTTGTTGTCCAGAGTGCTTAGGAAGATGCTGAACAGTACCTACCCTGCTACTGACCCTTATGATATTCTGCTTATTACTTGTTGTCAAATGGATGTTGAGTACTTGATTATTAATGTTTCAGCCTGTCAGTTCAGCAAGTTTTCAACCCATTTTAACAGCCTGTTCATGCAGCCCATGCTTCCTCAAGCTTACTAGTGAAATTGTTGTGTAAGGATTTTTGTAAGGCAGCCTTACTCAAAGCTCTTTAAAGTTTTTGTGAAACAGGTGATATTTACATTATATTTGAATGCATAATATTAGCATGTTACTTATTGGATGTGTAGCTGTTTTCTTTTGCAATGTCTGGGACTGGCCTACAGAGAAAGCTCAGTTTGCTTTCTGTGAGCTACTGGACCCTGAAACCTGAGCTGCTGAACAGTCGAAGAGGTGTTATTTCTTCCTTGGAGGCAACTGAATGCTAGGAAAAACAGGCTTACAGAATGAAAAGTAAGAGGGGAGGAAGCAGCGCAGTGGAGTTCTGGGAGCAGAAACAAGCTCAGGGATATGGCAGAGACTTCCCAGGGAGTGTGGGGACAATGTGTTGAGTTTCCTGCAGTGCAGGAAGCCACTTTGTTGCTGGGTGGAAAGCCACCTGAAGGGTAATGCTTCTATCTGTGAGGATGCAGTAGACGGGTAAATTTGCTTCCAACTGTGTTTCATTCCTGTTTTCTCACTATGAGGCTTCTGTGTTTTGAAATGTTCAAATTTTAGTCTTCAGTCACAGCTAACTGCATAATGTGCTACGTCAGCAAGAGCAGAGCCAGCAGGCTGAAGGAGGTGATTTATTTTGTTTACTTGTGAAGCAACATCTGGAGTAGTGTGTCCTGTTTCGGGCTCTGCTATACAACAAGGATGTAGACAGACTGGAGAGGGGCACTGAAGGAGCATGTAATGTGTGGGGAGGCTGTCTGTGTGGCCTGGGTTTGTCCAACCAAAGAAAGAGAAGAGTAAGTCTCAGGAGGGGATCTAGTTGTTGTTTTCTACCACCAAATGAGTGTAGAAAAGGTAGCCAGGCTCTCCTTGCAGGTACACGATGAAAGGGTGGAAGCCAGCAAATGTAAGTTGCAATGTGGGAGATTCTGACTGGATATAAGGAAAAAGATTTCACAGTGGGTAAGTGCTGAATCAAGCTGCTGAAGGAGGCTGAGAAACCTCCATCCTTGATGAGTTTTTGGAACTTCACTGAACAAGGCCCTGAGCAATCTGATTGAACTGAAGCTCTCCCTGCCTTCAGCAGGGGGTCACACTAGGTGACCTCCAGAGGTCCTTTCCTGTGTAGATTGTTCTACTGTCCTATGAGATGTACACTTACAGGGCACTGTATTGGTGTATGGTGGAAAGTAACGTGGTTTTATGTGCATGGGTATTCTCCTGCTCCTTGGCTTTTGAAAACCATTCAGCAAAGTCAATTTCTCTGAATCACGGTTCTCTTACTAATGGCTTTGGAAAACTTAATCTTCACATGCAAACACTGTGGCAAATCTGCTGAAGAAAACTGATTTGCTAGATATGTCTGGTATCAGCCTTTTTGTTGTCCAGTTTGCAAAGGTAGGGTTTGCTTGCGTATAAACTGCCATAGATAGAACATTGTTGGTTGCAGGCCTCTTAAGATCGTGCTTTTATTTGGACTGCTTTCTGGCCCTTCCGAGCACTGTTGTTACTACAGATCAGAAGATCTCATTTTTTGCATTCCTTCCTGCATGACTCTGAAGAGATGGAAAATGGTTAGCATCATTCCAGCACCAACCTAATCTTTTTTGCATCGTTGATTTTTTTTTTTTTTTTTTTTTTTTTTTCCCATATAGTGTCTGAGTGCTGTGTGCTTAAATTCTTACTTACTGACAATCTGCTAAATGAAGCTGTCTCCGGACTGAGATCTTGGTGTTCGTTGGCTATGTCCTCATTAGAGAGCGGGATAGTGAAGTGGGGGTCAGTCTATAGAGAAAAATAGTTGTACGTGTGTTGTGTGTATTTCAGATTACTTTTTAATCTAGTTCAAGTCCTCTGGAGTGAGCATACTCATTACGCTCCTGGAATACCTCTTCCATTTCAGTTTTGTCCAAAGAAATCCAATTTGTACACTCAGCCTGGTGACCGGTGTAGAACAAAGTGTGGTATTAGGGTGTTGTCAGGAGGCTTGCTTCAAAAGCACAGTCCTGATCTGAACTAAATGGCAATATAGACATATCCATAAAATACTGTTGTTTATGTGAAAAGTATTGAAGTTGAGATTTTTTTCTACCTGCTTATGGGGACTTAAACCAGGATAATAAAGAATTCTTGTGGCCATGTTAGCATGATTCTTAGTCATGTCAACTGTCAAACATTTTAGAAGGAAAACACATTTTTGGTACACGATTGAATATCCCATTACTATGGGTTATATTCTGGTCTGTGCATATCTGTTGTGGAGCTACTGTATAGCCATCTACAAATAAGTTACTGTACTAGGGTATGCTTAGTTGAATTTCAGACATGGAGAGACAATAAAAAGCAAAAATGACAGAAAGGCAACTAATGGGGGAAGAAAATGTTAAAAATGGGTTTTGGTTCATTCCCTACATTGCTGTGTAAAATATTAAATAGGTGGGAAGTCATGCTTCTTCAGTCTGATGGTGGTCTGCAATGAAGTGACTAGCTCAGTGGATGAGGGGAGAGCAGCAGATGTTTAACCCAACTTTAATAAGGCTTTTGACACTGTCCCCTGTAACACCCTCATACACAAACTAATGAAGTGGGTACTAGATGAGTGGGCAGTGAAGTGGGTTGAGAAGTGGGTTGAGAAGTGTGTCAGCTGCTGGGCTAAAAGGGTTGTGATCAGCAGCACAAAGTCCAGCTGAAGGTCAGTCATTGGTTGGTGCACCCCAAGGCTTGCTACTTAGGCTGGTACTGTGTAGCATCTTGTGGTTTAACCCCAGCTACACAGCTGCTTGCTCACTCCCCCACAGTGGGATGTGGGAGAGGATTGGAAGAGTAAAAGTTAGAAAACTCGTGGGTTGAGATAAAAGACAGTTTAATAGGTAAAGCAAAAGCCACATGCGTAAGCAAAGCAGCACAAGGGATTCATTCCCCACTTCCCATGGGCAGGCAGGTGCTCAGCCATCCCCAGGGAAGCAGGGCACCATCATGTGACTTGGGAAGACAAACTACATCACTCTGAATGTCCCCCCCCCTTCCTTCCTTCTTCCCCCAGTTTATATACTCAGCATGCCACTCTGTGGTGTGGAATATCCCTTTGGGCCAGTTAGGTCACCTGTCCTGGCTGTGTCCCCAGTTTCCCGTGCCCTTCCAGCCCTCTCACTGGCAGGGCCTGAGAAACTGAGATGTCCTTGACTTAGTATAAACCTCACCCAGCAACAACCAAAAGCATCCGTGTGCTATCAGCGTTGTTCTCACACCAAATCTAAAACACAGCACCGCACCTTTTACTAAGAAGAAATTTACCTCTATCCCAGCTGAAACCAGGACACATCTTTGTTAATGACTTGGATGATGGGAGCAATTGCACCCTCAGCAAGTCTGAAGAGAATAGAAAACCCAGAGGAGTGGCTGATAGACCAGATGGATGTGCTGCCATTAAGAGCGACCTCAACAGGCTGGAGAAATGGGCCAACAGGAAGCTTATGGAGTTCAGCAAAGGGAGATGCTAAGTCCTGCCCCTGGAGGAGAACAACTCCATGCATCAGGCTATGCTGGGGACTGACTGGCTGGAAAGAAATGGCCCTGAAGTCCTGGTGAACACGAAGCTGAGCGTAAGCCAGCAGTGCATCCTGGTGGTAAAGAGGGCCAAGGATCTTTCTGGCCAATATTCAGAAGTGTGGTGACAGCAGGTTGAGGGTGGACATCCTTTCCCTCTGCTCACTCCCATCTGAGTGAGGAGTTCTTGTTCTAGAACAGGAGGTCTGGTCTTCCCAGTACTAGAGAGACACACACTGGAGAGAGTCCAGCAAAGGGCCATGAAGGTGGTACAGAGACCTGAGCATTGTATAAGGAGGGGCTGAGAGAGCTGGGACAGTTCAGCCTGGAAAAGAGAAAGCTCAGGGGGAGTTCATCAGGAGGAATGAAGAAGATGAAGCCAGACTCTTCTCAGTGTTGTTCAGTGAAAAGAAAAGAAGCAGTGGGCACAAATTGAAAAAGGGGAATTTCATTTAAATATTTTAAAAAATGCTTATAATAATAAGTGTTTTATTGCAAGGTGATCAAGTCCTAGCAGAGCTTGTCTAGAGAGACTGTGGACTCTCAGTCTTTGGAAATACTCAGACCCTGACTGTGCATGACCCTGAGCAACCTGCTGTAGTTTAACCCTGCACAGAACAGGAGGTTGGACTAACTGCTGTCCAGACTTGCCGTCCAGCTGCAGCTATCCCTGTCTCTTAGCTGTCTTTTTCCCTTTACAAAAACGTCACAGCTTAAGACTGTTCCTGTAAAGCATTCCTATAAAAGCTTTGTATGAAGTGGAATTTTCTTGGTGGATTCAGGAGTGTTGGTATGCTAGTATCAGACTTTTCCTGGTTCCTGTTTGCTCACACTTAGATTTATCACTTCAGACTGGTTAATTTAAAATGATCAACTGCTTGCACTGATCTAGCAGTCATTAGGATCGTTTTATTGCAAAAGTTTTGGCACTTCTTTGACTGGCGCTTCTTGAAGTTTTTACCCAAATTAAATTCAGGTTCTGTGGAAGTGAAATAGCTTCCAGTATGTTCTTAGTTTAAGTTATTGATGAGCTCCTTTTAGACTTGGATTTGATACTGTATTCCCAATTTACTGATAAGACATAACCCATTGTTGAGCTGTGCTTTATTGTGTCTTTTATATAATATGCTTCATTGTGTCTTTTATATAATAGGAACCCTCTTCATGTTGCCTTGGATCATTCCTTTTTTTTTCATCTGACTTCAGTCATCAGGACAAAAGCTGGAGTTGATTCAGCTTCCCAGTTCTTATCTGGCTCCTTAAATCCAGCCGGCCTGTTTTAATGGACTCTTACATGCGCTTTGCTGACAATGTAAAAACTTGAATGACTGAAACCAAACTTCTGTTCTTTTTCTGACGTCTTTTTTGTTCTTTTATGCTGCATATGTCACAATATCTTTGCCTGGATTCCAGGTGACAGACTCAGACAATCTAATTTTATCTATGCTCGGCAAACTTCAACTTTAAGAACTTTTTTTTTCCCCCTGCTTCTGTGGCTGAAGGAATGTATGAGCCATAGCAATCTCTTAGCTGAGCTGACCCTGTGCTTGGGTTCCATGACTCCCACACTTTGTTCCATGCTATTTCATTATTCAATATTGCTGTTAAGCATCTTCCTTATGAATCATTGTGACCATAATTCTGATGTATCAGATGATGCAAAGTGGTACGAAATCGAAGTGTGCTCAGGCTTCTTTTTTTCCTCTCTCTAGCACTAGCGCTCAGGTATTCATACCACTATTGTACAGCTCCATTTCAGGCTTGATCATTATCTTTGCTTTTCTTCCCTCCTGCACTTAACTTAGAAATCTTTCAAATTACTCTTGTTCTTTTCTTTCCAACACCAATGCCAATTGTGTTGTCCTGTTAGCATTCCCACAGACATCTTGGAGCTTGTTATTGAATGACAAGTGTGTATTCATTTGCTGTGCCACCTTTGTCTTTTATCTGTTTCTTCTTTATACTGTACTGAGTATTGAGCTGAGGTGTTGTGAAGCAACATAGTAAGTTGTCTTTCTTTACCTGGAAGTATTCTGCTGCTGAAACCTGGGATTGTATTGGCTTTTTCTAAATGCTAGTTTGTTACCTTACCCATACTGTTGGTCTGTGGTAAGTTTGTAGTCCCAATCTTGATCTTCTTGTGCTTTGAAGACTTGAAACCATTGCCACTTTTGTCAGTGCCTGTTGCATGGGTTGCTATTACTATGCCACATAAATTTACTGCTAATAGTCTGTTTCAATAGAAGTGGTATTAATAGCCTTTCCCCAGCTTAGTATTTCCTCAGTTGGCACTTGAAGGTACTGTCCTCTTCTACACACAGCAGTTCCTGTACCAATCCTGTCTTCTCTGTATTAACAAACAATTTGCTGTCCAGTACTGTACCAGATGATTTATTATATGTGATTCCCCATTTCTTTATCTGAAATAAAATATGCTAGACAAAATCTATTAAAGATTCTCTTCAAAAAGAAACTAACTTTAAGCTTTTAGTGTGTCTTCCTTTAGCATTTGAATGTATGGTTTACAGTGATCTCTTTCAAAACCTCTTTGAAATATCTCGAGGTTGTGTAGGCTTGCTTGCCTCCTGCACTTCTACCTATATTTAAGAAAGCTGTGTTTATTTTTGTACAGTCTTAAGGTTTTCATGTTGGTGCCACAACCCCAACCTGATCAAATTTGAGGTTGACCTAACCTCCTGCCTTTGATTTCAGGTGAAAGTTTTGGGTGTTTTTTTATTAGCACATATAAGTAACACATTAAAACAAGAAAGCACTCAAATAACAGGATCTCAAAAATAACGTAAGGGACAAGATGAAGCGGTTAGAAAACTTTACGATGCAAAAACAGGCTGTAGAGGGGATGCAGGAGTCTTTTTCCAGTTCAGTCATTTTCACTGGTTTCCTGGGTTGCAGCAGATTCTGTACAATCATAAATGGAGAAGGTCTGAGATAGTGGAAAGAAAGGAGCTTGGTTTTGGTTTTTTATCTCCCATTTTCTTAACTGAAATCTCTGTCAGAGATCTGTTTCTGTTCTTCATTTGAATTCAAAACTATGTGGACTTCAGATTACTTCTATTTGTATAAGTTCTTCTACAGTGTAGTGTTAGTTCATAAATTCATGTTGAAAATAACAGCACCTCTAGCTTCCCATTCACCAACAGAAATAAATAATACTTCAAAGCAAATTCTTTACAGCTGGATTTTCCATCAGTATTACATATAAAAATTTAAGTCAGAAATATAAACTAAAAAGCCCCAGATATCCTGTGAATTATTAAATCACTGTTTGAGGGTACTGATTTTTAAATGGTGGAAAAGTTATCTCCTTATTCTTTTTCTGCCGCCTTTAGTTGTGCTTTAAAAAGATTGGGGTTTTGCTCAGCTTTTGCTCTACAGGTATTGCTAAAATAGGTCTTAACTTGTAATCCATTCAGAGGAACTAATTTTGATTCTGTACATTCAGCTTGCATAAATGTTTTGCTTCCAGAAATTTGTATAGTAATAAATCAGTAAAAATAATTAGCTGTGTTTATCTTAATAAACTGAAGAATTTATTTAGCAAATTGAATTACAGCAATTGTTGTAACTAGAGAATGGTTCAAAGGCATTAGAGGATGAGTCAAAAGATGCAGGCAATTAAAATTTAAATAATTTTTCCAGATCATAAATTGACATTGAAAAAAAAACCCACGCAACTTCAAATCTGTCGATGCCTTGAAGATTCTTTAAGGCATGATTTTGTACTTGGTAACTACTCTGCCTTCTGGAAAAGCTTTTGTTATCTATGTGTTCTCAAAATACTATGAAATATTTGCCCCATCCCTGGAAACATTCATGGTCAGGTGGGGCAGGGCTCTGAGCAACCTGATCTGGCTGAAGATGTCCCTGTTCATTGCAAGGGATCGGACTAGATGACCTTTAGAGGTCCCTTCCAGCTTATGATTCTATGACATTTAGTAGCTTTTGAATGTAAGTGGATCTTAATATAGAAACTCTCTTGTCTGTCACCCACCTTCTCTTTTGTATCTTTACAAAAACAAGGCAGCAAGTTGGGACTATCTTTATGGCTGTCAGAACATGTATCTTTATGAATGAATGCCTTTTAGTCCCTGTTGGCTTATGTTGCTACTAAGGTGGGATCAGTGTTAGACTGTGACTGTACCTTGCCCCTGCTTCATGACCACTGTGCATCCTGGCTCATAGTCAGATGCTAAACCGATAGGGATATCTTTCAGTGGTCAGCAAGATGCTCTTTTAATCTTTTTTGTGCAATTTTTTTTATACTACGGCTATCGTTACAGTGAATGTGATCTCTTGGAGACTTCAATGACCTTCTCTTAGGACAGTTTAATGCAGGGCAGACTGCCCTGCCACAATCTGCAGCTTGATACAGGAATTGTTTCGCTGGAGAATTTGTTCTTTTTAAAATCTGCGTACTGTGTGTGGTCTGGTACATGTCCCTTCAGAAATTTGGCTGCATTCATTGGTGTATGTAAAAATGTTTTGTAAATGGCAACCAGATGTTACAATAATATTTTAAGATGCTAAAAGAGCATTGACGGAACAGGAAATGTATAACTCTTACAGTTGCTCTATCCAAAAGATAAGAAATTATTTTTTGTTCATGTTCTAATTCAGTTATCTTCAAGGAATGTTTCTTGGCTTGTGACTGTCTTCGATTACTTCCTTGTGTCATGGAAACATAAACATGCTTGAGATATACACTTAGGAATTTAGAGTGGGAATAAATCTGTATTACCTGCAGAGCATATCCTTTCCATGAGAAGTGGTTACTATCATGGGATATAATGCAAAGCTAGAATACTTTTTAGCAATCTTTTAAGAGCTAATTTAGAGTTGTGACCTTTCTCTGTTACACACATTTTTGAGCATGAATTTCTTCTTGTTCAAGTTGATGAAACCAGTGCCATAGAATAAAACAAAGTAGTTCCAAGTGATCCTTTGAGAGCAGGTCAGACATCCAAGACGCCTCTTGCTACGTGTTGAATATTTGACCCTAATTTTATCTCTGTGGCCTGAGGAAATTGTAATGAAATTGGTGATGTCTTAGGTGAACCGAAATAGAATTTTGCTTGTCCATCTGAAGTTGGAAGGGTGAGTATGAAGTTATGACTATAAAAGCTCAGTTTATGACTAAAATTTACTAGTATTTTAAAGCTGCATATTAAATGACAAATTGTACTTTTTGTCTTTTAAACTATGAGGAAACAACCCCCTTTCTACAGCAAGCTGTACTTGCTTTGTGGTGCGAAGAAAAAGATTCCTTTACAGAGGAAAGCTGCGAAACAAATAGTGATCTCCAAACCAATATAATCTCAAATTCATATTTTATGGTAAACATTGGTATGGAGTGTTTTACATCAAAGGGCACAGGGTGGAGAGGTGTGGTCTTTTTTAGTGAGACTTCCCTTACCCCTGCCCCCAAAACTAGGATCCTGTACAGTATATAAAAAGTGAGGTTCTTGGATTAACTCTTAATGGTTCAAATTTTCTTATTTTTGATTGCTTCAGTGCTTACACTGTTTCTCTTCATAGCTTATTTGCATTGCTTTAATGTAACTGACTAAAGAGAAAATTAAGTGATCTATATAGCTATGTGATAAACTTCAGTTCCCTGTGTAGGGGAAAGCTGTAGATTCTCTATCAAAGCTGTATCCATAACTGTGCTGTGAATTGATTCAGTAAATTGATAGAAGAGAATATTACCTTGCATTCTTGGTAACAGATTACAAAAATAATTAGCAGATTAAAGTTAAATCATCAATAAATATTTCCAGGTAATTTGAAGATCTTATTTGTGAAGAAATATAAAATAACTGAACACACATTCCTTGATGATGATGATGTGAAGTAAGCTGGGATAAGGTTGTGAGCAAAACTCGGAGTGGAAAATAACTGTGGGACAAGTGGTCAAAATTAGAAATGCAGAATTGAGTAGCACGTAAATCTATATTTTAACTGCTGTCTTCATTAAGGAGAGACTCCTCACTTGGATGTTTAAATCTAGCTTGGGCAAAATTACAGATGGACTGCTCTGCAGAGAGAACTCCACATCAGCTTAATGAGCCTGCATCTTTGTGTCTTGAATGCAGAAGTCAAAGGTGGTTGCTTTGGGATTGAAGTTATGAATTTGTGGAATTTTTATTTAGCATTTTCTGAGGTCTAGTGATACCTTTTTTTCACCTTTGCAATTTGAACATTTTAGCATAGATTTTTTTTAAACAATTAGTGATTGGACAGTCCCATTAGGTTCTACAAACTAATTATGTTAAAGTCTGACTGGGAGTGGGGGCAACTAAGAAGTCTTAAAACCAGCATCTACAACAGTAAGTTCAAGCATGTTGTCTCTGTAAACGTGGCTAGTAAATCTAGCTGTGCCAAGTAAGTAGTGTTTTCTCCCAGCAGTTCCTGGGCACTGGTGGAGCTCCACAGCAGCTGAGCTGTTCCCAGCTGAAGACCAACAGTACTGACACAGTTGTGTGCTAGTTGGTCTCAAAACTAAGCTTAATTCTGGGCAGGCTTAGTTTACTGGTGTACCTGTTCAGGAATCAGTCCAAGGTCCAAATGTATGTAGCCACTTTATCTGCAAGCTTCAAAATATGAACCAGCATATTCTTAAAGTCAAACGAGTTCCTAAGCAGCGTTTGCCCAGATGTAAAGCAACCAGAAGACCATAAGAAGCTGTAAAATAAATAAATAAAAATCTGAGGCTAGGAAAGTGTCTTGTTTCCAAGAAAACAAGAAACTTCACAGAATTTTGTGGAAACAGTTGTTTCTGTGTTTTCAAGTTTTTACGAGGATTCCTGATTAAAATTATTTAAATAAAACAAAACCAAGAAAACACCTGTAAACCAAACAAACCCCAAAAGCTAAAGTAACAGCTGAACTGCTCTGATTAGTTGGAACCAATATTTTTGTTCTCCCTGTCCAGCCTTTGGAAAAAGCTCTTGAAAAGTCACTGTTGTCTAGGCTTTTCTATATGATTAAGAGTAATGTGGTGAGGAACATGTATGTGTGCCTGGGGTCTTTTCTTGACAGTTTGTACCTAATGATAGACTTTGCATGGCACATACAGAACTGCTGTCTCAACTGCAAGTACGGCTGATGCGGTTGTTTTAAAGTGGGAAGAATCTGCTGGTAGACATAGAGGCTTTCTCTGTATTAGGTATTTCAGTAGTAGCTCTGATTTGGCCAGAGTATCTGGTGCAGACCAGATTTCCTATGGATCTCAATGACTTGATTCAGAAATACTTCAGTTTGGTTTTTATTTTTATGTTTTGGTTTGCATAGTAGCGTACATTTGGGTTCATTGTTTGCAGCCCCATGTTTCAGAATGAAGTTGATTATTTTAATATAGATAAGTTGTTTTGAAATTAGATCAATTTTGTCACTTGTATTTTTAAATGTATCTGCTATTTAATTACTGTCAATTTAATATTGACAATGCATTGAAATGCCCTTTTATTACAGAGTGAATCATTATACAGAATGACTAAATGATTTAGAACTGTATTAAATGGACATTTTCTGAGACCACCGTACTGATACTTCATGCATGAGGTGACTGTATGGGAATTAGCTGCTTTAATTTTTTAATTTTTGTTAATATCTGTCTAGAGCTATATCATACTTTATAAAAACTACTGAAATGCTGAGTAAACAGAGAGTGTAAACCGGAAGAATGGAAAACAGGTTCTGGTCCATCCCTGGGCTGGGTCATTGGAAGAATATTTCTCAAGTTCTAGTTGGGAAAATAAGTCTGTTTTTTAGGGAGAGGAAAAGGAAGAAATTAAATCTGATCTCTTGTATCTTCACGTAAGATACAGGCTCTTAAATAGGCCATCATGGTCTCTTCTCTTTGTGAAATTATGAAATTAGCCTTGTGGGGAAGGACTGAGATAAAGCCATTTTGTAAATACAAGTTCACTAATATTTTAGAATTACTCAGTTTTTTATTTTTTTTTTCTTATCACTTACATGCTCTAGGGGAAAAAAAAATGCAACTTCCTTAACAGATTTCACATTTCACTTTAGAGCCACTGGAGAAACTTGATACCTGACTTTTTGGTCCCATGTAATCTATCTCCATCTGTCCTTTGCACATAAATAAAAGAATAATAGCAGAAAATTTATAAAATGGAAGACAGTGTCATCTTCTGTCTGTAGTGAAGACAAGAATGGATATTTCTATATGGTAAGTTTTACATATCAATACTTTTTTTTTTTGTCTGCATTTGGATCAGGGGATTAACAGGAGAAGAGACTATCTGGTTTAAAGTGCTGCAGCAAAATAAATAGCCACCCTACAATATCAGGATAAAATAGCAATTACGTAAGAAATCTATTATTCATTGCTTCATTATTTTCTGTCTGACTGCATGCTGTTTGACAGTTTACTTTTTTCTTTTTTTTTTTTTCCCTTGAACTGGACTGCTTTTGCTGGCTTGGCAGTAAGCACTGTTTTCTCTCAGCACAGCCATTAAATCTCTCACCTGTGTGTCCTGTGCAGAGCTGCAGCTGAGAGATAAGGTTGGTCTGTCACAGCAGTGAGCATTGGTATTCCAGCGCCTACTTTCAAGGGCATTTTGCTGTGAAGCGTCTCAAATGACAAGGAAAACATACAGGCATGTTAAATACTCTTGTTAGACTGAAACAAGTAAGGGTAAATGGAAATGATTTAAGAATACATTTTGAAACTGTTAGAGTTCATGGATAACTGTAAATCACATTTTTAGGTGGGATTATTGTAGGCCTATCCCAGCTGGCATCATGCATTAAATTATCTCTAGTGATGGAGACTACCTGCTCTGTTCAGTTTACATTTAAGTTCCAAATAAAACACAGGGCTTTGCATGTGTGTTCTCTGAATGTGTGTTCCCGCATGTTCTTTGACCAAGTCATAAAGGTAGTTCAGTGAAGAATTGAATCCATCTCTTCAGCATCTTGCTCCTGTGCCAGTCTATGAGCGCATCAATCTTCCCAGTGAGAACTAAGAAGGCGCCTGAGATTTCAGGGTTTCTTGCAGCTCTCAGAGCATTGGCCTGGCATCCTTTGTGTGTGGCAGTCTCTTCAGAATCCATGCATGACCTGGCTTTATATCTTTTTTCAAGTACTGCAAGACTAAATATATGTGCTTCACCTGTTTTGCAGTCTTTGCTCATTCTGTCACTTTTATAAAATTAAATATAAATTTATATATAAAAAAAATTAAAGATAACATAAAAATCCATTGATTAGAAATTTGCCTGGGAAATCTGTTTTACACTTGCTCCTTGAGCTTGCCATACATCTGCACACTAGGTAGGTATCTCCATTCCTATCTTGCTGTTGAAGAAATTGAGGCACAGTGGTAACATGTGGAATTCAGTTCAAGATCAACACTTTAAACATCACCTTAAACAAATAGAGCACATGCAGTGTATGTTTAAGTTTCTGTAGTAGTTGCTGGAAATCTAGTTAGTAGTCAGTGGAGGTTAGAGAGCAATTCAGACCATCCTAAACTACACGAGAAGTGACTGGTTGGCAAAATCCCACTCTAGTGTCCATTGAGTGTATTGAATAAGAAGCTTTCAGTCGCCCAAATGCAGGTGCTTAGTGCTAATTTAAATATTTTAAAGAATGTCTTGGGGCCTCTGACTGATGGTGCAGAAGAGAAGTGTCTTCCAGAAGTCCTTTATCACATTTGTCAACCCTGTGCATGTCCTGGATACCCGAAGGCATCTGACATTGTGCTAGCTATCCATGCTGAAGCACTAAAATTAAGTACCAAATCTGTTGCCTATAATGGCAATGTATATATCAGGGTGTGGAGATCTATGTTTATTTCTCTTAATTTAAAGCTGAAACCTATGCAATTTATCTGTGATACTACGTAGACAGACTGCAAATAAATTTAGCTTACGCTACAGGGTTATGATCCTCTTTTGTTATTGGGGATTCATGTGTGTGTTATGTATTCTATGGGTGGCCATCTGTTCACCAAATGAATCAAGGACATTCTGACTTCTGAACCATGGCAGTTTGTTTTATGAGGGGGTTCTGTAGTCTGGAACCATAACAATTCTTACTTTGTGTGGATCTGGCACAGAGAAGGATTTGTAACTCTTTCCAGTAGACAGAAGACACATGCACTGATTTCCACCCCTTCACACCACCCAGCTTCCTCACACTTTGAAGCTTAAGGACTATGAACGATGCTGCCATGTTAAAAGTAATTGAACAATTCTGACGTAGAGTTGAATCTCGTATGTAGCTAAATGAGACAGCAAAATTATGTTGGCTAAATGACATAGTCATTTATTCAGCCCTTGAAGTATTCTCACATTATCATATGTGGAACTTTGAGTTGCTTGGTATTATCCTTATTAAAGGAAGGAGAAATCCTTCATAATGTTTGTGATCTGTTTTATTTTCTGACACTTGGACCCTGAGATTCTGAGGTCTGTAAGTGTGACTAATAGGAAGTTATTACCTATAAAAAAAGAAAAATACCACTTACAATACAGAAAAGTTACCTCTCCGAAAATCAAGGCCAGCCAAGGCATGGTTCAGCTAGGGATTTTCTAAGCTCTAAAGTTTCTATATGTATGAGGAACTTACTGATTTAGGGTTACTCTAAGTTTAATTAAATGTCTGTTCTCTCTGTTTTTTTCTCTGGCCAACATTCTCTGTCTTTAAATATCTTCAAACCATAGGAGTGATTATTTGTTATGAGAAGGGATGAATTGGAGACTTTTTTTTTTTTAGTCACAGGTGTTAACAATTTAGAATATGTAGAAACTTTAACTTGGGGGCCAAACTCGTCTTGGAAAAATCAGTCGTTTTGTAGCTGTTGGATAGTTCATTGTTCCTTATTTATTGTAAATGACAGTTACATTTTCTGTCTAAAAGATAGTTTATTTGACATATGATCCATCTATTTTTCACCTTTGGGGATTCAAAAATGCGCTAGTTGGTCTATTTTACATCTTTGATACTGCTGTGTTCCATAGCCTCTGAACATTCATGAATTTTTTATAGAAATCTAGAATCTAGGAAGGAGGAAGTCGGTGCAGATAGGCGTCCTCTGGCTTAACATACTCTTGTTTCAGCTGTTGCCTCTGTTCTTGGAGAATTTTGCTAATGGACATTAATGGAATCTCAGGCTTTCTCATGTACTAAAAAGGGCGTATATATCAAGAGGTAAAATCCTCACAACATTGTTGAAAGGATAATAATAACAGAGTAACATTTGATGGCCATTCTGTTGGGGAATTAAGAGTGGGAATATTATTGCCAGGTAACCATGAATTCATCTAGCATTGTGATGCTAGCTCATAGCAGCAGATCATAATGTATTTTATCCCATTTGCTTTCACATCTTCCTTAACCTCAGATATGCCTCTCAGAACTATGTCCTGAAAGTGCCAACCTTTTGCCCTTCCGTATATACAGAGCATAAACTGCAGTGCATTTAGAGATGGGGATAACTCCTCCCCTCAGTTTTCAGTTCTTGACCCAGATTCCCATGGTCTGATGTGGTGCTGGTGTGTTCTTCTGGCTGGATTTATCTGTTACTTCTATTCCTTTTTGGACAGTTTACTTTAGCATAAGTTGAAGCTCACTGTCAAAAGAAAAGAAGTAGTTATGCATGTCCTTTTTTTTTCTGTGGCTGAGCTGAACCCTACTTAGTCTTCAGTAGTCTACTTTCTTTTAATGTCTGTATGAAAGACCTCTTTGAAGGAGCAAACTTTGCTCCTGAAGAACGTATCTGGTTGGCCTTTCTTAACTTCTGCTGCAGAGAGAGAAACTGGAAGAACTGTCTTTTTTCTGGCCTTTTTTCCACGTCTCTTACATAAATTTCTATGGGTTATTAAAAGTTTTTATCTTTTATAATTCTGCTAAAAGACAGTAGCATTTGTAGAAGTATGTTCCTAGTAACAGGTATATAAGGGAGCTTGCTTTAAATACCTTTGACTTGTGTAGTAGGCTAAATGAGATCAATAAAGATGCACATCATTAAAAACAAATATTTGAGTGAGAGATAATATGAATCTATTTATGGTGTTCCATTCAAACATCAAAGGGTCATTGATGCAGGCTTTTTTTTTATTGTTCTGGATTTGTATAGCACCTTAATTTGTTTTGTACCTGCAAGCAAAGCTCTTACAGAATTGATCCCTCTATTACTAGTAATAATGAGCACAAGCTTCATCCAGTGAGCAAAAAATGACACACTTGCTTCTGAATTTAGCTGGTGCTTTTGGTTACACTCAGGTCCACGTACAGAGAAGTTTCACTAAGGCTAAATCAGTAACAGTTTGCTTGCAAAAGGAGGGTTAAGATTTTGCACAAGTTGTTCTAATGACAGTTGATCTTGAAAAGTCTTAAATCTGTGGTATTATTTATATGTATTAAACTGAGACATAGCTGTAACTATGGTAACACCATAGAAAACCAAACATTCCACACGTGGGAGTAAAGGTTGTAGACTAGGATTGGGTTATCCCAGGCACTGTACAAATCCAGAACGCAAGATTGCCCCTGGCTGAAACAACACGACTTATTTTCTATCTGATTTGGGAAACTTCCTGTCTTTTTGAAGAGATTTTCTGATTCGAGTATAAGATATGATCATGAAGTGATAATTATCAGAGTGTAATGGTGCTATGGGATCACGGTGGTTCTTGTGAAGGAACCCTGCCACCTGGAGTTACGCTTATTCAGTGTTGGTCTGAGTTCTAGAACCTGTTTGATGGCTCTAACTGTAAAAACTTCGTATTTCCGTACTCAGCCTAGATATACATGTGGGTCTCAATTGCTCTTTCATTCATGCACCTGAAATATTCACACATAGTTCATAGTGCCCATTTAAATCCATGCACAATTGTTACTATGGACAAAACCTTAAATGAATTGAGAAGCTTCTCAGTGACTGTTCAAAGCACGCTCTCTCTGTTCTCAGAATTAGTGGTCGTGGTCTTAAGTCCAACGTCAAATTGGTACAGGATGGCAACAAGAGTTATATACTTGTGGATGCACTTATATTAGCATTCTAGTTCAGGTCATTTTCTTTAGAAATACTCTTGCACTTCTGTGATTTGGCTCATGCTGCTGAGCACTCTGCATGTGGGTTCCCTTCAGATCAAGCAAAACCAGAGGATGCCAAGACTGCTTCTGCTGTGTTGCTGCTGGGTATCAGTCCACAAGACATACTAAATAAATCCCTCTTGAAACAGGTATACTGTTGATGGTAGGCCCCCAGCACCAATTGTCTTGCTTGGAAAAAAAAAAATCTGCTCGTATTGGTCAATGTTAATATTCTATATATTGTCTAGCATTTAAGTTTCCAGTAAACCTTTAAGGTATGTACGTGATCCACAAATCTGCTGGCTTAGCACCCACCAAAAAAAGAGCTGCTGTGCTGCACCTGTGTTAGTACAGAAGTTGTGATTAGTAGCAGTTTGCGATCTGGAGAACTACTGAAAGAGTAGTTTTTTTGAGTATGCTGAAGTGCATATGTGTCTATATAAATTTCTGTTTATTAAATATGATACTGTAAATACACAAAACTTGCAAAATATGCTGTTTTTTCTTGTGAGTTGGGTGAATTGAATTTAGCAATACCATCTAGAACCGGAATTAAGAACTTTTTTTGAAAGAAACTGAAAGAATCTTTCTTTAATTTTGATTGAAAAACAAGTCTGATCTGGAGAAAGCAGTCAATATTAATAAATTTTAAATTAATCAATAATATATTTTTTTTAATTAACATTAGATGAGACTATAAGGAATTGTAGAATCCCCTGAAAAAAAAAAATCACATACGATTATGCCTTTATTTCAAATGAGAAGTGAGTAGTAACAGATAGAATATGGCATATATTGAAAGACTTAAGTTGAAGTACTCTGATGCTTTGTAGACTTCTTCTGTTGGGTGATCTTTGTTTTTGAGAAGCAAAACCAAATAGGTTTTCTCTGTAAAGAGCTCAGTAAAATGCCCATGAGCTAGAGTGGTTTTTAAGGGGAAAAAATAGGTATGCTTAGGAATAGACAAGAAGAAACAAGAAATTAAACTAATTGTGATATCAGTATGGTTTCCTTACTCAGATGGAGTGAAAAAATTGCAGTGATTCTGTTTTGAAAGTAGATTAATAGTAGAAGTGCAAGAATAATCATGAAATGGAACAGGTCAGTTCATACACCATGTACCAGTTTTCATAAGAAGATTAAGGAGATGGGCTACTGAAATTGATAGGTGGCAGTTTTAAAAATGAAAAAAGGAAGGAAATTATGGAACTATACAGTGTAGTTCTGTATTGTAAGACCTTTTTTCCATCACTGCTATGAAACCACACTCGGGCCAGGCTTCACGTTCACTTCAGATGCTTTTCTAGAACTTTGTGATCAGCATCGTCTAATTCTTTATCTTTTCCTTTTTCAAATGTTTGTTATGGTTTTTTTGTTCTGTTGGTCCATTACTGCTAAAACTTTCATTAGGCTCAGATATACATGACTCGTCTTTGCTTTCAGTGTTTCCTTCCAGCTCTTTGAGAACCACTTACTAACTTCTCAGTTTTCTCATGACATGATTTTTCCATTGCTGCCTGCTTAGAACTTCAGTCAGGCATGTTTATGGCTTTTCTCTATGTTACTACATCTGTGTGATATTCAAATGCATGAATAAAAATTCCTCTAAACATGCACAAAAACATTAACTTTTCTAAAAAGCGTTTTCTTAAGCTTTATGAAAAAAAACTTGTTAGTGATTGACTGGTGTACAAAACAGTTGATTATCATAATAAATTATATTGATTCATTTGCTGCCTTGTACTAACCTGTCCATTTCTGTTGATTGGTATAGTCTTGCCAGTATGGTCTTGGTTTGTAAAATCTTTAGTGCTAGGATAAGTTTCTGTCCTGGTTCTGGATCTCGGTTTGTGATTACTGCTGAGGGGGCTACTATAAATACAAGTTAAAAAGTGGGCAAATTAATAGAACTTGGAAAAGAATGGTTCGATAATTCAGCTTTTCTGTATCAACATCTAACCTTACTGCCAGCTCACAGGGGTAAAGAAATAGATTTCACTCTCACTGGAGATTGTTCTGTCATCAGCTAATCTGGAATTCCCTGTGCTTAATAAATGTACAGTGCTGGTGAGAGTAAAATGGGAAGCTGGGTGGCTTGAGTCTGATCTGAAGCTGCTTTTGCCTTTAGGTGTGTGTTTGGTGCAAGGACCTCAATGTATTTTCCCCAGGCATCTTCATATTAAATTTCATTAATCTGTGAGGTA
>JAVJGJ010000059.1:77378657-77391026 GCA_035590215.1 Microhierax caerulescens | reverse complement strand
AATTTCATTACGGGTATAGTAGTCCACAGCCCACACTGACCACAGTTCAGCATATATGTCTGAAAGTTTCAGACAACCTAGTTCAAATACCAGTAGCAAATTGTGCAGCACCACAGAGCGTAGTACAAGCTACATTATCTGTCAATGAAGCAGAGCTAAGCAGAACAGTCTCTGACATTGAGCTGTATGCTACTGCAAGGTTTATATTAATAATTAAATGTTTTAATTCTACCTGTTAATCTGATTTACCCATAAATGTAATCTTTAGGCCTGCAACAATTGAAAGTAAATTACGGATCACAAGAATGAAACATCAGAGGAAAAATAATGGTGCAAGTCTGAGATAAAGATCAACTTTAGAAGTCCCAAATTTGTAGATGTTTCATTCCTATCATTAAAAAATAAACTTGCAAAGAATAAACAGACTACTGAGTCTGCAGGTGTAAAACACCTTCACTTAAATCTATTTATTTCAGTTGAATACCGTTACATTTGTGAAGGAATAACCCTAAAAGCAGATGGTATAAAGGTTGCCCAGTGTGAAGTCCTCATTTCAAAGCAAATTTGCGTGTTCTGTTCTTTGAAGGGTATTGACTTCCCCATCGCACTCAGGCATGCTGCTGAAGATGAGTCACGGTGCACCTTGTATGTCTAAGTACTGGGGTCAAATCTGCAGTATGTTGATCACTCCTGATGATAGGACTACATATTCTCTAATCTTATGTGCGGGGTTATATAGCATGCTTTATTAAAAAAAAAAAAAAAAAAAAAAGAGCTATTAAAAGCAGAATGCTGAGGTTTTTGTTGGTTTTGGATTTCTTCTTTCATTATTGCTCTGCTGTGGATTTTAAAGTGTAATAAAGTAACGAGCATTACCTTGAGCTTAGTGACTTTAAACGCTGGGTTAATTTACACTCAGAGTGGAGCTTTCAGTGTCAGGTGATCTTTTTTGCCAACATAAGCACTCAGCTGAAACAACAGCTATGACTCAGTTGCCAGTGAATACTGTTTGAATTGATTTAGTCGGAGTTCAGATTTAGCACATAATCATGTTCAATTTGATCCACTGTACTGCCTAGAGATAAAAGGGTTGAAAAAATAGATTTAGCTTATGTCAGTCTTTGTGGTGATGTCATTGCCATGAGAGATGAAATAGCGCTGTTACTATGCTGTGCCTGCTCAGTTGGTGGGTGTACGAGGGAAAGGCAAGGAGCAACTCAGTTAAGTGCAAAGAGCTTGTGTCGGAAGCTAGCAGTTACTGTCAGCATTGAACCAGAATTTTGGACTGTTCAATTGCAGTACTGAATTGAAGATTTTTTTTTTCTTTCAACCATTCGTTACTCAGAGGTTGCCTAACTCTGTAAAAAACAGGGGGATGCCAGCCCCTAGCATGGACTGTGATGTCTCCACTTTGGTTGCCTGTGGGGTTGATGTGGAGATTTTTGCCAACCAAGAGATTAAGGTATGCACCTTCAATTCTTTTGTTACAGATACTTCTTAGAAAAGCCTTTGGGAGCAATAGGCATTTGTATGTAGCAATTCAGAATAAGGAGGCAGATGAGATTCTGCTGCAGTAGTAAAAGATAAGGAGTTAAAAAAAAATCTGTTAATTATGGGAGAGAAATATGCTTGCTTTTTACTGTGTTTTGATAAGCTGCAAGAGTAGGCTGGTGTTTACGCTTTAATGATATAAGAAATGGGTTATATAACTGACATCTGTGCATATACATGTTTCAGATTCATAACAAATCATTCATTGTTAATTTTGTTGAGATATTTTTAGTCCAGTGTCACTTTTTAGACCAGCCTTGCCATAAATGTTATTTATTGATGTTTATAATCTTCAGATATTCTTACTCATTTGAACAGAAGCTGTTTCTTTTCTTCAGTTCCTAATCATGTATAAAAGTATAATTTTTTTGTGAAGGGGGTTAAGGGTTGTAGCAAGTATCTTGGTGCATCTGCAATATAACTACAAAAAGTTGTGCATCTTGCATATCATATGAATATCACAAAAACAATGCCTAAATTTAAGCCTTGATATGCTGGACTCATAGTCTCTTAATTAAACAACTGCTGTAGAAAAGTCATTGTGTGTAATTGCTTACTGTTGAAATCAATTAACTTTTTCATTTATTCTCATATTACTGCAAGAAAATCACTGTGAATTAAGTTTGAAAGAAGAATGTTAAGTATGCTTTTCATAGATCATCTGAGAAAGCTTATAGGCATAATACAGTGATATTCAGCAGTTTATTTGAAGGGCAAAGATACAGACAACACCACTTTCTGATCTGATTGTTCTTAGCATTGAAAGAATGGAACAGAGGAAAAAAGGATTTACAAATTGGAGGTCAAATTTTCAACCCCTGTTCTGTTTAATTCTGAGTCAAACACTGAATCCCATAGAAATATCTGGAAATAAAACCACTTTCATTTGCAAGTGGTTATTGTGATTTTTATTTCCCTGTTAGTTTGTTACGAAGTGATATGTATACCTTGTATAGGTGTTTTTGTGTTGCCAGCAAGAGGTGGTTCTTAATTCAAGAAGCTTTTTCTTAACAGTTTAATACTGTATTTAGAAATGAAATAGTGAGTGATTCAGAGGAATAGTTCAAGTGAGCAGTATCACCTGCACTGGGACATGTTTCCTGTAATGTTTTGAAGTAGTAAAATGTTCATCTGCTTATTCCTTATTTTTCTTCTTTTTCACTCAAGAACATATTTTTATTATTTATAATTTAGGAATTACACCTGCATTGATATGAGCTTGTACCTGGAACTGTCTTTTAGTGTCTGGTCCATGTTCAACATAAGACAATTAAAATTATAGTGATCTTCTTGTACCCTTATTTATATGACAGTAGCAATGAAAAAGCAGAAGTTTGGCTTCCATAGAATAAGCAGTGAGCTTTACATTGACTTTGGTAAGACTTAATTAGCCTGATTTTAAGCTGCAGTGTCTGGCAAGCATGGTCCAGGAACATGGGGTAAAAGAGACCAGAAGGGTTACAGAGACATTACAGGAATTGGAATTCCTTTTATGTGACTTGGACTTTTTATATTTTGTTTGCTTTAGTTAATATTGCCCCACCCCCTTTTTTTTTTCCTGATGTCTGAATTAAAATGTTGAGTGCAAAGACTTTGGGTATATTTACAATGGAGACTGCACTGCAGACTGCACTGCAGCTTAGAAACAGTGAGTCTACTTTGAAGTTGTCTGGCTTAGATGCTAGAAGCAGTCTGTTCTCAGTGACCCACAGCTTACTGCAGACTAATTTTCACTTAGTTGTCAACAAACTGTGTTGTTGGAGGCTGTATGCAGCGCTGTTGCAGCTAGGCTGCTTCCAGGGCTCCAGCCTAGCCAGCTCTGATGCTGATCCTCTCTCTACGCAGCAGCTACGGTGTAGGCACCCTCTTTGTGAAAGTTTCAGCACTACTGATACTGTAAAGATGGAGAGCCCTGCTGTTCCTTGCTGACTCCCAGATGAATTGTAGAGAAAAAAAATAAAAAGTGGGGTTTAGTCTGCAAAAGGGGTTGACTTCAAGGTGGGTTCTTTTGTAGACAGTGTGGTCACAGTCAACATAAAAATCTTTATGTTGACCTTGATCGGATGACAGGAACATCAAGCTTTAAGGTTAAAAAGGAAGGAGACTGTTTCTGAGTAGAGGTGGGTGTGGAAGTTGAAGTACAAGAGCAAAATGGAAAATTTTGGATGCCCGATCCCTGGCAGTGTTTAAGGCCAGGCTGGATGTGGCTTTGAGCAACCTGGTCTAGTGGCAGGAGGCCCTGCGTATGGCAGGGGCGTGGAGCTAGGTGATCTTTAAAGGTCCCTTCCAGTCCAAACCATTCTATGGTTCTATGAAAATCAAGCACAGAAATCCTGCCTTCATCTCCTCCTCTGTTCTGCCATGAATACCCCTTTGCCCAGCCCTTCTGCAAGTCAACTGGAAGGCACAAGTAGTATTGAAGACTAAAGTCTAGGCTATCATTCTTTCACTTTTCTTCTGCTATAGAGCTTTTGCCATAGGGGAAAGGGGTTTTTTGTAGGGAACCTTCTGGCTATGTGAAGGGAATGTTCCTTCAGTGGTAGAAGAGACATATTAAAGATTTTGTGATACATGTGATGCTTGTTGAGATTTGCCACAATGAGCTATTAATCCTGTAGAAGTAGTTCTCTAATGTCAGCAAGGATTGTGGTTTAGGTTTTAGGATATGCAGGCAGCAGAGCTTTCTTTCGTTCGATTTAGGTTTACAACTGAAGCAAGGCTTTGGAGAACGGTGCTGGCTGTACTGAGCCACGGTTGTCCCGCTTGCAGTGTGTGGGGTGGGTGCTGGCTGGCCGGGAGGTACAAAACCTGGGAGGCTGGCTGCAGCTAGCGGGCTGAAGAGGGGGTGGGCAGGAGCTGCCCTGTTCGCCTGGCTGCAGTGGAGGAGCTTGGTATGAGCTTCAGGTGGCAATGGTGCCTCCTTGGAATTGCTGCTTCTCGAGAGCAGTGGCCCTTCAGTGCTGGGGAATTCTTAATGGAGAGGTAATGTCTGCTACTGTGTACGGGGCTTGAAGTGGAGCGAGCTGCTTAGCTTATCGCTGCTTTTCCACCTATGGAAGTGACCTTATTCTGTAGGCATTATGCTCTTAGCATCTGGCAGACAGGCTCGGAAATACTCTTTTTTCCATTTGGCCTCTGGAACAGGAGAGCGATTACTTAGTACTGAAGGCAAAGCTTTTTAGTTCCAGCATTTGGAGTGGCTCATCCTTTCGATAAACAGAGGCTTGTATGAATGCCCTGAAACTGGCAGCAGGCCCACAGCACTGACACCATTGGTTTGCCATCCATGAACCCATCCAACAGGTCTTTCAGTTTCGATCAGCTGCTGCTTCAACTTGTCTTATAACCAAAAAATTGGGTGAGGGTGATCAACAGGCTACCAACTGTACAGTGCCTGTATATCAGGAACTAGTAAAGTTGAGAAGGCGACCGTAGAAATCACCAAGTACAGTTCTGCTTTGAAGTTCACCTGGATAATAAAAGTTCTTGTTTCAGTGCCTCTAGATGATAATTTTGTGTAATGATGTTAGTTACATAAGCAAATAGTTAATGAATATCTTGTTTATTTCTAATAGAGACATTCCAGACATCACTGAAATAGTGGAAGAATTCAAACTCATACTTCTTACTCTAAGCGGGATACTCCTGTATCATTAATTCTTCATGTTCTCTCTTCAGTTATGTTCACATGTGCCATTCTGCTAGGCAACAAGCTGTGATTGGGACAGCGAGGCAGTGCTGTAACAGAGAAGAAATACTAATGATCCAGACTGATTGAATTTGTATCTGAAGACAGTAATGTAAAGTAATGTGGATAGGACCATTATCTTAATGCAGGGAAAACCAATATGGACATGAGCCAGGCAGCGAAGGGAAACAGCAGAAATAGTTTCACTGTTTGGACCATATTGCTTTGGGGGATTAATCCCCATTGGAGCAGGATCTCTGTCAATCTGTAAATCATTATTCAGTTCAAATGCTCCAGTGAACACACTGCCAATACTGGTTGTTTGAGATGGACGGTTTGGAGATCAGTTATTGCCCTGTGGTTGCCTTTGAGAGATTTAGCAGTCTAACATCATATCTAAACTTCTGAGTTCTAGAGGGTGAAAGCATACTAGGTTCTTGTGGTTTACGCTCTCTGCTTCAATTATCTGTTTGTAAAAGTGGCATCCACAAAGATGTTCTGTGGTTTAAAGTTTAAGTGCTCAAATGTTAAGAGTCAAGTGAAGAAAGCTGGGGAAAAAGGGAGGAGTGTTGCTGTCCCTTGGGATACTGCCAGCTGCCCAGTGGGAATAATCATGATTTGTTGGGGAGAATTTCAGGGTTTCTTTTTTCAAATTCTTCTCCTTAGCCACGTGAGCTTGATTTGTGGGAAAGGACTATTGCACAGTTGTAAGACTCCACAGACTGCAGCTATAAGGAGGAAACCAAACAACAGCATGACTACCAAAAATACCTTTGATGGCTTGAAAGGACTGCTTTATAACTTCTGTTAGTGTTTTCTGTACTTGATAGTTCTGTTTTCAAAAATGTTGCATCTGTGAAATCTTCAAGGTCCAATAGTTCTGCTTGAGAAATGGATACATACACATCTTTTGATCTTTGCTTACTATTTTCATCTAGAGTAACTAACAAAGAGGAAGGATGAAAACACTTTGCTTTCTTGCTCATTTACTCTGTATTAACACTTTTAAAATAGGAGTGTTTGTTTTGGAAAGCGAAGTGCAACCTCTTTTTCTACAGTGTTCACAAATCTGTAATGTAGATATAACTGATGTAAATTAAGGGAGTTAGATAAAATATGTCACTTGTTTTAAGAGGTTTGTAATGTTATTTTTTTTTCATAAAGCAGTAGTTGCTACGTTGTAAATATGAAAAAATTTCAAAAGCAACAGAAAAATGTAGTACCTAAATAAGCAGGTGCATGTCCATAGAGATACTTTCTGCTTTTAATTCAATGATAGCCCTTTTCTGTCTGTTCTTCAAAACATGCCAGAAACTGTAGTACTGTTCCCAGCACATTGATGCTGCTGCATGGATTGCTTCAGTGTCAGTGCTGAAAGAGTCTGAGCCAGCAAACCTGGGGCTTATGCACCCACTGCTGCTGCAGACTGAGGCACTGCCAGTAACCTGTGTTACAGAAATAGTTCAGGCTTTGCCTTTGTCCTAACAGCCCCTGTGTGAGGGCAATTGAACTCTTTAAGAAATTTCTAACAAAGTGATACGATGGTAAGACTGCTAAGGGTCATGATGTGCCCTTTAGGCTTACCTTCAATTATTTGTAGTTGCTTTTTTCTTGACTCAAAAGAAGAGAATTCTGCTGTCCCACTGGAGGTCAGTGGCAGCTGCAGGTGCTTACACACCTGTAATATGGCATGCTGTCTGTTTATCATTCTTCACCCTTTTAATACTAACAGAGTGAAGAGTAGAACAAGTCAGAGGTTTTATATTCTTTTTGATCCTTCTTTCTGTTGGAAGTCACATGAAGATACTTCCTTTGCATAAGGATAACTAGACAATGAGCAATTTGTGGTCAAATGAAAATAAGTAACAGCTAGAATACATTGCTAGGAAGGTGCAGCATTACTCCAAGGCAGGTAATAAGGTAAGATGAACCTTGCATTTATACTGATAAATGGCCCAGCCTATGTGAGGAGCAAGAGATGATGACTTTCTTCAGCAAAGTTAAAGAGTTAATCTGTACAGCTATAGATTGAGATACTTTTAATACAGATGCAAGTGCAATACTAATTTTTCATTAGGTGAAATATCCAAATTATTACTGTTTTTCTCAAAAAAAAGATTTTCAAGGGCATGTAGTTTTCAGGTCTATAATGATCTAGTCTCACTTTTCCCTGAAGGTACCGTATATGTGCACTGTTTTGTCTCAAGCTTTACTGATACTGTTTGCTGTTCTCAGCATGATCTAAGCTTTGCTATTGAGAGCAGTTGCAGGTTTTGAGGACCAACCTTGTTGTGTGTGTGTCTTTAAATTTTGTTGCATATAGGCTAATGGATATGCTTTATGTTTGGATAATTCTTCCTTTAATATTTTCTAGGGGTGACTCTACCAAAGGCATTAAATAATCTACTTAGTTTTAATTGTTCATGCTAAACAGCATATTTGCTTTGGAAGGTAGTGTATAATCATATGCTCGAATGCAAACAACCATGACTGTGGTCTCAAGCAGTGAATTTTTCTGTAGCAAAGAGATGATGAAGAAGAAGACTACTACCGCTAACACACAGGCTGCCAGGATCCAGAAACTGTTCAAGCTAAGCCTCAGTTGATGCAGGATTTTGTGTTTTCCATCCGCTATTGATAGTGGTGCCAGGACTGTGCATGTGGGCTTTTCCTGAAAATCTCCCCCACTAATACGGCTTCTTGTCAATAAATAACCTCTTCTACTTGTCAACAGAATTAAATTTTTCCCATGGGAGACTTCTGAGACTGTACTGTCTAACCCTCATTGAAGTAACTATTTATTGACTTCCTAGTGTTGAGTCTTGACACTTTTCTTTGGTATAGATCATACAGGTGAGCCTCAATCACTGCTAGCTTGAAGCATGACCGCTTAGCTGCCCTCTGCGCTATATGATATTACACATTTAATATCTTCTGGGCAAATAGTAAACTTCTCCCCCTTTTTTTCTCATTGACAATGCTTCTAAAATACACATGCATCCATCAAGTTTGGCTCCAGCCTGTGATTTCCATCTAGAATTAACATTGATTTCTACTCTGTTCATGTTAATTCCGGACAGCATAGATCACCTTCTCACAGCATCAGTGTTCTTGTGATGCATTTAACTGCCTGCAGTTGGAATTTCTGTGGTGCTGAATCAAGGAGAAGCCTTTGGTTGTAACAGGGGAGTAAACAGCCCTGCTGCCCTTGCAGGATGCCTGCACAGCAAACTGCAATGGGAAACCAGCTGGATGGGCCTCTGCTGAGCTGGGTGCCGCAGCAGCATCTCCATGGCAGTGTGTCTGTTCTGTACTCCTGGCATTGCTGAAAAACTTGGAAGTGGTGTTATAGGTAAGAAGTTCCAAGCATTCTCATTTGCAGATGGAGAACTAAGAAACCAGGAAATAAGTATTCTGATTAGGAAACTGGATTGGAATGTGTCAGATCTGGTATAATTAATAATTCGTGTCTTTAATAATCAGGTTCTGTAGATGTTTGGTCTCAAATGCTGTTTGAACTCTAGATGTTTTCTAGAGAGCAAAGAGCTTTGCTTGGTTGCTAGCTTTTTTTAAAAAAAATATTTTGGAATTAGACCAAACTTTGCTACCTTTCAGAATCCGCCTGAGATTCTGGAAGCAATTGGACAGAGAGAGGGGCCTTATCTTGCAGGTTGGCTTCATATTTAGCAGGATAAATCTACGGCAGCATGGAAGAACATCCAGTTTTGCAGCACCAGATAGTCCTATCTGTTGAAATAATAGTCACTGAGCTGAGAAATACAATGAACCTGTTGTGCTCAGAGCAGTATCAGCAGGCAGCTGTACACAGTAATTTCTTCAGCTCAATTTGTCACTTGCGGAAGTATCTGTCTGCTTCATATATTGCAGTGAGTAATCTTGATACATTGGCCATAAAAGGTGGAGGCATTCAGATAGCTGAATCATGCAGTGTGAGTTCTGCTGTGTTATACCCATGTCATGGCTAGAGAAGTGGTAACCTTGCAGAAGTCTCATTTGTCCTTTTATTCATGTAGGTCAGATGTGCTGGTGTGCAGGCAGATGAACAAATCACAGTAAAGGAACTACTAACCCTCTTAAGAAATAAAACTCCATTTATGGAGGAAATAAGGTTGTTTCATTTGCTGTACAAGTCCTACTCCAAGTTATCAACCTCAAGTTTCATCATCCTTTGCTCTGAATTCTCTTGCCTGATGACAAGGTTCATTCAGTTTTGGACATTTTTCCATGTTTCTCAGAGAAAACCAATAACTAAATCAGTAAGAATACAAACTTTTTCATTGTCTAAATAATTAAAACTATACTGGCAAATTTGTTTTGACCACCATTTCTCTGTAGCTGTTGGTTTGGCGTGATTGGGTCCTTTTTACTTGTTGGGTTTTTGGTTGGTTTTTTTTTTTGAAGTGGTTTATTATTTCATTTGCTAGTGCTGATAAAAAAAATCAAATTCCAAAACAACCCACCATGAGAAATGGCCTTTCTCCCTCAAAAAGGAACACTTATTTAACAGAAGCAAGTTTCTGTAAGGAGCAGGTCATATGGGGAAGTCCTCTGAGCTGTGGCTTTAATTTGAGGGAGGAGGAAAGCCACTAGTTATTCAAAAAGGTGTCTAAAATGAGGAAGGAGAGCAGAGGGTTTCAGTGAATGGAAGTCAGTATGACAACAGAACATTTTTTATTTTTTTTCCATCAGAAGGGCAGCTTTGGTGCAAGACCAAGAATGGAGAAAACTCTTGTGGAGGCTGGGGCAGGGAGGTAGGTTGTGTCAGGCCTTCTGATTGAACGGGTGACGGTGGCAGAGAAGTTAGGGTGGAGGGAGAACTGAGGAAAACAAGAATACTCAATGGAAGACCAAGGTGCAAACAGATGACTTTGACTTCTCATGATGCAATGAGAATGCATTTAATGATTTAAGGACATTGAGAGCAGAAGCTGGCACAAGATGCTGGAAAAACCCAGTGATGGTTGAAAAAAAGGACTTTGTGACAGAGCTTGCACCAAGCAGGTATTAGCATCGTTGAACCCTTAGGTAAATTAATCTTGACAGCTTTCTGCTTTCCTGAAAGCATCTTCCACAGGCTTCCATTCCACCTCCAGGTAACAAAATGCCTTTGTGAACTTACTTTGGGCTTCTGCCACTCTCCTTTCAAATCCCTCCTTAAAATTCTTTGCTGTTAAATCTTTTACAGGGAATTCAATGATTGAATGTGACTAGACAAAGCTACAAATACATGTGTGAGACAGAAAATATTTTGTAAACCCTACCCTCTCAAAAAAATTTTCTCTTTTAATATAAATTATTCCTACCTTCTCTGCCTTCCTTTCTACTTCATCCATCTGGAATGCAAGAAGGAATTGTGTGTTTTCCCTTGTTGTTTTTGTCCAGTATGGCAGATGATACTAGAAAAAAACCAACAATTTCTAAATTTTTGAAAGTATCCAAACAGTAAGTGATACAGTAAGATGTGATACATCAAATTATGAGAATGTTCTGGGCACACTTCTTTCAGCAAATGGAGGTAGGTAATTTGTATTTGATTTTTTATTTTTATCTTGGCAATTAAGGAAGAAGTTAATAATGGCAGGTGCTTTTGGTGAAAGATATTTTGAAGTAAGCTTTTGAAATTATGTTTGAGATCAGATGAACAAGGAAATTTTTTTTTTTTAAAAAAGTCATCTTCGGCAATCTTATAGAGCTGGTAAGTAGTGTCTCCTAAGAAGATTATCTGAGACCAAGAAATCCATGAGAATTAGCAGTTAAGGAGGCACTTTTGAATGCATAATGGAGATTATAACTCCTGATGCAAAGGACAGATGGGACATGCATTAAGAGACTGTTACATCTACATCAGATACTCCTTTTGCTTTACAGTAGTTTAAGGAATTATATATAAAGTGAAAACCAAATGTGCAAAATCACAAAACGAAGTTCAATTAGCAGAGGATTTAAGTAAGAACAAGGAAAGTCTTGTGATGCATAAAAAGAGGAAGGCAATGTGCAAATCCATTAACAGCAATGTGCATACATAACAAACAGTGTGGGGAGGGTTATGGTTTGACTGATTTCATGTGTGTTACATAAAGTGCCTGACAGATAATCAGCTAAATGAATAGAGAAAAACAACCCTAGCAGTGGCCAGAGCAGAGAACTGCTAAAAATACAGAGGTAAGACAGTTGTTGAAGCATACAGGACCTGATAAAATCTACCAAAGAATGCTATAGGATATAGTTGAAATAATCTTTCTACTATTTGAAATTATCTTTGAGAATTCATAGGTTACAGAGAGACTTCTGAGGATGGGAGATGGAAAGAAAATTCATTTGTGCTAAAAGAAGGAGGGGGAGAAAGGCCTGGATAATTACAGATATTTTAATCTAGCTTGAAGTTTGGAAATAAATTTGTAAGTACTTTGGAAGTGATTAGGCCTGGGTTGTCTAGGGCAAATCATGTCAAAACAATATGCCTGCCTTCTTTGTCAGGGCAACTGGGTAAGTGGGATAAAGGAGATATGGAAGGTAGATATTTTGACCAAAGCTTTCACACTCTTCAAGTAATTTTCATAAGTGATCTACAGTCTAAATACAATTTCTGTAAGGTAGGTGTGTAGTTGTTTTAAAAAAGTCTAAACCAGAAGTAGTTTATTCTCAAACCGTGAAGGCATTTAAGTAGATAAGCTTACATGTTTCTTCCTGGAACCAGGTTGAGAGCAATGACACTGGTCAATAGAGAAAAACCTTAACATGTGTGGCTGGCACTGTGCTGGTGGGGCAGGATCAAAATTCTGAACAATTGTTAATTAAGCAACAGGATGAAATTCAATGTAAAGGAGTAGACCCGGAGAGAAATCAAAAGCACAGCTATATAAAGAAATTCTTGTGTCTAAACAGTTGTGTGATGCAAAACTCTTTAAATTCTAGTGAATTGCAATGAGTAATAGTCAGCAGTATCACGCTTTTGTAATTAAAACAAATGTAGAATCATATAATGGTTTGGGCTGGAAGCAACCTTAAAGACTGTGTAGTTCCTGTCCCCCTGCCACGGGCAGGGCCCCCTCCCCCAGCCCAGGCTGCTCCCAGCCCCGTCCAGCCTGGCCTTGAGCACTGCCAGGGAT
>JAVJGJ010000059.1:77335850-77362298 GCA_035590215.1 Microhierax caerulescens | reverse complement strand
CCCCCCCCCCCCCCCCCCCCCGAATACTAGTGTGAATTTTCTAAAAGGAATTTATTAAGTTTAAATAAAAGGAAGAAGGTGGGGGAAGGACAAAACCCCCAGCCTGGGGGCATAGGTGATTAATGTGACTATATCAATCTGTTGGAAGTGAGATGGGGATTTAGTTGTTCTTCTGGGGTGTTTTAGCATGGAGCAAAGGGGAGGCTCAGGGGAGACCTTGTCACTCTCTACAACTACCTAAAAAGCAGGCTGTAGGCAGGTGGGGGTTCATCTCTTCTCCCAGGTAACTAGTGAAAAGACAAAATGGCCTCAAGTTGCACTAGGGGAGGTTTATATTGGATATGAGGGAAAAATTCTTCACTGAAAGGGTGGTCAAGCATTGCAACAGGCTGCCCAGGGAGGTAGACATCCCTAAAAGTGTTTAAAAAAACGTGTAGATATGGTACTCAGAGACATGGTTTAGTGGTGGACTTGGCAGTGCTGGGTTAATGGTTGGACACGATGATCTCAGATGTCTTTTCCAATCTAAATGATTCTATGATTCTTAGCCAAGGGACAGAGAACCCAGATATCCCGCAGCCTGGGTAAGTGATAGGCCCCAGCCAGGATATAGAGAGGTGAGGGAGGTGGAGAACCACACTACCACCTCTTCTGGATTTATTTTAATAAATTGCTGTGACTGCTGCGGCTTATGGGATACTTGCTAGTGCTTATAAGTAATGTAAGCACTCTTTGAGCTGCCAGACTGGTCCTTCAGAGGTCTTAGGTTAAGGGCAGGCTTTTTTGAATGTATCAGTCAAATCAAAGAGACACTTAAATATTGAGCCTTTACAGCCTGGTCTGTACAGGAACTGTTTTGGCTGTAGGCAGAAGCAGAACCTTAGAAGGGTAGGGAACTACAACTGGGGAAAGAACCAATATGCTTAGCAGGTTAGATGAGTTGAGAAGATTTACAGTTGGATTTAGATGTTGAAAATCTGCCTCAATCACATTTTATATGCCTTAATCACAGCACAGAATGGTTAGGATTGGAAGGGACCTCTGGGTATCATCTAGTCCAGCCTCCTCATTCACCTAGAGCGGGTTGCACAGAGTCACATCCAGGTGGCTTTTGAATGTCTCCAGAGAAGGAGACCCCACAGCCTCTCTGGGCAGCCTGTCCCAGAGCTCTGTCACCTTCAAAGGAAAGTTTGTCCTCAGAACTCCTTTTTCCTTCATCTCCTAGATCTGTCTCTGATTTTCTTTCTGAAAGGGTTCAAAACCTGCTGTTTAAGCAGATGTGAGAATCATTTCACTGCACAATCAAGAGGTTAATTGAAAACTTGGGATAACACAAGAAAAACATGCATAATAGTGATTAGTTTCCTTATCTAAGCTGATTTCCTGCAAAGCCATTTAGGTATCTGCACTGTGCTCTCCAGTACATGCAGTCTTTAAAAGAGCTTATTAGTTGTGTCCAGGGAATGAATATGTGGAAGCAGCACGGTGTCTGGAGCAGTGTATGTTTATATGGGCCTAAGCCAGACAGAAATTCTGGGAAGCGTGGAGTTGAGAGACTCAAGCTGGGTCTTTAAAATCCACTCCGGTATAGCAGGATGCTGTCTTAGGCTTGCTGTCATACAAATACAGTTTATCGTTTCTGGACTCAAGCTGGTTATGAACTTGCTCAGGTATGGCTGTAGTACAATTCATTTATTTTGGGGCTTCTTTAATATGGCAGAAAAGAGCAGGAATTAAATTAGATATTTTATGGAAATAAAATGAGAACAATTAGTTACAAATGACTAAGGAACATGGTAGATTCCTTTATCACTTTGGCTAAAAAAGTAAATCTTCAGAAACCTTTCTGAAGTTACTTATAAGGCCTTGGTGTAGGAATTACTGGTTTCTTGTCTAATGTCTGGTTTTGTTTTGGAGTTTAGACCTGTATATCACAACAATATCTTTTTCAGCCTCAAAAATGTCTGAACCTAGCAGCTGTGGATACCAAAGCTTTGCATTTATCCTCAGGGAACATATACAAGAGGCACAAACATTGTAGCTTTGCTCATGTAACAGCTCCCCACAGTGTGTTTACTGTAGAGGAACCATCTGTAAGGTTGAGATTGTATTCATCTCCAGGCCTTCTCTGCTGAGACTGATGCCGAAACCCTGCCTGGGTAGCATTTGGTATTAGAAGTGCATGATTTTTGTAATCGTTCCATGTACCCATCCTACGTGGATGAAAAGCTAGACACTGTGTGCTTACAGCCCAGAAGGCCAACCGTATCCTGGGCTGCATCACAGGAAGGGTGGCCAGCAGGTCAGGTGAGGCGATTCTGCCCTGATGAGACTGTGCCTGCAGTACAGCATCAACTCTGGGGTCCTCATACAAGAAGGACATGGGGGCGTCCTGAGAAGGGCCACAAAAATGGCCAGGAGGGCTGGAACACATCTGCTATGAGGAAGGACTGAGAGAGTTGGGGTTGTTCAGCCTGGAGAAGGCTCCAGGGAGACCTTATAGCAGCCTGCCAGATTCTGGAGGGGACCTACAAGAAAGATCAGGACAAACTTTGTACAAGGGCCTGTGGTGATGGGACAAGGGGTAATGGTTTTAAACTAAGAGGGAAAATTCAGGCTAGATAAAAGGCAGAAATTTTCAGTGAGGGTGTTGAGACACTGGAACAGGTTGCCCAGAGAGACTGTAGATGCCCCATCCTTGGAAATGTTCAAGGTCAGGTGTGGCAGGGCTCTAGGCAACCTGATCTGGCTGAAGATGTCCCTGCTCGTTGCAAGGGGGTTGGACTAGGTGTCCTTTAAAGGCTCCTTCCAGCCCAAACCATTCTATGATTCTGCCCTATACAAAATAACATATTTGTTATGCTTTAAAGATTCAGACCTCTGAGACAGATGGAGACAAGCTTCATTTGGCACCACCACAGCCTGCAAAACAGTTTCTCATCTCGCCTCCAGCCTCCCCACCTGTAGGGTGGCAACCAATAGATGATGCAACACCTGTCATCAACTACGACCTCCTCTATGCGGTTTCTAAGCTAGGACCAGGTAAGCTTGTGATCCGTGCATGAAAATGTGTCAAAAAAAGCAGATGAGAAATAGCAGCGTAGATAATAACTGCAGAGGAAGTTGGCATAAAACCTGTAAGTTGCATTAAAGCTTTGGATGTAAGTTGATGCATGTCAGCTGGTTCTTTGGTTAAGGATGAGTTTAATCATATTTACATACAGAATTATATCTTATCTGCAGCTTATGAATGCTGTTTGATTGAATAGCAGATCAGAGCTTGCTTACACAATTTATTGTGCTTGGGTTTATGCTTAGATGAAACAACTGATGGTTTAGGTGGGGACTGGACAAATGTTTGTCCATGAACTTGTGGACTTTTTGCTTTAAATTGCATCTGCTTGGTACTGCATTCCAACATGCAAAATACCTCATCAAATGTTTAGGCATTGCTGTATCTCCACCAGAGCAGAGAATCTCTCACATTAACAAGTTTGTCGAGAGAGAGCTACCGTTCCCCGATCCTGGCAGGATTCCTCTGCTAGAACTGCCTGCTTTCTGTTGAAAACTGTATGCAGAAGGGATGGGATAAGGTGTGGCCTCTGTTACCGTAGGATAGATGTCAGTGGGTAATGCAGGTAGGCTTTCTTCTGTCTTCCCATCTTCAGCTAATGCCAGGAGCTGAAGCTAGGAGGGATTTTCAAAACAGTGCTTTCCCTTAGAAAATGCTCATCTGATGAAACCAAAACTTTTCATAGGAGAGAATTACTTTTGATTTAATTAAGTCATCTTTGCAAATCATTTTCCTTCAAAGCTGTTAAAGCATCCTCTTCTAAAATATTCAAAATGGAAAAGGTTCCAGTTTCAGGTCTATGCAATATGATTTAGAAAATAGTCTAATTTATATTCATAAACCACAAGAAAAAAATAGCTTATTAAATTATTTTCATACTGTAATAAAACACTTCAGATCCAATCTAATAACAATTGGAGGAGGTGAGCTCATGAAAATTTATCAGTTTATTTTTGAAATTCTTGTGGGATGAGAGAATTGTTTTTTCCCCAGCTGTACTGAAGATGGTTCTTGCTTGTTCTGAGAGTAGCTTCCAGTCGCAGGCATCTTATCACTAGGGCTTTTGTGTAACTGCACCAGAGTAACCCAGAGCTGAAGCGTGTGGGGTGCAGGAAGAGATGTTTTGCAGGATTATCTCACATCTTTTTCACATGGGGTCTCTCACAAGGGGAGAATATATGTCAGGAGAACATCAGAAATTCCTGTGGTTTATTCCCTTTCAGCAGGGAAGCCCACAGAAAAGGACTGTCAGGTGTTAAGACTTTGTACTATATTGCTTAGTATTATTTCCTGAATTGATGCCTTGTTTCTAAACTGCTGAATAAAAGAAAAACAAAAAACTGGGGTTTTTTTTTTCCTTTGATGCAGCAGTGTTATAAATGGAAACGTGTAAATGAATTCCCAGACTAGCTGGGTAATAAATCAATTCCTGTTCTAGAGCAGTGGAATGTGAATTATCACTCATTGTCCCACACGCCGGGACAGCTTTGCGTGAAGGTCATATTCACCCGTTTTAAGGAGCCTGCAGGGAGCCATATGAAAAGTCATTGTGTGCTCTCTCTATTTTTAGCACTTGTTAGAGAGATCAATTTTAGTTAACTGCAGTGGCGGTTTTAAAATAGTGTTGCAGTTCTCAGTTCTCAGTTTTGCATTTACTATGTTTAGAATTTCATTGAAAAACAAATCCCACCAAAACTCATTTCTCAGTATCACATCAGTAAAATGTGCTGCTTTACATCACGTAACACTGTTAGCCTCGGCTAAGTTAGCGGGTTTTTTTTTTTTTCAGCCAAGCAAAAAGCAGAATAAAAATGTAACTGTGGCTTATTAGCTATCAAAAATACTCACTGGCACAGTTGTTTAAAGAACTCTGACCGTTAGAACCTGACTTCTGCATCTTTAACTTGTGAGGTATCTTCACTGTATTAAATACAGTGATTTGGTAAGTTTAGTGTGGTGAGGACCAGCAAAACTGATTTGAGCGTGTAAACAGCAAAGTTTCTTTTACGTCCTCACTACAAGATGAGTTTTACTGACCTACTTCACTGGGAACATAAGGTATACCGCTTGGACACAGACACACGATACTTCCACATTCCTCCTTTCACACTACACTGCTATAATCATCACAGCCACAAAATTAAAGACTAAAACTGTCCTGAGGTGCAAAGGCTGGGAGATTAGCTCCAGAGTAACAAGAATAGTCAGGAAGTTAGTTAACAGATTTGCAGTGTGCCATTTTTTTTCCAAGCTCAGTTTTGGGACAGGTTGGGTTTGGTTTTTTTTTTGGTTGGTTGGTTTTTTGGTTTTGATTTGGATTTTTTTGTTTGTTTCTGGATTTTTTTTATTATTTTTTTTTCGGTTTATTTTGCAGCCTTGTGCCTGCAGCAGTGACTGCCTGGCATCTCAGAGGTCTATCAGAAAAGGTTTCTTTTTGCTGTGCACAAAAAGAAGCTGGCTTTGGGTCTTTCAACATTAAATTGAGTTTGATGAGGGTGCATTTGCTTCTCAGGGAAGATCAGGACATATTTAATTAAGTTTCTGGTTGATTTATGTATGTTCTTACTTTCTGCAGTTGCAGAAATTGAGCTTTAAATGAGGCATGAACAGAACACTATAGACCAGTCAGCGCCAGGAACTGTGGCTATGCCTGGTTCTGACCACCAGCCTACAATTTTTTCAATATGTTGCAAACAAAGAAGTGTGATTGTTAATCTCTTTGATGAAAGCCGCTTCCACTGTCAAGAGAACTTCCAGTAGTTTGAAATATTGATGAAGATACAAAGGCATGGCACTGAACTAGGGTGGTAGTTTGGCTGTTTGCCTCCTGGCCTGACTTGGACCTAACTCTATCCTACACCTACAGGAACTCCTGCAACCTGCCAAGCTGTTGTCTGGTCTAGGCCCTCGTGTCTCTTCCATAACATCTTACAAGGTCTTAGTTTCGTCCACTGAGAAATACAGGAAATAGTTTTATATGAGAAATATTTGTAAGGGAGAGGGGGGAGAATCTCCAGGTCCAGGCTGTGCCTATACAGAAGAGCTGCTCCTCTCAAAGAAAAGGCAGCTACGTTTGCTCTGCCATTTGTTAGTGCAGCGGTTTACAAACTGTCCTCTTGGCATTAGAATAAACCTTTCTTTTCTGAAAAGCAGTCCTCCCCTCTCCCTGTCTGCTCCCCAACCTGCATATTTCTTCCCTCCTTCCGCCATTGCCTCTTTCAAACTTGTCACACCAATTTCTTCACAACAGACTGCCCTGTACTCCCTCACTTCCTAATTCTGCACTCCAGAGTGACTTTCCCCAGGACCCCGAGTGCCACCCTGGCCTCCCCTTGCCAATCTCAGCCCCTGCCTGCTGCCCAAACAAATGGCCTTTCTCCCATGGCTTTGGTTCATCGATCAAGGCTCCACCGATGAGATCTGCACTATACCACACTCAGTATAGGTCAGGGTCCTGACTACTAACCTGTTCCATGTGCTCCCTGGTGCAGTTTTGCCCTCAGTCAGGCCTGGCCTCCACAATTTCAGGCACTGTTTGAAAACCAATACAGGCTGGGCACCACCTCCAATAGCCCATGTAGACCAGTTTGTACCAGTGTTGGTCCTCTCCATTGAGGTTTTCCGGTCCTTCATCAGCATTCCAGCAGGCTTTGCATCTCCTAAATGCCCTCAAGCTATGCTCCAGGTTGTCTAGAATACATTTTTTGCATTATGAAAGCACCATTCTGAAGTGTCACACATGATGGCTCTTGGGACGCAGAGGAGACCCTGCAGCAGCCTGTGCCACTTGGCTGCTGCCTCTGTGAATGGTTAGGGGTCAGAGGAGGGCTTGCGTCAGGGTTTCACTTTTGTCTCCGCTGTTCTGCCATGCTCTAGCTGGGCTTCTTGAGGGGGATGCATAGCACTTGCCCCTGCTCCACCACTTCCACAGGGAAGGGGAAAACGGGGAAGAGCAGGACCCTGCCCGGTAAATGCCGCACACAGGGATTCCAAACCATGTCTCGCGTGGCCAGTTTTCTACACCCAGGTGTTTTCAAACTTAATGTTTATTCTCACTGATTCAAAGGAAATACTCAAAACGTGACTTCCAGAGAGGAGGAAAAGGGGATGGAAAGGCAAGCAGGTGGGGGATAGTTACAGTTTTCCATTTCTGCCCTCCTTCTCCCCTCTGTTCTGTGGCTGCATCCACCCTTCCCTCCCTTTACCAGGGGCAGGGTACAGGAGAGCTGCTGGGTGTAGACTTTCCCTCTGCCTTGTTCTGCTGACCAGGAGAGGAGGATGTCCTTCTGCAACATCTGTAATGGACTTCCAGATAGCAACATCTCCATTTGTGTATGGCAGAACCATGTAGCAGAGGTATTATATGGGAAGGGTCGTATCCCTTCCTGCCTAAACAAGTACCTGTACAAAGGACCACACGTTATTTGTACCGTAATGTTTGTAAACCATTTGGATAAAGGGACTGTAAGTAGAAGGCACTTTTATGATGCTAATGACACATTTAACCTGGAGTGAACAGCTTCTGGACCCATTAACCTTTGATCGTAAGGCATAATCAGGGACGAAGTAGCTGCACGGTATCATTACCATTTCTTCATTATTAATTAAATATATGGGCATACTCTCTGCTGGACGAAACCGCCTCATTAGACAAGAGCTCTGTACACCATCGATGAAAGGTCGTAGTACTGATTCACAGAGATAGAAAATCATGTGCTATTATTTTTGATTCTGAAATATCCTGTCGCTTTTTTGCTGTTCTTGTGGTTGTCTTTCTTGCATTACCTGAGGCTGTGGGTTTGCTTGTGGTTATTGTGGTCACAAAAGGTAGTGCCATTGTTGAATGGTGAAACTTCATGTTCCTCTTTTTTTTTTTTTTTTTTTTTTTCCTTATGCAAAGCAGATAAATAGAGGAACATCGCTGCTATTTTCAGGGGCTTTGTTAGGAACGTTTTCTGACAGATCTGTATGGTGGAGGTGCCAGTGCTTAATTCTTTCCCTGCATTATGTCCTGAAAGCAGAGTTCAGATGTTCAAGCATATTTCATAAATTTTGTGCTACTTTTCTGAGTAAATGTCTATTGTTATCTCAGCTTATGTGAATATTTAAACAACTTATTATTAAGGGATAGAGATAGTACAAAACCTGCTGCAGGATAAGGACCTGTCTCCCCAAGAATCCTTTGGCTTAACCTGTAAGAGTTCTCCAGGCAAGTGGGAGAAGTAGGAGCGGTGGGGAGATGTAGGGCCTGAGAGTGCAAAGGAGGCAGCATCAGCGACAGCTGAGTAAGTGGAAAAAGGCTTGAGTGATTTTAACTACAGAAGCTGGTGAGTCTTAACCTTTCTAACTTGACTTGCTACTCTTAGCTTGGGACAACCTACGTTTTGTAAACTTAAGTCAATTGTAGTTACGTTTACATTTTGAATCTCAAAACTTAACTGCTGCGGATTTAGCTCAATTTTTTTTCTAATGCTGGAGGTGTTTTTTAAGAGGAAAGAAAAAACATAGAAAAAAGCAGCAGGGAAGGGGTAATCGGGCTGTATCGGGCTGTATCTTTTGGATTTTTATTTTGTACTTATTACCTCGGTATTTTTCTGCAAACAATGGTTACATTGAGGAACAAGATGCAGCTGTATAAAAGTCCCGTAGCTGTCATGTTCCTAGTTCAGCCATAAAAAGGTTTTCTGTAGTTTGAGGCACAGTTCTGCAGGCATGAATAATTGTGAGCACAGAACTAAGTCTGCAGCTCATTTATGTTCAGAAATAACTGTATGACTTTAAAACCTAATTTATGAGTGCATCACGTTGTGATTTGCAAAGTGACACTAATTGCTGTTGCAGTTACTTGTGCCAGAGGCATCTGAATATTTTTCCTTGTGTCTGTACTTATTTCCACTGTTCTGTTTCAGCAGAAAGAGTCCTTCTGGGAAGGATCTGAACAGTAAAAGAATGTGGCATTTGAACTGGGATTATTACCTTTTAAGAGGGCAGTGAATCAGATTTACTTCATGGTGCTGGTGTACGAGGCGAGGGCCCAGTTGTGTGTATGCAGCACCACAGAGCTCCTTGTAGCTGACAGTGACCAATGGAGCCTTCAGTGCTGGTTGGCAGCATTGACGTCAGCCCATAGCTGAGAAATTAGCTGAAGCCCGCAGGGAAAAGAGGCAAAGAAAAACCATATAATTTCTCAATGCAGCACAACCAAGCTATTTCTCTTTTTATATTTTAGCCTATCAGCAAGACCTGTAATGCTTTGCTCAATTTGGATTCAGAGGAAAGGCTGCCAAAAATAGAGCAGTTAAATGTCAACATTAATGGTATCACAGCAGTAAAATATTTCTCACAGCGAGATGCCTGACTTAGAGCTATTATTCACTAGTTGCCTCCTATTTTTTAGGCAAAAATGCAGCATGTCCTCTAGTTGCAAGCCGCACAGTCTTATTTGGACCAAGAATTTCTCAGCACAAATAGCATGTGAGCACAGTCCCAGAGCTGCCTGTGCTAATGCAGGGCCAAACCTGCAACCCCTTCCTCACCCAAATTATTCTCTCACAAAGTTGCCAATAAATAAAAATCCCAGTTAGTGACAGGAGGAAGCTACAAGTGCTTTGAGGTAGGGAACTGCCATTTCACTCTCATCGTATGACCCCTAGCACTGCCGGGTTCTGCCTGCGATGCAGGCGTTTAGGGGCTGCTGCACCACAAATACAGGTCAGCTGGGTATATTGGGACCTCGCCTTCCTCAGCTCAGAGTATCTTGCAGGTGATGCACAGTGGTTCTGGAGCAGTCTTATGAAAAAAGTAAAGCAAAGTTATCAGGTGTGCCTGTGGTCACTGTAAGCCTGATGTCATCTGGCTGTGGCTTATGGGTCTTGGAGATGAGAGTGATGACATAGTCCAAAGCGGGGCAGCACGTTATTGGGAACAGTTTCTAGTTTTAGTCCTACAAATGGGTGTTTGTCACCTCTGAGAGACCAAGTCATCCTGTCAGAAATGTGACCGTTAGGACATTTTTTCTTTACAGTCTTAAATTAATTCCTTGCGATTTAATAGCCAACACCTAATTGCATCCTGCGTGCAATCCAAAGCACATAGTGCCAACAGGCTGAATGCAGGGCTGGAAGTCCTGTGTCTGATCATGATCTTCCTAACCACCTAAGCCATATTCATCTTCCTTGCAGGAGTACTGGATGGAGACTTAAATAAGGAACGTATATGGATAGACTATCTAATGTACCCTTTAAGCGTTTAGCCTGCTAGTGAGCATCTCTAGACTGTACTTCGTAATCTCATCAGTAGAGACAAAAGTTGTTACAGCCCCAGCTAAAGAGCTTTGAATCTCAAAATCAGTCTGGAGTAGGTATATGTATTGTTTTATTTCTGGAGCAAGTGGACCAAGTGTTGATGTCTCTCTGGAGGTGACAAGTTGCAGGATTTAGTGGACTTTACTTAGGACTGGAGCCATGCTAGACTGAAAGAAGACAAACAAAAGACAAGTGAAAACCAGCCCCAACCCAATAGGTGTGACATGGCCTCAGACCAAACGTTTGATAGGTTGGATTCCAGTCCCTCTTCTTAACCATGATCTTGTGTTCTTGTTGTATTTTTCCAGAGCTGTTGGCCACTAATACTGGTGCAAAACACTATTATAGACACCAGGGTATTTAATTATGCCTTGCAGACCAATGATCACTGCCCCCCCGGGGCAGGATCCCCAGAATCTATTGTGACAGCCGATAAGCCTGGCCATGCTTGAAGCCCTCATCTGTATTTAGGGGCAGGACACACTCGCCTACCCTGTCCAGGTGCAGGAGTCTTCTGCAGTCCAAGTGCGCCATGAGCTGCGCTGCTACTCGGGCTGTCGTCTTTTGATCTGTTTTTGTCTGCTTCCAGGAGAGAAATATGAGCTGCACGCAGGGACAGAGTCGACTCCCAGTGTGGTAGTGCACGTCTGCGACAGCGACATGGAAGAAGACGAGGACCCAAAGAATTCTCCAAAGCCAAAAATCATTCAAACTCGACGCCCTGGTCTGCCGCCTCCTGTATCTAACTGAGCCTCTCCGGCAGAAGCAGCACTTCTCTCCTCCAGCACAGCTCTTGGTTTTTGTTTGCTTTGTTCTGTTGAAAGGCAGCCATTGCCTTTTGAGTACCAGGACATTAAACTCATTGAAATCCCTTCACTGTAATCAAGCCTATGTAATAAAAGGGCTAGGAAAAAGATCTTTGTATATGTAACCATATCACACACCAACTAATAGATTTTTCTGGAAAGGACAAAACAAGGTTAAAGAAACAAGGGAGGTTTCAGTCTGAGAATTTTTTCACAGCTATAATTTGCAAGCTTAAAAACCACTCCCAGAGAGATCTTTCAGGGTGAGCAATTAGGCAGATACCAGGCTTGATATTCAGACTCCCAGAATACTTGCTACTGCCCTTCACCAAGCAGCCTACTCCTCTGACCTCCTCAATTCCCCAGCAGATCATAGTCTTTCCCCTTTTTTTTTCCTTTCTGTTTTTTTTTTTTTTTCTTTATTTGTTTGTTTTTTTTAAAGGGGGTATGTGTGTTTGTCGTCCACTAGCAGCTTGGTGGCCTTTATACCCCTGGAATTTTCTGTAAGGAATACTATCTTTGCAATATTTTTAGGAACAGCAGAAAACCACCCTTTTCCACCAAGAGCTGTAGAGTGCACCGGTTCTTAATGGTGGAGGGGATGTGGGGCAGAGCTCTGGGCTGAGGGGGGAGGCAGCGGCTCGCAGGACAGCCTGGCGTCTTTCAGTTCTCTCTGAGGAGGAGGGAGCCAAAATATCAATAGGGATTGTAATTTTATTTTCCATAAAGGTATGAGTGGTACTTTTCTCTGATTTGAGGAGAAAGAGAAGCTTAACAGACTGCTCGTTTAAGGTGGCATTCATTGCTCTCTCATAGCTGTAAGTTCTAGTAACGATACAGGCTGAATCCTTTCCTAGTGGTGTGTTGAATAGCCCTGAAACTGTTAGTAATTACTCATACATCTCATATTCAGACCTTTTCCCTCCCTACTTCCTGTGCTTTAAAGCCCTTTTTGAGCTGTATGCAATTTGGATTTGTTGAGGTGAGGAGAGGTTTGTTTGTTTTATTTTTTTGGGTTTCTCTCTCTTTTTTTTTTTTTTTTTTTTTTTTTTAGGCCAAAGAAAATAGGACCATAATTACACACTTGAGATTAGACTGCATGCAATTGAATCCCCTTTTTTCACTCTGTCCTGCATGTTTCTTTCACTTGCAATGTATACTGGGTTACAAAAATTGTTCTGTGTTTTCATCATGGCTGACAGCAGACAGATACTGGATTCCCTGTCTGGCAGACCTTCCATGATGATTTTTTTTACGCATACGTGTCATTTTGAGAACATATTTTCTAGACGTTTGAGCTCAGATTCTGCATATATTTAAGCATGCGCTTAATTTATGCACATGAGTAGTTCCACTGAAATTAATACTGCAGAAAACTGAGCATATGTGTAAGATACAGTGGGATTTTTATGCTAATTAGCTGCAGCTGTACTCCCAAAAGTGACTATAAAATGGCACAGTGAGATTCCGCGGTTAAAATACTTTACAAGTTAAAAAAGTAAATACATCTTGGAAGCTCCTTCTAGGATCTGAAAAGTCAGCTTAGGTTCTGTAATCAAGATTTTTGTCATAAAACCTAATGATGAGGTTTTTGAATTAGCATTTAATTAGCTGTGAGGCTACGAGCTCCAGCAGAGCCAGGTCCCCCTTGATGGGGCATTGCCTCTGCAGGACTTCCAGGAAGAAAAGCACGGCGCTTTGTCGATGAAGATGGGAAATGCCATCCTCGACACGCACGGTGAGGACGTTCTGAGGATGAGGGCTTACTCTTCTCATGCAGTTTATTCTCTGACCGCCCCTGCCCCCTAATACTCCTGTTGAGATGTAGTGCTTTACTTAATGTATATTTATAACGTGATACTTGTTACTGCATTATGGGCATCGTTGTGCGTGTGTTACACTAATAGAAGCACATAAAATACAGCAGAGGCTGAACAAAAAATGGGGCTTTAGTGCCTCATGGTATCTGTGTAAAGTTGTCTTAAAGTAACTCCGTAGAGGTTTTACGTCAATCATTTTTTTCAGTGATGCATTTAGAATTGGTTTAAATAAATAAATAGTCACCCACTGCCCTAGGACTATACCCTGATGTTCCTGTTAAAATCACTGTCACAGGCCACCTGCAGTATTTCAGGAGTAACACCGCTGTCTTTTTCGACAACACACAGAATGCTAAGGCCGGTGGGGTTTAGACCAGTATAAACAGAGGGAGTAAGATTTAAGCACGTAAGGTTTTTTTGTTGATATATGCTGTATGGAAGAAATTACTGGCCGCATCCTCAACTGATGTAAGCAATCAGAGATCATCTCCAATTAAAGTTGATGCTCTGGGTCTTTTTTACATGCAAAAGTGTTGGAGGCCAAATCTAGTCCTTGTATCCACGTACTCAAACTTGGGAGAGGCTTGGTTCTGAACTATGGACTTTGGCCTCCCTCAAATCATGTAAAACTATACTGCAAATTAAAGCATTAGATCTTAAATGTTCTTTCCTTAAGGTGCGTTTTCAGACAGATTTCAAACCAGGCCCCATTCAATGGCTGCTCCTTTTTTAAAAAAACCCAACTATGTAGTGCTACCCAGGAGGGAGTGGAACGTGGCTCATTGGGTAAAACACAGAAATAGAAACACAACTACAAACCTGAAAACTCAAAGAAACAGGCTTCTACGTAACATCTTGTAACTAGGGTCAAAGCTTATCTATCACCTTTATACGATAATACTCATCATTAGAAACGTGTTTCAGGTGTCATGGAGCGATGTCCCCGTCATAAAAGTAACAGCACTTGTGACTCTTACGAGAACCCAGCATTTTGCTAAAGGCTGGTTCTTGCCTGGCACAGAAGAAAGGCTTCTTTGACTAAATGGTGACCATCCGGGAGGGTAGCTGTCCTCTTCCATTCCTCAATTCCCAGGCACAGCCACTCCTTACCTCAGCAGGAATTTTTTTCTATGCAGCCTCTATGAGCTCAGTCCCTTGGACTTGCACTTCTCACAGGGTGTCCGCAGCACTCAAGTAGTTTCCCTCATGTTGTAATACTGTAAGAACGGAGTCCCTGTGCTATGTTACAGCTTCTGATGCACGGTGACGAAGACTATGTCCTTTTAATTTCTTTTCCAAAGCAGGTGCCTGTGGGAGAGGCTGGCAGCAATGCCCAGGGGCCCTCTCTTGGGCAAACACTGCTCCTGTTGCTGCCTGGAAATTCAAGAAAGAAATTAGGGGAGTACAGTTGCTGTTTCTGTTGCCCACTGCCTGCTTGGCCTTTCTGACCTCTTCTGATACAAAATTCTAATGATTTCCTAAGCCGAGTTAAGAGCATGAAAACCTTTACAATGCACAGAGAAAGGGCATTTTAGAGTCTGCTTTTTTGGAACAAAAGAACAAAGAATTTCTGTGGCCTTGATTTTTGTAATTAAGACAAGGTGTAGTACAAACTACCCCCTTCCTAACATACACATACACACTCAAGTGCGCTTTGTTTTCAGCAAGAAAACATGGCAACAGCATCCCTTCCTCAACCATAACGAGACTACAGGCACAGTTACTATAAAGTGCTTTATGGTATAAAAATGTACCCCATGGATAAATTGTTTAACATTTATTGGATCCTAAATTGTGTGGGAGGTGTGGGTGGGTTTTATTTTGGTCTTTTTTCACCCCTCCTTCCCATTCTGCAACAGCGAGAAAGCTTTCTGCAAAAAGAAAGACTGTTGTAGAGAGTAACAGACTGAACCATCTTGCAAGACTTGATTACAGTGGTACGTCTGAGCACTGTGACAGGTTATGTTAGTGTTTCCATTATATTGTACATATTTTTGAAATACTCTATTTAGTCATATTTTATAGGAGTATTGGAAAGCTATTGGCTAATTAATCACTTTTACACTTGTATAATTCAGAGTTTAGTTTAAAATAAATACGGCAAACAATATGTGTTCTGCTTGCACTGGCATTTTGAAAAGCAACATTTCAGGAGTTAAACTATATTAATAAACTGACTAGCGTGGTATATACTACTGCTTGCTTAACTGGTAGAACTGAAAATGCTTAAGTGTGTGACATAGGTCGACCTCTGTTTCAATAGAAATGAGGGGGCAAAAAGAGCTCTCCTGTGGCAGGATGTGCTGTGCCCCATTTTAAACTGCTGCAGTTTCAGAGTCATGCGAACTTGCACTGGCTTCCTGTGGATTTGGCTGGGTGTATGCAAAAAAAAACTCCACAGCGCAATCCCTGGTGAGCAGAAGCACCGAGAGCCGGTGTGTTTTTTTCCTGTGCTGTTATAATAACGGCTAAATGCAGCGGGCGTGAGTGCTTCAGTAAGGAATGTGGCATCCAGGCTGGGGAAAACGTTCTGTTAATACTAATTATTACAAAAATTGAAACTAATTGTTTGTAGTCTCCTGCATCAATTTGTACTGGATCTTGCAAAGAATCGGAGACCAGGAGATGAGTTTGCTGACTGTCTTGTGAAATTCATACATTTGATCATTCAGATCTGCATTTGCAAGATTATTTTTTTTTTTTTTCCTGGGTGCCTGGCATGAGATACTTAGTTTCTCAAAAGGTGATTGTTCATGATTCTGAAAATCAGATCCGCTTAAGAAGTCTTGTGGAAACGTAAGCTCTGAGCTTGCAGATTCCTTGAAGATAGGCCCTGACCTCTATTTTGACTAGAAATAGTAATAGCCATCTTCTGGCGGAGCACTTTAGAGGCGAAATGCACTACAGGAGGCCTGATTTATTCTTCACTTTTAAGCAACAAATGAGCTTTCCCCAACTACAGTAAGGTTCTCTGCCTGATGCGACTGAAATGCCGCACTACCTACATGCTGACTGGCTTTTCCATCTTGTTTGGCACTGGACACAGCCCCTGGAAATAAGCTTTGAGGCTTGGGTTGCAGATGGTAGAGGGCTGTACATCCCAGAGGATCACAAACTGGTCTTTGGTTGAGTACGTGACTGTACGTGTCACGTCAGTATTTTATCCTGGGCATTCATGCAGCAGGTGATAATGTGCAACCTGACCCTGCATGACCCTGACTAGTGAGATGTAAAAGCATTTCTCCCAGCTGCAGCAGGGGCCTGAAGCTTCCACGGCTCACACCTTGATCACTCACAGCCGGAGCTCGCTGTACTTCATTACCAATACTGGGGCTATTGCTGTTCCTTGTGCAGCCTCCGTTTTTTTGTCCCACAATCAAAGCAAGTGAAATGGTGATTGAAGAAAGGGGTGTTGGAAAGTGCAGAGCAGGCTCCAGCGAGTAGCTGCCAACTCGCACTCAGATGATCCACTCAACTTCTTAAAATGGATTCAGCAGCTCGCAGGGGTTGGGTCCTTTGCAATTCTACTGCCTGATCATCAGACCTGTAGTCACTTTGGTGGTGTTACAGGTAGACTTATTGGAGCAGCTTGCTTGAAGTGAAGGCAGCGTCTGTCACGCAGCTGAGGAGCTGGAACAAGCTTTCTATGGAAGAGGGGATTTAATAGGTTATTGTGGATATTGTGATTAGCGTTACAGTTATTTCAGATCACATCCTCTAAAGAACCTTTACTACATTTATTTTTGTTCCTTTTTATTAGTAAACATTTTATCACTAAACATTTCACCGCTTCAGACTTACTCTCACATACTAGTTATGAATGTAACGCTTTTAATTTCCTTGATTCCCTTCTGCCTAAGAAATCCTACTTGGGTACCAAACTAGGTATGGATTAAAGTCCCAGACAGATCGTCATCTATACTCATCCTCACACAATGCTTTTCAATAACCAGTTATGCTAGCAAAAAAAAAACCAACCAAAAAAAACCCCAAAACCAAACATTGCTTTTCATGGTTTAGCACCCCCTTGGGCGGGGAAGGGCAGGTGGGGTAGTACAGCAGCTTTCAAATATTCTAGGCTCCTCGTAAAAGGAGATGTTTTTTTCTAACATGAGCTGTGCTTATTTTTTTAAATACACGCAGTCTGCAGCATTCAGGAGTAAATTTTCAAGGGAGGAAGTGTTGTAAAGGCTCTTTCCCACATGTCCATTTGAAGTGTCTAGTATATTTGCTTTGGCTTGCAGGGGAGGGAAGCTTGCTAGAGGTAGAACAGCAGCAGCACTTCTGATGGAAAGGCAAGAACCTGAATGCTGCCACTGCAGAAATGCTCAGAAAGCATTAAAAGACAGCCTTAATTAGTCTCTCCCCTTTTGTCTGTTTGTTCAGTTGCTACGCTGATTCTGGGGCTGCAGTAAGAGTCGTCTTCATACAGGATTGTGTACTGATGCAGTAGCTACAAAGCCTAGAATTGGGGACATGTGTTAGTGAGATTCTTGCTGGAGTAAGGCTGGGGAAGCTGTGAGGTGTGAGCAGCCTCACCGTTTATGAAAAATGAAGATACTTAGAACCTGAAGGACAGAATTCAGGATTTAAATCCATGTAATTGAGAGCTGTATTAAGAAGGGCCCATTTGCTCTCCAGGAGTCAGGGGCTTCCTCACTCACCTGAGTAAAAGTATCCAGCAGGAAGAATTAAACCTCTTTATTATTGTACACTAGAAAATCAGCCTTGTTTTAACAAATTACTGTAATTGATCATTTATCTAGTATGAGAAAGTTGTGTCTACATTAGTGTCACACAGATGTGTTCTTGCTGTTCGGTTAATGAAGGTAAATGTTTTGAATCCATTTTAGAGCAGAGTTCTTGTTCAGAAACTTCTGAAAGAAATGCCATCAGTAATGACTGACGGATCCTTCAGTGTCCATTTGGCAAGTTGTCCTGCTGTGGGTAGCTGCAGAAATATTTCATGTATGTTGTTGTAGATTTAAAAACATTACTCATGTTTTCATTCAAATGTCTGCATTTCTGACAGATGTGACATATCTGTATATATTATAAATCAATACTATTTTTAACCACATATTTTGTACAAATATTCACATTAGCTCTGTACATCAATGAAAATCTATTAAGGTATTAAACATTTTGGTGGAATTAGCAAACTCCTTGTCCATTCTTTGTTTTCATTTTATAACAGCTTTAAGCAGCTGAGCCGTTTTTTATATCCAAGATTAATATTTCCAACTATTCAGATCGGTGCCTTAAATCCATATACACCTATACCCTCTAGTGACTAGTTCCAGCCACTGCAGAACTGTGCAGGTCACTGCTGTAGTTCCCCAGACCTCTGGGTGTGAGTGACTAGAACCCAAAATTACAGTTGAGCCAACAGTAAATGTGAGTACTACTTTTCCTACTTAATGGCAGTAACTGTTACCGTGAGGCAGCACACTGCTGTTGAAGGGCACGCAACTAGATGTCTCAATACACACAAGTGCAATATTATAATGGTTTTTTGTTTTGTTTTGTTTTTTACCCCTTTCTCCACAGCTCCTGGTGTGGGTCGCTGTCAGGAATGAGATGGTGAAGCTCGTGCCACAGATGTGGTTAACCTCAGTTTGCTCTGTACAAAGCCACATCCACACAACTTCTACTAATCACAGCAGCAGTATATATTTCTAGTTTTCTGCTAGTCTCGGTCTTGTACCTGTGACAGCACAACAGTAACAAAGGGGAGGAGAAAAGAAGATACTAAGAGAACAATTAAAAGAACCTTGTCCCCTACTGCAGTTCTTAGAGCTGGGTAGAGCTGGGGTGAGTGGGGCCGGGGGGAGGCATCACCCTTGCTTTCAGAATTTACATACCACGACCAGACTTTGCCACTGCCCCAGGCTTGGGCGAGTCCCTTACCGCAGGAGCCTGGCCAGCTCAGTGATCTCCAGTTCATGCAGCCAAGCTAGAACTTTACACGCAGAGGAGGAGAGGGAGCCAGAATTTTACCTGGATTACCAAGAACCTTGCCTATACACTGGTTACACCTGTTACAGGTACACCTTTTTCTACCTGCTTACTAATAATGTCCTGTGTTGGAGACATGAAGCCTCCATAGGCCACTGTCAACAAGAAAGCAGGTTCATTCTGTATGGATTAGGAAAAAAAAAACACCCCAACCCCCAAACCCACAGGATTTGTTGTTTTCTTTGCATTATAATGCTTGTTTGTGCCAGGAGGACATGTCAAATTAGGCTATAAAGTGATTAATAAGTAACATGCTGCTATGCATCAGTAAAAGTATGAAGTTTTTTGTACACCGCCACGAAGTGGGGTACTAGATGTACGTGTATGTACATAAGGAACAGGCTTGGACCTACCTGTAGCACAGATTAAAGGTGGGAAACCCCGCTCGGATTTTTGTCCCATCCTGCAGTTCAGTTTCTAGTGAGATGGGGAGCGATAAACTCATTTTCCTCTTCATTCCAGGGTATGGCTATGGGTCTGGAACATCACAACACGGGAAAAAACATCTGCTAGGTAAAAAATGGAAAATTTGGAGCCTTTAGAACACAAGAGGAGAAAAAAGACAGTTAATAACACCTGAATAAAATCACTTGTTTATTTTGGGGTTTTTTTGTTTGTTTGGTTTTTGTTTGTTTGTTTTGGGGGTTTTGTTTTGTTTTGACTGAAGAAGCACTTGCAGATATCCAGAAGGTGAATTTTGCTTCTTGCCTTTACAGTCAGGTCAAAGCACAGCTGCCCCAGCCTGGGCCCTAGTTTTTGCCTATTTAATCTACGACATGCCTTACAACTTGCCCATCTTTAGACCTGCACAAGCACCATTGATATCAAATTACTAAATTGAAATTGAATGTGTTTACAATAAAGAATGTATTACAGGGAACCCCAAATCCCAATTAATTTCTACCCAGAGAGGATCCAAAGTGGGACCTGAGTTACATCATGGGGTTAGGCTGGTTGAAAACACATCAAAGGTTAATCTTGTATGGAATTTAGAATGGAGCAGAGAAATCTGAGAATCCTGCAAAATTATAGGAGGTAAAACAAGGAGAGAAAGAATCTCCTTTGGCCTTTTATAAGAGGCTGTGTGAAGCGGCTCGTAAGTAGACTGATTTTGACCCGGAAAGCAAAGGAAGCAGGATGCAATTTAATAACTTTGCAGTGGACAATCTGCACCAGATATCAGGAAAAAACTTCAAAAGGCAGAAAGAGCAGGCAGAATGGTGATTTCACAGCTAGTGTCTATTGCCTACAAAGTGTATATCAGAGATGAATTAGAGGAAAAAGAGAAAAAAAAGCCAAGCCAAATTTCAAACCTTGGTGTTAGCTGCTTTAACTAATGGACAAGGATGAGGAAGAGGAATGAGTATCCAAGGGTGGGGAGGATGGAGAGGATGAGGTCAGGAGCAAGGACGAGGTGACCTGCCTCTTGGAACCAACCGATGTGCAGTGTGCCTACTGCAGTCAGGAAGAAGGAAGGGCCACTACTTGCAAGTGGGCAGAAAAGGGAGTCAGAAGGAGCAGTAGGAGTTATGACAGAAATTGGTTTAGATCAAAGGGGACTGAAGGCACCCATTACTATTTCCCCAGCCAACCATCTGATTCCAGTTAATCTGGGGAATAAAACAGGTTTCTTGATAGACACTTGAGCTACTCATTCCATAGTAACTAGCTGCAAGGGACCTTTGAATAAAACCAAAATAAATTGTGTTGGTGCGACAGGGAGGGAGATCTGCAGGCCATTTTTACAACCAATGGAATTACTCATTGGTGATGTGAAATTAATGCACAAATTTCTAAATTTCTCTATGTTCCAGAATGTCCCTTACCTCTGCTTGGACAAGATCTGCTTTGTAAGTGAAATGCACAATTAACTTTTTCTGAGGACTCTGTCCAGTTGCATATTCCTCCAGAAAATGCATGGAAAGCACAAATATGCCTGCTCATCGAAGAAAAACCTATGAAGGAAGAGATTCCTGATGAAGTTTTGGATGCAGTCATACAGCTAGGTTGGGCATTGGAAATCCCAGGATAAGTGAAAAACACGGATCCAGTAAAAACTGACCTGAAACCAGGAATACAACCAGTAAGAAAAAAAACCAATATCCTATAAAGTTAGAGGCCTGACATGGATTGGAACCATTAATAAACTCTTTCTTGAAATTTTGTGTGTTACAAGAATGTCAGTCAGAATTTAACACTCTGGTCCTGGTAAAAAAAAAAAAAAACCAAACACCTAAATCTTTGGAATATAGATTGGTACAAGAGTTATGAGAAGTTAATACCTGGATAGCCAATGTCCACCCAATAGTCCTAAATCCCCATACTTTCCTCACCTCAATACCAGAAACTAATGTGTGTTTTACAGTGCTAGATCTGAAAGATGCTCCTTTTGTATAGCAGTGGATAAACAGAGTCAACTTATCTTTGCTTTTGAATGGGATGCACAGGATGGAAGATGCAACTGTGCCAGACTGTCCTTCCCCAGGGATTCAAGAATAGCCCCATGATATTTGGTAATATTTTGGCAAAAGAATTGGAATGATGGTGTCGTGAGTATGAAAACATTTCAATGTTACAATATGTGGATGATACACTGATTGGAACAGAAGCTCAGGAAGAATGTTTGGAGGTACTATAAGCTTACTGAATCTTTTTAGGCCTAGCAGGATATTGAGTTTCTAGAAAGAAGGCCCAAACCAGAAAAAGGGAAGCCCACTAGGAAGCTGGGTGCTGGCAAGCGAGAGGCAATATGCAGAATTGCTGTCCCCACCTCAAAGAAACAATTGTGAGGTTTTCTAAGAATGGCTGGATGGTGTTGGCTCTGGATTCAAAAGTTTGGCTTGATAGCCAAACTTTATATGACGAGAAACATTGTTAGAATGGACTCCAGAATGCCAAAAAACATTTGATGAAATAAAGAGAAAGCTGATGGAAGGCCCCACATTGGGACTCCCAAATTTGCAGAAGCCGTTTCAATCGTCTGTGCACGCAAGACAACAAGTGGCATTGGGAGTGCTTACACAGAAGGTAGGAAGCTGGAAAGGACTGGTGGGATACTTCTCCAAACAACTAAGGTGGCCTGCCTGTTTGAGAGCAGTAACTGCGACTGCAGTTCTGATCAAAGAATCTCAAAAACTGACTCTGGGCCAACCCCTTAGTGTGTATGCACCCCACACTGTGATCTCTCTCCTCAAAAATAAAGGACATTACTGGATTTCTCCAAGTGGATTGGCTCAGTATCAAGCAATGTTGCTGGAACAAGATGATATGATGCTCTCTCAAACCTCTGCTCGTAACCCAGCTACTAATTATGTCATGACTGTTTGACATTTATGGAACAAGTTCACTCCAGCAGGACAGACCTTTGAGACGAGCCATTATCTGAGGCAGAAATGGAACCATTTACTGATGGAAGACAAAGCAGACCTAGCAACACTTCTGCCTAGAAGGCTGAATTAATAACTCTCACTCGAGCCTTGGAATTAAGTCAAGGAAAAGAGTCAACGTTTATAGGGATTCAAAATATGCCTTTGGAGTTGTCCATGCACACAAGGCAATTTGGAACAAGAGAGAACTCCCAACTTCACACGGAACCCCAGTGAAATAGGGGACTGAAATTATGAAGTTGTTAAAAGCAGTTCTCCTATGGAAGAAAGTTGCAACAGTGCATTGTAAGGCACATCAAAAGGGAGATATGAACATTGTAACAGGAAAACAAAGAGCAGATCTGTGTTAAGGGAACCAAACTTTGAAGGAGCTTAGCCCCAAAACCTCACATAGGTTTGTCCCCACCAAATTACATAAAAGAAGACAACCAATTAGCAGAACAACTGGACAGTACTAAAAATAAGGAAGAATAGTGGGAAACCAGATGCCTGGTTGCTTTTAGCAAAAAAGAATTTTTTGGGGGCCCAGGATGCAAAGATTTGTGGGCATAGTAGTTAAAAACTGGGGAGTCTGCTGCACTAATAATCCTAAAATAGGAAAGAAAATACAAGGAAGAAAGGTAAAGTGAGGAATAACACCCAGAGAACACTGGCAAATAGATTCTACAGGACTAACGGGATACAATTGGTACAAATATTTATTGGTAAATACCTTTTCTGGTTGGTGTGAGGCTTTTTCTTGTCATACCAACAAGGCTAAAGAAGCAGATAAGGTTTTATTAAAAGGAATTATACCTAGATTTGGTATACCAGAAGGGATTTCTTCAGATAATGGACCCCATTTTACAGCAGATGTACTACAGGGGGTGTCTACATTTTTACAGATTGACTGGTAATGACATACCCCGTGGAAGCCACAATCTACTAGAGGTCTTAATGGGAAAAAAAAAAGGCTAACCAAAATATTACATCGTTTTGAATTCTTCCTTACTGGGTGGTTGGCAAACCTACTTCAGCCTATAATTATAATAGTCACTTTTATTGTTATAATCTGTATTATTTGAGTTAAGAGATTAATTGTACAATCAGCTGTAGGAATTCCACAGTAATAGCTGAAAGGAACAGTGAGGCTTACGAGAAACCTTGTAGCCCCAAAGGGGGAAAATGATAGCAAACAATAAGCAAAAGTGAATGTATTGTTAGGCGTTTGACTTGAAGATGAGGAGAGCAAAGGAGTTGTGAAGGGTGAATTCAAGATACAAGCATTTAAGCATCTGCTGGAGGGGCTGGCTGGAGCTTTACCTCAAGAAGCACTAATTAGGGTAATTGCATCAGGGGGAGATCGCGACCACCGACTCAAGAAATCCCTCAGGCCCGAAAAGAAGTGGAGACTGAGCATGGGAACTAACTAACAAGAGAGAATTACTTGAGAAATAGGACACTGAGAAGGAATTAGATAACTAGTCAGCAATGAAGGCGGGTGCCTTTGGTTGTGAACTGTGTAAGCAGCGTGAAGGGTTAAGTCAGCGGGGAGCTGGGGGGGCCCCGCCAACTCACCCTCTGCTTGGCGCAAATTAGAATAAAGGAATAAGAAACAGCTCGGCCCCGGTGCGGGAGCCGGGTGAGGAGCCCGCCGACCGGACAGCCCCGTCTGGCCAGCGCCGGCCCTCGCCGAGCCCTCCTCTCCTCACAGCGGGGGGGAACGGCCGCCGCGCGCCCCCCTCACGGCGCCCGCGCCGTTACCTGGCGCTGACTGACAGCGCCGCTGGCCACTCACGGCGCGGCGGGGCGGGGCGTGCGTCACGCAGCGAGGTGAGGCGAGTCTAGGCGGTGCTGCTGTTCCGCCGGCAGGTAACGGCGGGCCGCGCTCCCTGCAGCCGGGCTCTTGGCCTCCCCGCCGGTGGGGCGGCGGGAGGTGGGACAGCCCGGGCGGTGGGTTCCGGGGGTGGGAGGCGGGCGGGCTCGCTCGTTAGGCCCGAGTGGGCCTCGATGGGGGCCGCCCGGCGTGTCCGCGGTGCGCGGTCGCGTGTGGGAACGTGGTTTTGCCGATTCTGGGTTTAGTTTCGCCTCCTTGGCCTGGCAGGGCGAAGGGGGGCTGTCACGGAGGTGCCCGGCCGCGGTGGGAGGCTGCCGGGGAGGGGGTTGCCGCCCTGCCCGTGCCGTTCCCTGTCCTGCTGAACGGGTCCCTGGGCGCAGCCTTGGCCCTCCGCCTGTGCGGCAGCTCCCTGCCCGGGACAGTCGGATGCCTTCGGCCTAGCAGGGCCCCTGCAGGACCCCAGCGTCGTGCTTTGGGGTGCTGAGCTGCTGGAGAGGCCTGGGTCGGGCGGTGTCCTCAGGTTGTATCCAGGGAAGGCTGGTACAGGAAGTCCTTAGAAAAAAAAACATTATATATTACAAATATGCCATTAAAGGAGTAGGTGGTATTGACATCTTTAACTATGCAAAATTCAGAAGTAAGGACCAGATTTCACTTGAGAGGACTTATATTTATACTTGTCACTCCCCAGAAGGGGGAATTCAAGTGTCAGCCATGGGCTATGCTTAATTTGGCAGGTGGGGTTCACATGAACGCAGCAGTGTGTTCTCCCTTTCTTCCTTCAGTTTCAGATGAAAGAAACCCCACATCGGGCAAAACGGAGCGATTCGGCAGCTTCTGGCTCTGCTGTTTGCTGAAAGGGGAGTTACGTCTCTGAAGTGTCAGTTTGTGCTTAGCAGGACTCTTGGCCTGGATTTTAATTTTGGGAGACATGCAAGTCACGTACCATTGGACTGCATGCAATTTAACAGAGCTAAGCTCTGTTATGTTAAGTTATGCTAAGTTATGTGTTTTTTTCAGTGTAAAAATACATATGAGAGAGATATATTGGGGCGAATTGTAGGAATGGGGAAACTGGAGTAGGAACATTTCCCATGGAAGGTATTTCATGTTCTACCAAAATGACAAATCCTATACCATCATTGCAGTGGTATTCAGGTGCTTGTTATGCTATAACTTTTTATGTGAACTAGGATGCTTATGTCCTCTGATGTTAATACGGATTGATTGGTTACACTGCCACTGTTTTCCAGGTGAATTTCAGTAGTGACTTGTTCTAGAGGATTGCTGAAAATCTGGAACCTAAAGGAAACTGTGTGGAGTATCAGTACAGTCAGCATGCAAGACTGGATTGTACAGTATCAGGTCTTGTGGTTAAATTATGCTGTTGAGCAAGAAGCGGGGAATATTAGCATGAAAATTTAGGTCAGTTATAAATAGGGAAATCATGGTGAGGGTTCTTATGGGCATCTTACTTTGAGTTAGCTAAGTTTTGAACAAGAAAGTGTTTGGGAAGGTCTGAGGGAAACTGGGGCAGAGGAGTACAACCCAATACAATATGAACTTACATATCATATTATGTCATGCTGTTAGATAAGGAATGCCAGTCATTAGCTAGGAATACTCAATGTCCTTGAGCCATATGATCAGAATTACTGCTGAATGTTTATTTAAGTGGCGAATGCTTTAGGGCGCCATCTCATGTGGTCTGTGAATGGGTTTTGTGTTATATTTCTTGTGTCTTGTATAGTTCATGCTGTTTGCACTTGGGTAGCAGTGCTATTTGACTGGAAAAGACAGATGATGCTTGCCTGACAGATACAGCATTTCCAGTGGCTCACAACTGTACCATTGTATCTTCCATCCACCTCTTTCCAATCCATGCATAGACAGAAGTGGTTTGTTAGAGTAACTACACACTGACTTGTATACATTCTTGTTTGTAAAGCTGTCTGCACGCTAGAAGTGACCTTTGGTAGTAATTGTCAGAATCGGTTATCAGCAAGAGCTTGGTTATGTAGGGAAGCTATGATCAAGTTAATGATGTGATAATATGTTGGGAAACTGATGTTCCTGTTCTTTATTTGTCTAACTCTTGATCTTGTGAACAGACATTTTAGTAGGGCCTATATTGATAGGACAAGGGGGGATGGTTCTAAACTGAAAGAGGGTAGATTTAGATTAGATAGTAGGAAGAAATTCTTTACTGTGAGGGTGGTGAGACA
>JAVJGJ010000059.1:77314207-77335750 GCA_035590215.1 Microhierax caerulescens | reverse complement strand
AATTCTTTACTGTGAGGGTGGTGAGACACTGGCCCAGGCTGCCCAGAGCAGCTGTGGGTGCCCCATCCCTGGCAGTGTTCAAGCCCAGGTTGGACAGGTCTGGGAGCAACCTGGTCTAGTGGAAGGTGTCCCTGCCCATGGCAGGGGGGCTGGATCTGGGTAATATTTAAGGTCCTTTCCAACCCAAAAAGTTCTATGATCTGATACCTTTTAACGGATATGCTGCTCTATCTGAAGTTCAAAGCTTATTTGCTGCTTTCTCCACTAGAAATTATATTCTGCACGATTAATAATACCATACCAAGTGTGGGGACTGAGAATCTGTGACGTTTTCTAGCTGATCTTGATCTTTTCTCCCTGATGGGAGCTGTGCAGGCGGAGAGTCTTCTAGTGTCAGTGTATACTTCCTGCTCCCACTGGCTGCCCTGCCACATGACATTGATGTGCCTCTGCCACACTTGCACAGAAGAGAAGTAATGCTCCAGAAATTTTAATGAGGGTTATAAAGTCCTGGTGGAGATGGACCTTGTTATTCTCGAGGTGGGAACTGCCCCTGTTTACATCTTAACTCTTAACAAGCAGAAGGTTTCTCATAGGACAGTTCCTTGCAACTCTGAGTACAGAAAATACTGAAAATTTGTCAGATTGTAAGAGTGTATTGGGAGCAGGAAGAAGAAAGGAAGAGGCTGGGCAGTGGTGTTGGATAAAGAAGTTGCTTTGTGAACTGTGTTTCACTCAACAAATTGTAGTGTCCTGCTTCCCATCTGTGACATTAAGATATTGATATAACTGATAGGCAAAAGGTCCCATTCCTGTTTGGAGTGCTCACTGTTAGTAAGGCAATCCGTATAAATATAAAGGAGTATTTCAGCTGCTCATTCTTAAAACTAAGCTATGACTTTGGCAAAGAGGTTAATGCAAACAAATCTTCTGTCTCTGCTCAACAGATGCCATGTTGCCTCAGAAGAGGGGACGAATACCTTCCAGAATAGCCATGAACTGTTGTTGGAAAGTCCTGGCAATTTTCTTACTACTTCTTCCAAGCGCATTGTCTCTCCAACCAGCCCAGTCCAGAGTGTTGCTGGTATCTTTTGATGGATTTCAATGGGATTACATCTATAAAGTCTCAACTCCCAATTTTCATTATGCCATGGAGAATGGTGTTCATGTCAAACAGGTCACTAACGTGTTTATAACAAAAACATATCCGAATCATTATACAATGGTGACTGGTCTCTATGCAGAAAGCCACGGTATAGTTGCTAATGAGATGTATGACCCTATTCTGAATGAAACTTTCTCTCTGAACAACATGGATACCCATAACTCCAAGTTCTGGGAAGAAGCCAGCCCAATATGGGTAACAAATCAGAGGGAAGGACATAAAACCGGTGCAGCTATGTGGCCTGGAACAGATGTGAAAATACATGGGGTCTTTCCTACATATTACATGCCCTACAATGAATCAGTTTCCTTTGAAGACAGAGTTGCTAGGCTTATTGACTGGTTTACAGCAGAAGAACCCATAAACTTTGGTCTCCTGTATTGGGAACAGCCTGATGAGATGGGACATATTCTGGGCCCAGAAAACCCACTTATGGGACCAATAATTAGTGATATTGACAAAAAATTGGGATACCTTATATCTGAACTGAAGAAGGCGAAGCTGTGGGGTGTGATAAATGTCATAATCACAAGTGATCATGGAATGTCGCAGTTGTCCTCGGAAAGGCTCATTGAGCTTGATCAGTATGTGAACAGAGAGCTCTATAAAGTCATTGAGCATTCTCCTGCAGTAGCTATTTTGCCAAATGAAGGTAGGACCTATAGCAGTAAAATTCTTTGAAGGAAATACCTGAGTATCAAAACTTAGAGATTTCATTCCTTACCAGAAGTGCTGGCAGCAGCGCTGATGCCAGTAGGACATCAGCCTTGTACAAGGATTACTTGCAGGATCAGCTTTTTGTTCTTTTTACTAACTCTGTCAAGAGCCTGGATTAACTTTCTGAAATGAAAAGTGAGCAAATTGGTCTGTTCTTGGCTAATATTGCCAAATATCCTTGAGTCCTTAGGAGAAGTAAGATAATCTAATGGCATTATCAAGGATGAATGGCTTTCTAGATAGATAACAGCTGAATGTTACATATCATTGCCTTTCATCAAGATGCTAAAGCCATAGTGGAAGGGTTAGATTTCTAACTCAAACAGTAAACTGAAACCAGATAGGGACCTTTGATAAAAAGAAAGTCTGTGTTGGCTATTTGATTACCTGCCAGCTATTGTAGTTCACTTCAGTGTTTTTTTTCCCCCATCATGCTGAATAGCTAGCCAGTTCTGTTCATACCACTTTTATTGTGATAATAATAAAAGGGCAGGAATACTGTTAGAATTAAAATAAGTCTGGTTGCAGTTGTGGAAGGGTTGCTTAAGTGTTAGGTGTATGTTTAGTTTCATTGATGTAGAGGTGCTGCTCCTTATTTTGATGATCAAAAGCTATAATTACTTCGTGCAAACCTAGAAAGCAGTATTTTTTATGTGAGTAGGGGTCCTAATTTGGAAATTTTTTAAGGTGGCCTCTGAAAAGGTGTTTTGTTAAGATTTCTGTAACATTTGCATCAGTGGTGGATAGCACTCTGTATTTAATGGCTCAGCAGGGAGAGTATGTTGCAGTCTAAAATGACCTTTAAATGTGTAAACAAATGTCTCCTGTCATTTTTAATTTGAAGAATGCTCCGGACTAAAATGTTGGCATGTCCAAACTGAGATCATTTGCTGCCTAAGCACACTCAGGTGCTTATGGCTGGCATAAGGCATATATTTCTCTCAGTGGTGGTAGAAGAGCCCAAGTTTGGAAGCTCCGTCCTAATGGAGATGAGAGCATGATTGACCAATATGTTCTCATGACTAAATAAAGGAGTTGTAAAAGTAAACTTTAGTGCTGAAACATCTGTAATGCAGTAAATGAGAACTTGAAGATGCATCAGATGATTCTCCTGTCTGCTAAATGGTGAAAAGAAATAGTATTTCTGCAGCAATTAGATGACAGAATAGTAAAAAAAGCCATTTCAATGGATTTCAGAAACAGCTTGGATTTGATTTTTCTCAGAGGTTCAGATACCTATTAGACTAACAATAAACAAGAACTAGTTTTGAGCACAGCTAAAATCCTTCCTTCCATTTTACCAGCTGTAATCGTTATTATAAAACAACGAGCTTCATTCTCAGTTTAGCTATGAAATAACATATACTGAAGTACGTAAGTGATTCTTCAACAGCTGTTTCATTTGTCTGGCTTAAACCAAGGGAATGGTAAAACTCAGTGAGACATTGAGAAAAATTTTGAATGCTTAAAAATGCAGTGATTTCCGGTACTTTAATGGTTTTGCTGCATATTTCTTCACTGGGAGGAGGATTAAAGCCATTATTTAACCGTATTAGTGTGTGTGGAACTAATTATAAGTTCATGAAGATGGTACCTGTAGCACCACTGGTGATGCTGGCCTTTTTCTTGCATTTAATATAAATACATTAATTCAAATAATTAATGTAAAATCATAGTTTTCTGTATTTAGGGCTTCTTTTCTCTGTTACCGATATAGAAAAGGAGCATAACAAAATTAATTTTGTTACTAAGATAGTCCTAAAAATGCTAGACTTACATCCTTTCTCTTGTTGCTGTAACTATATCATATCTGGACTTTTGCTGTCTTGTCTCGACCTTTATTGTGTTTAAATTTAGTGAATCTTTTTTTTAATGCCATTTTGAGATAAGAAACATTATACATGAATCGATTTCAAGTTTTCTTCCAGAATTTCTATAGTGGATCCTGGGAACTGAGAAGGAAAGTGGAGATGGTTCCTTTAAAGACATTGGGCACCTCCTCTCAAACTTCTTTTTTTCCCCCCCGAGATACATTCAAAACTCCATGCGCACTGTTAATGGTAGACCAGATTTTATCCTTGGCTTACGTCAGGCAGTGTCTTGGATCAAACGAAGCACTTGTTCTTGTAGTCATCAAGGTGATCGTTTCTTGGGACAGACAGAGATGAGCTCGCTCGTAGGAGCACATGCTGCAGGATGTACCACTAGCTACGAAGGCAGAACGAGCAGAAAATGCTAAGTCAGAATGACAGGATGTGCTTAAATCCCACTCGTCTGCTAAAAACATCAGTGTTTGCCACAAAGGAAGTGTAGACATCTTCATCATGATGCTTCAGACCTTGTAGCACTGAAACTGACCTACAGAAACTAGCTGTAAACTCAGTTGTCCGACTGAATTGTGTGTAGCACAAAGTACTTAAATAAGTCATGGAGCTGAGTTACTTGGTATGTAACAGAAGTCTGTTATGTACACTGCATAGCCCTCGACAGGAATTTGTGCTTAAATAGAGTGGGGAGGGTAGGGGTTGAAGGAACTTGCTCAGATGCAGATTCCTGAACTTGCTTTTGTGTTCCTGTCTGTGTGTTCTGGTTCTTCCTTTCTGTGTCCTGGTGTTCCAGGTTGGCCAACTGCTTTCTGTCTGTTCAGTGACTTTTACTGGAAAGAAAAGCTCAGAAACTGGAAATAAGGAAATAAAGAATTGGGAATGGAAAATGTGGATTTATTTGATGGTATTAGTACAGCTCTTGAGAGTTTATGTTCACTATGCAGTAGATGAGTTGGAAAGGGAAAGGAGTAAACACTTAAGAGTACAAGGAGTAGGTAGTACTGTTTAGCTGTTACTGAATATGGAGATTGGCTGATGGTTCTAGTGCCATCTAGTTCTAAAAGTGCCATCTTCATCTGCCAGTCCAATCTGTCCCTTCGCATGTTCGTCATGTGTTCCCCGCTTAAGCCTCTGCAGTCTTTGTACAGCTCCGAACGTGTTAGTGGCATCTGGACTGCAACCTGAGGGCTTCCGTAAAAGATTAATGCAAACTAGTTGTGCTTATCCCTAGGCAATTAATTGCTAATACAATGATGTTACATGGTGTGTAGCAACAAACTACCTACTCTGTCTAAACTGGTGACAAATTTAGCCAAAATGGGAGAAGATCAAAGCTGAGATGATTAAATGAGATCAGATACGTAGCTGTTTATTGGAGCATCTTGTAGAAGGAGAAATAAATGGTTGGGTTCACTAAAAAATAAGTTTTCAGAGATGCCAAGAAACAAAGTGGTTGCTCTCTTTGGCCTTTTAAAGGAAAGCAACTAAGAATTAATCTGCTTTAAAATAAATAAATAGTTTCAGTTGTCATCATAGCTAACTAGAGGAAAGGCAGAATGTGGCCCCAATGCATACATTACCTCTTGAACAGGTTAGGAGCCATCTTCTTGCTTTGAAGCTTTGCCTGCAGCCAGGAGGAGCTGGTTTCTTTTCTGAGAGGCTGAACTGAATGTCTTCTAACTCATTGCTGTGAGAAGCTTGCTGATAACTATGAAATTAGGGATTTTTCTATAATCAGCAAAGCACTTACTGCTTAGGAATAAGCTATGCAGTCTGATGCCAGCTGTGATCTTACTGTGAATGACACTCAGAATTTCTCATGGGAACTTCTGTGCACATTGTACTCTGCTGTTGTCACTTACAGCCGTCATTAGCTTTTGGGGGAGTGTATTCTGTCCTTTTTCGGTTGTATCTAAACTATCGATGAGTTCAGTAAACGTATTGGTATGTTTAAGTTTTTTAGCTTTTGTTTCTTTTGTTTGTTTGAAGGCAAACTGGATGAAGTGTTTGAAACTTTGGCCAATGCTCATCCCAACATGACTGTGTACAAAAAGGAACAGATTCCAGATAGATTACATTACAAACATAACCGTAAAATTCAGCCGATCTTAGCAGTGGCTGATAAAGGATGGGAAATTGTATATAATAAGTCTGATGGTTTTCAATGTAAGTATTCTGTCTTTACAGTGTTTTGCTGTATTTTCTTAGTTAGAGGCCTTGCATGGTTCTTTCCCAATCTGCACCAATGTTTTTTGTTATTTGTTGTTTTTTTGTCAAGACAGGGAGGGAAAACTCTAAAGCTAAGCATATAGAATTTATATTTTTTTTTGGGGGGGGATGGGATGGGAAGCACCCTACTATTAGGGCAGGGGGACCTGGACTTACAGTTTTGAAAAATTAAACTTACTGTGATAAGATAATTCATGTTCTAGTGGCCACGTACTTGAGGTCTTGTGAGATCTAGCAAACTGACAAGAACTTCCTGAGAGATAAAAACCAAACCGCATTGTAACTGAACTTGTTGAGTAGAGGATAAATAGCATTGTTTTATCATGTACTATTTATTCACTGGAGAACGGTTGGGTTGGAAATAAAAGAATACTTTGTGAAAGTCCTCAGCTTCTGTGGATGCCTACACTTACAGTAACCTTGTTCTGTTGCTGGGAAGAGTCTGGATATTGTGTTACTGTACACCAGTGATTTTCATTTGCCTTGGAGGATAAAATGCATTCTAATTGATTTGAAGGAAAAAAAAAACCCAAATGTTTTTTTAAATTTAAGTTCCTTACCTTGGGTTTTTGAGATTTATTATAGGTAGAATGGACACAGTAAGCTGTAACTTCTGGTTAGCTAGGAGGAAAAATTACAGGTGTCTTATAGTCAGTTCTTAAGTTTCTTAATTGAAAACCTTTTAAACTTTGCTGCTGGTAATGAAGCTGAAGCCTACAAGATTTAACAAGTTTGTCAGTTGTTGATGGCTATGAGAGCAGCTTTTTGTGCCTGTGTGTTTATTTACTTGGTCAGAGATTTTAGTGCCCTTGTAAGGAAGGGGCACTGGAGACCCACTAGTGAGATCTGTAAGCTTTTTTCTTGTTGATGAGTATGTATTGCACAAAACTGGACCATGTGTCAAAGCAGTCAAAGCTTGAGTTCTGCTGCTACTAGGAGTCAGAGACCCTGTATCTACATGGATTTTTGAGGGTTTTTTCATAAGAGATCTGGTACAGTTGCAAAGTTGGGATTTTTTCCTTGAGAAAAATTAAGGGAACTTGGGTGTAGCATAGCATGCCATTGGTAGTGCTGTTACTGCCATTTGAGCTTGCTTTTCTTTTTCTTCCTTTTTTTAAATAGTGCTCTCTGTTCTTTTTTTTTTTTTTAAAGCATCTTCCCTTTGTAGTTGTGAGGCTTGGTACTTGCTAGGAGACATTTGTGCTGTTGATAGAAATGCTTCATCTAAACCTCTGCAAGAATAAGTTATGGCTGTTCCCTTTCTGCATTATGCTAGTTCTAGGAAAAGGTTCAATGTTTGTTTTGCAACTTAAAAATATTGACCTTTATCTATCTTTTTATTTCCAGTTGGTAATCATGGATATGACAACACCTTACCAGAAATGCATCCAATTTTTTTGGCAGTTGGGCCTGCTTTCAGAAAGAATGCCACCAAAGAAGTCATGAATGCTACAGACTTATACCCCTTATTGTGTCATCTGCTTGGTATTAAGCCACTGCCAAACAATGGCTCATTCAATGCTGTGAAAGATATGCTTGCTGAAGAAGTTCCTGTAGTCTTTGGGACAGACACCTATGCTACCGTTGTAGGAGTCTTTCTGGGCAGTTTTCTTGTTATTGTTTTTATTGCAGTTTTTGTTAAGCATTTTATCTTCACGCAGTCAAATACCATGCAAATACAACATACTGAAGCTGCCCAGCCACTGTTGCAAGATTAATAACACTTGGTGCTATTTCCTGTTTGATGCTTAAAAGAAGCTTATGCAAAAAAAATAAATAAATTCAGAGGTGGATCAGCACAAACACGTGGAATAAAAGGAAACAGATGCAGATCCATTGGTACACTGGAGTACGTACATACTAGGTATGCAGACAAAGAGCATGTTTCTCTTTTACCTTATAACCACTTAATATTTCAGGGGTTGAAAATATTCTAGGTAAACCTAGGAAGCTGTATATGTGTTTAGACATGTATTGACAATGGATCTTGAAATACCTCATTCTGAGCTGCTTTTAGGGAAATAACACCAACTGAGGTGCACTTCAGCCTATTACATCGTAATTTAATTCACACACACACAACTTTTTTTTTTTCTTTGAGATTTTTTAAGTCTCTTAGATTCTAACAAGTAAATGCAACTAGACTTTTTTTTGGTTTTTTCTTCCCTGCCCAAGGAAGCTTTTGCATGGATCACTGTTAGAGAGAATGGTGGATTAAATCCTGCAGAAAATAACATTATTTTTAATTTAGGTCATGCAGTGCTAAGTGTCTTAAGTTTAGAGTTAGGCATATTTATTTAAACTACTGTGTTAATTGTAGCCCCAAAATATGAATCTAGGTGGTATTGCAATTAGTATTGTCTTGATTATTTTTTAAAAAATTATTTAGGTAAATATAGGTTTTGATGATTTTTAGGTATGATTTTAGGTAAATGTAGGTCTTTACTTTTTCTATTGTTTCTTGTACGCTGTACTAAATTTTTTAGGAAATCCATGCAGCTGGCAGTTTAAAGTCATGTACAAACATAACACCTGTATATGCAAATGAGTCTCATGTTTCTGTGAAAAGAGGGTTCTTTCAGAATAAGGCAGATCAACCAGTTGAGGAACATACATGTACAAGCTGGCTTCAGAGTGCTGTCAAGCTTGTTACTGCATATGCATCTGATCTGTTACTGGAGATTCTTCTCTAGTGTGAGTTTGGCTTGCTGTCTTGTATTTTATCTGATATGTCTGGATGGACCTTAGAATTTGATGAGTAGGATTAGATATGCAATTTAAATCTTAAGCCATATATACTCTGAAGTCTGAAAAAGCACACTTTAATATGAAAAAAGGTCTAAGACTGGAGTTTTTTTCTTCTAGAGGAAAGTCTCTGTCAGGGAAAATTATTAATTCTGAGTCAACAAAACTGTATTACTCTCAGTCTTTGTGTGAGGCAATAAATCTTCTTGCTATTGTAGTTGTGGGTTTTTTTTATGAGCTCACTTAAATGGTAGGTGAGAAGCTGCTGACTAAGGTTTGTTGAAAAACATAGTATGAAGTGAGAACTGTCCAACTCTCCAGCTTGTTTAAAAACTGCTTGTTTTTTTTTTTTCTTCTCCCTGTGTAAGTTAGTATTTCTCTGCACTTTGCTTCTGGGTGCAGTGCTTGAAGAAGAAAGAAACTCGGGATTCACACAACTGCTCAGTCTGGTTTTTGTGTAAGTGCAATTTATTGCTTTATCCACAGCACCCAGCAGAGGGCAAAGATGGGATCATCTTGGCCTTGGATGTGCTCTGTCGAACCGTCTAATACTGCAGCTGGGAGCTGCAGCAAGCTGACTAACTGAAATACAAAACTCATTTTGCTGAACTTAATTGTGGGCTTAATGAACGACATCTAGGTGAGTTCAGAAGTGAGCTTATTAGTCGCTGCCTTAGTGATGACTCTACAGTGCCCTGTTATGAATTGTCTGGCGTTCAGTGTGTCGGAAGTAACCTGTTGAATTCCTCTGTGATGGCAGGGATGCTTGCTTAGCATTACGCTGTCTTGCAAAGAGATGTGGGAAATTTCCAGGGACCACAGCTAGCTGCGGTGAATGCTTGAAAGGTAAAGGCAAAGACATACTCCAATTTAAGGTGTATGCTGAAAGTCTAGCTGTGATAGTAGCTTTGGGAAGTCAGGAAAACTAGCAGATCTCTTGGGAGGACAGCCCCTTAATTTGGGGGATAGGTATGAAGTCTTGTGTAACTTTATCTGACTCATGTCTGCAATTCTGCTGTTACTGCTCTATGTACTGCCTTGTTTTCCTACTTTGCCATTTTAAGAAAATGCTGAAGGAAAATGCCTGGGTTAGGTGTGCCTGATGCTGTAACGCTGATTCTTGGTGGAGCTGACCATTGGATATGTCTTGAGTTGAATTTGCTGATGCCAGGTAAAACGGAATACTGCAGGGGCTTGTCCAGCTGAAAGACGAAGGCACTAATGATGTACACAGTAGTTTCTAGAGATGATGGAGAAGTCAGAGTAGAAAACAGAAACCTCTAGATTGTTACTAATCCCTTCCCTAGCTACCTTCCAAGAAATGGATGACACATAGCCAATTGATGTGTTGAGTCCACTTGTTCTTGCTTGTTTGCAACTTAAGAATTGTAGCACAAACTTAGTGTGTGCTTAAACAAAGATATACAGGCTCGGTTAAGGGAGTAACAGTGAAAACTGGAGATGCTATAATCCTCATCTGCAGCTACTTCCAGTTACATGCTTCTCACTTTGGAACATGCTGCTTTAATAGAAATTATTGCTGTAATTTCATAGCAGTGCTTACGGCAGATGTAAAAATAACTGGGTTGTTGTTTCAGAAGTTCATTGAACTTCCATTTTTTTTCATTGTGATGGGGTAGTTCCATCAGCCAAAATGACCCTTGATTTTAAGGAGAGGGCAGAGTTGGTCAGTGTTGTTCGTTCATCCTGGGACTTGGGCTTACCTGACCAAACATGCAGCCAGGAAAGAGCAGTAGGTTTCCCCTAACAAAGGGTTTGGGAACAATAATGTTCAAAATAGATTCAGAATATGAACATGAGAATTATTCTTGATGTCTTTGTACTGTATTGCACTGTAAGGCCCTTGAGGAGGGTAAAATAAAACTTCGTAGCAAACTGAAGGGAATCTGTCAGCATTAGGGTATTTTAGTTTAGGTTTCAACACCTTTCCTTTATTGCTTAGGTGTCTTTACAGGTACCTCTTGGGTAGATTCCGTGTTAGGATTTTTGCCTAGCCAGTGTTAAACACCATTTTAAGTTGTTGGGCTTATGTGTAATGAAACAGAAAGCACCTACGATACCACTGGGAGAAAAAGCAACTTCTTCTCTGATGGTGATGTGGTACTTCTTCAGACTACCTGTTTGGTTGGGGAGGATGTGGGATTTGGTTTCTGTGTGTGGTGCATTTTACCATGTACAAACAAGTTCATTGGAAAGTGTATTTGAGTACACTGTACACTGCTTGTAACTTAAGCTTGGAAACTGAGAAGCTTGCATGATTTTGTTTTTCATTATTGACCTGTGAAGCATACTTTGAGATGTCAAAACATTTTGTTTCTTTATGTTTGGAAATGTTGAAGTTGAAATATATCTTTGCTATAGTGCAATCAAGCACTGAGTGCTTGCTTCATTTAAATATACTTCTGGAAAAAAAATTTGAATTGTGGAGGGACAGGTGGGAGAGAATGGCCTTAACTCGTGTGCACCCCAGATATTGCTCGCACACTGCAGTGTGTGCCTTTATTAAAAAGAACTGCAGCTGTGAGACAACTTAAGAATTCTAGGTTAAAGTTCTTGTTTCCCACCCAAAATTCCAGACTGTCCTGTTGAAGAGCTGCAGTAATGCTATTTACAATGAATGCAGTCTCAAACAAAGTGCAAAAATGCCTATTATAAAATGAAGGGATGTGCTGTGTGGCTATTCAGAAGCGTGGAACTCCACAATCTTGAGCTGTGTGTGGGAAGAATGACAAACATACAGTTATTGAGTCTAGCTGTTTTGTAAAATACAAATCTAACAGGCTTATTTTCAAATCTTCCCTGCTTAAAAAATGGCCATGGATGCTGGCTTGACCATAGCTATGCTGCTGTACATACCTTTCAAGAAACAGCATGTTTGTACTACAGTAAAGGTAATGCAAGCATTTATATAGATGTTAAGACTACAAAAATTGTTGCACAGATGAAAATGGTGTTAAGTTCACTAGCGCTATCTGCAGCATTGCAAACGGATGATGGCCTTTCCATAATAAAATCCTATTGGATCATATTAAGTTAACAAATCTCTAGTACTGGGGGTTTTTGCAGTAAAAGGTGGTACCACGCATATTAAAGCAAACATCTGTCCCTGTAGTCTCGTGCTTGGAGGTACATGATGTTGATGTTCATAGGCAATACATTCTTTTCAATTTATAGCAAGTTAAACTTTCCCATTAAACAAGTGGTTTGGACCTGTAGTTGGTTAAAACCAGCTCAAGTCTGGAACAGTTTCCACGGCGCTAATGCGCAGAAATGCGTATAAAGCTGGAGGAGGGGTGGATGGTTGCAGGCTTCTCAACCCAGTGTTGAGAGTTCCTTCACAGAGGCAGCCGACATAATGAAACATCAGCCTTTACTGCTGGAAAGTACTGTTACAAATTTCACTTACTCCCTTCTAAACTTAAGTGCTCATTTAAGTGTTAAGAACTTCCCCTAAATGAATAAACTCTGTATGAACATTGCAGAGTTGTATTAAGAAGTCATTAGATGGCACCGTAAATTATTGTAGGCTATCTCCTTTGTCAAAGCTTTGAGGAAGGGGGAAGCCAAAACTTCTCATGTTGTTTTGAATTTGCTATTCAAAAGGAAATCAGGTGCTAACTTCCACAAGCAATAATTTACAGAAACTGTAATTAGGCAGTGGAAATATTTCATCACATTTAAGGCACTATCATTTTTTAAAAATAATCATCCTTAAATATATCAACCTTGTGTCTAAGGAGAAAGAGGTGGTTTTGTGGATTCTCCTGATTGGTACATGATGTGGATGAAATCCTGGATGTACAAGAGCTACTTTGAAACCGTTCCAGCAGAAAAGAATACTACTCAGCACTCATATAGACCGTACTGCATCTTTGGAATTGAAACTGACTAGCAATGCAACTGGAACGTAGTTTATCCCATTTCTTGATAAATACAGAAACTTTCTCTTTAAACCCTTCCCACAATAGCACTGTTCAGTCTCGATGCTGAAGGGAGGAGGAATACAGGGTAGTATGGATTTCTGCTAGATACTACCACTCACTTTCTGGTTTCATAGCAGCTCAATTGTCTGTAGTAATTCTTACCAGAAGGCGCTACCTAGAGCTAGAAGTGCATTTAGACCTAGATTTCCCCACCTGTAACCATATTCACATATCAGATTACATCGCTGCCATTGCACTTCAGTCAACATTTACATTACCACCAAGATTTTACTTACCAGAAACGTTGGCACCTGGTTCTGCATGGAGGAACTGAAAGCACATCAATCACACACTGTATGACAAGAATACAGCAGAACATATATTATTCTGTGCTAATCAGTTTCAGTATCTAGGAAAAAAACCCACAACTTCACAGGCAGAGGGCAGTACAGTTTGGTCTTACTGAGTCTGCCAGAAAGATAAAAGGTATCTCAGTTGAGTCAAGCCTTTCCATATGGATGATACAAAGCACCTCCCAGCAAATCTGCCAGCCTCTGAGGGTGGTAGCCTTTACTTAGAAAAATTACAAGAACCTAACAAACAATTCTCTCCAATATAGGCATTCAAGCATCCTCCCTTTTACTGCATCTCTAAGCCAGGGTTCTACCCTGCAAAATGTTCACTTCATAGTCACTCATTGATCTGACCTCTTATTATATGTAATTACTTTGAATCTTCCAGCAAGATGAGAGTGACTTCTGTGTTCAGTCCATATTATATAAAGTCTTAAAATCCAGCACACTGTCAGTAATGGTACAGATTTTTCAAGGGGCCTGAGCCTCTTTCAAGTTCAGATTAATCCAGAGTAAAGCATTAATAAGCTGTTACCAGTAGTTTAAAAAGGGGGAAGAAAGAAGCAGAACAGGTTAGGTTTTGTATTGTGTTTTTAATCAGTACAACAGAATCCTCAGAGAGGACGATACAAATTAGTAAAACTCACACGTGTCATTTTAAAAACTCAAGTGTATCTTTTTCAGTGTGCAGTTAAAGGTAACCCTTCCCTCTAAAGTCCACACTTGCATTCAGTTGGATCACTAGAAGGCTGGCTGGGGCTAATACCAAATCACATTGAATTTGAGCTTGTGAACAAGAAACCACATTGCATGCTGCCAGGTACCTCAGCGCTCTCACTTCAGATTATTAGTTCTGAACACTATTAAACTTGCAGAAAAAGGGCTTGATAACTGCGCTTCTCTTTTTGGGTTAGCATTAATAATTGAACCTCACATTCCTCCCTGCTGAAATACAAGGCACCACTAAAGCTTTCTAAATCCAGTTAGTTTCTTTAACAGCAAGTTACTAGACTTGAGCATTAACAAGTTTGAAGAGAACCATTAGCACTGGTCTTCAGCACTGCTTTGCATCTATACAACTCAGTCACTACCGATAACAGATCTAATCTCAAAAAAGAAATTAACCTTTCTCTTTAAATTTCTGGCATTTAAAAAAAGAGCTTGGAAGCCTTGCTTGATGATTGCAGGCCAAACTTTCAATTGTTGCTTTTTAGTACATCACAGCCTTCAAAAGATAACAATCAGCTGGTACACAGGGCAGAACCACCTTTATTACAAAACCACCTTCAGCAGAGTTTACACCTGAAAAACTTCTCACAGGGTTTCAAAGCAGTAATTGTAGTACTAATTTTAATGCTACAGCCCGTGAAACTGGGTAATCCAAGGATTCTCAGATTAAATTGACATCCTTGAGATAAGCAAGTAGTACCAGCCCAACAGGAACTGTGGAACTAGAAATTTCAGAGCCATCTGCCCAGTGTTGTAACCGCTGAACCGCATATGTTATTGCTCAAAATAGAAGCGATACGCACCAATTCTCTCCTCACTGACTTCTGTTTTTTTTCTGGCCAGTTTCTTGTTTTATTGCTGGCTTAGGGTGGAATCAGAAGTATTAGATCTCTACACCCTCTATCCCTAAATTTAAGAATAACTTGGAACATACTGTCCAAACAGAACTAACTTCTAACTCTCATAAAAAAAACCCAACAAAAACAGGTCCAAGAACACTAAAAGTAGTCAACATTAAATTTAAAAAGTTATCATTTACAAATGTTAAAATTCACTTAGTCTATCCTGGCTAGTTCGTACTGTGGAATTTCATTTTGAAAATGTTCAAAGGCTTGAATGAAAAACTAAGCATCTTATTTTGTTAAGCATCTCTTCCAGCAGGAAGCCACATGTTCACCATTTTGTTCTAAAAATATTTTTTACAGGACTACTGGTCAGGTAGCACACACACACAAGTTAGCAAGATCTGGCTGTACAGTATTGTACACAAATACCATTAAAGTGCATCAAAGAATGCCATCCAGTGCAAATTCAAACTCTTTTTCCTGAAATCACTATTTAGCAAGTGAGGCCAGGCTTCCTACACCCTATCCGATTAAAGGATCGTCGTCATCATATTGTAACTGAAGCCGGGAAAATGGCCGTGGGGGAGCTACTCTATTCTTTGAGATTATTATAATGCAGGTGAAAGTGGTCAGTATCATAAGAGCCCCAATAACTATCCCAATAGCTTCTGGAAGATTTATGCACCACTGGTCAGTAAGCAAGCACTTGATGTTACTGAAAGTGCCATTGTGGGGCTGTGGTGTCAGTCCCAGGATGTGGCACATCATGGGGTAAACATCAACGTTGTTCATTGTGCTCTGCTTGTAACCCCGATGAAAAGCAGGCCCGCGAGCAGCCAGGAATGGATGCATGCTTGGGAGAGTGTTGTCATAACCATGGTCACCTACTGGAGAAATGTAAAGTTAAGAGTTAACATGGCAGTTTCTGTTTGAATAGCAAATATTCCACTCCCTCTCCCCCCCCCACCCTCAGAAAGCATATATTTTAACCAGACTAATGCAGAACATAAAAGCAGCTGTTGGATTGAACACAGAAGGAACCCAGAGTTCCCTTCCTCTTCCTCAGTCCCCAGAAGTCTTTCTCATACCCATCTTCAGCCACGTTTCCCCTCACACCCTTATTTCTTTTCCTTTCAGTCATCAACATTTCTAGTTTTCCCCTTCCCACTCCTCAAGGATCACAGTGCCTGTGACTGGCACATAAGCAAACATCTGTGGCTACAAGGTCACTGGTACTTGGACATTCGGTAGGTTTTGAAGAAATACTCACTCCAGTTTATATTCCAGGTGGAGTACAAACAAGCTAAAAAGCAGCCATAGTCAAATTTCCTAATAACCTACCTGAAAAATCTGTCCAAGATGCCAAAAAATTGTCATAGCACATGCAGCCCAGTATTTGACTGCCTGCATTTAAATTTTGAGTTAATTTCTTAGTAACATTTTAACAAGTCTCCCTGAGAACTGTCTCCTTGGCTGCTTCATTGAAGTTCCTGATGTGAAATATCCAGATTCCTATTGATTAGGTCACGCTCACCACTTCAGTATACTTTCAATATTCCTTTCTAATGTTTTCCACCATTCTGTTTGTTACCACAAAGATACTACTGCACCACATCCTGTGTGTGTGTTTTAATGCAAGCCCTGTTTCTGGATGACTTTTTTTCCTCCCTTCTACCACTTGTTTTGAACAGAGCTGTTGGAGCTCCCCTCTCCAATGAAGTTTCCTCTCTCTCATCTCTGAAGCAAGAGGGCTGGTGTGTGCTAACATTGCCAGGAACAGTGTAGGTATTGGTACACTTGCCAATCATTATGCTACCACTTTGCAAAGACAAGTACAAGAAACACTTATAAAATAGCCTTCTAGGCTAAAACCTCCCCTGCCTGCTTCTGGGAAGCATTGGCTACCAACATTGTTTTGAAAAGTGATTCATTTCAACTGATAACAATGCTGTTAGTTATAAATACACACTTACCGTTTTTAGGTACATGAAACTGAATCTAACCATAAGCAAGAAAAAGACCTCTATTAGACAAAATGCATGCTGTGTTGTCAGTTTGAAGATGATCATAGCAAATCCATGGGGAAATTAAAATACAAACATATCAAATTAAACACAGTATTTTTATACAAATAATGAGAAAATTTGAATTTAAATGTGCAAAGGGTAGACAGTAAGAACAGCCAAACTGGGTGAAACCAGGAGTTTACACTACCCAGCATCCTGTCTCCGACAGCAGTCACCATAGGGAGCATGGGAAGTATCCAACAAGGTTAGCCCTGATACACCAACCAGCCTCAGGCTGCTCAAGAAAATTCCTGCAAGCTGGTACATTTGTATTTAATTTCTACAAATGGATTTTTCTTCGAAGAATTTGTCCAATCACTTTCTGAATACACACATATATAGTATACACACGCATGCAGCCTTTGCCTGCAACCAAAATTATGGGTTGCATTCTCTTATGATGATAATGAAATTATCTCTTAATTTCTTCTTTGACATATACTTTCATTTGACTGTTACATTTGTTTTTGTTCAGTTATACACACCTCTTGTCTGCACAAAAAAACCCTGCATGTGAAACACCTGGAAATATATATATATATATACACATACACATATGTATATGTACATATATATACCTACACAAATATACATATATATGTAATTTCACATTTGTAGCATCTAGTAGGAAGAAAGTGCACAGCTTAGCAATGCACTGTGTGAAGTAACATCTGTTTTGTTTCTTCTCTTTGAAATGTGCTATTTGCCCCTAACAGGAAGAACTCTTTTTCACCTGTTACCGTTGTGTTGCTATTACTTTTAGTATTTCCTCCCATTTATTTTTGTTTCCTAGAGTATGTACTGTAACATTAGATGTTGGGTCTTGCAGTCTTCGAGTTATGCTCCCCTGTATGTATTTTATATAGAAAAAAATAGTTAAACAACAGTCTAATGGAAGCTTGAGACAGACTGCTAACTTGCAGTTAACTCCTACAAGGGTTCCTCAGGTTATTACACTGAACACGACAAAACGTTTTAGCCAATGGATTATCCCCCCATCTCTTCCTGCTCTGTTAAAACACTCCAGGCTCAGGCTGACAATGTTCTGGAAAATGCTGAGATGTTCCTAAAGATGTGTAGTTCTAGGACTCCACTACTAAACAAGGACCATTCTGCCGATGGCTGGAATGAAAACTAGACTGTTTACCAACACAAACCACCAAGAGCACAAATGAGGAAAACACACTTACATTTTGAAAGTGACTCATTTTGTACAATTGTCCAGCCTTCATCTGCAACCAGAATTATGGGTTGAATTCTCTTATTATGACGATAATGAAATCTCTCTGGAATTTCTTCTTTGAGATACACTTTCATGTGACCGCTGCATCTTTTCAGTAAGTTATACACGTCTCTTTTGTCTGCCAAGAAAAAAACCCCACAATCATCTGTCACTAAAGATGCATTTTTTTCAAAACAATTATTTTTTTAAAAGGCACACAGAAAAGATTTTTTTTCATGTCCCTAATGAAACACTACATATATTGAGGTGGAGATTACTATTTGATCTCATTTTAAATCAGGCATCTCACAACTGTGGTTTTGGCCCTACAATTCAACCTACCCTCTATGCTTGCAGGGGAGCAAGGCAAAATTCAAGCAGAGAAATCAAGAGAAAGCAAGCACACACCCAAGTAGTCAATATTTTATCCAAACCAGTATTAAATTTTCTTACTTTATAAATCACTTTTTTCATTAGAACTGCTTCAGTCTGGCCACAGTTGTGGAAACTGAGACCAGCAGTATCATGGATTTAGAGACGTATCTGTCAGCAACTGCTCCAAGACACAAAAATTGACTTCACAGTAAGGTTTCATTCACAGGAACAGAAGTGATCAAGGTAGGATTTGGATTTTTACTTGGAAGTTTAGACAATGACATTATTTATTCTGAATAAACATGAAGGTTTATTTCAGGCTCACTTTGAATTAGAACCATATAGGCTAAGTGAGCAACAAGCCAGTAGGCATACTAAGTGCCTGTCTACCTTCCCAACAGGCTGGACCAGGGCCATCTTTACCACCCTTAGCAACTTGACAAGAAACTCTCCTTGACCTATTGATTACCAAAACAATTTGTAAACAAACATTCTTTAGCTTGTTCATTAAATAATGTCGAGTTCTGCAATATGACCTACACTGGTTTTGCAAAAGATGCAAACAGTCTATGACAGTGTGTACTTTTCAGTAGTAAGATGAACAAGATCTAATTCTTGGTGTATGACTTTAAAAAAGCACAAACCAAAACATACTCTCCCTTGGCAGCACTGCAGCAACTGGAGTCTTGTCGATCAGAGTATAGTTATTGCGACCAATGCAGCTGTCCAGGATAATCAGCTTCTTTGCAGAACAGGAGGCCATTCCATGATCACTTGTTATTATGATATTAATACTGTCCCACAAACCCAATGCCTTCAATTTATTAATAAGGAAACCAATATGATTATCCACTTCTTCTAATACTCTGCGCATGTTCTCAGTGTCATCTGGTCCATACTTGTGCCCACTTGCATCAGGTTCTTCCCAGTATAATGTAGCAAAGCTGACTACTGGATTAGAGCTGTTCAGCCACGCAACAATTTGCTCCACTCTCTCCTCAAAAGTTACTGAAAAGTTATACTTCATAAAGAATTGAGGGGTTGTATTGTTGATTTTTACATCGGTACCAGGCCACATTGCAGCAGCACTTGCTCCATTTCCCTGCTGTTGATTTGTTACCCAAATTGGAACTGCCTCGTTCCACCAGAAGGGATCTGAATCATTGAACTGTGAAAACTTTTTCTTGGCATCTACGTCATACATGTCATTAGCCACAATACCATGACTTTCTTCATATAAACCTGTCACTATGGTATAATGGTTTGGGAAAGTCTTGGTGATAAAAGCATTTGTAACCTGTTTTACTAGCACACCATCCTCAATGAATTTCTGAAGATGAGGAAGTTTATAGGTTTCCAAGTAATCAGCCCTGAAGCCATCAAAGGACACGAGGAGTAGTCTGGCCACCGAATCACCAGTTGAGTGAGCACAACAGGCAACTATTCCAGAAAGAAAAAATGTTAATATTGAGTTCATTGTTGACACTTCAAAGTATTTCCAGCAGGTAATCAGATGCACCTGAAAAAATTGAGGAGATAAGGCACATTACACAAAATATTTGTACTAGAACCAGTTTAACTAGCTATACATTAGGTACGTATCTTCCTTAGAGAGGTTAACTGCAAAGGAACTGGTCTAAACAACCACTGAAATCAACAGTATTTCCCTACTGACTTCAGAAGCTTCTTGTATATTGTGACAGTTTTTCATATGTTGTCTTAGGTTTTTGTACATAAAAACAAATGAGCAATGAGATTTTTTTCATTCCAGACTAAATGAAAGGAAGAATTGTTTTCTTTCTTTTAAGCAATTATTCCATTGTTCTGTGCATCATTACAATCCAACATTCCATGACACTCACTGTTTTTCCTCATATCCAAGCACAAGCACCTGAACAATTCCAGCCTCACATTTAAGATTCCTCCACAGCTCTCAATCCTTATTAAACATCACTGTTCAGACCAGAAGTTTGTTTTCTACTGTAATTAGAATTTTTCTTTTTCATCCCACCTTTCTTTTTCCACAGTTTCCATTCTCTCAAGTTGCTGGAAGACTTACAAACTTTTCAACGTTCCCATTTACTCATTGCTCACGCTATACATGGCACTGCCAGTAGTAAATTCTGTTTTCCTTCTAAGGTGTTGTACATCTACCTTAACAGTGTTTAAACCTGTTCTTTACATATTGTATTTTTCTCTCACAAAAAAAAATAGGAACCCTAGCTATGAGGCAAGTATTTCTCACCAAGGAATTCATTACTATTATGAATGCAAGGGATGATTTGTAAGGGTTTTTGTGTTCCCCACCCCCTAAACTTATGTGTGACAAGAGCACTTTGTTCAGGAAAGTAGAATTCTATAAGCCTTGAAGAAAGAGGAAGTGAAGCTCCAGGTTCCACAGAAACTTTTGCAATATTGTTAGACAGTGTATTTACTTCTCAAGAAGAACCCCGCTCCAGCCAATTTATCCTTTATCTCACTTGCATAAACTAGGGCGAGTAGAACAGCAGGAATCTCCCTTCCTAACTGTAGCGACGCATTCTGGCCTAGCTCAACCCTTTCCCCCAAAGTCTTTAAAAACTGTGAGTGTATTCTAAAAGCAAAGTCGCTTTCACGTTAAATTAAAGCTTTAGCAGCGTAGAGGAACTCAAAGAGCATAGGAAATCATCCCACCCCACCCCCCGCAGCCAAGTTAAAGCGTCTATAGAAGATACAAGCGGTAGAAGAAAGGACCATCCAAACCAGCATTAAGGTATTCCCAGTGTGTTACAAAGCGGAGGGGGGAGGAAAGAAAAAAGAAATGAGATGAGCGCCGGAGCAGAAAATCGCCCGTTTCACGCTGCCAGGTGCTTTGAAAAGCAGAACCCGTTTCACAGCGCCCCAAGGCGTGAGGCCACACCACAAGTTCCGAAACACTCCAAGGCTGCTCAAGCCTTTCTGCTCTTACACTACCGCAGCCACCTCCGAGAGCCACCAGCGTTCCAGCGACCTGCCCTCGAACCTCCTCCACCTTCCAGCCAGGTTTCCAGGTCTCCAGCGGCTCCGTCCGGCCAGAAACGCGTTACCCCGCCCGAGAGCCGGCGGCAGCTGCCACGGCGCCGCTCCCCTCAACCGGCGGGCAGGACGGGCCTGGCTGCGCGGGCTGGCACCGCCGCGGCACCGGCCTCGCCCGGGGGGGGGTCCCGGCGGCGGACAGCCCCGCCGCTTCGCCCGGCACAGCCGGGACCACCTCCACGCCGAGCCGTTCCCGTTTCCCCTCGCCCCCAAAACGAGGGGGCTGCGGTGGGGGAGGGAGTACGAAGCCCGAGCCCGGCGGAGGGGGGTAGA
>JAVJGJ010000059.1:77272384-77284495 GCA_035590215.1 Microhierax caerulescens | reverse complement strand
AGGGGCTGGAGCGTGTCCCGCGGCGGGCCGGGGGCTGGGGCAGGGGCTGGGGCACAGGGCTGATGAGGGGCAGCTGAGGGAACTGAGGGGGTTTAGTTTGGAGGAGACCTTATCACCTTCTACAACTACCTGAAAGTAGGTGGTAGTGAGGTGGGGGTTGGTTTCTTCTCCCAGATAACAAGTGACAGGACAAGAGGAAACAGCCTCAAGTTGTGCCAGGGGAGGTTTAGACTGGATAACAGGAAAAATGTCTTCACTGAAAGGGTGGTCAAGCACTGGAATGGGCTGCCCAGGGACATGGTGGAATCACCATCCCTGGAGGTGTTTAAAAAATGCATAGAAGTGGTGCTTAGAGGCATGGCTTAGTGGTGGACTTCACAGTCCTGGGTTAACGGTTGAACTTCATGATCTCAAAAGTATTTTGAAACCTAAATGATTCTGTGATTCTCTAAACTAGTTGCTATATTTTAATTTCATTATCTAATGTTTCAGTCTCATTATTTGTCATTTTGGGGACTAAAGAGAATTAAACTTGTCAGTTCACATGACTATGATGAGGGCCTATAGGGCAAGTATTTTTATTCAAGTGATTCCATGTGGATCATGGTTAATATGCCGTCTTCTCAGTGGGCCTTGATGAAATTTCAGGGAGATTTCTAAGCCGTAGCACACTGTAGGCTAAAATGAAGTAGGCTGAAAAAGTAAGCCATGCCGAAAGTAATAGTATTGCACTGATTCAGTACAGACAGGATATTACTCAAGTTATTTTGATGCATTGTCTGTACATGCAGTTTGAAGTTTGTTTGGGTTTGGGGATTCATCTGCGTAAAATTTATGAAGTCTGTATTAATGATTGTCAGAAGATTTTTTGAATGTTGGTCTCAGTTGCTTGGTTTTTTGTTTCTGTGGTGGAATAGAAGCAGAATATGGAGAAGGAGTAATTCTTACTTTGGCTAGAAAGGGAAGTTCAAAAACCTCAGAGACAATCTATTTGAATGAAACACCCCAGAACCCAACACAGACTGTCTTAAGGAATTCATGCAGTCTAAATTTCTTGGAGGTCAGTCTTGGAGGTTGCAGATCAACTGATGGTGAACTCTGGTCGCCTGATAAATCTGACCAGGCACCATCTGAAAAAGAGCAGCTTTCTCAGCTGGGGAAGTGATTCAGGTGCTGTAACATGTAAGACGTCTAATCTGGTGAAAAGCAACAGCTGGAGGCAGGATACCCCAGGGCATCTAATGTTGCCCTGGAGGTCTATGAACAGTGTAACCCCACTATCAATTTCTCAAAGCCTGAAGTTGCTACAAGGTCATATTTCTGTGAAATGAATTTGGTGAGCAAAGATCTAGTACCAAAAATTTCTTACACATAGTGTAGCCTATTTTGAAGAGGCACCAGTCTTTCTTCCTTTTCTTTGGTGAGCACATGGATTTGTAAATAATCAGCAGTAAGTGGTTTCTAGTTACATAGTACATAGTTACAAGGTGACATAAAAAAGTACACCTTCGTAAAACCCACACAGACTGTTTTATATGTATCTCATACTGCAGGATTGCATACTTATAAGGCACCTCAAATTTACTTATTTTCACCAAATATAGGCAGAGTGCTTATCTGTTGAATCAGTAACTTCATCATGGTCCTAACTGTTCACGTACTTTGGTGTGCTGGCATCTTGCCATGTGTTAATGAAGCCATATAACGAACAGCAGAAGTTCAGAGCAGCAAATTCACAGTCAGATGGCTCCTCCCGGTGAGATTGCAGAGAATGAAGTTTGGACAGAGCAGAGTTTCTTGCAGTCATCGGGTGCTGATTGGCCCTGCACACCGCTGCTGATAACAGCTAAAAATAGCCCCGGTATATAAGCCCAGCAAGCAACACAGCTGCCCTGGCATTCCCTCCACAACTGCCAGCAAGGGAGGAGACCGTGTTCTCCAAGTCCCTGCAAATATGTGACCAAAGAACATTCTGCTTCTTAATTCCACTTAACAATTAACCTGTCAAGTAAAGACACGCACTGAACTGTGTGACTCATGGGGGAAGTAACCAAACTCTACTTTACAAAAAAAAAAACAAAACAAAAAAGACACAAACTGAGCAGAGCGTGGCAGGCGGGCTGGTGGAATGTTTTTAGGAGTGTGCCTGCAACATATCTGTGGTTTTGTGTACAATGATGTTGTATATATACTCAGGTATATATACATACCTGTATGGGGAGCGTACTCTGTGACGATGGAGTTTTGAACACTTGGAAAAAACAAATGTGTTTTTGTTTGACAATGTCTTGCCTCAGCTGGTATCGAGGAGTTCAGGAGTCTATTCTCAGCCTTGCTGTTGATCCTGAGGAAATCGGGTCACTTCCTTGCATTTCTGTTCCCTTTCAAGTTTTGCCTGTCTTCCTGTTTTACACTGTGGACTTTGGCGTAACAGTGACTTCAGTGGTTGACTGCACTGCCAGATAAACCTTTGGGAGCCTGAAGCGCCTTGGATGAATAAAGAAGGTAGACACCTGTGTTGAGGAGCTCCCCTTTTAAAGTCTGGCAAAAGTGACACTGAACTGAAAACAACATATAAGCAGGGAAAGCATTAGAAAGTCTTAAAAATAGCTGGCAGTATCAGCCCTATCAATAGTAAACTATTCCCTCATCTACTAATTCCAGTTGCTCTGAGTTGTCCCTTTTGATTTTATGATGCTTTGTTTCATAATTTATGAAATTTGCATGAGTGGACTCCTCTTCATTTTAGTTACAGTATTTTAATTTTCTTTTGCTTTATAATAATATACTGCAAAGTTTATAATATCTTGCAAGACTGTCAGATGATTTGCCTTCTATTTTGATTTTATATACTTGATTTTCTGAAAAGGTCATTTATAGCTGCCTAGCCATTTTTTCTTTCAGAAGAACACTTGATTACCTTTTAATTTATTATTTTAATTGAGAGATCTCTAATGGCAAATGAGATAATTGCAGAGGACGTTGGTTTGGTAGTTCTGCAGACGGAAGTCTTTCTGGTCAGGAGACCCAGCATGAGCAGAGGTGGTAGAAACTCCCACACAGTGGCTTCCACCTGGTCAAGATACAGAGCTGAGAAGCGTCAGTCCTTACAGAGCACCTAACTTTACTCTTCTGAGCTCTTTGCCTTTCCTCTCTGGAAGTCAATTTTCTGTGTTAATGTGTAGCTAAGAGATAACCTGAGAGTCTCTTATTTATGCCATCCTCTGCAGGGTATTTAGACTTTCACTCAACATCATGAGATACCATTACATGTACTTATTAATTAGTCTGGCATCAGCTCTCACTTGCTGCTTAGCTAGGAATGGGTAGAAATTGCTAATAATGAGTAGAAGGCTCCATATCTCATTAGCACTTTTCTAACTGATGTAGGCCTCCCAGGAAAAGTCCATTTTTTACAAAATTGTGTCACAGTCTTCTCCAAGGTCAGAGCAGCAAGACTGCAAAGATGTCTCTAGGCTTTTACACTTCAGTGATCTATGGGGTTGCTTCTAGGTATTGCAGCCAGTGACCAAGGGTCCACACCTTCCTTATGAAAGTGATACATGCTACATACTCTGTGAAAATTTTGTGATTTCAGGAGAAGATGAAACCTTTTTGGAAAATCTTCCATTTAGTAGGAAAAAAATCTTACATCTTTCTAGTTAGACTGCTCAGTATTCCCAATTCAGACAGACTTAAAGAAGACCCCATTGCTACTCAGACTGGTCAGAGCTGAATTTCACACTAAGTTTTCTTTTCAGTCTCAAGCTAAGCTCTTCTTTCAGCAGTGCCACCGCTGTCTTTCACTTAAGGATGTGGAACATGGTCTCTGAAATCCTAATAACCTGTGCATGGTGATCACCAGCAAAAATCTACTAATGTGAAAGTGTAGTTGCAGAAGAAGATTCACATCTGTGCTTAACTAACCATACTACTTTGATTCATCCTGGTTGTCTGCATTAACTCCGCAGTGAAAAGGGCCCTCAAGTAAAGAAAAACTAAAATGAGATATCACCAAGTCAACATCAGGTGCTTGAAGAGGTTGAACTCTTATGTTGAAGAAAGAAGGAAAAAAACCCCAAACAACTCACCATTCATTTAATAACAGCTCAAGGTGATGCACTAAGGAAAGTGAGCTTGTTCACTGGCAAACTTTGTGGAAACTTTATCACAGAAGTACCAAAAGGTGAAATGAAAAATGTATGAGGGCAATTTTCTAAGGAGAGTGGAAGAGTTCTACAGTTCACTGTAAAGCTCAAGGTCAGCCCAGCTGCATTAACCCAGGTGTACAGCACTGCCATTGATGGGGTGGACTGTAATGTATGCAGAGGTTAAACTTTGCTGCCTTAGAGAGAGATGTAAAGATGCTGATCTCTGCTATTTCACACTGAATGAGCATGGGTTTATCAGGGAGCCAAAAGCCAGAGGTCCTTAAGCCAAACAGTACGTACACCACAGAGGATCCTGTAATCCACTCTGCAGATCCGTGCATGTGACCTGCTGCGCAGGTAGTTCATGGCTTCATGTGGCACAGCTAAATGTCACTGATGCCAACATCTGAACCCATGGGAACTAGTCTGAGTCACGAGTAATTTCAAACTGAGTTGTTGAAGGCTTCATCTTTTAGAAATAATGTGCCTCAAAATATAGAAAGTAATTTCTGCTTTCAGCCAAATTGTTTGCTAAACAGCAGAGTGAAACACAAATGTACCCAATGAAATCAGCAGCAATTGTACATTCTTTGGGCCTTACTTACTGAGGAGAATTGAAACCAGCCTGAGATCCACAGGAGTTGTACATGCCGTTTTGAACACTACCTGTAAATAGTAATTCATAAATTGGGATTGGAGTAGCGTGTTATGTGCTGGTCTGTTGCTTGGGGAATTTAATCCTAGTTTGCAGGTACATGCTTCAAGTCCTAATCTAGATTTAATTTATGACAAGAAGCGTACCAAGAAATGAACAGAAATAATCTAAATAGGGACTTGCACTAAGAACACTTGTAAAGTAAAACCAAAGGCATGCATTACTTACTCCATTGCAGATTTCTAAGTAAAGTCATGTAATTTTAGTTCTGTGACAGTTGTGAGTCGACAATAACAGGTACATCATACTTGCCTGGTGTTGATTTTCTGCATCATGCTTTAACAGTATGGAGAATTTATTTTGAAAAGAGAGGGCTCAGGGTATCTGCATTCCTCCTTTCATCAGCTCCGTTATCCATATAGCCCATAGGTTGGGACAATCTGTAATGCTCTCTATTGTATCCCCTACAGCACCACTTTCCAGAGCAGTCTCAGTCCTGTTAGGAAGTATCTTTTGTTTTTAATTGAAATGACAGTTTTGGAATGATAGTAAAATAAATAAACTACTGCCCTCTAGAAGCCTCTCTACTGAATGCAGCATTAGGAGACGATTTTGTACCTTTTAAGTGCCACTTCCTTATGAATGGTTAGCTGTGACTGTCTCAACTTGAGCGCTGAGATAATTATCCATAATGAAATTCCTCCTCACACTGAATGGCTGTGAGTTTTTCTCTTGAAGGTGTTAATGCTTATTAATGTTACAGCAAAGTTTGATCCATGTGTATACTGTGTCCATATGAAAACAAGATTATATATAAAATCTATAAAAAATAACATCTATTATATATAATTATATATAAAAATAACGTCATGCTTTTGGACTAGAACTTACATTGCAAAACTCCTGTCTGAGCTGATTCTAGTGATCTTCCGTTCTGTTAACAGCTCAGTTTCATCCAGAGACCTTTAGAGCTAAAATAATGCATTTTCACAAAAAGGTAAAAGAGAGCTTGATATCATGTCTGTGATGGATTCATAATGGCTGGGGGATGAATACAGAGTGGGATGTCATAAATTTGCCACTTAATGAATGCAAAGTTTTCTGGCCTAGGTTTTGCCATCCCCTCCCATTTCTCTGGACATTCAGGTTGTACACCTGTTCTATCACTTCTTGTCTTTTGTTCCATGCGCTTGAGTGTGAGACATTTTCTAAGAAGGAAAAAAAATCACAGTTCTGCCATCAAACCAATACATTCTGAGGCATTGTATGACTCTGGAGTAGAGGGAAAACATCTGCTCATGCAACCTTGGCATGAGGCTGATGAGAACAGCTTTGTACATCCTTGCATGTTTTGTACACCTGGGGAGGGGAACATGCAGTCTGATCCCAAATATCTAAGACAAATGCTTTTTTATTTTTCTGAAGATCAAACAAAACTTGGTAGTGATTCATTGTAATTCAAAAGGAAATTAAAATTAGTGGGTTGATTCCTTGCATTGGTGAACTTGTTAAATAAGTAGCATATTGAAGCTACTAGCATGCAAAAAATGCAGTTGCAAATTACCAGTAGTTAGAACTGTCCCCAGAAGATATATTTTCATAACCCATTCAAACATGGTGGTTTAGTACCTGGTTGCTGCTTAGTTGTGTTTTATTAGGCAACTAAGCAGTTAAATAATCCCAGGTAAAAAATCATAGCTCCAAATACCATTTACTGCAGCCACACCAAGATGTTACTTCTTCTTTTCATCCACAATGGAAGTTTATTCCCAACATGAAAAATGTTACCTGGGTCATATAAAGCTCGTTGTGCCCTGCTCTCACAGAATGAGCTGGGTGGCAGCACCAAGTGAGCACCAGGGGATGGATGCGCTGCGTACCCTGATCCTTCTTAGTAACTTAGCAGTCTGCTGTAGAACTCCATGATAGAATTACATTCTGGATGCTTGGCCTCTGATTCACCCCCTCGGGACAAATCTTTGCTGGAACTGAAGCTTGGATCAGGCTTGTGAAAGCTGATAGTGCGTCAGAGTTCACCTACAATAGAGGTCTTATGTGGAGATGTGGCAGTCCCTTTTCTGAAGCCGTCCTCTTCTTTTATTAATGGGATGACGTGCTCATATTCATTTATATATCTCAAAACCCTCAAACTATAATGACTTGGCTTATGAAGAGTTCATAATTCAGTGTCTAAGGTTCTTGTACGTAACTCAAAGCCTCTGCTACTTCTGACTTGTGAGAAAATGATAGGCCAAACTAAGCAACTCATTCTTTGCAGTGAAATGAGAGTGTACTAATTATTTATCAGTATCTTACCCTTAATTTGGCTGAAGAAGGAGCTGATTTCATAACACAAAGCAGAGCTGTGTAGGCAATAAAACCCATTGTAGTCAAAAAGCTTCCACCCAGATGTAAGTGATAAGTCAGTTTTATATGACAGCAAAGCAATAAATGCATGAATAGGTTCCTGAAGTAGTGCATATATATATATATTGCCTCCTACAATGTTTATCTTAAATCCAGCTTTCAGAATCTATTTAGAAAAACACAGTATTTATATGAACAAGGACTCTGTTCTGCATGTTCTCTTCTGGGGGTTCTACAGGGAGGTTTTGAAAATCAATTTTTTTGAGGTGGTCTGGGTTATTCTCTCTGTGGATACCTAAAAGCACAGCTGGAATACCAGATGTGTGGTATTCACACTACAGCTTCTGTAGCCTGTGAGCACCTTGTATGAAGTCCTGGGGCAGGGAATGAGTGCAAGGTGGTGCCTCATGGGTAAAAGCAGATGGAGAAGGGACCTTCCAGGGGCACTGCTGCCCAGGAGCATCTTGACCCAGATGGAGTCCAGCTCATTCCTGCAGTAGTTCCTGCAGTTGTTTGGGATGGACATGGCTTCAGGGCATCTTAGCTCCCTTTCTTTGTATTGCACAGCTTCCCTTCTGCTGTGCTGAGCCTCGGCACAATAATCATCATCTTGCGAACTAATTATAATACACCACTAAACCCAGACAGTTGGGAAGGAGGGATTTAAATGTTTTGACATGTTGAGTCTCTACTGAAATCGCTGCGTCTAGAGTTTAACTCTCAGAAGTGCAAGGCATGCACAACTCCTGAATGCATAGAAATCAGGCACTAAAGCCACAGATTTCTTTGACTTAATAATTACAGCAGGATTTGTCTGACCATTATAATGTCTTTATCTGAGCTTGTTATCCTGGGCTCCTTTTATTACCAGTGGAAAAAAGTAGTCACTTCTAGGGCACGTTTTTTCATTTGAAAATAGACATCTAAATAGGTCACATACATCACATCCTGTAAGTGCCGATGTCTTGAATGCTGATTTTCTTTAAACATTTTGGTTTAGCCTGGTTGTATTACCTCCTTACTGTTCTCATAGCTGGCAGTATTTTCTCTTCCAGAGCTGATATATATGTTCCTGTGATATAAATTGTTCAAAGCACTTGCCTATGTCAAAACTGTTTTCAATGAGGCTACTGGTAACCTCAGTCAAGATGACCCATTTCCCGTTGTTTCCAGGAGCCCTCATTAAAGGGAAATTATGTTGTCACATGAGGTACTAAGGCAAAACAAATTTTCAGCAAGCCAAAAGCTTATAATTCTATAGGTGATAACACATTATTTAGGGATGCATTTTAGAGATACGATGACTACACTTAGGCTTTTGGCAGACTTTTGTAACTGTAATATATAATTATAATGCAATGATTCTTTCTGCCACATATAAGTACACTTAGCCCATGTCCTTGGAAGTTTGCCGGTAGGCCTAAGAATAATTATACTATAAATGTTTGGTAATTAATATGCCAAATCCAAAAATTACATGTAAAAATTTGAAATCAAAGGAGTAATAACACTTAATTCTCTTATAGTTAACCTTCCAGTCATTTGAATGAGTGCTAATTAGATCTAAAACCCACAAGCACACTTTTACGCTAATTATAATGTTGATTATGTTGTAATTACAGTTGCAAGAGGATAATGAGATTTACTTGTTAACCATTTCAGTGCTTCATGGAGTGCATATGAAGCAGCTGTTGTGGGGAATTCCTGTAGAGCTTACCCAAAGAGACGCGGGGGTGTTGGCTGCTGCTGCTCCTCTGGACCTGTGTCAAACGCCTGGGGGTCATGGGAGGGAACTGGAGATCATCATGAAAACAGACGGTTAGGTTAAGAGCACTTTCAGGGAAGACGAGTGTTTGATCCTGTCAGTACCATACCCCAAAGGCCTCCCTCTGTCAAAAGGGGAAGGTAAAATGGCTCCTGCCTGGCAGTGCCAGCCCATGAGCCGGAGCTGTGGCCGTCCCAAAAGGGGAGCAGAGGGTGAGGGGGCAGAGGTGCAGGAAGGGACTTCCCAAGGGCAGGAGGGCATAAAGTCCCCCCAGGCAATGATGGCAATGAGGAGGAGGTCCCTCCCGACCCCTTTGCGTTTGTCTGCTCTCCCCTCCAGTGTCAGCCTCCCTTTCTCCATGCCTTTTGGCTGTGTCAGGCCTTCCTGTGTGCCACCTCTCGCTTAGCTTAGGGTCCTGGCATGGTGACCTCTGAGTCATGCGAGGAATGCAGCGCAAAGGAAGGGAGTGTAAGTGACAACAGTATGTCAACAGCGGGCTGAGGCCCTCAGAAGATTTCTTCCTTACTCCACCCCAGCACATCATCACTCTCCTGTCTCCCCTCTACAACCAGCACCCTGAGGGATACGCTGAGAGATAGTTAGGGCACCCAAATATTTTATCTTCCCCGGGCTCTGAGGCTCTTTGTTCTCCTGCATAGCGCCATCTCCTTCCTCTGCTCCTGACTCCATCGGGAGTGGTGGCACCACAGGTGCTTTTCTCACCTAAGAGCATTCAGGTTTGGCTTCTGTACTGCTTCGCAGCACACACAGGGGCTTTCACAGAGGCAGAGCTCTGCTTTGCTGCACACCTCATGCACCGACACAACAGCCAATGCGCAGGGTGAGGAAATTAGGCTCTTTTCTCCTTACCTTTCTTAGCAGTTATTAGGATTTTGAACAGCTAGAAGCAGGACAAACACCCTTCAGAAAAGAAGAAAAAACATCCCTGTTGCTGAAAGCAATGAACCCAGCCTGCTGTAGGTAGACCTTCCCTCCTCCTCTGTTGCTGGTGCTCCCAGCTGTAGAATAAGGGAGAGAACAGAAATGCTGAAAACAGAGGAAGAGCAGAATTATTTGCTCAGAGACTGATCCTGCCGTAGGTACCAGGAGCTTGTCTCCTCCCCTGTGAGTTAACCCCACCCTCTTTTTTTATACTCTGGGCTATTTTGGGCAGGCAGTGAGAACTGCAGCTCTGACAGATGAGGATACTGTACCAGAGCACAGTAGCACTTGTTGCTCTGAAGAACCACAAACCGTAACAGGGACTGCTTCTCTCTCTGCTGCCTGCCTTTTTTTTTTTTTTTTCCTTTTGTTATTATTTATTTATTAACTTGCAAACTTGTTTTCTTTGCTGGTTTTGAGCTTTATCATTACAAATGATGTTTTAAGAGCTTTGTCAGAGCTGTTCGGAAGGGAAGCCCACCCACTGTGCAGTTGAAACCTCTTTTTGCCACTTACTAGCAGGAGATCAGCTGGTAGCCTTGGGGGTGAAAAATGACAGACTCTGTTGCTGCTAATGGGGAAGGAAGGGACCCTGAAATTGAGCTCTTTGTGAAGGTAAGTTGCACTGTGAACTGGACACTGGTGTGACTGTCGAATCAGCTCGGCTTCTACTGCATAATCAAACTTTAATTTTCTGGCACTGAGTGGAAGCGGTGCTTTGACAGCCTGTTATCTCTTGCACACACATTCACACTGCTTTCTTCTTCGTGTCATTAGAATTAGGTAATGTTGTGGAGGGAGAGAGTTCCTGTATTTCACTGTTATTTCTCTCCTCGTGAGTTTGTCCTGTTATTAGCCTGCTGCCTGCAATGTACTGTGTCCTAACTTTAGACTTGAGGTTTTTCACTAAGAATCCTGACTTCCTTCTCCATTTTTGGGAAGGGAGCATGAAGAGCTGAGGGGTACCATGATGTGGTACCTGGGCAGAGGTTGTCAGGTCTAAACCACTGGTGGATCATTAAACAAAAAGGATTGAGATAAGCTGGCATCTTATGTCTCTGATTATTTCCTGCAATACTTTTTTTTTCCCCTAAAAAATTGTAATTTAAATCAGTTTTTCCTCTGTTTACTCAGCCCAAAGCTCCTTCTGATTTTGTACAAGGGTAACTGAGAACATAAACTGGTATAGTGAAAATATAGAAAAATAAGTGCACCTGCTATATGGTAGGATTTCAGCATGCTTCAAATTGGGTACATCTGTTGGTCTTGGGCTATGAAAATCTTGCCTTTAAAATCAGTTGCACAGTTAAAACCCATTACATATCCAACCTTACTAATAGCAAACTTCAGGCAGACTCGTCCTAGTGAAGAACTCAGATTTTTTGATGTTCAGAGCATGCTTCAAAGCCTCTACGTGTGTTGAGGCTGAAATCCACTATGCCTATATAAAATGCAGGTGTTTGGTCTCTCCGAGCCTAAATGATCCCTGGAAATCAATAGGACAATTATTAATATGCGGGAGTTACATCAAACCCTTTGCAAACAGAGTACTGACTGATTGGGAAAGCAAATTCCAACCCCTCCCGTCTGTCATGTTGAGGGTATATCATTGTTTTGTACTCTCTGATGGATATTTTGGGCTGTGAGTTGAAATGTCAGTCACATCCGTGATGTGCACACATGGCCACTTCATGTCTCTTCCCCAACCTGTCAGTTCAGGTGCAGCCTTTCAGACTGAGCCAGCATCGAGGTCTTTGTCCTTAGCAAACAGATTTTATGAGGATTTCTGGTTCATAAATGCTCAATAGATCCTTTGTGCAGAGCTTCATATATTAAAATGGACCTGAATGGGTCCATACATCCAGATACCTTGCCTCTTACAAGTTCTTTCTACCGAAGTGAGTTTAATGGAGGAATAGGTTAGTGTTTGTTAGATTGTTTGGCCCTTCATCATCACAAATGTATTCTGCAATGCAAACCTTTAGCTACTGATTTGTTTTAGTGTCCACACTGGCTTATAGAGGCTGATATGGATGTTTGTGATACATATCGTTCTTTGGCTGCATCAGCTGTAAAAGTGAAGGTCATTGCCCAGATTCATTGTGGCAAATTCTGGATGCATAAGGTACTGGAAAAAAATTGCACTGTATTGAATTCAGCCATGCCATCACCTGAAGATTTATAACTCCAGAAAGAACATTTTTAGTAATGTGACTTCCTGCATAATGCAT
>JAVJGJ010000059.1:77253589-77264489 GCA_035590215.1 Microhierax caerulescens | reverse complement strand
TTAATGCCTCTGTAGGACAGAAGTTATCAAACCTATCCCTGCTATAGCTACTTTGGCATAATTGACATTATATTAAGGATGGAATTGTTCAGATAGCGATGGTTCGCTTATCTCAATCCTCATTCTTGATAGTCACTGATTTTCTGTGCAAAGCAGATGACAGAATCTCCTGGCATTCACCTGTATGTGCTTGATACAAAATGTAGTAAGAATGTTCAAAGGCTAGTATTCAAGGACAAAGCCGATTTTCATTCGCTTTAAATTTTATAAAGCTTGAATTTTACACATTTAAAACTTGCAAAGATTGATTATGGGAATAGTAATTTTCTTTTCTTCCTTATGTTAGTTGGGCTGTAAAAAAATACATTTCTTGACTATTTTTGTTGCTTCTTTTGCATTTGTTTTTTTTCCTCTGGACTAAGAGAAAAATATCTTGACTCAGTTCATCATTCACCAATATTCAGGTGTTAATACCTGTTCTTGATATTGGGAACGGAGTTTACACACAGAGGAAGTTTGCTTGGTTTAGGTATGGCTTTAGTTTCCCTTTCTGTTAACCATGAAGATGCCGAAGCAGATATAAAGTCTTCTAACTTCTGCTGCTAATAAAGACATGTAAGTTTAGTGCTCTACTGTTTGGAAAGGGGTTGATCATCCCCAAAGAGTGTGTGCTGCTGCAGGCTGGTGGTGGAGTTCAAAGTATGATGAGCCAATCCATGGAGTTGTACGCTCCCACCTCAAAAAAATTTTGACAGCTAAGCTCAACAACTGTCTGCAATTCAGAAAAGGTAGTTTAGCATAGATTTTTAATGCTTAGAAGTGGTTTATTTGTTGGTGTGTGTGTTTTTGTTTTTTTGGGTTTTTTTAAATACTTCATAGTAAAACACAGGTTGAATAGAAAAGTATAACCTTTGTAGATGCTGACAGCTATTAAGTGTACCTAGACCTCAGTTCTAGGTTGTGTAGGCTGCTCCATGCTTTGGCAGATGTCTCTGAGCATGCTTCTCTTTGCAAAATCCAGTACCTGAGATAAAAAATACAGCACCACTCTGGTCCTGTGCTCGTGCTCCATCCTTTAGGCATAGCTTTTGTGCCTTTTGCTTTTTGTACAGCATATAGCATGACTGAGTTAGTGTTCATGTGCCACACCTGCTTAGTAATTCACACTAAATTCTCCAAAAATAAATACACAAATTATGCTAGTCACAACTATTTTTTTTTTTTTTTTTTTTTTTTTTTTTTCTCCTTTGCTATTAGTAGTGTGGGGTCAAGGTTTAGATTATCTTTTGGCTGGCGATTTTAAATGCATGCAGAGCTAATGTGTGTAATGATGTTGGTAAAGATATAGAGAAGAATAATTTTAAGGCTTAAAAAACGCTTAAGGTTGCCATCTTTAAGGCAGTCTTTCTCGTTTATGTAAAAGACTAAATGACTGCAATATTAATTGTATCTGTAGGGGGCTTTTTAATATAGCAGTAACAAGTATAACAAGACATATTAATAGTTAAGGTCAGATATACTCAAGTTAGAAATAAGCTTAACAGTAACTGTAAAGGTGATTAACCATTGGAATCAACCACCAAAGAAGTCATGCCCTTTCTTCTTCTGGTTCAGATCAAGACTAGATGTCCTGTAATGAAACACATGTAGTTAGACTCAATGCAGGAATAAACAGGCCACAAAACCTACAAACCAGGAAGGTGTTGCGATGGAAGATGTCTCGGCAAACCAGAACAGGGCTTGGTTCAAGCACAGAAGAAATCTTTGATTTCTGTGTTGAATTTGGTCGAAGCCAGGCTAGCAGAAACGATGTTCAGAGGCTGCTTGCGTGTCTTAAAATTATCTCTGGGTGTGATAATGGGATGTGGTTGGTTCAGGTAGTGGTTAAATATGTGATTGCTTGTCTTTGTCTGGATATGCGAGGGCCAGACTTCAGGAGGGCCTCCAAAGGCTGCACAGATGCTGGCTTGGCCAGGGCTCCAAATGCTGTGTCAGTACAAGTCAGACCTAGAGGCTGAGGTGAAGGAAGAGATAAAACTGATACGAGAACTCCCTTTCTGTCTGCTATTGCCTAAGTTGTGCCACATTTCTGTGCCTTGGCTTCATGTCCTTTGCACCAACATCCATTTTCGTATCTGTGTAGCCTGGTAGCTTGTCCAGCTAAAATTGCATTCCTTCTTTTCTCTTTACGTAGATGAATGACTGTAAAAGCTACTCAAGTGTTGTGGTTTAACTCCTCACAAAATACTGAATTGAATGATTGGGCAGAGGCTTCTCTCTATCAATTGCCAAGCTTGTCCTCCCCATGACATTTTAACACCCATATAAACATCCTGAACCTTGCCACCCACTGCGTATAGCTATTGTGGTTCTGGGTGCTGGTGCGTGTCTGTACCTGTGTATTGTCCGAAACAAGTGGAAATCAGAGAAACTGGCCCCGATGGATCATCGCTATTGTTGCCGGTGTTTTTCTAGATTGTGATTCAATTTGTGTGGGTCAACAGGCACGTTGTGTTACTGCTTTCCTTTTGCTTTTAGCTGCTGAATGGGCAGCTTCAAATAGATACGAATGCATATCATGGGAGGAAATTATTTTCTTTCACTGCCCAGTGTTTTGTGATGAGCCATTGCTGCTGATTCAGTGTGCAACTGAGGACCTGTTTCGTTTGTTTATTTTATTTATGGTATTTTTAAAAATGCTCTTCCTGGATGAAGGGGGGTTGAATCATGAATATTCTTGTAGGTTATAGGATCTCTCAGAATGGCAGTGTTAGCTGTTATTCTGTGCCCAGTCCTTTTAAACGCTCAGGACATGCCAAGGGGATCCAGTACTCCAAACCCCTTTGTTATGAAGGCTTTTTTCAGACTTCCAGTATCACTTGAATCATTTTAGTTTACTTTTCTTCTCTGTTGACTCACCCATGCAATCTGATAAGCAATGGTATTTTTGCCTTGGTTTACTGCATTTTACTTTATATGGAAAGATTTACTTTTGTATATTGAGGTGCTCTAACTTTATATTTTTGGTTTAGTTTTCTTTTTTAAAGCAAATATATCTGAGTCCCACAGTTAAGCTCTATTTCCCTACACACCCCATAAGTCTTATTTCTCACTATTTGGTCTGTAATGAAGGCAAATGAACATGCATACAGGAAGACTTGTTTCAGATTGGGAAGTATCTACCCATCCATCCTGGTATGCTGAAACCAGCAGCCCTACAATACGTGTCTATGGGATCACTTCATCTTCTTACTGGGCTGAGCATAATCTCTGCCTGATGGCCTGATGGTTTGATCTTTATCTCGAAAGAGATGATTCCACAAGAAAAATAATAATTTTAGGAAGTGCTGATTGTAGATAGCTACTCAGGTCCAACCTTGAAGAGCCTGGAAAGGATGGGACCCAGGGGGGAATATAGAAGAAGTGCAGTCCCACTCCCCTGACAGAGACAAACCTTGAAACATCAATTTTGTTTTCCAGGAGAAGGAAATGCCTCTCTCCCCTGACCTTGGCCACGGTTCCCAGCCCTGTCTGCACATGTGGCAGCACCTTGCTGCAGCTCCCATGAGCAAAAAGGGCTTTTCATAATTAGCCCCTAGACATCTCTTCCACTCTGGGTACCAAGGATTATTATTGTCAATTTATTTAAAAAAATATTTAACTATCTTATTAGTTTAAATTTGTGTATTCAAATATTTATTTAACATTTATTTAAAGTCATATCCAGGATCTGTGAGAGTGAGTGCAGTTAGTAATCACGGTGTGGCATGCTGTCAGCCAGAGGGGGTTTGTACTGACTGATGTTTAAGCTCTTCATTGGAAGTGTGAATTCATAGGATTTTTCTGTATTTGTTGTTTTTCAAGGACAACCTGTACGCTTGATGTTTCATGACAACAGAGGAAAATCTCCATTTCAGAGCAAATAATAAGTAAACATGAAAAAAATGGCTAATTCTTCAGAGCTTGTTCAGGTGCTTGAGTGAATTGGGCCTAGCTGTACACAAACATATATAAAACCTTCAGAAATTCTCTTGCCAAATGCTAGTTTCTCAATTACCTCATTAACCTGGATGTTCCAATAAGCTTTTCTTGGCGGGTACTTGGTGTGTGGGGTTGGAATGACGTTATGCAGGCTGCAGTCGGCCAGGCTAACAGCTCTCTGACAGCCTGCAAATGGAAGCCACTGCCTTCTCTGAGCAGGAGCGCAGGATAAACCAAACTGCTGCCAGAGAAACTTGTTAAATGGAGCAGGGTGAGGTTCAGCCCTTCTTTAGATACAATGGTTAGGCCAGGTTACCTGTCTTAAAAAGTAGAGCATCAGACGGTGGTAAGGTGCGTATTATAATTAATTAACCATGCTGGGAAACAGATTAACCATGCCTCTTAACAGATTGCATGACAAACTGTAAATACAAAATAGATCTGTAAATGTAAAAATATGAAATTGTTTTTTATAAAATATTAATCTGTAAATATGAAATGTAAAACTAGAAATATAAAATATATAGAAGTGGCATGGAAGACTGGAAAAACTGTAGATTGACAGCATGAAATCTCTGTAAGCCATCTAGAATAAAGTCTAGGTCCGAAGCATGCACATGGCATAGAAGTGCCGTGTGCTCCTACCACAGCACAAACCCCAGCTCTGTTAGCCCAATCCGAGTGTACAGATTAAACCTGTAGTGACAAATTTTAGTGACCGTTAAGTGGACATTTTCCTGTAGAACAGACAACAGGACCGAGAAGATTCAGATAATATTTTGTGTCTATTTGGTTAAGCCTGAGAGAGGAAAAACTGTGAGAAAGAACTTGTTTGTGTGAGTGCCAAACAGGGATTAGGTCTCCCAGGGTCATGAAGCCAGATGAAAGCACAATAAAGATTTGACTTACAGAGTTTGGTTGGAGAGTGTTGTCAGAGGAGGAGAAGGTGGCACCTTCTCATGAGCTTAATGATAAATGGATGAAAGGACTTACCAGGCATGATGCCCGTGCCATGCTCCATTTGCACCATATCAAATGGGGTTTGTTTAATTTGAGTAAGGCAGCTCGGTGACAATGTCACAGAAATAGAGTGGATGGTCAGGGGAAGGGATGAGAGGGGTGGGAGGTGAGGGCAGATACCAGTGTTTCTGTCACCAACTTGGTGGGTGAAGGCAATGAACAGAGTATGTGTTTGAAAGGCAGGGGGCATAAAATGAGAGAAAAAATCAAGAAAATTATTTCTTTTTTTTTTTGTGGAAAGAAGAGAGGGAACAAGAGAGATTTTGGGAGGTTACTATTGCTTCTGGGACAGGTGTGATAGGAAAGAACAGGCTGATGAAGAGTTTTGCTGTATGACTGTGCTGGGGGCACTGCTGGTCTGCTTGGAGAGTGTTCCACTTGGAGCACGAGGGTCCTCAGTGAGAGAGGGACTCAAGAGTGATAAGAATAGAACAGAAAAAAATAATTATTTGGAATAGACAGCATGGTCAAGGATCCCAGAAGCAAGAGGACAGTAAGAGTTACTAGGGAAATTGTAATGGCATGTTTAAGTAAGATTTTGTATAAAGGGAAGAAAAATAAAAATGATTTAAATAATAAATAAATAAATAATATTTAAATTAAAAATATTTAAATAAAAAATTATTTCAATAAATAGCATTTATAATTAAAGTTAAGTTTTCTTTATGCTGGATATTAGGATAAAATGGAATTAGAAGAAATTCAGTCTGAGCATCAAGTCAAAATGTGTTTTGAGAAAGTTGCCAAAACTGTTTTGTGGGGGAAGTTTGTAAAGCAGCATAACTGCAGCATTTCAAGCTGACCTGAACTGCAAAGACACAGAGATTTAAGAAATCATCCTGTTTCTGGACTGAGCACTGAGACAGTGAGTGGACAAGAAATGTGATCCAAACTCTACTCACTGATCCAGTTGACTTTTTCCATTTACAACATTCATCATACATCAGTTTCAGAAGTCAGTACTGTAAAATACTTGCAAATTACACTTCTACTGCTATACATGCGTATGCAAAATTTCTCAGTAGCTTTTGGAAAGCATCACTGTTTTTTTTTCTTGAGCATTTGATATTGAAAACACGAATTGTTTGGCTTTTAGATGAGTCACAAGCAATGTTTGCTTGCTGCTTGTGTGTATATCTTAAACTCCTGTTTTCAACGCAGGTGTTTACATATACAAACTCAGAACTTGCTTTCTGTTTCTTGTTTAATGAAATATTCAGAGAGAGTCTCATTCCCCTCCTTTGTAGATGGCTATCGGAAAAAACTACTTTGTAGTATAACACCCCTTTAATGGCTAAATTTGACTATATGTCTGTGTAAATGATCAGATGAACAAACCAGCAGTTGTGGCAGGTAAGAAAATAATAAAGGTGATAAAATATCCACTAAACTCTGTAATGATTTCTCTGTGAATAGCTGGGAACCAGAAAATCAGTTTATATTGCATTTGTGTTCTCATGGCAGTAAGGCTTGGTCCATATGCTGTTAATATTGTAACGTGACGATAAAGAATTATTTTATTGAAGGTACTGTAGGTTGCATTGGGAAGTCATACTGAGATGCAAACATCAAACCAAAGACCAGTTTGAGCCTGCAATGTACTGCTCCTTTGCAATGCAACTTGACATGATTTCAGTTGAAAGTCATAAACTTTCAACGCATCTCGGGATGAAGCTTCTCTCAAACCCTGTGTAGCACTGTCAACTGTGGAGATGCAAAAGGAGACAGAAAGACCAAGTCCTGGCCAGTGCAGGATAGCTCCTGAGAGTTACTGATTGCTCTTTCATCCTGCTTAAAGTCAATGATGAACAGTATTTTTATGATGTTAAGTAAGATACAAAATGAGACCATCAAGGTAGATTATGGCCCACACTGGGGTCAGCTGATGCCCTTATCAGTAACACCCCACCATTCAGACCTCTATTTCTAGTGCCTGCAAGTTACTCTCTCTTCTAATAGTGCAATGAAAGTAATGGAATTTCAATAAATAATTCAGCCCTGGATCTGATTTCAGGTTCAGCATTAACTTTCAGCACCTGGCTGCTGTTAGTTCAATACGCTGCTTAGAGGCATGGAAATTTGGCTGCAATTCATCAACATTTGCAGAATATACTATATGACCAGATTACTGTCCCTGGCTCAGAGATTTTTTAACAGACATTCAGATTCCAGATGTGCACAGATTTAATTCTTACAAAAAAACCCTGTATGCAGGATTCTGGTACCGTAATGGGAACCGGAGCTCTGCGTAGAGCTTTCTTTGGAGAAATGACTCCGTTATTTGCACCTGATCTCTGCTAGAAGCAGGAATAATTTTACTATAATTTGCATTGACTGTGCTACCTCTTGACAATGATTTATCTCTCATTTTATTTTCTGCAGTTTTCCTGGGGGAATGATTTTTTTTACATGTCTAATCAGCTCTCAGGATATAGAATCATCAATATTTGAAACAATTATAAAGGGAAATGGTGCTTTGTGATTAGCTAAACCAGGTTCTTTCCCAGGTTCTTTCTCCAGAGCCCATAAAACCACTTGTGATTTTTATCACTTATTAGAAAGAAACTAGTGAATCCAAGGCATGACTCTTCTCTCACTGAAGTCAGTGGAATATTTGTCAATAGTGGGAATATTTTTTAGGAATATTGACTGTTACAGAATTAGATCAAGTGTATTAGACTATAATCCATTAATAGCTGTGGCACCAAAAGGCCAAAATGAAAGTACGACCCTACAGGCATAAGCTTCCAAAATGTAGGAGCTGCATTCTGTATATACAGAGCATGAACAGCTATCCAGTATGAATATGTTGCATGACAAGTTTATTTGTCTTAAAAAAGGATTTATGGCTTTCTTGTTCAAAGTCCTCACCTCTTCCTATGAGATACACTGTTGTAGCCAAGATAACCAAGTAGCAGTTGATTGAGCATCTTTACTGACTGAGTACCACTGTGGCCTGACTCCCCAAATCCTGTGACTGAGGTTCCTTCTAGCACTTGAGCCCACATACAGAAATGCACCTGATAAATTAAAAAAAAAAAAAAAAAGGAAAGAAGTTACATATATAAATGATGGGGCAAGTTAACTACCTTTAGCAAAATCCTACAAATAGGATGTTTGTGGTCGAATTCCATGGGACTTCACCCTGCACTGCAAATACACACCGCTAGAGGGGATTTTACTACCACTCTATGTCTCGCATATGTCTATCCCGATAAACCTTTCAAAACATAGGTTCTAGTTCCACCGGAAGATTTTGGCTACAGGCTGAGTGAAATCTGTGTTTATATTATGCTAAAGGTCAGGAAAAAATATTGTAGTTGACCCTTCTGGCCATTAAACCTATGAGTGAAATTCTGGTCGCGTCAAAATCACAGGCAAAATTCCCATTGACTTCACTGCGGCCAGACTTCATCCTGTGCAGGCCAGAGGAAAACAAAAGTCTGTGCCACCAAGCATCTAACACTGACAGCAAGAACAGCTTTATTGTCAGAGTCACTAATATATACAGAAATTATTAGAAATATATTAGAAAGGATTTTTAAAACATCCTATGTACCCTCTCTGCTCTGCAGCAGGATGGAATAAATCAAGACAGTTTTACCAACTTTTTTCCTTTTGATTCTTTCAAAACCTCTGCTAATGCAGCTTACACAACCTCCTTAGATAGCCTGCTTTGTGTTTCATTAGTCCTATAATTACACTGGATTTTTTCCCAAAGAAAGCCTTATTGTTGCAGATTAAGCAAAATATTTAATCCGATCCTCTGTGGGCATGAGCGACAACGGAACATCGTCCTCTTCGTAAAACAGTCTTAGATATGTTTGAGGACTGTCACACAGTGGTAGAACATCACCTGTACATCACATTATCTTGTTACTGTTGCTTGTAGATGCATATGCTGATGTTTCATATTGTTTGTGATTGATGTAAAAACTCCTTTGCTTTATTCTCACAGCCTCACCAGCTATTCCTCATCTTGCATTTGTACATCAGATTTTGTTCTTCTTACATTTTATACCTTGAGTTTTAATTTCCTAAATTCCATTGAAGTTTTTTTGGACACTGTGTTCCAACTTCTCAGCATCATTTTGGAGTCTACTCCTCTCCTGAGAAATACTAATAACCTCTCTGTGTTTGTTGCTGTCAGGAAATTTTGGAAGGTTCTGTCTATTCCTTCCTCCATTTTGCTAACGGAAACATTAAATATGACTCGCCTTGTTGTAGACCTTTATGGTACCTCTATTTGTTATGTGTTTCTAGACTAACAGAAAACTTGATTATTACTACTCCATAAGTATTTTTTCAACCACTCATACAAGCACTTTGCAGAGATTTCACACAGGTCCTATTTCCCTACTTGGTTTATGAAAACACAGTCTGGAACTTGTGCTGGAAACCTTACAGAAACCAGCTTCTACATACCTGCTGCTTCCTTCCTACCCGCTGTGCTGGGTACTCCATCAGAGAACAAAATTTGCTTGGTTTAATGTCATTTGTTCCTGATAAGTCCTTATTCTCTTTTCTTATCAACCTTACATTTCCACGCACACTTGTGAGCTTACTGTGTAATCATTTGTTCCAGTATCTTTCTCTAAGTTAAGCTTATCTACCTGTCATTTCTTGAGTTCTTTTCTTGTTCCTGTGGCATCTCACTCACAGTGAATTATTGATGGGTCCCCAAAAAAGCAAAGATTTTAAAAGCTGTTCTCTGTGATTACATCCAGTGGCTAATGTGGGTACAGAGGATCCTGTGCTGTGGTACTGGTGAGTGACAGGAAAACAATTACTTTACTAGGTTGGAAAAGGCTCAGGAAGAAGTGTAGAAGTTGATTGCTATTTGGCCATCAAGCCAAGAAAGAAACATATGTATTTCCAGTCCACTGTGTCCAGAAGCACACAAACTTTTTGCATAATCTGCTAACGAGAGCTGGGATGAGAATGGCAATTTTGGGGTTTGAAGAATTTAATGATTTTGGTCTGAATTGTTCTAAGTCTAAACAACACATTTTGAAACATTCAGTGTTATTGAACAGAAGCTGTGGGTTTTCTGCAATAAGGGAAACTGAGATAGTCTCAGTGACGTTGAAAGGAAATTTTGGCTGGTGGGTGGGCTGCCGGGCAGCCAGAAACCCTGAGAGTCCTGTGCGAGCTGCACGTTAGGACCCTGTGCTCTTACAGCTTTGCATGGTCCCAGTACCCTGCCCGTCCTCCAGCTGGACTGCAGGGGTAGCCAAAGACCAGGACTCCGGGCATATTTCCGAGATGGTATGGCCAAAGCCACTGCACATCTTCCCCAGGTATTTGTCAAATTCCAAGTGTGCTCCTCAAAAGAATATTCTTCCAATGGAGATTTGTTTTTCAACAGTTAATTTTTTGTCTAGTTGCTCAAGAAGATCACAGTCAGCGATACTCCCAAAGCAAATCTAGAAAATTCTTACTAAGAGTTTTAAAAACAGCTTATTCCTTCTGGGTGGCTTATGGACTGATTTTCCAAGTGGAGAGAGTTGATACTTGTGAGGTCAGCTGTCTTCAATTTGTCTTATAGGGCCTAAAACTGGTAGCCACTTTGAAAATGTCAGGCAGCATTTACCACCCATCCTTTAGCCAGTATTTTGCTGACATTAAAAGAACATAAGGACGTGCTATATGTGGTTTGTCTCTACAATACTGCTGATGTTACTTAATGATTCTCACTCTTCTGGGGGCTTTTCGCTTGTACACCACCATGTGAAAGTCAGATGTGGTATGCAGAAATTCCTCACAGCAGAGAATGCTGGAACATGGTCTCCTAGAAAAAAAAAATACTTTGGTCCCAGCCTTATTCATATATCTATATCTATATATATGTATGCCCATGCGTGCACACCTGCCCCCCCCCCCCCCCATATGTATATAT
>JAVJGJ010000059.1:77242551-77253489 GCA_035590215.1 Microhierax caerulescens | reverse complement strand
GGGGCCTTTTGGGGCACGGGCCGGGTCTGTTTTAGCGCCTCCTATTTTAACTCCCTCCCTCCCTTCCTCGCCGGGCCCTCGTCTGTTGTTCTGCCCCGGTGTCCCCCCCCTGCCCCCCCCTTCTCGCCTTCCCCCGTCCCCCCCCCCCCCCATATGTATATATCTGTATATGTTTTGGTGTGGTGTGGGAAGTTTCATTATAGTTCCTAATTCCTTTGGTTATCTAATATCAATTTCTCATTAAGTTGGACACATGCAATGGTAAGTAGGGGATCTACAAATATAAATGAGAACAAAATAATTTCCTAGTCTAGGGTATCAGACCAGTCTGTGCTTTCCTACTCTGTTGATATTTGTCAAGTCATGTGCCTTTAGCTCTTTAAAGGAAGCAGAAAAGGTGATGGAATAGCATGAATCATTTCCATGTGATAAGACTACCTGTGTCGAGTCTGTAGTTTTCTCAGTTCAAACTGCACGTGACTGACTGGAATTCTCAGGCATCACAAAATTTATTTCAAAGCAAAACACATTTCATGCAGAACGTATGCAGTGGCTAGTGGCTCTGACAAAGCTCTTGAGGAAAACTGAGACCTATTTGTACAGGTTGATCACTGTGCGTGCTGCTATGCTGCTATTAGGACCTCAGTTGATGTGGCAGGTGAATCTGCTTTGCCCTAGGTGCATGGACCAGCTTGAGTCAACTGGTCTTTTAACTGTGATTATCCTAAGCCAGCATGAAAGGATCCCCAGGCAGCAGCTGACCTATATGACTGATCCCTTCCCGCCCATGCTGCCATCCATGTGAATAGAAAAAGCTGGAAAAAAATGATTTACCAAACTTAAAGAAAATACTTGTCATGTCTTAAGGGTCTCCAACTTGCAATTCCATCTCCTGAAATTTCTGAATGTCTCAAGAGTACAAATGCATCTCCTCCAGAACTGCAGGGACTTCAGAAGTGCAACAACAGCTCCCTGGGGATCCTCAGTTCCACTGACGTGCTGCTCAGCTGGTTTGAACAGAGTGTAACAAGCCAGCTCTCTTCAAATTGGCTGGCAGCACAGACTTGAGTTAAGCTTATGTACATCTATAATATACGACTGTATGTATGCCAAACTTGGACAACATTTTGGCTGGCTTTTGGGGAGCTGGCTAAAGAATTTCACCACTTCCTTTTTGTTTTGTTACTACCCTGACAGTCTTTCTAGCAAATGCTCTATTTTTATTTGACATGTATGCACATGCTCCGTTTCCATGTGTGTGTGCTTAGGAATATATTCCTGCTCTATCCTGCCCTCCCTTGGAAGGCTGCTTCTCGGAGTTCCTCCTAGCAAAATGAAATCTCGGAAGAAGGCCAATGAAGTTAAAATGCTGCACAGCAGATTTATTACTGTTGTTATAGGCCTCCATTCAGGAAAGTACTTAAGTATGTGCTTAAGTCCCATTGAAATCATCAGGACTTAAGAACATGCTTAAAGTTAAGCATATACTTCCTCTGAATTGGGATGTATTTCAGCACATGCTTAAATGCTTTCCTGAACCAGAGCCACGGTCAACAAGAGTGTCCTGTGATACACAGGACTTGTGCTACAAGATGTACTTCTTACTTGAGACCTACCAGTGCTGCTCTATGAATGTACACTTCTTAGCTCGCCTCTCCCTTGGTGGCACTCCAAACAGCTTACTGGCTTTTACATTTGGATGAGAAGTTGTGAAAGAAAAGAGACAAGAAACTGGGGAAAAAAAAAAAAAAAAAGATCCTTACTAAAGGAATACCTTGGCATGTCTGATCTCATGTTGCAGCCAATGATTTTTCCCTACAATGGAGATTTGTGCTATTGTGTGTGTGGTATAATTACTAAGGCAGATTTATTTTTTTTTTTTTAATGGCACAATAAATAGGATATTTCCTGGCCTGCTCTGTGTTTCGAATAGGATTTTCACCTCTCCTTTGGGTTCTGAGCATAAGGAGAGTAAGTGTCAAAAGGCAGGCGCTTTCCCAATTTTAAAACAGAGAGTGTAACCATGTGTAATGTGAGTCTTGATTTTGATTGTAGGGATGATGAAATCAAATCCCTCCTTAATCCTTAATGGGAAACACTGAGGTGAATTAGCTTGCCTGCTTTTGCTAACTTGTTAAAATCCTTTGGAAAAAGAAATGTGTTTTAGTGTCATCAGAAATATCTCCCTTCTTTACCCCAGAGTCTAAGAGAGCACCAGACCATTGTGCAGGGTGGCCTCAATGCAATGAAAAATGAAAGGAGAAGGAGAATAGATAACCCCAAATATATTATTTTCCTGGAAAAAAGCACAGTGCTTTCTGATACACAACTCCTTCCAGTGCTGCCATTTGTAAGCTAGATGCTTAGTCATTATTAGGGATGGTATATTGCCTTAAAGCTGCTATATTTTGGGAATAACTGGAAATGAAACTTGCTCTCCTCCCACCTTGGGGTTAGTTAAAATAATATACAGTTGTCTGTGTGCATTGCAGTCACTGTGCATGTACTAGGAGGAGTATTTTTGGAAGAAGTTAGGAAATTTATTCCAGTTATTTTGTTTATGGCAAAGTATTACCTTGAACTTGAGGAGATCTCCCTGGTCACATAGTTCAGCTGTGCTGTGCAGTGATTGGAGGCGCTTGATAGTTCTGCTGCTTCACAAAAATACTTCGCACAAGCTCATAAAATCACCAAGACTTTTTTTTTTTTTTTTTTCCTCTCCCCCACTCCTGAAACCTTCTTAATTTTGTTCCTCGGTAATGTGTCTGTACATCCCCCACTTGTGCACACAAATAACTTTAAGTTTAATTATTTCATTAAAAATAGCTGGAGTATTTAAGGGGGAGCAACTTATAAATAATAAAGAAGAACATCTTGTTCATTCTTACCATTACTCAGTTAGAGGCAGGCAGCTGGTATGATGTTAAGAGTTTTCCTGATGTGATTATACTGAGTTCCAGGGCAAGACCTTGCATCGGTTGGTGTGAAGCACCTTAACAGCTGGAGATTAAGTAGGAAAGCCTATTTTTTTAGTAGGTAAACTAATAAAAGTAAGCTTGTGTGAAGCAAGGGGGGCAGAAAGTGATGTTTCCAAGATAGAGCAAAATAATTCTCTAGAAACTCTGCCTCCACAAACTCCAGGCTTTTTTATTGCTGGGGTCCACATATATCCCACTTAAATTCAGACACTCATCAGGTTCAGTCAAAGTGAAAGATTCATCTTTTGGATGCCCACACAAGTGACCTCCCCTTAGGCATCTCACTTAAATTTCAGTGGGATGAGCATTGGCCGAAGAGCCTTACTCAGCAAATCCTCTAATCTGTTTTACTGTTCCACAGTCACTCTGGAAATTTGCCTTGAAAAGCAAATTCACCTGGAAGGTGACATCCTTTTCCATAGGGAGGAGGAGGCTCTGAAGCCCTTCCCTTTCACAGCTTTGGGATTTACACTGCACTTGAAAAACTCTATTTCCTTGATCCTAGTGCCCACAAAGCCACTTTCCCTAGCTGAAACGATTAAATCAGAAATGTCTGGTGTTGCTGGCAGGGAGAGTGCATGTATCATCAACTTGCTCCTTTTATAAATGGTTGATCACTTTTGCTGTGCTTCAGGGAACCTATGTGAGAAAGCTTTTGTGCTGATTTGTGAATAACAACAGGGATAAATGGTCTTTCTCTAGCTTGTCAAGTATTCTTTTCTTTCCGTCCACTGAGCTCTTGATCTTGGTGAAGGCATTATTTAATTCCTGCATTTCTGAGCCCTTAACCTTGGACAGATACATAATAAACTGGTATTTAGGCACTATTGGGGTGCTTTAAGCAAGCTGTTTTTCTTTAAAGCTAAGAGTGACTAAGTCTGGGAAGTCTATGTTCTTCCTCCTGGGAGTTAATAGACTTCACAAGGGATCTTGAGACACTTTGATAAGCCTTTGAAGTTATTACCTACTGAAGTTTTGCTCTTGCAGAGTGCTGAACATTGAATTACTAACTGCTGTTAGAAGCAATGAGAATGGATTCACAAAACTGATAGAGCCTTGCCTGTAATTTCTGCAGAAAAAGAGCTGAATTTAATGGATAAATTGTGTTGCTGGGGAGATATTGATTCTGTTCCCTCTTCTGTCACCAGTTTGCCTTGTGATTTGTGGTAGCGTTTTCAGTTATGCCAGTCACATGAGATCAAAACCCATGAGTCAGACTCCACCCAAATCATGAGCCTGGCTTCCACATCCAGGAGCTCTGAACAGAGATCATACAGTCCTTTTTCTTTAGTTTATCTTTTGTTTCTGGAATTTCCTCTGTCTATTCCCAGTATGTCTCTAGCAATTAATGTTTCCCACTCTTTTGGAAGTGTTGCGAAGATATTTTGACCATTTGGGGCTGATGGAGGCCTCATTTGACTACACAATTAATTTTATTTTTGATCTCCAAGTGAATCTTATTTCTCCCAGACTTCACATCTTCTGTCCCCAGTGACTTCTGCATCCCTTAGCCTCACATGACCCATCCTTTCTGTTTCTTCCTTGCCATTCAGCTGCTCTGTCCCTACTTCACTCCTCCCTGGTATTGAGAAGGTTTTTCACCGTTGCCTTGGAGAACATGTAAAAAGATGCAGATCTGGGTAACCCTTAAGCTTTCTATGGAAATATATAATTAGAGGCAGCAGGTCAATGGTCTCCATGAGTCTTTTTCCGGAAGAAAATGAAGTTGTTACTTGCAGCACAAGAAGCGGGTGAAGATGACGTGCAGGAGATTGCCTCCATGCAGGATGAGGACCTGTGGGAAGGCTGCAGCTTTGCATGTTTTTGTGAGGCAAGATGCTTCCCTCCCAAGGTATTTGCAGGACTTGGCGAAGCAAGGGTTTACACTCACTTTGTAGGGAGTCAGGTGAAGAGTGAATCAGATTCAGTGAATTTATAAGCCAAAGTAAATCCAGAGAAGGTAAGATGAGAATCAAGCCTTCTGTCTACAGTCTTTTGCCCTCTAATTCAGTCATCAATCTGTTTTTCTTCAAATTTTAGGTTTGTAATATATTGTTCATAGACTGCGTTAGCCAACTCCATTATGAAGGGTGTGATTATGATTGAGATGGTGAAAAAGCCAAGGGTAAATCTGGTGTCGTATCACTGTTTTCTCCTATAGCATTTGCCTCTTTTCAGGAAGGGTAAGAAGTTAAAAGTTCTTGGCAATGGTTTAACAACCCAAAGCCAAATCAACAAATGTGACTTTACAGCAATTATTGTATGCAATACAGTGGTGCCTGGTATTCCCATGGTAACATTGTCTTTATTTTGCCATCAAATTTGCAGAACAGAGCTAACTAGTTAATTAATAAAATTTTGCAGGACTAGGCTACTCACACCTCAGGCAGATGAGAAAATGCATCTGCTTTTGCTCGTCCTCATGTCATGCCACTCTTTTGCTCACATTGTTTGCTGGTTCTTGCATATGCCATGTGCCTTGCATATTGCAGATCCATAATTTCAGGTAAAAGTGCAGCCAAACTGTACTCCCATATCCAAGCACCTCTAGAGTCTGAGTGTTTGAAACCAAATCTGAACCCAGAGAAAAAATTTTTACATAGCCCTAAACTTTAGAGCAAGTTGCCTCCAAACCTTGAATCCACAATCTTTCCATATTTTGGTGGACAGGAAATGTGGCATTTGTTTTTAAATCCAGAATCATCAAAAGCTGTGTTCAAGACATGAGAAAGGTTCCTGACGCTTACCAGAAAATCTTTCAGATAAGCATTTCACCCGCAAGGCCTGAATTTGTAGCAACTGGACACATCTCAAAGTGTTTCTAGTTGTGCTGTGAATGTTCCACAGAACTGCAATAATTAGAAGTGATTCCTTCTTTAAGACAGAGAAATGCTACCTCACAGCTTGAATATTAATAAGATAAAATTTATGAGAGCAAACAGAGTAATATAATATTTTCTCCAAAGGAAAAGGGCAAGTTATTTGCTTAGCTTTTTCATCAGCCGTTCTTGGACACACACTGTGTGCATAAAATACAGTTATGCAACCCATGTGGGTCAACAGCAGAAGGCTGGTTGCTTCACCAGGATTATAAGAATTTTTAAACACAATGGCACCACAAATTAAAATGGAAATCTATCAAAACCATTATCGTCCCAAAAGCTTTGGCCACAAGCATAATTATTGTAGAAGGATGTTGTCCTTGGACACAGCTTTGGCTCAGTTCAGCTAGTGTTATTTGTATCCCTGCATGGCTCAAAGTCAGAATTTGCATGGCTAAGGACCATAAATTTTTAGAGGAAAAAATAAGCTGTTTCCTCAATGCTAACATTAGCAGTTTTTTATTGTTTTGTAGTGGTTTGTAGGCAACTCGTTAGGTACTAGAGATAGGAACAGACTGAACGTGATGGCTGAAACCTGCCTTGAATCTCGGAAGGATTCAGATGGAGATTTCTGTCTGGATCTGGTTGTTTGTGTCTGAGGCTGCTACTTTACTGGATGTGAACAAGAAAGAGTGAATGCCCAGGGTGCTTGGGTTTAAATCTAGATCTGAAAGTCCACATTTTGCAGTAAAGCAGATGTTGAGCTGACAACAGCTGCAGTCCACAGACTTAAATAGAGCAGAAACCTGTCCTGAGTTTTCTAGTATGTCCACAAAGCAGGCAGTGCCATAAGGATGAGAGCAGTTGAAAGGATATACAGCCTCCTGGACATTGCTTGCCATCAGCAAGGGACACATCTCCTTTACACAGAGCTGCCCCCCAGAGAGGCACCAGCTTGCTTTCTCAAGCTCCTGATGAAGGCTGAATCCTGGAGTAACTCCATTCTTGTGTTGATGATAAACTGTATTAAATAACAGGCACTGACAGTTATTTTTAAATGGGTTATTTTTCTTTCAACATCCAATTTTCCATCTTGAGGGAGGTAAGTGACTAACAAGTCTGAAATCTATTTTTCCTCTCTTTCCATCCCTCAGGCTGGTATAGATGGAGAAAGCATTGGAAACTGCCCATTCTCCCAGCGTCTCTTCATGATCCTGTGGCTTAAAGGAGTTGTGTTCAATGTCACCACTGTTGACCTGAAAAGGTAAAAATTGTCAGTTTAAAAGAAATCTGATCCGGTGTTTTCCCTATAGAAAGGCCCCACCAAGCTCAATCAGATTTGTATCTAGCCTAGAGAGTCTGCGGTGCACAACAAAATAGTTGGGATTCAGGTTTGGGGTTGTTTTTGTTGTTTTTTTTTCACTTGTGGAATGTTTTTATATTAAACAGGGTGCTTGGGGTAGTTTCAAAGTCTTCTAACCACAAACTACAGGAAAAAAAAGAAGGGCAAACTGATTTTGTAGGAACTATAAATATCTGTGCAACCACCTGAACATGAAGATCAGTGGTTTCATGACTTTTTCTCTCTCTGCAGAAAGCCAGCTGACCTACACAATCTGGCTCCTGGGACCCACCCACCTTTCTTGACTTTTAATGGAGAAGTCAAGACAGATGTTAACAAGATTGAGGAATTCTTGGAAGAGACTCTTGCACCTCCAAAGTAAGAACCTGGGATTTTTTCAGTCAATATTCCATTTCCTAGGAATGAAAGATGTCCTAAGAGGAGTTCCTAAAAAGCACTCCCTCCTACAATCTTTACTTACAGGAGTAATATTTATTTATGAAACTTGCTGGCTTCAGTGAGATGACTTCCATGTGTGAAGGGTACTTGTATGACTAATGACTGCAGAATGTTTTCTCTGTACACATTTCAGGATGCCCTTGTATGCAGAATTAAGGAGACCAATACTAGAAAAATTTTGTAGGGGTCTGGTGTCCACATTTTACAAAGCTAAAAATAACTTGGAATAGGTGCTGTGAATTGCCACACAAAATATCTGTGCCAGGAAAAGCATTTTACAGTGAAAACCTGGAGGTTTCTGAGCTGTATGGTGTATTAGAAAGGCTGGAAGGGGGGCTGATTACAGAGTATGAGAGGCTCTGGAGGCGGAAAAGTGCTCATTATCCTAGTCAAGAAATGACAAGAGCCCATGACTGGAAGTTATAACCAAACTAATTCAGATTAGAAATAAGGCACAGATTATTATTATTTTATTTTATTTTATTTTATTTTGTATGAATGATTAACCACTGGAACAAGCTACCAAGGAAGGTTTTAGATTTACCAGATATGCCTTAGTTAGTCAAACATTTTGGACTTAATACAAGGATAATGGGGGAAAAAATTGTTGGCTTGTGATTTGGACCTTACAATCTATGAATCAATGAAAATTGGCTTGTTTCCATATGGTGTGTTTTACCTCCAAGTGAATCAGCAGCTATAGGCTAGTCTTGAGGCAAGAGAGCCGATATTTACATTTTCAATACTCTGGTCCAAGAACACTGAAGGCAGTAGGAGCTGTTAGTTTGTATTGGTCTTTCAAATTGATATATTCCTTCGCACCAGATGTCTATAAAAAACAATTCAGAGACTGAAAACTTTGTGTTTCTTCACCTGGGTAATACTAACATGCCTTGCTATTATATCCTGGAGTACATTTTCAGCGTAGGGAATTAGACACAACTGCCATTCATAATAGAGGGAGCTGACTGCCAAACTCCCCTGCACCTTTCTAGAAATTTATGCTTCCCTCTGATTTAAGGCCACAGTATCTTGGATCATGGCAACATAAAGCACCAGTGCAATTACCTTTGTCATGAAGCCATCCCTGTGTAACTATCCAAACTCCCACCGTGACAGACACAGATATTATTAAGAGGGACTTGCCAAGCTGTTGTTTGGAGATAAATGACAGCGTTAATTGCAGTTCCTTGTACAGGGCTTTTTTCTTTCTTCTTGTAAATTGTGTTTGTAATCATCACTACATTTCTGGTAACAAGATGTTACTCTCCACACTGTCTCCCTTTTCAGGTACCCCAAGCTGGCAGCTAAGCACCGGGAATCAAACACTGCTGGAATTGATATCTTTTCCAAATTTTCTGCATACATCAAAAATACCAAGCAGCAGGATAATACTGGTGAGTAGGATCATTACCAAAAGTGCCAGGGAGTTTTTGTGCTTTGGAGTGTAGGAATTTTGCCATTCTCCCATTCATTTTATTGCAAACTCTTGGTTGGTTCAGTGGACTCAATTCACATGTCCATAGCTGAATTAACTGCATCTACACAAATAAATAAAACAGGCCACGGAGTGTTAGGCAGCCCTTTACCAACTGCCATGATGTGTCTCCTGTCCATACAGCCCAGCTTCATCACCAGAGCAGGATCCCATAGTGCTTACTGGAAGTGGCTGGTGGCCTGTGCCACCTCCTCTACCCTACCCATGCACTGCTTAGAAAAGTGTGTGTTGACTGGACCCAGAACTGTACTAAAAATCTAGCTAGTACTAAAAATCTAGCAGTGAATGGCTGGGTGAGAGCACCTCATGCCGTGACCCTTCATAATGTGTTAGATATGGCCATCAGACTGCTGGCCCACTTATCTCATGATTATGTTGCACTGTTACAGCTAATTTCCTCATGTAAATGGAGTTATATCAAGACATTAAATATAATTAAATGAAAGGTGAGGCTTTAAGAAATGTAATTTCACTCTGTAAATTCCAGACTTCCCCTCATCTGTTTGTGTGTCCAAAGAAATAACTCCCTCCAACCCTGAAGCTGGATGCCATGCGTATTGATACGCATCTTACACTGTCTTAGTGAAATTGGTTTTCTTCTCCACATTCCTGCCCTCTCTGAGCAGCAAGACTTCAGCTAGTCTAAACTGTTGCTCCATAAAAGCTAATGGATTTATATTGCCATATCCTTTGAGATGATCTAATGGAATATTTGCAGTCACTCACTAATGTACATCTTACCTTATATTACCAGTTTCACAGACAGAGACCTAAGGCATGTTAAACACCATGAGCTCCTATCATATTGTTCAGAGAAGACTAGACTTTTTCAGGTTTCAGCTCTGCCACAGAGCTCATCTGGGTGATTATTTCATTGCCTGGGGCTTACCCATGAGATGAAAATGGGTAGATGATGATTTATGTCAGATAACAATCTGCTCCTTAATACTGTTGTGTTGTTAACAGAAGGAAGTAATTATAGTGGTTCGCTTCTCAGGGATGCTAAAAGGTTGGGGTTTTCTGTCCAGTGCTAATGGGGTGCTCAGCTAAACTCTGTAGCAAGTTGTAAAAGGAAGATAAATTAAGAGTTAGACTAAATAGATGTTACAGTGAAAATAAAATATCTTGGCCATTTACAAGGAATTTTTATGGTCTGCTCTGCAACTGTAAATCTTAAATTCAGCTGTGCTGCCCCATGTATTCGAAAACAGCTACAGGTATCTGTCCAGATGCATAATCCCAACACATCGCTTCTCAGTGACTCTGCAATATGCAAATTCCTGGATCGTAAGGGCTGGCAGCTCGACCCGGTAATTAATGGCTGTCCTAGAGGTGTCTGCATCTGGTCATAAGCAGATATCCGCTACTGTGAGAATAAGGAATCTAACCCTGCAAAATCTTCATGATCAGGTCTCCACATTTTTAATAGCTGCATTGTGATTAATGAGAGCTTTCCCTAGCTCTGCCTAACAAAGTTTTGGTTTACGTACTCTTGAAAATAAAAGGAAAATGCATCCAATGGCAATTTAGCACAGCAAGGTTATAGAGAAAATTGCTGTTAAGCTGCAGGAGAGCAACAATCTTTGTTCCCTGCAAACATCTTCACCCCATTTTGTTAGGTGGCTTGTGCCCTTGTGGTACTCAGACACGTTGCAATCGCTGAACATACTGATACTCAACTTTCCTCTTTGAAGTAGAGAGAAGTTTTTAGCTTAGTTTTTTACAGCTGGAGTGCTGCAGTGTGAGGAGAATAAGGCAGAAATGTGGACAGTATAAGCCAGGGGTCCTCAAACTTTTTTAAACAGGGGTCTGGCACACGGATTAAGTGGCAGGCAGTCA
>JAVJGJ010000059.1:77222612-77242451 GCA_035590215.1 Microhierax caerulescens | reverse complement strand
GATTAAGTGGCAGGCAGTCATCTGCGGCTGCTTGGTTTCCCCCCCCCCCCCAACTCCCAGTGTGGGGGGGGGCAGGGGGGGTCTGTAAATACCGGGGAGCCGGATTGAGGACCCTGGGGGCTGTATCCGGCCTGCAGGCTGTCGTTTGAGGACCCCTGGTATAAGTAGTACCTACATGTTTTTTCTAGCGACAAAGTACCTGGGGACCTTGGAGTCCTTGGGACTGTCAGCACAGACTTGTGCCATGCGGGAAGCAGACCTCATTTTCAGCAGAATAATTGACTTCCAGTTTTCAGGGGCCAAGAAAGAACAGCTTTTCCTTTATCCCAGGGACATTTTACCCACTTTCCTATCTGGTTCATCTGAACATAGAGCAGTTATTCTGAAGGCTGATTTGGATAGCAGATAATGAGTTAATTAAAAGGTAGTTGGGTTAGATTTCTTGAGCAGTGAAAAGACTAAGTGCAAAAAAGAAAGGACAACGCCACTGTATACATATTTCCCAATAAACCTATTTCTTTTTTATAGGTATTTTTTAAAATTGCAACACCAGTCAAAAAGGGATCTGGGCCTGATCTGATGCATGTCATTTTGCAGCAGTTCTGATGCATTATCTTTCGTATGTAACAGCAGAAGTAGTTGCTCTAATAATAAAAAACATTTTGTAAACATAAAATTACTTAGGAGAATGTCCACTTCCCTGTCTCCATATGAATAGGTGAGATCCAAAAAGAACAGAGATTGCTGCTTGTGGTTATCTTAATCAGTTAGTGTACACCCCAGCTCTCAGATAAGGATAATACATGTCTTACAGTCACCCTTTATACTTATGTCTTCTAGCTCCAGCTGACTCAAGTGTTTGGGTTAATCTGGAAAGCCACACCAGTGACAAGGATATCAGTTGCATATGATCAAAATACACTAATAGGAAAAGACTTGTTAATAAATAAAAAATAGAATGGATAACCCAGACCGTTATGTAAAAAATAATTTATTTTAGTTGGGAATAGGGGAATGCTGGATACCAAGTAAGCTAAAGCTCCAAACATTACGTTGTTTGAATTATGTTCTCTTAACTTGGGAGTCAGGGAGGTGAATTCATTAATTCATGGGCTATCAGGATGTGAATTTGTAGCATCAGCCTCTCTAGCTGTGAGAAGCGTGGGTTAGGTGTAATTATATATGGTCATTCTTCATAGCATACTGGTTTAGCAGAGACCATGAGGTCTAAGGAACATGAGCTCACACTACAGCCTGTGGCTATTACATCTTTGTGGAAAAGTGGTGTGAAGTGGTTGGGATAATTAATGAGATTTATGCAGTATGAGGATACTGAATATGAAAATCAATGAGAACCTAATGCACACCAAAGAAAAGCCCAAGCTGGTGTTCCTCCAGGAGGGTTTACAGCCAGGGTCATGCAACAATTTCAGACTTTAACTGATGACATCATTTGGCTATGTCCTTGTGGTGTTTCCTATCCTGAGAGTGGTGGTGAGATGGCACTGGTAACAGAGTCTGTAGCCTTTAAATAGCAAAATGTTTTGGGTTTGTTCGTTGGTTTGTTTTTGGTTTTTTGTTTTTTTTTTTTTTTTCCTGATAGTGGGAAAATCCTGAAGAAAACAAGATTTGTGATTTCTTGGTTTAATGTGTGTCTGAATTTTTGCATGTAAATGAATAGACACAATGATACATACATCTGTCTGTTTGTAAGATTGTGATACCCTCTGCTGGCAAATATGTGAATGCATAAAGCAAGCAGCTTTACAATCAGGGCTGAAACATCCTCTTAACAAAACAGGTTTCCTTCTATCAAGACAGTTTCCTCTTAACAAAGGCCCCAACATCAAAAGAGAAGTGTTTCATAGTAACCTATCGATTTTGACAAAGTTTCCATGGAAAAAAAAAAATGTTTTTTCTGGATGAATTAAAATTACTTTGAAGTAAAATGCTTTAACATTACTGAGAAAAATAGTACTTTTTTTTTTTTTTTCTGGATTCATGCAGTATTTCATTAGCCACACACCGTTATGTTTTATGCCTGGCACAGAAGCAGGTGATAACCTTCTGCTGTAAGTCTGTATGGCAATATGTTATTGATCACGATTCATTTACTTACCAAAGGTATTTGGCAGCTAGGCTGCCCTGATTTAATAGTTCCCTGAATTTCTAATTCTTTTTTTCCATCTTTGTTTTCCTAACTTTTCTGTCTTATAATATAAAAACGTTGAAAGGTTTGGAATGGGCTGGCGAGGGCTGTAAGCCCAGAAGCAAACACACTCATGCCATATCAAAGTCCCACCACTTCTAAGCTCCTTGAAAGGGAAGGAATTGATTCCAGATTCTCAGGATGTGGCAAGCTGTGTTTAAAGAAAGTGTGTGCGTTTATTATTTCAAGTCAGTTCAATTACAACGGGCTTGATTCCTTCCACCCCTGTGTCACTTGATAATTTTATAACAGGCCTCTCTGAAGGAATCATCTCATTGTGGAATTAGATCCGTGCCTCGCTTCGGTAGCACAACTGGATTATTCAGTTCTCTGCTGGCTGCCACGAGGCTTTGCCACTCAGATTTAAAATGACAAGTGCTCATTCACAGAACAGGAGTCCTTGGGAGAGTTTAGTGGCAGTAGTCTTATACATTATCTCCTCGATGCTCTGGATCAAGGTTTCATGGCCAATTTGAGAGTTTTGGGGTTGCTTAGTGATTGTTTAAGACCTAGAAGGAGACCCTGTCTGAGCACAGGAAAGCAAACCAAGGTCTTCTGTGCTTACGTTGTTTCCTTTGGTTGATGCTGAGCCAGTCACTTAAGCTCTGCACAGTAACCAGGGTAGCAACAATTTATATATTCATAGGAGGAGGAGGAAATTTAATTAATTGGAATGCTATGTACATATTTGGTATCCTGCTTGTTTTTTCTTGTGGGCCTGTGTACTGCAAACCAAGGGGACAGCATATAGTAAGCACCCATTAACTGTCCCGCCTAAAATTGTAAGTTCTTTGGCTCATAGAATGAGCCCTTTGATTTCATTTATGAGTTTAAAAAGTTGTTCTTGAATTGAGTTCTTAGGGGGCACCAGCTCCAGTGTGGGTGGGCGCATTCATTAGTGGTTCGGAAGGATATTTCACTGTACTGCTCTTCAGAAGGCGCTGAGCTGGGAGACCACCAACATGATTTCATGCAGAGGAATTTCCAGCCGTCTGACCAGAGGACTCCACTTGTCTGGTTTGGATTTACATCAAGAGGCCAAAAATAAAAACGCATTTAAATCATTAACTTACATGTGATTAAATACCGTTCACCTCTTTCAGTAGCTACATCACACTTTGTGGTTAAGTGCATGAGGTGGGAAATGTCTTTCTTTGTGTGCTGTCTATGTGTGTATACAGTAGATATGTGCACACACATATAGGGCTGGGATAAAGATGCCTACATCAGTTTGATGCTGTGCAGTTACTCCTGCTAAGAAGAGAGTCAGACCCATAGTATAGGTACATGCACAGGCTCAACGGTGTGCTCTGATTCTTTCTAGAAGCCATCACATGCGTCCTTAGATAAACAGAAAACCAGTTCACTCCAAAAAGCTATGTAGAATATTTACAGTAATAACAGCTCTGTGGTGCAGACCCCTCATGGCACTTGACCTGATGCATGTAGCTGAGGCAGGAGCTTTTCAATGTTGTGGGTCATCCTGTGTCATCCTGACAAGCGTGGTCTGCTCTGGTCTCCGGCAGCAGGTCGGTGTAGGAGAGCAAAATGTCTTTCCCTGGAGCATCTCCATGCTTGGTGGGGAAGGGGTGGTGGTCCCCTCTCTTCTTTCCAGCCTGGCTTCTCACATCCAAAGTGGTCAGTTTATAACTGTAAACGTGATGCAGCTTGTCCTGAGTCTTTGATCCTTCTGGCTTATTCTGTGCCTGAAGTCTTCACCCTGTGCTCAGCAAAGTTCCTGGCAAAGCTCCTCTTGACTTTAGCAGGGTGCGTTTGAAAAGCTGTTTGAACGCCCTTGTGTCGATGGGGAGTTTTCTGTGACAGGGATCTTGGATCAGGCTCTAATTCAGGACCAACATTAATGTTTTATGCTTTTTGCAGAAATTTTCAAGGTGATATATATATATATGTATATTTTTGTATATATATATATATTTGTGTGTATATATATATATATATATTTGTATGTATATATATATATTTGTATGTATAAATATACATATATGTATGTGTGTGATGTCTGTGTATAAACTTGCCATGAAATTTTTTCCTTCTTCCTCTTTAGTTGAAGAATTTCCCATTTCCACGACAAACCCCCACACCTGTCCAAGGCCCAGCATGAGCCACAGCTTGTCCTGTGCTGTGATGATATTTACTCTGTCATGCAACCAGGAAGAACTAGAAATAGCTTTTAAAATTGTTTTAAAGAAAAGACCTTGCTTTGTGCTGGAGCACATCAGGATGACAGATATTTAACTTAGGCATTTTGAAGCACAAAAAAAGCTATTTCAGAACATTTTAAGCAAGTTTTTATGGCTCCCTCTGAGCTGAATGCTGTTGGGCTCGCAGTAGCTAAAGTGCCTGGCAGCTTTACAAAACCAGCCCTAATATAAAAAATACCCAGCCTTTAAAACATATGTAAAATAGCTTTTCTGCAACATTTGTGGCACATAAAGTACCAAATACATGTTGGTGAGTGTGATATAAAGCTTTTATTGCCATTCATTTGGGATGACCCATATAACTCACTCATGATATGTTAATAAAACTGTTCTCCACTCTGTCTCTTTATAAAAACACACATATAAAGACCACTAAAACAGTGGTGATAGCTGTGTGCTAACTTGTTAAGTAGGGTTGTAAGTTGCATTTATCATCCATCCTAAATTGCTTTATCTGCTTTCTGCCCAGAAATCAAAGACTGACTCCCAAATACTCAGAAACAGCAGTTTTCAAAATAAGTTTTCTTGAGAAATAACTTTCTAAAAGTCCTCCTCAAAATCATGCTGGCTGGAGGCCCAGGACCATCAATATTCTGTCTGGTACTAGTGACAGCTTTAAGGACCAATATCTTTTGACCTGCCAAACCAAGAACTGAAATTTTATGCCATTGGAAGGAAAAGGTTTTCAGTTTTCTAAAATGATAACAAACCATTATCTTAATCTCAGAAATATGTACCATATTGGGAATGTTTCTGTACTTTCCTGTCATTTAGGTTTTTCCCTTCTTCTAAGACCTCGATAATTAAGGTATGAAGATTTCCGGCTGGAAATGTGGAAAATACTATTTGAAAGCAATACAAAACTAAAACTAAAACTCCATGTAAGTCCAGGTGTGATCAGACTGCAAGCCCGCCAAGGCAGGGACTCGGTACGCCTGATGAGCAGTCTTAGATGCAGCCATTCGAGGAACAGTAAATATTTATAATTAATGTACTAGTAGATATAATTTTCTGACACATCTGTGATGAAGTAGCTTTGAAGCCATAACATACCATAGGGAGGGAGAGAAAAAAAGAAAGAATGTATCTATTTGTATAACTTCAAGACACAGAATATGCAAAGCCCTAAAGAACAGCTGACAATATGTACTGAAGTCAACAAGGTTAATGATGTGCTCAAATCAAGGCATGTTCTCAAGCCTTTGCTGAATCAGGGCCTATATGCACAGGCCAGGCCTAGACTAAAATACTTGCAATGGGAACAGTAGTTGGCAGGCGCTCTTCTTTTAAAGGGAATTATTTCCCCCGTGTGTTTGAATATTCCTCCAAGTGCTGCTGGCTTTACTGGGATGCTTTGTTCTGTTTCCCAGCCGAGCTCCCATGCTTGCACACAGGAGCAGTAGCACAGCTGGAAGTGGATTAGAGCAATCTGGCGGCAGCAGTCCTGGGAGGAATTAAGCGCCTCGCTGCTGGAATGGCAGGCCTAAATTACATTATTATTTAGAATTGAGTTTTAACTTCATTGCTCTACAGTTTCGCCCTGGTGGGTAACTGCCCTCGCTGCGATATACTTGGTGCATCTTGAATATGTTCCCCACAGCAAGGACTCAGATGAAGTTATGGCATTACTCAGTAAAGTGTCCAAATCTTATATAAGCAAATGTCCAGATTTTAGCACCCAACTGGTCTTATTGGCCTGAGAGGATTGTTCACAGGCTTATATTTAGCAATTGTAGAGCAAAAGCTATCACATGATAAAATGCTCAGTGACTGTCTCCTGGAAGTCAGCTTGCAAAACTGTTGATGACTTCAAAGGGAGAAGGATTGGCCTGGAATCTGTTTTTCCCAAAACAGACGCTTTGTTTTATGCATGCAAATGTTCGTCATAAAATAACAGAAAGGGAAGAATGAGACATAAATGAAAATCAGTGTTGCTAATTTTCTTTATTAGATCAGGTCCTAAATAGCTGACCTTTAGCTTGAAAGCAGTGCTGGGAATAAGGTGACTAAACAGGAACTGGAGACATAAATCTTGTCTAAATATTCTGATTCTTCTGATTGCAGAAAAAAAAATCAGAATTTCATGGAATTTGAGGCTAGAAGGATCTTTGGATTATTTACTATGATCTGCAAATCACATCCCCGCCTGTTTTGCCCATTGAGCAAACATTAGTATTTCTTCGTTTACCATAGAAGTTGTTTTCCATGAGAGGCAGAGACTAGAAGAAACTGAAGTGTCTTTGGAGCACAATGGCCCTCTAAGGGGGAATTTACTGGATAAGAAATGCCTAGCTGATGGCAATAGCTGGTCCATACTTCATACTGTGGGGAAAAGTAAATCCCTGGTGATTCAGTCAGTCAAAGCTGAAACCCAAATATTTCCTGGGCCTTAACCTGGAATCAGGATAACTCTAAACTTGTGAGGAAGGCATGTACTCAGCAAGACTTTCTGCACCACTCCAAGGCATTGGTACAACCATTCCCATCTATAGCAGAGAATGACCATGGTTAAGCCCCGTAACACAACTGATGAGTTGCATACTGGGAGAAAAGCTACAGTGATCTTAAGTCTTGAAGCATGAGATTTAATTACAGTCATTGTCTTAATGTTGAGTAAAGAATTCTCTGTGTCATTGATGGTGGTACAGTCGATGGATTTTAAAGTGCCATGACCTGCCCATGCAACTCTATCCTCCTCCATCCCTGTTTCTCCTATTGCTGCCATTTCTGGATTAAAGCCTGCCTTTTCTTAGTCTCATTATAAACACCCCAAGAAGTAAGATCATCTCCCCTCTCTCCTTGTTTGTTCCTTAAAGAGTTCATTGCTTTAGCAACATGGAAACTGAATTTGTCTGATTTCCAACCGTTAGACCATTTCACACCTTTGTCAGCAAAGCTGAAGGGTTCCCCCACACTTCCTAGATGTTTTGTCCACAGGTGAGCATCCGTGCACATTAGGCTCTCAGCCTTCTCTCTGATAAGCTGAATAAATAGTCTTCAAACATGATATTTTAAGGCTTGTTTTCCAGTCCTTCAGCACCATGTTATTGTTCCTCTTTGACCTCTTGCTGGAATTTCCAATGCCTTTTTTAACTGGGGACACCAGAATGGGGGAAAATGTTCTTAATACTTGTTGCAACAGTACAGTTGCAACAGAGGGAATATGATCTCCCTACTAGTACTTGAAAAGTTTTTGTACATCCAGACATAATTCTAACTCTTTTTGCTTCTGCTCCTTTCAGAGAGGTTAAGATGAGGAACGATCATGATGAACCCTAAGTAATTTCATGGGGCTTGAAACAAAAAAAAATCTCAAAAGCAGAGAAACAATGGAAAAGAATTAAGATGTGAGTCATTTGTAAAACTCATCGTCTCGTGTTTTTTTGTGTCTCAGTAAAAATTTTTGAATACAAAGGGCAGAAAATACTGGAAACAATAAAATAAAACAATTTGAGACTGAGATTTGCTAAGTGAACTGAGGGATTTTAAAACCCAATAAACTTTAAAACTTCATCTTCAGGTGCTGCTAGGTAGGCATTGCTGTTTCCTTCTCATGTGTCTTCACTGCTGCTGAAGTTAAATAACGTAAGTTGAAAGCAATGGAATGAAATCAGGATTATCCTGGTGTAAACAAAAGCTGACTTTATTCCTCCGTATGCCTGGCTTTGAACGAAATCGATTTTAAAGATGCAAGTGCCAACAGCTTGTAGAGGAACAATCTTTGCTTAAATATTAGAACACAAGGGGTCCCCACAGCACTGTCGCTAAGGCCCAGTTGCACTCTACCAGAAGTTAACTTCACTCTTACTTTAATACAGAAACATGTAGTTAGTTTTTCTTTGTTAGTCTCAGAATCATCTTGTTGCTCTTTGGTAGTTAAACAAAACTTTACATTCTGAGTAAATACACAGCATCTTAAAAATCAAGATACCAGACGGATCACACTCATAACATCTAAATATGTGGGTTTATAACCTGCAGGGCTTGATGGTGGGATTTTTGTTTTTTTTGTTTTTTGGTGGGTTTTTTTTCAGGTTTCTGATGCAAATCATCTGCTGCTTGTCTGAAGTTGGTTTAGGGACACCTGCATAAGCCTAGTGTTGCAGAGGTCAGGATTAGGCCCTCGGGGACGTGCTTTAGAAATGATGCTTGTCACTTACGTGCTGCTACGGAGTTACGATGATTTGTGAAATGCTAGTTAGGTACTGTTCTTCCTGGGGCACTTGTAGGCCAGTAGTTTTACATTCACTTGCTTCCTGCCCTCAGGGTCACTTGGACTCCTAAGAGACTTGGAAATGAAACCTTCTTTTTGTGTCATTTGAGCACCTGGATTTTCTTCTTAAAAAATAGCATTTGAAGGTGCTCCAATTGCATTCTTCATAACATTACAAGTATTACATTTATTTCTTGCCTCCACTGTGAAACCAAACATGAAAAGGGAAGGAAGAAACCTCAGTTTTCAGTCTAACAGTAGAAACAATTCAAAAGAAACTTTCTAGATGGTTGAAAAATATGTGTTTAATTTTCTTTTTAATAACATTATCAACTCACCTGTTTCACTAGGTTTAATTTGGGAGTAGGACAGATGGTATCACAAAAACAGGAAAATGCCTCTTCTTTTTGTTACATTTACTGTTTATCCCCCTCTAACTGAAGCCTAAGTCCATGGCTGGTGCATTACTGCTTTTACCAATGTAAAGTTTGTGGCTGAAGAGCACTAATATCCTTATTTTGTACATAGGAAGTTGGAAGACAGAGAATTTAAATCATTTTTATAAGGTCATGTAGAAAAACTTGAGAAGAAGAGATTCAGGTCTCTTAAATCCAGGTCTTGGATCATTGTGCTCTGTCTTGGGAAAGGGTACCTGGGGAATCCCTTCTGTGAACTTTTTGAGACAGGTCTGTCAAAATACCCCAAGCTGTTTGGGATGAGGCTCTAATCAATCAATCCACATCATCAAGGGTTTATAGACAGGGTGAGGAGGGGAGGGAGGGAAAGAGGCATGATAAAGGAGGGATCATCTCAGCTAAGTCTGCCTCAAATTTATACATTAGTCATTCAATAATCCTAGCTTCTTTTGTGATCAGTGGAGAGGGACATTAGTCCATTTCTGAAAGGCAGTTTGGTTTGTCTTAAAATATGGATCTAAAGCTGGGAGAACTTCCTTCAGAGGAGCCTGTCTGTCGTTGCTATCTGTACAGGAGACTTGGACAACTAGGATGGCTGGAGTTAGGCAAGGTGGATCTTATCTGTAAGAAAATCAAGAGATTTTTGTTGTGTCTGGGTTCCTAAGGTTGCTGTGGGTATCTAACAGGTGTATTTCAGCTCCATGTTCCTCTGAGTCCTGGATGTAGTGCTCCCAGGAATGAACACCTCCATTTGTCTCGCTGGACATATGCAGAACTTATGCACCAACATATATGGAAAATACGTACCTATTCATACCTGGTTTAGACCATGTCTCAAAGGCAGCTTATGGCCAAAGTTGTGTGGGTCTTTGCACGTGTGCATCTGTGTTGGTGTGACTTATTCCACTCCTGGTGTATTCTCACCTGAACACTGACCAGAAGTAAAATATCTTCTTTCAAGTCCCAGCTCTGACTGATCTGGAGGATGAATATGAACCCCTGTCCCCTGAAAGAAACCCCTAACCAGGAAAGTAGAGTTGAGGAGTAAGAGACACTAGTCCATTTCTCTTCTGTGTACACAACTAGGCAATTGTTGATTCATTAAGTGTGTAGAAACAGGCAGATCACAACTCTTCAGCATGATTGTATGGGTATTTACCTTTATTGTGGGAACATGCACAAGTCTCTGTTCCAGTGAATATTGAATTATTTATCTGGAGTGGAACATCTTTAATAGGAGGGGTGACTCACTCCAGAAACTCCCTTTGGCCCAGAGTTAGGCATCTAAATGCCTTGAATGCATGGGAGCATACAGCCTCCATCCTTCTCCTCTGCATTTCCAACGACTCTCATAGTGACTGCCCACTCACTTGCCTCTCAGTATAGACACTGCTCAGAGCTGGGAATTTTACAAGGCAGAAACATGCCTGGAAAGGGTGTTGCAATGCTCGAATGGGCAATGTGCTTGCCCTTTGGGGAGTGAGCCCTAATAGTTAAGTATTTTTTTAAAAAAATGGGAGGTGTTATCCTACATCACTTAGGTGAACTGTGAAATTATATTCAAAGGGTAGGATTGATCTCGCCTAACTTCACCTCCCTGAAAGTTAGGTGTCTAGTCTGAGCTAGTCCTTTAGGCTTCATCTATAATCCATGCAGTGAGAAGGGCATGTGTGGGGTGAGTCACACCAGTTTAAATTGGGTGTCTCAGGCAGTTGGAAGGAATTGCCCTCTGGAGATGCTTAGTACCTCTGAGCAGAGAGGGAACCTACATAACCGGCTTAGACAAGACACCTGAATCGTAAATGGCTAAACAGAAGAAATCAAGGCAGCACTCAAATCACAAGGGTTATATTGAAATAAGGGGGTGTGTGGGGAAGGTAAACTGTTCAATATGTAATACAGTGGCCTGCATATTGCAGTCACAGCTCCTCCATGTGAGAAGGATTAATCTATACAGATTAAAGTTACAATACTCTTTTGAGCCTGCCTGAAAAAAATGAGCAGGACGGAGAAAAAAGAGAGTGAAAATATGAATCCTTGGTCTTTAATCAGACTGTCAGACTAGTAAAAAGATATTATTTTCTTACCTTAAATTGCTGTTTCTTAGCTGGTTTCCCTCTCCTACCAGAAAACAGTATTGGGTCTCATATAATATCAAACTCTCTGAATCTGGAAGTGATCAGGAAAGGTGGTTTGTTTTTTTAAAGGAAAAATAAATCTCAGATTGTTTGCGTGAGACTGTGAATATTTATGTACTGTTCCCCCTTTTCCCTCATTGCGTATTTCACCAAGTTCATTTGCATGTGTTACAGGATAAATCTTATTGGAGGGCAGTGTAAGAAAGCAGTAAAAAGGAAAAGCATCAATCAGTGATCCAGGGTAGCAGCAAGAATCATTGTTCATTTTTGTACATGGATCATTGTTTGCTGAACTTGCCTGAGCTTGACAATTAAGAAACTTGCAGTTCTGCCGAGGTCAGTCTCAGGTGGTTTCAGATGATAGCTACAAAAGCCATTATGTCGCTGGGCGTCAATGACTTTGAAGCCTTGTTGTCACTGTGCTTTGGGTGGTATTCACTTATGAAGAAGGCCACGTATATTTTACTTTGGCTTGGAGAAAATACTTTGTGACTAAACGTTTATTTGACAAGAAATGCCATGGGTGGTGTGAGTAACCTCAATAATTGGCAAACGTGGTATGAATTTAGTGAATAATGACCTGTTTTGAAAAGTAAAAGTATTTTCTCTGAAACTTTTTGGAACAAAAGGTTATTCTCTTTTTAATTTGGAAATGACATAGTAGTTTTGAGGATTACCAGTATTTCAAAAGCGATGTGAAAATGACAGAATGTCTAAGGCAGGACTTACTTAACCAACCGTCGTAAAACATGGCACTTTTTTTGTTTTCATGTATGTTTGGAAATCTTATGTTACTTTGCTTTAATCTCGTTTAAAAAACTGAACTAGTTTTGCTTTCTTTTAATGTAAATCAAATAGTTTTTATATTCAATTTGGCCAAAGAATCAGTTGTTTTTGTTGCTTTTATTGTGCCCTCTCTGCTTTGCATCTCTTCCCATAATAACTATCAAGTAAAATCCTCATCCTGCAAATGGCCCCACTCAGACACATACAATAGGAGTCATCTCACCTAATTTTAGCTATTTTAAATTTAGGTAGCCAGTCTTCTTGTTCTCAAAGGAGAGAGAGAGAGAGGGAGAAAGAGAAAGAGAAAAAGAGGCTTCTCTGGTGGTAATTCAGCTTTTCCTAGGCTACTATTTTAGTATGGAATGATTTGCCTTCCAGTGGCTCCTTCAGGCCACAGAGACTGGCATTTATGTGCTTTGTCTGCTTTGCTATTTCTCTTCGTCCCAGCATTAAACAAGGAAGGAAATATTTGGAGTTCAAGGAAGGGGAAGAAGAGTCCTTGTCTGACCTCTACAAATGCTGTGGGTGTGGGCAGCCTGAATCAGTTTTACTTTTTCCAAACCATTTTTCTTTTACTACTTTCTAGTTACTTTCCATTTTGCTTCAGCCTTATTTGACCCACAGAAAACAGAGATGGAAACGACCGATGACGCTGGAAGTTTTATGGCCAGTACTATTTAGGAGGTCAGATTAACTGATTATAATAGTCCCTTTTGGCTTAAAAGCTGCTGGAGAAATCCTAACAGCAAAACTTCCATGGGCTTTGGTATGGCCAGAATTTCACCCTGAGTACCTAGTAATGAATCTTTGTCATCTGGCCCTCCCCTTGACTTGCAGGATTGCTCCATGCATTACATTTTCCAATGTTTTGTTCAGTTGTGGTATAAGTACTTCAAGACACAAGGATTTCTCTTTGTCCCCTGGAAATAGTTGCACAGGCTAATAGTTTAAGGAAGTTTTAGCTTGAAGAGTTGAGTAACAGAGCCAAGGACTGTTCTTGGTTGAACTGGAGCAAATATGGAATAGCTTGTTGACAATGTGGAGTTACTCCTCTTTTATGTCGGTGTAACTGAGAGCACAACTTTGCCAATTATTAACTTTTGTTACATTATTTGTATTTCTGTGCATGTCAGGATTTGTTAATCTCATTGTTCAACATCAAGTAACCTTTTGCTGAAAACAGAGCGTCATTGTGAATTAGGTATCATCAGCTAAATTGAACCTCACCCTGTGCATTTGACAGATGGTAATACATTCATTAAGTGTTCTGTGGTTGCTTTGAGGTTGGAAAGTGCTATTTTTCTGGCTTCCAACTCAGGATTCCTAAGTAAAGTTGTGTAAAAGCATAGTTTTTAAGGCAGAAGGAAAATCACAAAGAACTCTTGAGGGTTTTTGATTAATATTGTTTACTATTGGTGGAATGACAAGGCAGGGCTATGATTGCTATAAGCTGTCTTTGGCTGCGTAAGTAGCTCAGAGCGAAGTAGTGAAGGGTGAGAGAGATGGTTCCACCATTGATTTTTGTATATACACTGGTAGAAGTTCTTGGAATTTGAAGTTGTGTTAAATAAATCACTGTGGAGGCAACATGACATTAGTGCCTTCGTGCTTGATGATTTCCCAGTCTGGAAAGATGGCTTCCAGGGGTTCAGACATTGCAGCTGTTGCACAGTTAAACTGATGACAGGGCTCCTCTTGTGGAGCTGGTTACATTTGGGATCTCTAAGTTCATAATGAAAGTCTGCAGGGTGGGGAAGCAATTGGAGGTAGAAATTTCAAAAGCAGCACAGAGCCACATTCTCAGGCACAGTTCCACTTGGCATTGTAATATTGAATCCTCCACCCTGGTATTACCAAGACAATGCAAGGCTGAGATGAGAAACTTCAGGAAAAGTTCTCCACACAGCTGATTTAGGGGTCACCTAAAGCAAGTGTAGAGGAGAAAACTCCACTGACTACAGAGGAATCTCAGGGTGTTTAATTCAAACTGACTCATTTAATTTATTCCCTTCAGGGAAGATTAATCCCACCCATTGACTTGCAGTGAAGCCTCAGCTGTTATCAGCAAACCTATTTAGTTATTTAATGATGTTTCCATTGGTTAAGTTGTCAAGGGAATTAGCTGCTTAGCCACTTCAGAAATTCCTTGTGGGTAGTATGCTCACAAGTGGGGAATTAGTCACTTTTTACTTAGTCACATCTTTTAAAACGTCTTCAATTCAGTCTAGCACTGTGACTGGTATTCACAATACCTCTGCCCTGGTGTGTACCTGCTGTCCCCTATGTTCTCAGTGGAGGCAATGTATAGAGTCATCCAGATTTTCACAAAATAGCCAAGGTATGGGGGGATTAAATTAAATCTTTCTTTTGCTGAGTTTGCTCAGTAATATGAACCCAGACATCTCTTTCCTCAGCAAGAGTCCCAAAAGCTTCAGATCAGTAGGATATTCTGAGTAGGTTATTTCTTGGTTTATGTTCACATTTTTTCACCTTTCACATAATGCTTAAATATCAACCAGACAAGAGGGAAAATGTAGAAGAATGTAGCTGGGTTAATTATCACTGATACTATACAACTGTGGGCTGGCTTCAGGGGCGGTGGGATTGGTCGAGGTAGATAAGGTGCAGCTGTGGGTGGTTAACTGGTTGAGAGCCAATGGAGAGAGAGCAGCTGAGGCAGAGGAGGAGAGAGAGGAAGAAGTGAGAGAAGATGAGAGAGGAAGAAGCAAGAGAAGAGAGAGCATGCCCTGAGTGAGGAGGAGAGATGAGGAGAAGGCAGCAGAGGGACTGGCATGAAGAGTGTGCTGGTATGAGATGGTAAAAGACCTTGATGTAGCTTGATAGCTTGGAGAGTGCTGCGACAGGAAAACAAGTTTGTTTTTCTGACTTTTACCTGTGGTGTCAGCCTTCAGTCATGATTTACTGAATGTTGAGTCATTTATGGAAAGTGAAACAGGTCAACAGGAGAGCTGTACAAATTACCTGATACTCTGCTGCTGGGGTCTCATCTGGCAGATGTGGGCTGACATCATGTTGAAAAGGTGTTTGAAACTTAGTTGTCCACTTTCCAGAAAATGCTTTCCCTATACCACTGGTAAAATCCCAGTACTTCTCCCAAAATTTTTTGCAAGAAAGAAGAAAACTGACCTGCTTTTGATACTTCTGTCTTCTGGAGGGTCACTGTTCAATCCAAACATAAAGTGGGTTCTCCCACCCATGCCAGCACTAGACATTTGGCTGTCTCTGAGATGTGGTGCTTAGAAGCTTCTTTCTTCAATATTTTTGAGATTCTTTTGTGTATCCTCCTACTTTGGGTGGGGATTTCCCTGAGCACCTTCTCAAGGAACGTAAGACTTCAAATCATATAGATAAATCTGAATGTGTCAGGACACCTAGAAAGCAGGATTTGCAACATGGAGATTTGCATATGGATTTCAAAAAGTGACTTGAAAACTATCAACAGGCTTTAAAAGTCTGATCTTGTGCACCTCAGCTCCATTTGAAATGGCAATTGTAATATTTTAATGCTCTTAGTTTTCCAAAATTGTGCCACTGTTCAGCTGGAAGAAAGGCAGTTCTCCCTTGTTCACTACTCTTCTATTTTCATGGCTGTTCTGAGAAATTTACTAGTATCAGAAAAATTTTGATTGATTTGAGGGGGTCATTGGTTCCACAAGTAGTGGTCCAGTTCTTGGCTATCAGGATATAAAATGGTCCTGATGATTTCACTGTGAGATGTCAGGATCCTGTGGCTTCCAGCAGAGCCTGTGAATTAGGTCACAGATGTGTTGAACCCCGAACTTACAATTATTTCTGGCCTTAAGCTGCTGTATGCAAGCGCCAAGTATGAATTCAGATAGATGTTTTTCCCACTGTCACAAATAGGCTTCACTCCAGGCATTGTTTTTGAGACAGCCATGACGCACTTTGATATATCAGTAAGAGCAAAAAAATAATCCCAACTCTAATAAGTTCCAGAAAAGATACGTAAACCCATCTCACCTGCCGCTCCTGTCTTTGTACACACACGTAACTGACCCCATGGGCTAGCACAAAGCATCTGATGTACTAATGATACTGGAAGGATTGCACAGATGACTCGAGAACCAATGATCCTACTGGGTGAAGGGGGTACTAGAAAATGCTCAGTGTTAAGCCAGTACACTAAAATCTGGATGAGCAGAATTCAATTAAATTGCACTAATTGGATTCCATTGTCTCTAAATGAATGCACTGTAAGAGGACGTAGTCTGAGGCTGACCAAGAGAAGGAGAACTATCTATTCAACAGGTGTTACGGGTCAGACTAAAAAGAGATTGCTAAATCTTTTGAGCGTTGCCACATGGGGGTATATTACATGCTATGCAGTTATTACCCTTCAGTAGGAGTTGTGTGGCGGAGCACAGCTGCAGACAATTAAAGCCACCACTGCCAGCATCTGACAGCAGAATGTCAGTGTCAAAATTCAATTTGAATCGATTAAATAAGGGATGGCAACACTTTTGTTTTATGGATGGCAGCACTTCAGTCGCTTTAGATGTTCTGCTTTCAGAAATAAAATTCTTTCCCTCCCTCCTATGTCTGTTGGGGTGTTTTCAGTTGGATCGCCTTCATTTCTCCAGTCAATCAATTAAGCCAGGATTTGCCACTCTGTCTGAGAGTCAGCCACAAAAGAGCTGGTATGGTTCCCTGGTGCTTGGCCAAGAGGCTTCAGTGGGAGCAAGACACCGGGCAGCTTAATCTGACTTCCACCACTGGCACAAGGTTTAATGGGTGTTAGGGCAGGAGAGAAATCATGTTCTGTGGCGTTCAGCCCCTGCTCTCGCAGTGGCCCTGTGCAGGCCACCTTTCCCTCCCTGCTAAAAGCACAGGGGTGGTGACAGACAAAAGGGTGACAGCAGGGCCAGTGTGGCTACCTGCACCAGCAAGCTGCTCTATGCAGGGCAGTCGCTGCAGCCCTTTGAAACTTGCGTTGCGCTCCATAAATATATTTATCTCCACAGTCCTTGTAGTACTATGCCACCTGATTAACTTGACACACTGAGTAGCCTCCCCTACGTGAAGCAGCAGTAAGTTGCTCAGAGATATAAGATTTTACAGGATTAGGCCTTAAATGCTGACTCCAGGCCAGATCTGCAGCAGGTATAAATCACTGCAGGTAATTTTCACCAGCTGAAATTCTGGCCCTAAGCCCATGAGTCATGTTGTTATTTTTTCACATTGTAAATTCTTGCTGTTTCTTGTTTATATTGCTTTAGCACTTTGGGGCACTCGTTGGGGGCCAGGACCCCATCGTGCTTGTCACCCTTCAAACAGAGCGGCAAAGGACCCTTCTCACCCTTTGCAGTTTCAATAGCATGCAAACCTACAGTCATTCAGCTTTCCAGAAGTGCATCATTGCAAGCAAGTTTTTCTATTATCCTGCCTGTAAAGCATAAGAACACAAATTCTGTGCCTAGGTTGATATTTTAAAAGTAAAAAAAAAAATTGCACCCTGCTGTATATTATGTCTAAGTGGCATTTAAAGGCTGGAATTTGTTGTAGCCAGCAGCAGTGTGGGGCATGGGCTTTAGCAACTGGAGAGGTTCTAAGTCTCCTTTCCATTGTGACACCCTGTTTGAGACATACCAAAAAGAGAATTTGCACCTAACTTGAACCTGAAGTGTGTGGGATCTTAGCAGTGGCTGAATATCTCATTTCTTTTGTGTAGCATTGTATTTTATTGTTGTTATATTACCTTCATTTCAATTGTAGTGTGTCTTCCAGCTCTGTAGAGCTCTGGTTAGCATCTTTGGAATTACTGCTATTGCCTTTAATTACTCTGGAAGGGGTTTAAAAGCAGTAAAACTTCAACTTCTTATAACTGAAGTAATGCTGGAAAATTCTGCTTCATTACAGTCCTACCTAGCTGCTTACAAAATTAAAGTAGTGGCGTACTGGGCTCTAGTTTACTGGGTGATGGCCTCAACAGACCAGAAGAATATCCTAGGGCATATGTGTTTTATTGGTGTATCATACTGACAAGCTGTTCTTTCCTTCCATGATCTCTTTCACTGCTTTTTTGTTGTTGTTGTTGTTTGTTTGTTATTTTGGGTGTGGAGGGGGCTTTTGTGGTTTTATTTTGATTTTGGGGGGTTTTTTGTTTGTTTGGGGTTTTTTGTTTGGTTGGTTGGTTTTTGGGTTTTGGGTTGTTTGTTTTTTTTTTTTTTTGTGTGTGTGTGTGCTAGTCAGAAGAGATGGCACAACAGTTTCCTGTGCCCCTTTTTTCTGTTGCAGGATGAACTTTACCCTCTGGCAGACCTTGCTGGTCATCAGGTTGTGTAGGCATTGGAGCACAATGTAACAACAAATAAATGGTTGTTGGTTTTCTTCTAGGTACTACCATAGCCATTGCCAATGAGTGTTTCTAAATAATTTTTACTCTGCCCTAATCACTTATTAATTGCTTTTTGGCAAAGCCCTTGAAAGAGGCTTGGTGAAGGCTCTGAAGAAGCTGGATGACTATCTGAGAACCCCTCTGCCAGAGGAGATTGATGCAGACAGCACCGAAGAGGAGAAAGTGTCTAAACGCAAGTTTCTGGATGGAGATGACCTGACTCTTGCTGACTGTAACCTTCTGCCGAAACTCCATGTTGTCAAGGTAAAAGATACCATGAGATGGTCTAGGAATCCTTATCTGACAATGAGGTGCCCTCTTCCAACAGCCAAATCCTAAAGCCGATGTGTGTTTCAGCAGAGAGATATTAAGTCCTAGAAGAGCGGTTTGAAACACACTTTTGCTCCTCAGTATTTCCTATAGGTTAACTGAAGCATCTTTGTATTTAGTACACGGGGAAACTGTCCCATCACGAATTACTAACAAAGACGATATTAAGATCTAGTTATCTTGTCTTTATTTTTACCCTGCCACAAGTAACAGCAGGCGTTCCTATTAATTAGTTCCCATTATTCTTAAGAGAGATGTCAAAACTTTAGTCAGTTCCCACCCATTTGTAACTTAAGAGAAGCAGTCCATCTTTTTTGGGGATATTTGTTGCAGCTGGTATTTCACACAGAGAAGCTACAAATCAACGTCACTGCCAAGGTCCAGGATTTAAGATGTACAGTGGTCGCTGGTATAGTGCAAATGGTGTACATCATCTTGACTTCTAAATGCTGCATTTATTTAATTTATCAGATGACATGTTTCTTTAGAATAAAGCAAGTACCTGGCAGACCTTGGCAAGCAAGAAAGCTAGGAATTAATGCCAAGTCATGCATCTAATTTGGCTCCATGAGACAAAACATAAACTGAGCCTGGGAGCTGACTGCACACATGCAAAAAAGAAAAAAAAAAAAAAAGTTTTTTTAAAAAGTTTATAAGTCACAAGGTAAGAAATGTGATAATATCCTCACAGGTTTAGCTCTTTCTCTGGCTCATCTTTTGTATGACATTGCAGTCAGACAATGCAAAATGAATGTCTAGCCCCTTACTGGTTCCTGTCTCCTTGGGATGAAATGAAAGATGTCAAAAGAGAATTAAAATCTTTCTGAGACAAGTATAGCCATAGGATATTGCATGAAAAGGATTTTACAGATGGAAGAAATGGGTAAATTATTTTTTCATTTGATGGAAGATGTGTGCTGGAAATTGTGAAAATCTTGACTTAAGTGCCCAGCAGGTTTTATCTTCCACATGTGTGTGTGAAGCATCACTGAAGGCAAGAACGCTTAATTAAATGCAGTTTAGGACAGGATTTGGACTTGCATATACCAAGTGGATCCTGGTAATAAAAACAAATCACATTCATTTCTGAGAACATGACTGTCCTAAGAAATCTGAGATGGAAAACAGCTCTACCATGTGCTTTAAAAA
>JAVJGJ010000059.1:77204728-77222607 GCA_035590215.1 Microhierax caerulescens | reverse complement strand
GGGAATTCTGTGGCACCTATGTATGTAATTTATGCCCAGGAACAATTTTATACTGTCAGAAAAATTAGAGATTGGAAGCACTCATTAAGTCAGCTAATCCATCCCTTCCTATCAGCTAGTTCATTCTGTCACCACGGGATTATTATATATGGTATATTCTTACAGGAAAACTGAAATATCCCAATCCAGCAAGCTACTTAACCAACCAACTAGCTTTAAGCACAGATTAGTCCCACTGACTTCAATGGGACTGTACAGGTGCTTAAAATTAAGTATGCACTTAACTATTTTCCTGAATAAGGGCCTGAGTGTTTTTAGAAATCGAAAATTTCCCTTGATGGACAATTTCCTAGTCTTAACAGGTTTTGAAATAACCATTTTCTCCCCCAGTTTATCCTAATACTCCTGTTCCTAACGTCTGCTAAATCATCTTGGTTTCTCAGTCATGGTATCCATACCACTCTGAATTTTTCATGGACAGATACAGCCTTCCAACAGCTGTAGGTGGTTACATCCTCTGATACCATTGGCCAGGCAAAATACATTACATATATTAAAAATAGAAATACACTATATATAAAATGTAATACAATGTTAAAAAGGAATATGAAAATATGTTACATGTAATCGTGACTAATGGCTTTCTCTTAAATCTGTCTTCCTTTTTATGTTTCAGCTGATCAGCTCTTTCTTGTGTGGTGTCTCAGTGTTAAGTGATGTACTTAAGACTGGTAAAAAACACCAAAAACCAATACGATAAAATTAATGAACTTCAGGTACCATAAAAGTCATAATCTGGTGACAGCAGCCAGGTCATTGATTTAGAGCGTCCTTACAAGACAGGGGTCAACCAACAGTCGTTTTTCAGGCTTTTCTATTTTAAGTCCCCGAGTCTCCAAACATTTATTTCCTTTGCTATTAATTATATGACAAGAAATTGTAAGAAGCTCTCTAAAATGGAATCGGGAGATATATCACTAGCAAGGTGCTTTCTTTCTCTCTTATCTTTGGTTTAGATTGTTGCAAAGAAATACCGTAACTTTGAGTTCCCGACAGAGATGACGGGGCTGTGGCGGTACCTGAAGAATGCGTATGCCAGGGATGAGTTCATCAACACCTGTGCGGCAGATAAAGAAATTGAGCAAGCCTACGCAGACGTGGCCAAGCGGCTCAGCAAGTCCTAACTGACCTCAGCGATGGCTCAGTATCCCCTTTTATAGACTCTTCTCCTTGTTGCCTTAAGATATACTTTATCATTATGATATCTGGTCGGCATCCCTATGATTTCACCTGTTCAAGTGTATTGGTCAGGGACACACTTGCTTCTCCCTGGAGAACAGAGAAGGCAGCTCTAGTGGGGTGTGTGTGTATGTAGACCCTTTGAAATCTGAACCTAAAATCTGTCTCAACTAGTATTATTTGCAATCAGTATTGGAAATTAATCCACTTTGCTAGTTTCTTGTTTCATGTTGGGGGTGTATCACCACCTGCATTCTTTGGAGTTTTAAAAATAGGATACTCGCTGAAATTTTAAGTAAGAGAGTTAGGAACACATAGAACTTGTTCTTCTGTAGGTTATTTCAAGGATGCTTTTCCCCCCAGTGCTGTTGATAATCCTGAGGCAGGAGCAAAATAGGAGGAGGGGGGGAAGGAGTTTGACCCTAAAGGAGAAATGCTCTTAGCGGTTGTATTTTAAAAAAACTCTCTAAATGCACATTCTGTCTTAGCAGGCCTGAGAATTTATAGGGTATTTATTTTTAACTTGGCGCAAGAGGGGGAAGCCTGAGCGAATATGTCAGACTTGCAGATGCTACTTTGCATAAAATTTGCATGATGTTGTTGAATCCGAATGTCTAAAGCAAAAGAGAGTGAATGAGCAATTGAGCAGGCAGCCCTTGGAAGAGTGGGGCTCGTGCCAAAATGTCCAGTGGATCTGCTGTTTGGTAGAGACACACAAGACACAGCAATAACGGGGGCAGCATATTGACTGCAGCGACTATAGAGAGAATTGGCACAGCTAACCAAACCGCGTAGGATACTGTCTTGACTGTATGGTTGCCAGTTCCTTTATAATTGCTATCTTGGGAAACTTGGATAGGCAGGACCAAGCTGTCATTGCACACGAATTTCAGGCAGGGGAAGTGCTTTCTTCGCGTTGGGCTCCAGATGGGTCACTTTCAAGAACTCACCACCTCACCCCAGGAGAAGTTTGTTCTGAAAGCCTCAAAAAGGGCAGGCTAAAACAGAGAGCTGCACATTTCCAGCCAGAAATTCAGCAAGTATGCTAAAAGAAATGGATGCACGATGCCTTAGTCCCTCTCATCTGGGGTTTACCAGTCCAGATTACACAATTCTGAATTAGGATTGTTTTCTAAAACTGATTATTTTGTTCTATCATCTGTGGCGTCTTCCTGACACAATCTCCTTTATACTAGTGATTATTTGCACATTAGTTTAGCAAATTCAGAATGCCATTTCTTTTGCATGAAACATGATTCTCAGTTTTTTTGGGGGAATTTATCGTTGTTTTCAAAGATAAAGCTGAGCTGTAACCCGATGTGGTTTCCCTTCTGATCAGAGCTGCTAGAGCTGCACTGATTTGAGAGGAACCCCAAGCTGGTGAGCTGTGACCAAGGAGAACCTTGCAGGAGGCTTTTTTGCAGCCAGAGAGCTGGAGGACTGGAGACAGCATTGAAAGCCAGCCTCTGCCGTGTGATGCTGATGACAGTCTGAAGCCATCCTGTTGCTTTGGTGGGATTATTCTACTTTTCACACTAACCCAGCTGGGAGCAGAATGTTGCTCATTGACTGTGTAGATAGTTTGTGGTTGACTATTGTTTTGCATGCAATGGTCAATTTGTTCTGAACTTTCAAAATCTTGGAAGAGAATCCATGAACTCCCAAGTCTTCTCCTAGAATGGGCTATTTTAACAATGGCTAGACTGGAGGGCAAAGGCTTGCACTCTTTAAAATATTGCTGAGAAATCAACTGGCTCAGAGAACACTAATAGCAGCCAGAAAAATCTAATGAGATTAGAAGTGTCTGCACAAGCACATGTGGCTTGTTAAAAGCATTTCTTCATGAGATTGGAATTATTTGTGATTTTTTTTTTTAAATTATGGGAAATATTTATTTATTTATTTTAATTTACTTGGTCCTTTTAGTCTTTCTTTCTGGTTTTGTATTCACTCAGCACACCGGTCAAGATGGCTTTGTCTTCTTAGAGAAGTGTTACTAGCAATACTCTGTAAATTACTTTCTAGTGAAAAGTCTTCTTTCTGATAATAGTCACTGGGATTTTTTTTCAGTATGAGTTAGCTAGGTGTATGACAATCAACAGAATCAGCATTTTTCTCAGTTGTCTTTTTCCAGGTTTGTAGTTCAGTAAGTGGCTTTTGCTTAATCACAGTTGCAGTGAATCTTTGAATAAAGATGCAGAGGCAGATTCAGAATTGTGCTCTGTGCTTATTGTATTTAACTCCTTAAAGAAGATTGTCCCAGCCTCCAGCAGCTCTCAGGCAGGGTAAGTGAACCAGCTCAGGATCTGACCTGATTTCCATCTCTGAATCTTCACCAGTTTGCTGAATCCTGTGGTTCTGAAATGTTTTAATACGGCTTTCTTTAGTTTTGCTAGTAAAGGGCCAAATAACAATCAATTAATCTCTGTGATGTCAAATCCCATCTCTTTTTTATAAAAAAAATGTTTAAAAATGGTTAGGCTGATACAAAAGAAAAAAAAAAAAAGAGCTGTTAGCTCAATGAGCTTTTTCTAAGATGATTTGCATGTTCTTAAAATCTTTTTAGGGTTTCATTATAAAATCTGAAAGACCCTAAGCTACCCTTTTAATTAATAAAACAATTTTGTAAATATCTTCATTATTCTAGCAATACCACCCAAAAAAATCTTGATAAAATGTATTTATGGATGTGAGAAAGAGTATGAGGAAAATGAAACAGCTTTCAGCTACCATGCCTGTTCTGTCTGAATTCAAGTCTCACTCTGCATCCTAACTTTGCATTTTTACTCATAACTCTATTATAAGCTCATCCAAGATCCAAGATTATGGACAGGTTCAGGCATTCCCTGACCTTTGTTTGGGTTTGAAATCCAAGCTCATGTTTTCAGATCTGTAACTTTCGCTCACCTTTGTGCTTTTTGGCTTTAGCCATAGTCAGAAGCAGGAAATACTGGAAATCCTACATAGAAAAGTGTTTTGCTGAGATTTTGAGCTCAGTTCTCAAGACTCGGGATCCATCACCAGTGAGATTTTAAAGGGCTCCAGACTCCTTTAAGGCAGGGTATTTTTGGTGACCTTCCATTGTATCTAGAATTATAAGTAATAAATATTAATCATACAGGATTGTATATCTACATTGGCAAGGCAGCATTTCTGAAAAGAATCTAAGTGACAAGACAGACATTGCAGATTTACAATAACTTTGTTCATAAATTTTTTGCAAGATGTAAAGAAAGACATAGTGCAGAGGGGGAAGAAGCCAACAATGTGGATTTAATCATCTACATTTCAGAAATGCAGACCAAATGTCTGTAAAGATGTCCATTTCATCCAAACATTTCTTAGATATTTATTTCAAAGCCCCCTGTTCAGTCAGTCCAACACTCCATTCATATTGGAAGTAATATTGATTTTTCTTCTATTAGCAGTGGTACGGGAGTGCTAGAGGATCCCACATACTAGTAACTCTTATTCTCTGTTAGACTATTTGAATTGCCAAGGTCATCTTGCTGTACAGGTAAGACTAAGGAAGTATTTGTTTCAAGACTGTTTAAATGAGGACTTCTGACAAATATATTTTTCCAGTAGAAAGAATCAAATAATGCTATTGCTTTGTCAGGTCTAGCGTGGAATATAGAGCTACAGGTTACTCCTGTGTTTCCATCAGCTGAGAAACCACTGCCAGTGAGGAATGACAGTCTATATCACAAAGAAACTAGACATGTTTCTCTCCTACAAGAAAGTTCAGCTGAATTGCATGTAGCATTTATTCTGAATATGAATTTATTTTATTTTAACCCATAGCCACCTTTCCTGCTCTCTCATCCCTGCTCAGATTCAACTCCCAAGCTGGCCATAACCGTGCTGCCTTTTCCTCAGGGCTAAGTCGCAGGGTGCTCATGGATGGACACACGGGGAACTGTGTGTTAGCATAACCCATCTGTCTTGTGGGATGAAGCCCCCTCTCTGCATTGACTGAGTTTGGCTAATTAACTGAGTTTAAAGTATTGCAAAAATGTAGGCAGTGGAAATCTCCCTTATGTAAAGCCCCAGAAGCACGTGGAAGCATTCACTTTTCAAAATGAATCGGTGTTTTAAAGAAAAAAAGCAGCCCAGAGTCTTGTGTCCTCCTTCATGTGTATTCTTTTAAACATCAGGAAGTTTTCATTTGTTTATTATTCTGCTAGATATTCCCATTATTCTTGAATTGCTTTTGATATTAAGAAATATTTTTCCAGGAAGATTTTGCCTTTCTGCTGGATCTTTCATCTCTTCATTAATTTTGATGTCTGCAATGCCCCAGTAATTCCAGAGGAGGCAGGAAAGCTGTGAGGCTTATACTTGTTGAGAAGTTGATGGAGGTAATGATTTTTTTGAGAAAACAGTATTAAAAACATTTTTTAAAAATGTGTCTTTTCATCTGGGAGACTTTGACCAAGAGTGATAGACTGTTTAGTCTGGACTGTGATTTTCAGCACAGAACTGAACAAGCCACCATGTTTAAGGCAGCTTTGCCTAGGAATTTCCCCCGGATTCATAGAGATGTTCCTAATGGATGACGAAATTTCCAATTCCCTTGATCAGCAGGGATCTGCCGGTTTATATTGGCACTGAACTGTGTCAGCCCGCTGACTCAGTGCTGGGCAGTGGAGAGGGGTCCTGCTCCCTTTTCTCTCCTTCTGGCTCGTGGGCAGGGACAGCAGAAAGCATTGATCTGTTTTATTTCCTTGCCCCACACCCCAGGCAACTCTCCAGCCATAGGGAAGCACAGAAACCCCATCCAGTGCTGGTTTTCAAAGCTTGATCAGTCCATGTTTTAACGTGTGACATGAAGGTCTGAAGAGCCCCATGTAACCCCTCAGGCACTCCCCGTGCAGCGTGATGGGAGTCAGCAGTGTCTCAGAGACCGCAGCAGTCACATTCCCCACTTGCCCCAGATCATTCCCCTTTCACCGTTCATTGGAGAGATGCTAAAGCTGAAAATGCTCCAGAGGATGCACTTGAATGGGGTGTATTTTATGTTCATCAGCTAACCAGCTCCCAGTGATGACGTTGTTACCCCACAGCAGGTCGTGCCTCTGCTGCAAATGGACGAGCCATCACCCGTTGGGGTGGCAGTGCTTGGGTGGGAAATGCTGAAGCTGCCCAGCCAGCGATGGTGCAACCATGATGAAAGGTCCCGGTGCCAAATTTTCTCCAGCCTGGCTCTCTAGCTGAAGTGTGTTAGCAGCTCAGCTGGGGCCATGATCCAGCGCTAATGAGCATTTCTAGCTTGCGGCACGTGAATAGAGACTACTCATGTGTTTAATGTTAAACATGTGCTTGCCTGCTTGCCTGGAGAGGGGCCTAAAAGTCATGACAGAAAAACCTATATTAATGAAGAGCATTAGTATTCTCTTTCCTTTGAAATCTGGTGGCAGAATTCCCAGTGGGGGAATTCCCACTAGGAATTCCCAGTAGAGCCCAAGGCTACATGAGCATGAAGACGTTTCAAGTGTGAAGATGTCCTTAGAGAACCGAAAACACTCAAGGAGAAAAGAGAGCATTAGTGTTGTGTAGGGTCTTCTTGCAGAAGAAGGACACCAGCCACGTGGTAACCGGAGGGACACCACCAGTGCGGTCAGGCTTCATTCCGGTTTATCACGGGGAGGTTCAGAGTGGAGCTGGGACCCGGCCACGCTGGCAGTGTAATGCCAAGGCATGTTCTGCTGTATCTCCAGCTGCACTCCCTGTGGTGGTATCCCACAGTATAACGATGCCTCCATTGTGTCTGCCTTGCTTTTATTATGAAGTGGCTTGTCTAAAGAAAACCAAGAAGGGTGGGGGAATTTTTATTTTTATTTCTTTTATATATAGATGGACTAAAAACAATCCAAATATGCTTTAATGGTTCTCAACATGATACTGTCAATTCTCACCACAGGGTGGAATTTGTTGGTGGAAATTAAATTAAATTAAATTAAACCAGAAAGGCTTGGATATTGCTAATGGGTTCTACTGGGAGCCCTAAAACCAGTTTGCAGTGTAGAACCGTAACAGGAGTGAACATCCTTTAATTCCCAGAATCACTTGGGTTTCACAGGGTCATTTCAGCCTATTCTGCTACACTGCTGAGAAGTTGCTCTTTCCCTGTCTCCCTAGGTCTATAAACTCTGAAGAATTTGGGAAATGGCTATGGGCACCACATTAATCTTTTTTTTTCCCCACTTCCCCCCCCCCCCATTAAATAAACTACTTTAGTTTGGAAGTAAGCAATAAGTAAATAGAATTTGTAAACAGCAGATTTCTCTACTTTTTCATTAAGGAAGTTGTTAAGAGCTTTCAGGAAATGAGAGGTTATCCTCAGCTTTGGGAATAAACTGTAGTATAAAATATATATAGAAGTGTGATTCTGATTAAATAATTTAAGCAGATTACAGTTTGTTTTAAGGAGCACGCTTAGGACTAAATGAATAGAATACTCCAGATATTGTGATAGGGACTTAGGATTCGGTTCTAATTTCTGTTGATTTCTTTTTTTTTAATTACTTATTGTACAATTTTGAAACTATATGCACATTCACTTGGTTTAACTGCATTATTTAATTGAATAATGCTGTGAAGTGTGTTGGGATGGAAGGTGGCACAAAGAGGAGAACTTACACTCTTGAAACAGCACTATTATTTCTGTGTGTTTGATTTTGTTCCCACTGAAATAAACAGAAACCACACCATTTAGCTGTGTAGAAGCAGGATCGCAGCTTCACGGATCCAGATAGTCTGGCAGTCTCTTTGAAGGACAGGGTAATTTGCTGTTTAGCAATCTGAGTCTTGCAGTGGGCACAGCGCATTTCGGAAGGCATCCAGGACCATCCTTGGGCAAACGGATAGCATTGCTTGCAAAGGACCGCAGTAAATCCCCTGCTGTTATAAAATGAGATTAAGCCATCATGAGATGTGGACTGGCTAACCCTGAACCAGACACATTTGCCTGCAGCGCAGCCGCTAAATTGGTCTGACATCAGGAACCGCAGCGTAAGAGCTTGGCCTCAGAAGGAAGTCAAGGCAGCATCTTTGTCACTACTCATTTTCTATTTATAATGACACAGATCTATTTTATAATCATGGGGAGGCACAACAGGACTGTGCTTTGTTCTGCCTAAATCGCATTTCTCGTGTGGGTGCGTTTAAACACAGCCTTTGGCCCCTTGCCGCACACCACACACACCCAAGGAGGGCAATTCTGGCACAACAATGCACACCCTGTCGTGCTTGAATGCTCAAAGACTCCTGTGCTGAAGCAATAAACTCCTGCTAAATGGCTTTAAAACGTTCCCTTAAGTGTGCTGAGCTGCCACGCTGCCTCACGTCTCGTTTCCAATGCCATTTCGTGTCTAAGCCTCGTGTTTCAAATCAGCCAGGAGTGTATTGTGTTGTTTAGTGCTGGAAGTTACTGGGCATTATTAACCATAAGAAACTGGGGTGAAAAACCCCAAGCCCCAACCCAACCCTCTTTCCTAGTGCAAAACGGACTGTTTGTGCACGTGACTGCATTTTCAGAAGCTGTGACTAAATTCCTAATAGCTGCTTGCTTTGGTTTCTGGAGAATGGGTCCTCATCTGTGCAAATCCTCAGAGATAGGACGGTAAACGCCCCTTCCCACCCACCCTGCACCCCCCTTTTTTCTTTCTTTTTTTTCTTTTAATTGAAGGGTCCTCCTCTGTATTGCCTAGAAATTTGTGATCTAGTGATCAATAGATTTATTTTTGTTGTCTGACTGTTTTCAATTCTAAAGCCTGAAGATCAAAGCCAAGTTGCACAGTGAGATTTAGGGGTGAACGTGAGTGGCTGTTTTTTTTTCTCAAACCCCACTAATTTTAAAATCCTGACTCATTTGGGGCACAGTCCTGGTTACTTTGAGGGGGGGTCTGAGGCTGAAAGAGAGGAAGGGGAGCCCACTGTACACGCTACTGTCCTTCCACTGAGAGAAGATAGCAAGAACAAGGTATATGGACAAGTTTCCCATCTTCAGTGTGAAAACAACCCGTACAGAGGCCTGAGTGGCCCTAAGCTGATCCACGGCCACTTAAACTTAAATGACATTAAAAAGCAAAATCTGGACATAATGATCAGGCACGGTACCTCTTCAGGCCATTGTACCAGCAAAAAATATCTAATTTGAAACGACACTCAAATTTTTAAGTACTGACCCAGACCCAAGTGAAGGCCTGGATTTTCTCCTTCAAAATGTCATTGCAGAAATACCTAATGACTGTTTGGATTGGTAAGAGCAAAATCAGGAACTCAAGGAGAAAGCAGGAATGACCTTTAAACTCAGACCCGGTAAGCTTCCAAGAAAAGTCACTTATTTGTCAACAAGTGGTTGACCATGAAAAATAACTGTGTATCTAGGGGGTCTCAATCAGATAGGAAAGCAAGACAGGATAAATCCCTTCGCATACTTGTGAATTTCAGTTGAATCCGCTGTTAATGGGCAATTTTAGATTAGATTGTAACCTTTTGGGGTAGGAACTATATAATTTCTCCTCCTATGTGCAGCTCCTAACACAACAGAAGCCTGATGGGAGCATTTGTGTGCTGCTCTAGCCCTCGTAACGTGTAATAATAGGAATAATATAATTAAAATGTCGTTGCAGTTCACCTTTAATATTATGATTGTGTGGCTGTACTCTGTCAACTGAGAATAAAATGAATATCCTTTTTGTATAATAGGTAGTATATTTTATTATTGAAGAAACAGTTAAGTTTAATTTTTAAAAGCAAAAAAGTATTTGCTTATTGTTTAATTTTAAGCTTCTGGGTAAATAAGCAAACATTTCTTTTGTATCCTTCAAATAAGTATTTGTTAAATGAAGAAATCCAACTTTCTGAATTGTAGCTGGTTATAATCTTATATTCCAAGAGTGATTAACACCTGGTAATTTGAATAAAAGTGGTTTATTTTCTCATTAGGTTATTCCTGAAGTTTTGTTTAATTTGTTAATTGTTTTTTGTAAACAGGCAACGTTCCCTTGGCTGCAGGAAAAAAACATGTGCTCACAGCTTGAATACAGCTATACTCTTCACTGGATCTAAAAATTGATTTAATAGAAGTAAAGGGAAAGGCAGCAAGGACAAGTAAGCTACATCTGTGTCAGAAGAAGAAACATGGCCAGGGTATAACTCATGCATCATCCCCCAGATGCTGGTGCCATGTAAGTGGTACAGCTGGTGGTACCGTGTTGGCCTGGACCAGAGAGCACTCACCAGGGCAGTGTCCAAGCACAGCACACGGAATACGAGAACTTGTGGCCTTATAATGATGGTCTAAACAATGATGGATGGGGTGAATGGGGAACGGTTATCCAATATTTCTCATATCACAAGTTATGTATTCCGAATGAAACAATTAAAAAGCAAGTTTAAGGCAAACAGAAGTGCCTTTTTACACAGTGTATCATTAAACGTCGGAGCCCTTTATGAAAGGATGCTGTGCAGATCAAAATGAATATGGGTTTCAAATACGGATATGATAACCTCATGAAGAGCTGATCTGTTAATGTTGTTAAACATGAAAGTTTGGGTGCAGTTCTCAGGTCAAGAGGGACTCTCTTCCAGGGAGATGTAGGTTTCCACTCGCCTTATTTCTTATACTGGTTCTGCTGCAAGAGGGTAGACACAGCTGAGGTAGGGCTGGGTGGCACAAGCCACATCTCTTTTGATGTGATGTATCATATAAAAATGAGAATTTGTTTCAAAATTTTCAAACCTAAGCTGGTAAGTGTCAACCTGATGTTCCTGCTTTAACTACTGCCAAAATAGCTATTCAGTCCTCCAGAACTGTAGAACTCCAGGGCCACGGCTGCTTGCTTTTGTGCTAAGCTCTCCATGTACAAGCACCCAGGTGCACCTTCACAGCAGATGTGGTCTTTCCCTTTTTCTCTCATTGCGGCAGCATGGAGAAAAATGAGGGTATCTGCAAAATCCACTGTCAGGCACATCAAACAATGAGTAAGTAAGGGAATGCAATCCCTTTCTCACCTGGTTTGCAACCAGTCCTGAATGGAAGCACAGCTTGGTTGTTTGGTCACTCAGCTGCGTGTGGGCTGACCACAGCCAGCGCTGCTGGGGCTGATTGGTGCCGCTGCCATGCATTTTCTCGTGGAACCCCACACCCTGCACAGCTCCATCGTGTCACTGCGTTGCCAGAACCACACGCATGAGACTGTGCCATCCATCCCCGTCACCACCTCTGAGAGTGGCTGGTACTGAAGCCTTCAAAGGGTGGTGCTGGGAGCCCCATCCCTTGGGGTTTAACATACTGACCACACACACAAAATGTTCCACACTGGTGGTGTTTTTTCAGTGTTTATTGCATTAAAAAGTTACCTATAGCTCTGGCTCCTCTCATTGTACAAACAAATCTGACGCTGGTCTCAGGCTCTCCAGGCACTGGTCTGGGTGATATTTTATGGCAGTGAGTGCATCATATGCGTTAGACACTGTGTAAAAAAAGAGGTTTCTGTGCATGAGCAATTGTGATTGCACATGTGAATGATGAAAAATAGGGTGAGAAACAACCTGGATCATCCGTCATTTTTCCTGTCTTTATTTTATCATTACTTATGCATCTGCTCTGAACAAGCCAAAGCTTTCCCCTTTCCATAGCCATGTCTCTATGCTGCTGGTCTTTTTTTTTGGTCATTTGGTCTCTGAAGGATTGCTTCTACCCAGCTAATCGCTCTATCTGATGGGGATTTGTACTGCTGTCTCTCCCTGCATGCCATGTGAAAAATAGAGTCCTTAGCGGGCTCCACAGAGCTGCTGGCACCTCGTCCTTCAGGGATGGGGTGGGAGGAAGCTTTGTGAAGGAGGATTTAGTTTGGTTTTTCTTTTCTTATCTCAATACCTGCTGTAACACTCTACACGTCCTGCAAGACACGCTGCAATCAGCCCAGTCTGCGCCAGGCAAGAGTTTAGACATTTCAGGTGTCATCCATCCTTCATATCCCGTGCACGTCTCTCCTTTCAAGAGCCCAGCAGATGCCTTTAATTGCCAGCCACTGCTCTTGGCTTTCCAAGAAGTAGCAGGGGAACTATGGAGTCCCTCTGGCGAAGGATGAAACGAAGGGGCCCAGCAGTGTTATGACATTTTCTTGCACTGAATTGGCTTTGGGAAGAATGGGCTCTTTCCTCCCCTTAGATAAGCACAGAAATCTTAAGCAGATGCTTGCAAAACATCAAACAAATATAGACTTAAAATAAATAAATATAGGCTATACCCACATGCCCCATAATCTGGCCAATATTCAGCCACCGCTAACATTATCTAGCTTTCCTCTGGTGAGGCCTGGAGGAAAAGGAAAAACCCGCGGTTTAGCCGCTCCGCAGCAGGACTGCAACTGGCTCCTCCAGCACCATCATCCCAGGGCTGAAGGTGGCCGTGATGGTGGCTGGTGGCCAGTCTCCCATCCACCCCCATTGTTCAGCATCTAGAGGGAAACACAGCCCTTCTTTCTCCTGTGTTGTGTGTACACTCCAGGGGCTTTAATATGTTTAAGTTTTTCCTTAAATCAGCATTGCGGAATGCGAAGGGGAATTTCATGCCATAGGGAAGAAGGTGCAGCAGTCTAGAAAGCCTAAATTGCCAAAAACAGAAAGAAAGGGTGTTTTCTTTAGTGCTTAAGTAACTCTTATACTCCTGATTTCTAGGGCAGAGATAATAGGGGGGATTTCTTCTAGTTCCTGTGCATTGAAAGCCACAGGTTTTGGGAAAAGCTGGATGGAAGTATATTTGTTGAAAAGTGTGAGAAAAAACTTATTGCAAGAAGTCCCCCTTCCCCCAATCCTTTGTTAAAACAACATTAAAGGACATTATCAGTGCCAAGGGAAGGGCTTTTAAGAACCTGCTGGAGTTCAGGTCACCCACGTGATCCTTGTTCCTTGTGCAGAGGGGTTGTGGTACCAGCTTTTATCAGCTCATGTACCATCCTGCACAGGTCCTGCCCCATTTGGTGCCCTGAACAGGTGATGCTATTTCTTTTCTCAGCAATGCGTGGTGCTGGGCCTTCTTTATTCCTCATTACTCAGCCTGCTAGGAATCTCTTTAAAAGCCATGGTATCATGCGCTTTCTACAGCAGTGGTGTTTGTAACTGCCTCACAAACATGCATTAGACTACCTCATGTATCCCTAAGGGGGACAGGGTGATGTTTCACAGCCTGGGAACCAAGGCTGAGAACTTCAGGTGTGAGCTTTCTGTTCCCTTGGGATGCTCGGTTTCACCTATATAAGGCATGATTTTTCACAGTTATTATATATATATATATAATCTCTCTGCACAGTGATTTTGGGGTACCGCTGTACCAATAAACTCCATGTGCTGGGAACACTTCCAGTCTCTGGGACAAACTGGCACAAAATGGTTCCTGTCCATACTGGCTTTACCTTCCCCAACTGCATGGATGCCTGCAAGTTGCTTATTAGAAACAGGCCCTGGACAAGCGAACTTCCAAATGATGCTGGGGACAGATTAGTTTGGGAGGGCACTAGGTGGCCTGAGCCAAGGGGGATCTCACAGCCTAGACACACATGCATATGTGTATATGTATATATATATAATGTATATGGTGTGTGTATCTACGTGTATAGACACCAAGTAGTAAAGGCAGCCACTTGGGTTGCGATCCCACTGCTTTCAGGTGCGGTTGGGAGTGCTCAGAGCTCCTGCACCTCAGCTTTTGCTTCAAGTCCCAGTGCCACCATAATGCTTGTGTATAAGAAGCAACAAATTTGCATCACATGAGCAGCATTTGGTTTTTCCTAAGTTTAGGGTGTCGGAGTTTGCAAGTACAGCAATGTTTTAGTGTAGTTTTACTTTGTGTAACATTTTGTGCACGTGTGCATATGCATGCATACACACGTAGGTGCATCGATTTATACATGTGTATGTCTACACGTATTGGTGGCAACCTTCTCTCCGAGCAGCATGTTAATTCTGGGTATCTGTAACGATCACAGAAAATTGGTGCAGTTGGTATTAGAGCTGCCACAGGGGACCAGCTGGCTTTTTGCACCATGTCTTTTCTGAAGCCCAAGTCGTAGGGAGGTCGTTTATCACATCACAGCGATAGTCGTGCTGCCATGCCTGCCGGGCTGGGAAAATTCACAGCCCCTTGCCACCGGGCATGGTTCCCCAGGAAGAGCCCATGGCTGTCAGGGCCAGTTGGGTGCCTTGCTCTGCATCCAGCCAGAGTAGCACTCATATTTACGGTGTACGGGCTAAAATCTTGATTCATAAAGCAGCAGCTTTAGCTTTTCATTGTCAACGTGAATGTTGAACTAATCAGAAAGGGGAGCAGGGGAAGGGTGGGGACCAGAAAAGAGGAGTTCGTGGGAACATAACGATCTTAAAGAAAAAACTCTGCTTGCTGTCAGTTAAGTCTCTCCATTAGTTACCTCCACCATTATGGATTCATTTTAAGATCCAGACTTCAATATACATAACTTTAAATCACTAACATCCTTCATGGCTTTGTGATTTGCTGGTTCCATATGTAGCCTCTTGGCCCATTGCGTTGGCACAGGTTCAATTCTTGTTCTTCCTTTGGGTTATAGTTTCCTTGCTTTGATGGGGGGATTGGGAGGGGAAGAAGAGGGAAAGAGCAAGACAGGGATGGTCAGATAGAAGGCAAGTGATGGGGGAGAGGGGAAAGAATGGGAGGAAAAGGGCAGAGCAAAAGGAAAAGTAGAAATACAAATTGAGAGAAACAGCTTCAAATAAATAGGAAGTAAAAAAACAGTGTGGAAAAAGCAGAAAGGAAAACAATGAGAAATGTTGTCATGAGCAGCCATCCTCATCCCATTGCTTGTGGCTGCACTGAGATACGCAGGAGTGGGAGGAGAGGGCTGAGGCAGCCTTTCCTGAGTGCCTGCAATGGCAGTGCCATGCTGCTGCTCGTCCCCCCGCAAACAGGCTCAGTCCCCGCCTGAACTTTATAATTAAGCTTACTGAGATTTTGCTTGGGGTCTGGGCTGACAGCTGTATTGAATTTTGGTTTATTGTGTGATTTATCAGGGCCGTCGATGGGCGTTTGGATGATTTAGTGCTGCAAAAATACCTTGGAATGCAACGCGCAGCAATATCTGCATTATTAATAACAATAATAATAAAGATAAATGTCCCTCCCCAGAGCTTTCGATGGCCGTGCCACTCAATTTAACATTTTAACAGTGGCATGTGGCCTCTCCGTGGCACCTGGTAACGTCTGATGGATTTGAGCAGGCAAAGAAAAGGTTATTTGTCAAACACTCAGCCTCAACTGTACGGTATTTTGAAAGCTCCAGGTCAGAGCAGCCTGAGCTGCATTCCTGTCCCTGACATCCAGCGAGACTGAACTTTGTCATGTTATTAAGCTGTCAGCAGCACTGGGGTGTTATTTAGATTTCTGGTGGGAACTCCTTGCACATGCTTGGGGTGCTCTAGTGGGATTATATCAACACCATTGTAAAACACACACAAATGAGCTGTGCTGTAATTACCACATGAAGACCTCGCTTGGCTGGGTTAATCAGCAGAGAATGGAAATACCAGATAAACACAAATGGGCCACCAGGATGTTTATTCCAGTGGCAACAATGCCATTGTTTCCTACAAGAGCAGCCTGATTCTGGTGCTCCTCTGGCAGCCAAACCACTGGCTGCTGAGCATCTGCGCCATGCATGGAAGAGCAACATCAAGCTCTGCTTCTCCCCCTGCACCAGGGTCCTGCAGGCATGACCAGCAGGGCCAGGGCTGGGAAGATGCAGAGGAACCAAGAGATTTAGGTGATATGATGTTTGCTGATGTAAAAAAAAAAAAAAAAAAAGTTTTCTTTACATCCTTGCACCAGTTCCTCTCAAAGATCTGCTTTGCATGAGACTCTTGTGCTCACCAGGTAGGACAGAGGCTGCTTTCTGTGCACCCCTCCCCACGATGCTCTCTGAAGTGGAAGGGGCAATTACAGCTTTATCAGTTCCAGCTGCCTGTTGGAAAGGGAATGCTTGGGAAAAGCAGCTGTCTGGATAGTTTTGTTCTGTTTGTTCGCATTCAACAGATCACATTTGAATGTGCTTTTACTTTTTGCTCTTTGGGGAGAGACACAACCTGATTTACATTGACTGCACCTCCCAGTAGCCACATAGCCACAAGCCACAGTGGCCAAGTGGGACCATGGTGGCACCAACCACCTTCGGGCAGTGCAGAGGGCTGAAATCCTATGTACATCCCCCTTTCTCTGCCCAATACATCAGACTTGGTTTACCTACGTGGCACCTGGGTGCTGTAACTAACACCATGGACGGTCATTTGCCAAGCAAACTACTGAGCTGCTGGAAAATGTCCTTGCCCCAGATGTTTGCTACAACCTCCACAACTCTGTCCACGGGCAAGGGGTTGCCTGAGCACACCTTAAGTCAATGATAGTGTTTGAAGTTTCAAACACTGCAAACAGTAGTTTGAATGAGCAGCGAGGATGGCTGTGCACAAGCCTGCCTGGCTGTGTCAGGGGGTGATGGCAGAACACTTGGTTAATCCCTTCCTCTGGAAAAAATTACAGGAAAGTGTAATGGATAGTGACAAACAGCCAATGGGTAACACCAGCATCGTTTGGCACAGCAGGCTTTGAAAGAGGTTTTCCACACAGCCAATATTATACTAATGTAGCAATATAATAGTGAAAATATATGACACACTGTGTTAATAATGTAGTAAATTCTTGAAGTGACTGTGCTAGTCCAACAAATTTGCAATCCAAATGGGATAAAGATCTTCACTCATCACTCAAATGACCAGGTTTCAGCCCTGACCTCCTGGACATTAATGTATGAAGCATGGGATCATCTGTGCCTTCCCATTCCTGGTGTAAATAGAGGAGTTTGCAGGAGGGTTTTCTCCTCCATGGAAAGAAAGTGGAGAGGAAAAGGAGGGTGGTGGCGAGTTGCAGGAGAAACCTAGAGGCTGTGGATTACGGAGGGAAAAGCAGAGCCAAGAAGGAATGGTGTTACCTTAGGGCCTTTTTGCCATCTGCTGGTTCCACAGGAAAGTATAGCCAGGCCATGCTCTGAAAAGCTCCTCTCTGAGTCCCCAGCTGTCCCTGTCTTTACTTATTTCTGGGTCCATGTAGCACACCAGACACTGGACAACCATGACAACCTCATTGCCTTTTCTTCCTCCCTGTTCTGTTTGCCACACTTATCTGTGCCATGCCCCATGTTAACTCTCGACCTCCCATCTCATGTAGATGTCTGAGGTCCACTATGCTCAGCACTGGGGCTAAAAAATGCAACTGATAAATAATACCGACCATCGAACCCTTATCTCCTCAGTGCAACCACCACTATAGCAGCCTGTGGTGGTTTAACCCCAGCCGGCAGCTCAGCCCCACACAGCTGCTCACTCACTCCCCCCACAGCAGGATGGGGGAGAGGATCAGGAGGGTAAAAGTAAGAAAACTCATGGGTTGAGATAAAGACAGTTTAATAGGTAAAGCAAAAGCTGTGCACACAAGCAAAGCAGCACAAGGGATTCATTCCCCACTTCCCACGAGCAGGCAGGTGCTCAGCCATCCCCAGGGAAACCGGGCTCCGTCACGTGTAATGGTGACTTGGGAAGACAAACGCCAT